>OZ035876.1:56836917-57576560 GCA_964034865.1 Eristalis intricaria
AGTCCTAGATAGGTCTAATAGGGCAGATATGGCAGTTGGAGGATTACCTGAGGTGTTTTTAAGTCCTAGATAGGTCTAATAGGGCAGATATGGCAGTTGGAGGATTACCTGAGGTGTTTTTAAGTCCTAGATAGGTCTAATAGGGCAGATATGGCAGTTGGAGGATTACCTGACAAAACACGACGATGCTAGCTATACAAAAGTAGCAAAAAATTCAGATGTCCTGAAATGCGCTCCAACGCATCGGATTCTGTTAATACACACACGAACACATCACCAAAGGTGTTTTAAGTCCTAGATAGGTCTAATAGGGCAGATATGGCAGTTGGAGGATTACCTGAGGTGTTTTTAAGTCCTAGATAGGTCTAATAGGGCAGATATGGCAGTTGGAGGATTACCTGAGGTGTTTTTAAGTCCTAGATAGGTCTAATAGGGCAGATATGGCAGTTGGAGGATTACCTGACAAAACGCTCCTACCGACGATGCTAGCTATACAAAAGTAGCAAAAAATTCAGATGTCCTGAAATGCGCTCCAACGCATCGGATTCTGTTAATACACACACGAACACATCACCAAAGGTGTTTTTAAGTCCTAGATAGGTCTAATAGGGCAGATATGGCAGTTGGAGGATTACCTGAGGTGTTTTTAAGTCCTAGATAGGTCTAATAGGGCAGATATGGCAGTTGGAGGATTACCTGACAAAACGCTCCTACACGACGATGCTAGCTATACAAAAGTAGCAAAAAATTCAGATGTCCTGAAATGCGCTCCAACGCATCGGATTCTGTTAATACACACACGAACACATCACCAAGGTGTTTTTAAGTCCTAGATAGGTCTAATTAGGGCAGATATGGCAGTTGGAGGATTACCTGACAAAACGCTCCTACACGACGATGCTAGCTATACAAAAGTAGCAAAAAATTCAGATGTCCTGAAATGCGCTCCAACGCATCGGATTCTGTTAATACACACACGAACACATCACCAAAGGTGTTTTTAAGTCCTAGATAGGTCTAATAGGGCAGATATGGCAGTTGGAGGATTACCTGAGGTGTTTTTAAGTCCTAGATAGGTCTAATAGGGCAGATATGGCAGTTGGAGGATTACCTGAGGTGTTTTTAAGTCCTAGATAGGTCTAATAGGGCAGATATGGCAGTTGGAGGATTACCTGACAAAACGCTCCTACACGACGATGCTAGCTATACAAAAGTAGCAAAAAATTCAGATGTCCTGAAATGCGCTCCAACGCATCGGATTCTGTTAATACACACACGAACACATCACCAAAGGTGTTTTTAAGTCCTAGATAGGTCTAATAGGGCAGATATGGCAGTTGGAGGATTACCTGAGGTGTTTTTAAGTCCTAGATAGGTCTAATAGGGCAGATATGGCAGTTGGAGGATTACCTGACAAAACGCTCCTACACGACGATGCTAGCTATACAAAAGTAGCAAAAAATTCAGATGTCCTGAAATGCGCTCCAACGCATCGGATTCTGTTAATACACACACGAACACATCACCAAAGGTGTTTTTAAGTCCTAGATAGGTCTAATAGGGCAGATATGGCAGTTGGAGGATTACCTGAGGTGTTTTTAAGTCCTAGATAGGTCTAATAGGGCAGATATGGCAGTTGGAGGATTACCTGACAAAACGCTCCTACACGACGATGCTAGCTATACAAAAGTAGCAAAAAATTCAGATGTCCTGAAATGCGCTCCAACGCATCGGATTCTGTTAATACACACACGAACACATCACCAAAGGTGTTTTTAAGTCCTAGATAGGTCTAATAGGGCAGATATGGCAGTTGGAGGATTACCTGAGGTGTTTTTAAGTCCTAGATAGGTCTAATAGGGCAGATATGGCAGTTGGAGGATTACCTGACAAAACACGACGATGCTAGCTATACAAAAGTAGCAAAAAATTCAGATGTCCTGAAATGCGCTCCAACGCATCGGATTCTGTTAATACACACACGAACACATCACCAAAGGTGTTTTTAAGTCCTAGATAGGTCTAATAGGGCAGATATGCAGTTGGAGGATTACCTGACAAAACGCTCCTACACGACGATGCTAGCTATACAAAAGTAGCAAAAAATTCAGATGTCCTGAAATGCGCTCCAACGCATCGGATTCTGTTAATACACACACGAACACATCACCAAAGGTGTTTTTAAGTCCTAGATAGGTCTAATAGGGCAGATATGGCAGTTGGAGGATTACCTGAGGTGTTTTTAAGTCCTAGATAGGTCTAATAGGGCAGATATGGCAGTTGGAGGATTACCTGACAAAACGCTCCTACACGACGATGCTAGCTATACAAAAGTAGCAAAAAATTCAGATGTCCTGAAATGCGCTCCAACGCATCGGATTCTGTTAATACACACACGAACACATCACCAAAGGTGTAGACCTAGATAGGTCTAATAGGGCAGATATGGCAGTTGGAGGATTACCTGAGGTGTTTTTAAGTCCTAGATAGGTCTAATAGGGCAGATATGGCAGTTGGAGGATTACCTGACAAAACGCTCCTACACGACGATGCTAGCTATACAAAAGTAGCAAAAAATTCAGATGTCCTGAAATGCGCTCCAACGCATCGGATTCTGTTAATACACACACGAACACATCACCAAAGGTGTTTTTAAGTCCTAGATAGGTCTAATAGGGCAGATATGGCAGTTGGAGGATTACCTGAGGTGTTTTTAAGTCCTAGATAGGTCTAATAGGGCAGATATGGCAGTTGGCGGATTACCTGACAAAACGCTCCTACACGACGATGCTAGCTATACAAAAGTAGCAAAAAATTCAGATGTCCTGAAATGCGCTCCAACGCATCGGATTCTGTTAATACACACACGAACACATCACCAAAGGTGTTTTTAAGTCCTAGATAGGTCTAATAGGGCAGATATGGCAGTTGGAGGATTACCTGAGGTGTTTTTAAGTCCTAGATAGGTCTAATAGGGCAGATATGGCAGTTGGAGGATTACCTGACAAAACGCTCCTACACGACGATGCTAGCTATACAAAAGTAGCAAAAAATTCAGATGTCCTGAAATGCGCTCCAACGCATCGGATTCTGTTAATACACACACGAACACATCACCAAAGGTGTTTTTAAGTCCTAGATAGGTCTAATAGGGCAGATATGGCAGTTGGAGGATTACCTGACAAAACGCTCCTACACGACGATGCTAGCTATACAAAAGTAGCAAAAAATTCAGATGTCCTGAAATGCGCTCCAACGCATCGGATTCTGTTAATACACACACGAACACATCACCAAAGGTGTTTTTAAGTCCTAGATAGGTCTAATAGGGCAGATATGGCAGTTGGAGGATTACCTGAGGTGTTTTTAAGTCCTAGATAGGTCTAATAGGGCAGATATGGCAGTTGGAGGATTACCTGACAAAACGCTCCTACACGACGATGCTAGCTATACAAAAGTAGCAAAAAATTCAGATGTCCTGAAATGCGCTCCAACGCATCGGATTCTGTTAATACACACACGAACACATCACCAAAGGTGTTTTTAAGTCCTAGATAGGTCTAATAGGGCAGATATGGCAGTTGGAGGATTACCTGAGGTGTTTTTAAGTCCTAGATAGGTCTAATAGGGCAGATATGGCAGTTGGAGGATTACCTGACAAAACGCTCCTACACGACGATGCTAGCTATACAAAAGTAGCAAAAAATTCAGATGTCCTGAAATGCGCTCCAACGCATCGGATTCTGTTAATACACACACGAACACATCACCAAAGGTGTTTTTAAGTCCTAGATAGGTCTAATAGGGCAGATATGGCAGTTGGAGGATTACCTGAGGTGTTTTTAAGTCCTAGATAGGTCTAATAGGGCAGATATGGCAGTTGGAGGATTACCTGACAAAACGCTCCTACACGACGATGCTAGCTATACAAAAGTAGCAAAAAATTCAGATGTCCTGAAATGCGCTCCAACGCATCGGATTCTGTTAATACACACACGAACACATCACCAAAGGTGTTTTAAGTCCTAGATAGGTCTAATAGGGCAGATATGGCAGTTGGAGGATTACCTGACAAAACGCTCCTACACGACGATGCTAGCTATACAAAAGTAGCAAAAAATTCAGATGTCCTGAAATGCTCTCCAACGCATCGGATTCTGTTAATACACACACGAACACTTCACCAAAGGTGTTTTATGTCCTAGATAGGTCTAATAGGGCAGATATGGCAGTTGGAGGATTACCTGACAAAACGCTCCTACACGACGATGCTAGCTATACAAAAGTAGCAAAAAATTCAGATGTCCTGAAATGCGCTCCAACGCATCGGATTCTGTTAATACACACACGAACACATCACCAAAGGTGTTTTTAAGTCCTAGATAGGTCTAATAGGGCAGATATGGCAGTTGGAGGATTACCTGACAAAACGCTCCTACACGACGATGCTAGCTATACAAAAGTAGCCAAAAATTCAGATGTCCTGAAATGCGCTCCAACGCATCGGATTCTGTTAATACACACACGAACACATCACCAAAGGTGTTTTTAAGTCCTAGATAGGTCTAATAGGGCAGATATGGCAGTTGGAGGATTACCTGACAAAACGCTCCTACACGACGATGCTAGCTATACAAAAGTAGCAAAAAATTCAGATGTCCTGAAATGCGCTCCAACGCATCGGATTCTGTTAATACACATACGAACACATCACCAAAGGTGTTTTTAAGTCCTAGATAGGTTTAATAGGGCAGATATGGCAGTTGGAGGATTACCTGACAATTACCTGACAAAACGACGATGCTAGCTATACAAAAGTAGCCAAAAATTCAGATGTCCTGAAATGCGCTTCAACGCATCGGATTCTGTTAATACACACACGAACACATCACCAAAGGTGTTTTTAAGTCCTAGATAGGTCTAATAGGGCAGATATGGCAGTTGGAGGATTACCTGACAATTACCTGACAAAACGACGATGCTAGCTATACAAAAGTAGCCAAAAATTCAGATGTCCTGAAATGCGCTTCAACGCATCGGATTCTGTTAATACACACACGAACACATCACCAAAGGTGTTTTTAAGTCCTAGATAGGTCTAATAGGGCAGATATGGCAGTTGGAGGATTACCTGACAATTACCTGACAAAACGACGATGCTAGCTATACAAAAGTAGCCAAAAATTCAGATGTCCTGAAATGCGCTTCAACGCATCGGATTCTGTTAATACACACACGAACACATCACCAAAGGTGTTTTTAAGTCCTAGATAGGTTTAATAGGGCAGATATGGCAGTTGGAGGATTACCTGACAATTACCTGACAAAACGACGATGCTAGCTATACAAAAGTAGCCAAAAATTCAGATGTCCTGAAATGCGCTCCAACGCATCGGATTCTGTTAATACACACACGAACACATCACAAAGGTGTTTTTAAGTCCTAGATAGGTCTAATAGGGCAGATATGGCAGTTGGAGGATTACCTGAGGTGTTTTTAAGTCCTAGATAGGTCTAATAGGGCAGATATGGCAGTTGGAGGATTACCTGACAAAACGCTCCTACACGACGATGCTAGCTATACAAAAGTAGCCAAAAATTCAGATGTCCTGAAATGCGCTTCAACGCATCGGATTCTGTTAATACACACACGAACACATCACCAAAGGTGTTTTTAAGTCCTAGATAGGTTTAATAGGGCAGATATGGCAGTTGGAGGATTACCTGACAATTACCTGACAAAACGACGATGCTAGCTATACAAAAGTAGCCAAAAATTCAGATGTCCTGAAATGCGCTCCAACGCATCGGATTCTGTTAATACACACACGAACACATCACCAAAGGTGTTTTTAAGTCCTAGATAGGTCTAATAGGGCAGATATGGCAGTTGGAGGATTACCTGAGGTGTTTTTAAGTCCTAGATAGGTCTAATAGGGCAGATATGGCAGTTGGAGGATTACCTGACAAAACGCTCCTACACGACGATGCTAGCTATACAAAAGTAGCAAAAAATTCAGATGTCCTGAAATGCGCTCCAACGCATCGGATTCTGTTAATACACACACGAACACATCACCAAAGGTGTTTTTAAGTCCTAGATAGGTCTAATAGGGCAGATATGGCAGTTGGAGGATGATGTGACAAAAGGCTCCAACACGACGATGCTAGCTATACAAAAGTAGCAAAAAATTCAGATGTCCTGAAATGCGCTCCAACGCATCGGATTCTGTTAATACACACACGAACACATCACCAAAGGTGTTTTTAAGTCCTAGATAGGTCTAATAGGGCAGATATGGCAGTTGGAGGATTACCTGACAAAACGCTCCTACACGACGATGCTAGCTATACAAAAGTAGCAAAAAATTCAGATGTCCTGAAATGCGCTCCAACGCATCGGATTCTGTTAATACACACACGAACACATCACCAAAGGTGTTTTTAAGTCCTAGATAGGTCTAATAGGGCAGATATGGCAGTTGGAGGATTACCTGACAAAACGCTCCTACACGACGATGCTAGCTATACAAAAGTAGCAAAAAATTCAGATGTCCTGAAATGCGCTCCAACGCATCGGATTCTGTTAATACACACACGAACACATCACCAAAGGTGTTTTTAAGTCCTAGATAGGTTTAATAGGGCAGATATGGCAGTTGGAGGATTACCTGACAATTACCTGACAAAACGACGATGCTAGCTATACAAAAGTAGCCAAAAATTCAGATGTCCTGAAATGCGCTTCAACGCATCGGATTCTGTTAATACACACACGAACACATCACCAAAGGTGTTTTTAAGTCCTAGATAGGTCTAATAGGGCAGATATGGCAGTTGGAGGATTACCTGACAAAACGCTCCTACACGACGATGCTAGCTATACAAAAGTAGCAAAAAATTCAGATGTCCTGAAATGCGCTCCAACGCATCGGATTCTGTTAATACACACACGAACACATCACCAAAGGTGTTTTTAAGTCCTAGATAGGTCTAATAGGGCAGATATGGCAGTTGGAGGATGATGTGACAAAAGGCTCCAACACGACGATGCTAGCTATACAAAAGTAGCAAAAAATTCAGATGTCCTGAAATGCGCTCCAACGCATCGGATTCTGTTAATACACACACGAACACATCACCAAAGGTGTTTTTAAGTCCTAGATAGGTCTAATAGGGCAGATATGGCAGTTGGAGGATTACCTGACAAAACGCTCCTACACGACGATGCTAGCTATACAAAAGTAGCAAAAAATTCAGATGTCCTGAAATGCGCTCCAACGCATCGGATTCTGTTAATACACACACGAACACATCACCAAAGGTGTTTTTAAGTCCTAGATAGGTCTAATAGGGCAGATATGGCAGTTGGAGGATGATGTGACAAAAGGCTCCAACACGACGATGCTAGCTATACAAAAGTAGCAAAAAATTCAGATGTCCTGAAATGCGCTCCAACGCATCGGATTCTGTTAATACACACACGAACACATCACCAAAGGTGTTTTTAAGTCCTAGATAGGTCGAATAGGGCAGATATGGCAGTTGGAGGATTACCTGACAAAACGCTCCTACACGACGATGCTAGCTATACAAAAGTAGCAAAAAATTCAGATGTCCTGAAATGCGCTCCAACGCATCGGATTCTGTTAATACACACACGAACACATCACCAAAGGTGTTTTTAAGTCCTAGATAGGTCTAATAGGGCAGATATGGCAGTTGGAGGATGATGTGACAAAAGGCTCCAACACGACGATTCTAGCTATACAAAAGTAGCAAAAAATTCAGATGTCCTGAAATGCGCTCCAACGCATCGGATTCTGTTAATACACACACGAACACATCACCAAAGGTGTTTTGAAGTCCTAGATAGGTCTAATAGGGCAGATATGGCAGTTGGAGGATGATGTGACAAAAGGCTCCAACACGACGATGCTAGCTATACAAAAGTAGCAAAAAATTCAGATGTCCTGAAATGCTCTCCAACGCATCGGATTCTGTTAATACACACACGAACACATCACCACAGGTGTTTTTAAGTCCTAGATAGGTCTAATAGGGCAGATATGGCAGTTGGAGGATTACCTGACAATTACCTGACAAAACGACGATGCTAGCTATACACAAGTAGCAAAAAATTCAGATGTCCTGAAATGCGCTCCAACGCATCGGATTCTGTTAATACACACACGAACACATCACCAAAGGTGTTTTTAAGTCCTAGATAGGTTTAATAGGGCAGATATGGCAGTTGGAGGATTACCTGACAATTACCTGACAAAACGACGATGCTAGCTATACAAAATTAGCAAAAATTCAGATGTCCTGAAATGCGCTCCAACGCATCGGATTCTGTTAATACACACACGAACACATCACCAAAGGTGTTTTTAAGTCCTAGATAGGTTTAATAGGGCAGATATGGCAGTTGGAGGATTACCTGACAATTACCTGACAAAACGACGATGCTAGCTATACAAAAGTAGCAAAAAATTCAGATGTCCTGAAATGCTCTCCAACGCATCGGATTCTGTTAATACACACACGAACACATCACCACAGGTGTTTTTAAGTCCTAGATAGGTCTAATAGGGCAGATATGGCAGTTGGAGGATTACCTGACAATTACCTGACAAAACGACGATGCTAGCTATACACAAGTAGCAAAAAATTCAGATGTCCTGAAATGCGCTCCAACGCATCGGATTCTGTTAATACACACACGAACACATCACCAAAGGTGTTTTTAAGTCCTAGATAGGTTTAATAGGGCAGATATGGCAGTTGGAGGATTACCTGACAATTACCTGACAAAACGACGATGCTAGCTATACAAAAGTAGCAAAAAATTCAGATGTCCTGAAATGCGCTCCAACGCATCGGATTCTGTTAATACACACACGAACACATTACCAAAGGTGTTTTTAAGTCCTAGATAGGTCTAATAGGGCAGATATGGCAGTTGGAGGATTACCTGACAATTACCTGACAAAACTACGATGCTAGCTATACAAAAGTAGCAAAAAATTCAGATGTCCTGAAATGCGCTCCAACGCATCGGATTCTGTTAATACAGACACGAACACATCACCAAAGGTGTTTTTAAGTCCTAGATAGGTCTAATAGGGCAGATATGGCAATTGGAGGATTACCTGACAATAACCTGACAAAACGACGATGCTAGCTATACAAAAGTAGCAAAAAATTCAGATGTCCTGAAATGCGCTCCAACGCATCGGATTCTGTTAATACACACACGAACACATCACCAAAGGTGTTTTTAAGTCCTAGATAGGTTTAATAGGGCAGATATGGCAGTTGGAGGATTACCTGACAATTACCTGACAAAACGACGATGCTAGCTATACAAAAGTAGCAAAAAATTCAGATGTCCTGAAATGCTCTCCAACGCATCGGATTCTGTTAATACAGACACGAACACATCACCAAAGGTGTTTTTAAGTCCTAGATAGGTCTAATAGGGCAGATATGGGAGTTGGAGGATTACCTGACAAAACGCTCCTACACGACGGTGCTAGCTATACAAAAGTAGCAAAAAATTCAGATGTCCTGAAATGCGCTCCAACGCATCGGATTCTGTTAATACACACACGAACACATCACCAAAGGTGTTTTTAAGTCCTAGATAGGTCTAATAGGGCAGATATGGCAGTTGGAGGATTACCTGACAAAACGCTCCTACACGACGGTGCTAGCTATACAAAAGTAGCAAAAAATTCAGATGTCCTGAAATGCGCTCCAACGCATCGGATTCTGTTAATACACACACGAACACATCACCAAAGGTGTTTTAAGTCCTAGATAGGTCTAATAGGGCAGATATGGCAGTTGGAGGATTACCTGACAAAACGCTCCTACACGACGGTGCTAGCTATACAAAAGTAGCAAAAAATTCAGATGTCCTGAAATGCGCTCCAACGCATCGGATTCTGTTAATACACACACGAACACATCACCAAAGGTGTTTTTAAGTCCTAGATAGGTCTAATAGGGCAGATATGGCAGTTGGAGGATTACCTGACAATTACCTGACAAAACTACGATGCTAGCTATACAAAAGTAGCAAAAAATTCAGATGTCCTGAAATGCGCTCCAACGCATCGGATTCTGTTAATACACACACGAACACATCACCAAAGGTGTTTTTAAGTCCTAGATAGGTTTAATAGGGCAGATATGGCAGTTGGAGGATTACCTGACAATTACCTGACAAAACGACGATGCTAGCTATACAAAAGTAGCAAAAAATTCAGATGTCCTGAAATGCTCTCCAACGCATCGGATTCTGTTAATACACACACGAACACATCACCAAAGGTGTTTTTAAGTCCTAGATAGGTTTAATAGGGCAGATATGGCAGTTGGAGGATTACCTGACAATTACCTGACAAAACGTCGATGCTAGATATACAAAAGTAGCCAAAAATTCAGATGTCCTGAAATGCACTCCAACGCATCGGATTCTGTTAATACACACAAAAACACATCACCAAAGGTGTTTTTAAGTCCTAGATAGGTCTAATAGGGCAGATATGGGAGTTGGAGGATTACCTGACAAAACGCTCCTACACGACGGTGCTAGCTATACAAAAGTAGCAAAAAATTCAGATGTCCTGAAATGCGCTCCAACGCATCGGATTCTGTTAATACACACACGAACACATCACCAAAGGTGTTTTAAGTCCTAGATAGGTCTAATAGGGCAGATATGGGAGTTGGAGGATTACCTGACAAAACGCTCCTACACGACGGTGCTAGCTATACAAAAGTAGCAAAAAATTCAGATGTCCTGAAATGCGCTCCAACGCATCGGATTCTGTTAATACACACACGAACACATCACCAAAGGTGTTTTTAAGTCCTAGATAGGTCTAATAGGGCAGATATGGCAGTTGGAGGATTACCTGACAATTACCTGACAAAACTACGATGCTAGCTATACAAAAGTAGCAAAAAATTCAGATGTCCTGAAATGCTCTCCAACGCATCGGATTCTGTTAATACACACACGAACACATCACCAAAGGTGTTTTTAAGTCCTAGATAGGTTTAATAGGGCAGATATGGCAGTTGGAGGATTACCTGACAATTACCTGACAAAACGTCGATGCTAGATATACAAAAGTAGCCAAAAATTCAGATGTCCTGAAATGCACTCCAACGCATCGGATTCTGTTAATACACACACGAACACATCACCAAAGGTGTTTTTAAGTCCTAGATAGGTCTAATAGGGCAGATATGGGAGTTGGAGGATTACCTGACAATTACCTGACAAAACGACGATGCTAGCTATACAAAAGTAGCAAAAAATTCAGATGTCCTGAAATGCTCTCCAACGCATCGGATTCTGTTAATACACACACGAACACATCACCAAAGGTGTTTTTAAGTCCTAGATAGGTTTAATAGGGCAGATATGGCAGTTGGACGATTACCTGACAATTACCTGACAAAACGTCGATGCTAGATATACAAAAGTAGCCAAAAATTCAGATGTCCTGAAATGCACTCCAACGCATCGGATTCTGTTAATACACACACGAACACATCACCAAAGGTGTTTTTAAGTCCTAGATAGGTCTAATAGGGCAGATATGGGAGTTGGAGGATTACCTGACAAAACGCTCCTACACGACGGTGCTAGCTATACAAAAGTAGCAAAAAATTCAGATGTCCTGAAATGCGCTCCAACGCATCGGATTCTGTTAATACACACACGAACACATCACCAAAGGTGTTTTTAAGTCCTAGATAGGTTTAATAGGGCAGATATGCCAGTTGGAGGATTACCTGACAATTACCTGACAAAACGACGATGCTAGCTATACAAAAGTAGCAAAAAATTCAGATGTCCTGAAATGCTCTCCAACGCATCGGATTCTGTTAATACACACACGAAGACATCACCAAAGGTGTTTTTAAATCCTAGATAGGTCTAATAGGGCAGATATGGGAGTTGGAGGATTACCTGACAAAACGCTCCTACACGACATATACAAAAGTAGCAAAAAATTCAGATGTCCTGAAATGCGCTCCAACGCATCGGATTCTGTTAATACACATACGAACACATCACCAAAGGTGTTTTTAAGTCCTAGATAGGTTTAATAGGGCAGATATGGCAGTTGGAGGATTACCTGACAATTACCTGACAAAACGACGATGCTAGCTATACAAAAGTAGCCAAAAATTCAGATGTCCTGAAATGCGCTCCAACGCATCGGATTCTGTTAATACACATACGAACACATCACCAAAGGTGTTTTTAAGTCCTAGATAGGTTTAATAGGGCAGATATGGCAGTTGGAGGATTACCTGACAATTACCTGACAAAACGACGATGCTAGCTATACAAAAGTAGCCAAAAATTCAGATGTCCTGAAATGCTCTCCAACGCATCGGATTCTGTTAATACACACACGAACACATCACCAAAGGTGTTTTTAAGTCCTAGATAGGTCTAATAGGGCAGATATGGGAGTTGGAGGATTACCTGACAAAACGCTCCTACACGACGGTGCTAGCTATACAAAAGTAGCAAAAAATTCAGATGTCCTGAAATGCGCTCCAACGCATCGGATTCTGTTAATACACACACGAACACATCACCAAAGGTGTTTTTAAGTCCTAGATAGGTCTAATAGGGCAGATATGGCAGTTGGAGGATTACCTGACAAAACGCTCCTACACGACGGTGCTAGCTATACAAAAGTAGCAAAAAATTCAGATGTCCTGAAATGCGCTCCAACGCATCGGATTCTGTTAATACACACACGAACACATCACCAAAGGTGTTTTAAGTCCTAGATAGGTCTAATAGGGCAGATATGGCAGTTGGAGGATTACCTGACAAAACGCTCCTACACGACGGTGCTAGCTATACAAAAGTAGCAAAAAATTCAGATGTCCTGAAATGCGCTCCAACGCATCGGATTCTGTTAATACACACACGAACACATCACCAAAGGTGTTTTTAAGTCCTAGATAGGTCTAATAGGGCAGATATGGCAGTTGGAGGATTACCTGACAAATTCCTGACAAAACTACGATGCTAGCTATACAAAAGTAGCAAAAAATTCAGATGTCCTGAAATGCGCTCCAACGCATCGGATTCTGTTAATACACACACGAACACATCACCAAAGGTGTTTTTAAGTCCTAGATAGGTTTAATAGGGCAGATATGGCAGTTGGAGGATTACCTGACAATTACCTGACAAAACGACGATGCTAGCTATACAAAAGTAGCAAAAAATTCAGATGTCCTGAAATGCTCTCCAACGCATCGGATTCTGTTAATACACACACGAACACATCACCAAAGGTGTTTTTAAGTCCTAGATAGGTTTAATAGGGCAGATATGGCAGTTGGACGATTACCTGACAATTACCTGACAAAACGTCGATGCTAGATATACAAAAGTAGCCAAAAATTCAGATGTCCTGAAATGCACTCCAACGCATCGGATTCTGTTAATACACACACGAACACATCACCAAAGGTGTTTTTAAGTCCTAGATAGGTCTAATAGGGCAGATATGGGAGTTGGAGGATTACCTGACAATTACCTGACAAAACGACGATGCTAGCTATACAAAAGTAGCAAAAAATTCAGATGTCCTGAAATGCTCTCCAACGCATCGGATTCTGTTAATACACACATGAACACATCACCAAAGGTGTTTTTAAGTCCTAGATAGGTTTAATAGGGCAGATATGGCAGTTGGACGATTACCTGACAATTACCTGACAAAACGTCGATGCTAGATATACAAAAGTAGCCAAAAATTCAGATGTCCTGAAATGCACTCCAACGCATCGGATTCTGTTAATACACACACGAACACATCACCAAAGGTGTTTTTAAGTCCTAGATAGGTCTAATAGGGCAGATATGGGAGTTGGAGGATTACCTGACAAAACGCTCCTACACGACGGTGCTAGCTATACAAAAGTAGCAAAAAATTCAGATGTCCTGAAATGCGCTCCAACGCATCGGATTCTGTTAATACACACACGAACACATCACCAAAGGTGTTTTTAAGTCCTAGATAGGTTTAATAGGGCAGATATGCCAGTTGGAGGATTACCTGACAATTACCTGACAAAACGACGATGCTAGCTATACAAAAGTAGCAAAAAATTCAGATGTCCTGAAATGCTCTCCAACGCATCGGATTCTGTTAATACACACACGAAGACATCACCAAAGGTGTTTTTAAATCCTAGATAGGTCTAATAGGGCAGATATGGGAGTTGGAGGATTACCTGACAATTACCTGACAAAACGACGATGCTAGCTATACAAAAGTAGCCAAAATTTCAGATGTCCTGAAATGCACTCCAACGCATCGGATTCTGTTAATACACACACGAACACATCACCAAAGGTGTTTTTAAGTCCTAGATAGATCTAATAGGGCAGATATGGCAGTTGGAGGATTACCTGACAATTACCTGACAAAACGACGATGCTAGCTATACAAAAGTAGCCAAAATTTCAGATGTCCTGAAATGCACTCCAACGCATCGGATTCTGTTAATACACACACGAACACATCACCAAAGGTGTTTTTAAGTCCTAGATAGGTTTAATAGGGCAGATATGGCAGTTGGAGGATTACCTGACAAAACGCTCCTACACGACGGTGCTAGCTATACAAAAGTAGCAAAAAATTCAGATGTCCTGAAATGCGCTCCAACGCATCGGATTCTGTTAATACACACACGGACACATCACCAAAGGTGTTTTTAAGTAATAGATAGGTCTAATAGGGCAGATATGGGAGTTGGAGGATTACCTGACAAAACGCTCCTACACGACGGTGCTAGCTATACAAAAGTAGCAAAAAATTCAGATGTCCTGAAATGCGCTCCAACGCATCGGATTCTGTTAATACACACACGAACACATCACCAAAGGTGTTTTTAAGTCCTAGATAGGTCTAATAGGGCAGATATGGCAGTTGGAGGATTACCTGACAAAACGCTCCTACACGACGATGCTAGCTATACAAAAGTAGCAAAAAATTCAGATGTACTGAAATGCGCTCCAACGCATCGGATTCTGTTAATACACACACGAACACATCACCAAAGGTGTTTTTAAGTCCTAGATAGGTCTAATAGGGCAGATATGGCAGTTGGAGGATTACCTGACAATTACCTGACAAAACGTCGATGCTAGATATACAAAAGTAGCCAAAAATTCAGATGTCCTGAAATGCACTCCAACGCATCGGATTCTGTTAATACACACACGAACACATCACCAAAGGTGTTTTTAAGTCCTAGATAGGTTTAATAGGGCAGATATGGCAGTTGGAGGATTACCTGACAAAACGCTCCTACACGACGGTGCTAGCTATACAAAAGTAGCAAAAAATTCAGATGTCCTGAAATGCGCTCCAACGCATCGGATTCTGTTAATACACACACGGACACATCACCAAAGGTGTTTTTAAGTAATAGATAGGTCTAATAGGGCAGATATGGGAGTTGGAGGATTACCTGACAAAACGCTCCTACACGACGGTGCTAGCTATACAAAAGTAGCAAAAAATTCAGATGTCCTGAAATGCGCTCCAACGCATCGGATTCTGTTAATACACACACGAACACATCACCAAAGGTGTTTTTAAGTCCTAGATAGGTCTAATAGGGCAGATATGGCAGTTGGAGGATTACCTGACAAAACGCTCCTACACGACGATGCTAGCTATACAAAAGTAGCAAAAAATTCAGATGTACTGAAATGCGCTCCAACGCATCGGATTCTGTTAATACACACACGAACACATCACCAAAGGTGTTTTTAAGTCCTAGATAGGTCTAATAGGGCAGATATGGCAGTTGGAGGATTACCTGACAAAACGCTCCTACACGACGGTGCTAGCTATACAAAAGTAGCAAAAAATTCAGATGTCCTGAAATGCGCTCCAACGCATCGGATTCTGTTAATACACACACGAACACATCACCAAAGGTGTTTTTAAGTCCTAGATAGGTCTAATAGGGCAGATATGGCAGTTGGAGGATGATGTGACAAAAGGCTCCAACACGACGATGCTAGCTATACAAAAGTAGCAAAAAATTCAGATGTCCTGAAATGCGCTCCAACGCATCGGATTCTGTTAATACACAAACTAACACATCACCAAAGGTGTTTTTAAGTCCTAGATAAGTCTAATAGGGCAGATATGGCAGTTGGAGGATTACCTGACAAAACGCTCCTACACGACGATGCTAGCTATACAAAAGTAGCAAAAAATTCAGATGTCCTGAAATGCGCTCCAACGCATCGGATTCTGTTAATACACACTCGAACACATCACCAAAGGTGTTTTGAAGTCCTAGATAGGTCTAATAGGGCAGATATGGCAGTTGGAGGATTACCTGACAATTACCTGACAAAACGACGATGCTAGCTATACAAAAGTAGCAAAAAATTCAGATGTCCTGAAATGCGCTCCAACGCATCGGATTCTGTTAATACACACACGAACACATCACCAAAGGTGTTTTTAAGTCCTAGATAGGTCTAATAGGGCAGATATGGCAGTTGGAGGATTACCTGACAATTACCTGACAAAACGACGATGCTAGATATACAAAAGTAGCCAAAAATTCAGATGTCCTGAAATGCACTCCAACGCATCGGATTCTGTTAATACACACACGAACACATCACCAAAGGTGTTTTTAAGTCCTAGATAGGTCTAATAGGGCAGATATGGCAGTTGGAGGATAACCTGACAAAACGCTCCTACACGACGATGCTAGCTATACAAAAGTAGAAAAAAATTCAGATGTCCTGAAATGCGCTCCAACGCATCGGATTCTGTTAATACACACACGAACACATCACCAAAGGTGTTTTTAAGTCCTAGATAGGTCTAATAGGGCAGATATGGCAGTTGGAGGATAACCTGACAAAACGCTCCTACACGACGATGCTAGCTATACAAAAGTAGCAAAAAATTCAGATGTCCTGAAATGCGCTCCAACGCATCGGATTCTGTTAATACACACACGAACACATCACCAAAGGTGTTTTTAAGTCCTAGATAGGTCTAATAGGGCAGATATGGCAGTTGGAGGATTACCTGACAAAACGCTCCTACACGACACGACGATTCTAGCTATACAAAAGTAGCAAAAAATTCAGATGTCCTGAAATGCTCTCCAACGCATCGGATTCTGTTAATACACACACGAACACATCACCAAAGGTGTTTTTAAGTCCTAGATAGGTCTAATAGGGCAGATATGGCAGTTGGAGGATTACCTGACAAAACGCTCCTACACGACGATGCTAGCTATACAAAAGTAGCCAAAAATTCAGATGTCCTGAAATGCGCTCCAACGCATCGGATTCTGTTATTACACACCCGAACACATCACCAAAGGTGTTTTTAAGTCCTAGATAGGTCTAATAGGGCAGATATGGCAGTTGGAGGATGATGTGACAAAAGGCTCCAACACGACGATGCTAGCTATACAAAAGTAGCAAAAAATTCAGATGTCCTGAAATGCGCTCCAACGCATCAGATTCTGTTAATGCACACACGAACACATCACCAAAGGTGTTTTTGAGTCCTAGATAGGTCTAATAGGGCAGATATGGCAGTTGGAGGATAACCTGACAAAACGCTCCTACACGACGATGCTAGCTATACAAAAGTAGCAAAAAATTCAGATGTCCTGAAATGCTCTCCAACGCATCGGATTCTGTTAATGCACACACGAACACATCACCAAAGGTGTTTTTGAGTCCTAGATAGGTCTAATAGGGCAGATATGGCAGTTGGAGGATAACCTGACAAAACGCTCCTACACGACGATGCTAGCTATACAAAAGTAGCAAAAAATTCAGATGTCCTGAAATGCGCTCCAACGCATCGGATTCTGTTAATACACACACGAACACATCACCAAAGGTGTTTTTAAGTCCTAGATAGGTCTAATAGGGCAGATATGGCAGTTGGAGGATTACCTGACAATTACCTGACAAAACGACGATGCTAGCTATACAAAAGTAGCAAAAAATTCAGATGTCCTGAAATGCACTCCAACGCATCGGATTCTGTTAATACACACACGAACACATCACCAAAGGTGTTTTTAAGTCCTAGATAGGTCTAATAGGGCAGATATGGGAGTTGGAGGATTACCTGACAATTACCTGACAAAACGACGATGCTAGCTATACAAAAGTAGCAAAAAATTCAGATGTCCTGAAATGCTCTCCAACGCATCGGATTCTGTTAATACACACACGAACACATCACCAAAGGTGTTTTTAAGTCCTAGATAGGTTTAATAGGGCAGATATGGCAGTTGGACGATTACCTGACAATTACCTGACAAAACGTCGATGCTAGATATACAAAAGTAGCCAAAAATTCAGATGTCCTGAAATGCACTCCAACGCATCGGATTCTGTTAATACACACACGAACACATCACCAAAGGTGTTTTTAAGTCCTAGATAGGTCTAATAGGGCAGATATGGGAGTTGGAGGATTACCTGACAAAACGCTCCTACACGACGGTGCTAGCTATACAAAAGTAGCAAAAAATTCAGATGTCCTGAAATGCGCTCCAACGCATCGGATTCTGTTAATACACACACGAACACATCACCAAAGGTGTTTTTAAGTCCTAGATAGGTTTAATAGGGCAGATATGCCAGTTGGAGGATTACCAGACAATTACCTGACAAAACGACGATGCTAGCTATACAAAAGTAGCAAAAAATTCAGATGTCCTGAAATGCTCTCCAACGCATCGGATTCTGTTAATACACACACGAAGACATCACCAAAGGTGTTTTTAAGTCCTAGATAGGTCTAATAGGGCAGATATGGGAGTTGGAGGATTACCTGACAAAACGCTCCTACACGACGGTGCTAGCTATACAAAAGTAGCAAAAAATTCAGATGTCCTGAAATGCGCTCCAACGCATCGGATTCTGTTAATACACACACGAACACATCACCAAAGGTGTTTTTAAGTCCTAGATAGGTTTAATAGGGCAGATATGGCAGTTGGAGGATTACCTGACAAAACGCTCCTACACGACGGTGCTAGCTATACAGAAGTAGCAAAAAATTCAGATGTCCTGAAATGCGCTCCAACGCATCGGATTCTGTTAATACACACACGGACACATCACCAAAGGTGTTTTTAAGTCCTAGATAGGTCTAATAGGGCCGATATGGCAGTTGGAGGATTACCTGACAAAACGCTCCTACACGACGATGCTAGCTATACAAAAGTAGCAAAAAATTCAGATGTCCTGAAATGCGCTCCAACGCATCGGATTCTGTTAATACACACACGAACACATCACCAAAGGTGTTTTTAAGTCCTAGATAGGTCTAATAGGGCAGATATGGCAGTTGGAGGATTACCTGACAAAACGCTCCTACACGACGATGCTAGCTATACAAAAGTAGCAAAAAATTCAGATGTCCTGAAAAGCGCTCCAACGCATCGGATTCTGTTAATACACAAACTAACACATCACCAAAGGTGTTTTTAAATCCTAGATAGGTCTAATAGGGCAGATATGGCAGTTGGAGGATGATGTGACAAAAGGCTCCAACACGACGATGCTAGCTATACAAAAGTAGCAAAAAATTCAGATGTCCTGAAATGCGCTCCAACGCATCGGATTCTGTTAATACACACTCGAACACATCACCAAAGGTGTTTTTAAGTCCTAGATAGGTCTAATAGGGCAGATATGGCAGTTGGAGGATAACCTGACAAAACGCTCCTACACGACGATGCTAGCTATACAAAAGTAGCAAAAAATTCAGATGTCCTGAAATGCGCTCCAACGCATCGGATTATGTTAATACACACACGAACACATCACCAAAGGTGTTTTTAAGTCCGAGATAGGTCTAATAGGGCAGATATGGCAGTTGGAGGATTACCTGACAAAACGCTCCTACACGACGGTGCTAGCTATACAAAAGTAGCAAAAAATTCAGATGTCCTGAAATGCGCTCCAACGCATCGGATTCTGTTAATACACACACGAACACATCACCAAAGGTGTTTTTAAGTCCTAGATAGGTTTAATAGGGCAGATATGGCAGTTGGAGGATTACCTGACAAAACGCTCCTACACGACGGTGCTAGCTATACAGAAGTAGCAAAAAATTCAGATGTCCTGAAATGCGCTCCAACGCATCGGATTCTGTTAATACACACACGGACACATCACCAAAGGTGTTTTTAAGTCCTAGATAGGTCTAATAGGGCCGATATGGCAGTTGGAGGATTACCTGACAAAACGCTCCTACACGACGATGCTAGCTATACAAAAGTAGCAAAAAATTCAGATGTCCTGAAATGCGCTCCAACGCATCGGATTCTGTTAATACACACACGAACACATCACCAAAGGTGTTTTTAAGTCCTAGATAGGTCTAATAGGGCAGATATGGCAGTTGGAGGATTACCTGACAAAACGCTCCTACACGACGATGCTAGCTATACAAAAGTAGCAAAAAATTCAGATGTCCTGAAAAGCGCTCCAACGCATCGGATTCTGTTAATACACAAACTAACACATCACCAAAGGTGTTTTTAAATCCTAGATAGGTCTAATAGGGCAGATATGGCAGTTGGAGGATGATGTGACAAAAGGCTCCAACACGACGATGCTAGCTATACAAAAGTAGCAAAAAATTCAGATGTCCTGAAATGCGCTCCAACGCATCGGATTCTGTTAATACACACTCGAACACATCACCAAAGGTGTTTTTAAGTCCTAGATAGGTCTAATAGGGCAGATATGGCAGTTGGAGGATAACCTGACAAAACGCTCCTACACGACGATGCTAGCTATACAAAAGTAGCAAAAAATTCAGATGTCCTGAAATGCGCTCCAACGCATCGGATTATGTTAATACACACACGAACACATCACCAAAGGTGTTTTTAAGTCCGAGATAGGTCTAATAGGGCAGATATGGCAGTTGGAGGATGATGTGACAAAAGGCTCCAACACGACGATGCTAGCTATACAAAAGTAGCAAAAAATTCAGATGTCCTGAAATGCGCTCCAACGCATCGGATTCTGTTAATGCACACACGAACACATCACCAAAGGTGTTTTTAAGTCCTAGATAGGTCTAATAGGGCAGATATGGCAGTTGGAGGATGATGTGACAAAAGGCTCCAACACGACGATGCTTACTATACAAAAGTAGCAAAAACAAAAGTAGTAAAAAGTATAGTATAAAAAGTATAGTAGTAAAGTAATAGGGCAGATATGGCAGTTGGAGGATGATGTGACAAAAGGCTCCAACACGACGATGCTTACTATACAAAAGTAGCAAAAAATTCAGATGTCCTGAAATGCGCTCCAACGCATCGGATTCTGTTAATGCACACACGAACACATCACCAAAGGTGTTTTTAAGTCCTAGATAGGTCTAATAGGGCAGATATGGCAGTTGGAGGATGATGTGACAAAAGGCTCCAACACGACGATGCTAGCTATACAAAAGTAGCAAATAATTCAGATGTCCTGAAATGCGCTCCAACGCATCGGATTCTGTTAATACACACACGAACACATCACCAAAGGTGTTTTTAAGTCCTAGATAGGTCTAATAGGGCAGATATGGCAGTTGGAGGATTACCTGACAAAACGCTCCTACACGACGATGCTAGCTATACAAAAGTAGCCAAAAATTCAGATGTCCTGAAATGCGCTCCAACGCATCGGATTCTGTTATTACGCACACGAACACATCACCAAAGGTGTTTTTAAGTCCTAGATAGGTCTAATAGGGCAGATATGGCAGTTGGAGGATTACCTGACAAAACGCTCCTACACGACGATGCCAGCTATACAAAAGTAGCAAAAAATTCAGATGTCCTGAAATGCGCTCCAACGCATCGGATTCTGTTAATACACACACGAACACATCACCAAATGTGTTTTTAAGTCCAAGATATGGCAGTTGGAGGATTACCTGACAAAAGGCTCCAACACGACGATGCTTACTATACAAAAGTAGCAAAAAATTCAGATGTCCTGAAATGCGCTCCAACGCATCGGATTCTGTTAATGCACACACGAACACATCACCAAAGGTGTTTTTAAGTCCTAGATAGGTCTAATAGGGCAGATATGGCAGTTGGAGGATGATGTGACAAAAGGCTCCAACACGACGATGCTAGCTATACAAAAGTAGCAAATAATTCAGATGTCCTGAAATGCGCTCCAACGCATCGGATTCTGTTAATACACACACGAACACATCACCAAAGGTGTTTTTAAGTCCTAGATAGGTTTAATAGGGCAGATATGGCAGTTGGAGGATTACCTGACAAAACGCTCCTACACGACGGTGCTAGCTATACAGAAGTAGCAAAAAATTCAGATGTCCTGAAATGCGCTCCAACGCATCGGATTCTGTTAATACACACACGGACACATCACCAAAGGTGTTTTTAAGTCCTAGATAGGTCTAATAGGGCCGATATGGCAGTTGGAGGATTACCTGACAAAACGCTCCTACACGACGATGCTAGCTATACAAAAGTAGCAAAAAATTCAGATGTCCTGAAATGCGCTCCAACGCATCGGATTCTGTTAATACACACACGAACACATCACCAAAGGTGTTTTTAAGTCCTAGATAGGTCTAATAGGGCAGATATGGCAGTTGGAGGATTACCTGACAAAACGCTCCTACACGACGATGCTAGCTATACAAAAGTAGCAAAAAATTCAGATGTCCTGAAAAGCGCTCCAACGCATCGGATTCTGTTAATACACAAACTAACACATCACCAAAGGTGTTTTTAAATCCTAGATAGGTCTAATAGGGCAGATATGGCAGTTGGAGGATGATGTGACAAAAGGCTCCAACACGACGATGCTAGCTATACAAAAGTAGCAAAAAATTCAGATGTCCTGAAATGCGCTCCAACGCATCGGATTCTGTTAATACACACTCGAACACATCACCAAAGGTGTTTTTAAGTCCTAGATAGGTCTAATAGGGCAGATATGGCAGTTGGAGGATAACCTGACAAAACGCTCCTACACGACGATGCTAGCTATACAAAAGTAGCAAAAAATTCAGATGTCCTGAAATGCGCTCCAACGCATCGGATTATGTTAATACACACACGAACACATCACCAAAGGTGTTTTTAAGTCCGAGATAGGTCTAATAGGGCAGATATGGCAGTTGGAGGATTACCTGACAAAACGCTCCTACACGACGGTGCTAGCTATACAAAAGTAGCAAAAAATTCAGATGTCCTGAAATGCGCTCCAACGCATCGGATTCTGTTAATACACACACGAACACATCACCAAAGGTGTTTTTAAGTCCTAGATAGGTTTAATAGGGCAGATATGGCAGTTGGAGGATTACCTGACAAAACGCTCCTACACGACGGTGCTAGCTATACAGAAGTAGCAAAAAATTCAGATGTCCTGAAATGCGCTCCAACGCATCGGATTCTGTTAATACACACACGGACACATCACCAAAGGTGTTTTTAAGTCCTAGATAGGTCTAATAGGGCCGATATGGCAGTTGGAGGATTACCTGACAAAACGCTCCTACACGACGATGCTAGCTATACAAAAGTAGCAAAAAATTCAGATGTCCTGAAATGCGCTCCAACGCATCGGATTCTGTTAATACACACACGAACACATCACCAAAGGTGTTTTTAAGTCCTAGATAGGTCTAATAGGGCAGATATGGCAGTTGGAGGATTACCTGACAAAACGCTCCTACACGACGATGCTAGCTATACAAAAGTAGCAAAAAATTCAGATGTCCTGAAAAGCGCTCCAACGCATCGGATTCTGTTAATACACAAACTAACACATCACCAAAGGTGTTTTTAAATCCTAGATAGGTCTAATAGGGCAGATATGGCAGTTGGAGGATGATGTGACAAAAGGCTCCAACACGACGATGCTAGCTATACAAAAGTAGCAAAAAATTCAGATGTCCTGAAATGCGCTCCAACGCATCGGATTCTGTTAATACACACTCGAACACATCACCAAAGGTGTTTTTAAGTCCTAGATAGGTCTAATAGGGCAGATATGGCAGTTGGAGGATAACCTGACAAAACGCTCCTACACGACGATGCTAGCTATACAAAAGTAGCAAAAAATTCAGATGTCCTGAAATGCGCTCCAACGCATCGGATTATGTTAATACACACACGAACACATCACCAAAGGTGTTTTTAAGTCCGAGATAGGTCTAATAGGGCAGATATGGCAGTTGGAGGATGATGTGACAAAAGGCTCCAACACGACGATGCTAGCTATACAAAAGTAGCAAAAAATTCAGATGTCCTGAAATGCGCTCCAACGCATCGGATTCTGTTAATGCACACACGAACACATCACCAAAGGTGTTTTTAAGTCCTAGATAGGTCTAATAGGGCAGATATGGCAGTTGGAGGATGATGTGACAAAAGGCTCCAACACGACGATGCTTACTATACAAAAGTAGCAAAAACAAAAGTAGTAAAAAGTATAGTATAAAAAGTATAGTAGTAAAGTAATAGGGCAGATATGGCAGTTGGAGGATGATGTGACAAAAGGCTCCAACACGACGATGCTTACTATACAAAAGTAGCAAAAAATTCAGATGTCCTGAAATGCGCTCCAACGCATCGGATTCTGTTAATGCACACACGAACACATCACCAAAGGTGTTTTTAAGTCCTAGATAGGTCTAATAGGGCAGATATGGCAGTTGGAGGATGATGTGACAAAAGGCTCCAACACGACGATGCTAGCTATACAAAAGTAGCAAATAATTCAGATGTCCTGAAATGCGCTCCAACGCATCGGATTCTGTTAATACACACACGAACACATCACCAAAGGTGTTTTTAAGTCCTAGATAGGTCTAATAGGGCAGATATGGCAGTTGGAGGATTACCTGACAAAACGCTCCTACACGACGATGCTAGCTATACAAAAGTAGCCAAAAATTCAGATGTCCTGAAATGCGCTCCAACGCATCGGATTCTGTTATTACGCACACGAACACATCACCAAAGGTGTTTTTAAGTCCTAGATAGGTCTAATAGGGCAGATATGGCAGTTGGAGGATTACCTGACAAAACGCTCCTACACGACGATGCCAGCTATACAAAAGTAGCAAAAAATTCAGATGTCCTGAAATGCGCTCCAACGCATCGGATTCTGTTAATACACACACGAACACATCACCAAATGTGTTTTTAAGTCCAAGATATGGCAGTTGGAGGATTACCTGACAAAAGGCTCCAACACGACGATGCTTACTATACAAAAGTAGCAAAAAATTCAGATGTCCTGAAATGCGCTCCAACGCATCGGATTCTGTTAATGCACACACAAACACATCACCAAAGGTGTTTTTAAGTCCTAGATAGGTCTAATAGGGCAGATATGGCAGTTGGAGGATGATGTGACAAAAGGCTCCAACACGACGATGCTAGCTATACAAAAGTAGCAAAAAATTCAGATGTCCTGAAATGCGCTCCAACGCATCGGATTCTGTTAATACACACACGAACACATCACCAAATGTGTTTTTAAGTCCTAGATAGGTCTAATTGGGCAGATATGGCAGCTGGAGGATGATGTGACAAAAGGCTCCAACACGACGATGCTAGCTATACAAAAGTAGCAAAAAATTCAGATGTCCTGAAATGCGCTCCAACGCATCGGATTCTGTTAATGCACACACAAACACATCACCAAAGGTGTTTTTAAGTCCTAGATAGGTCTAATAGGGCAGATATGGCAGTTGGAGGATGATGTGACAAAAGGCTCCAACACGACGATGCTAGCTATACAAAAGTTGCAAAAAATTCAGATGTCCTGAAATGCGCTCCAACGCATCGGATTCTGTTAATGCACACACGAACACATCACCAAAGGTGTTTTTAAGTCCTAGATAGGTCTAATAGGGCAGATATGGCAGTTGGAGGATGATGTGACAAAAGGCTCCAACACGACGATGCTAGCTATACAAAAGTAGCAAAAAATTCAGATGTCCTGAAATGCGCTCCAACGCATCGGATTCTGTTAATACACACACGAACACATCACCAAATGTGTTTTTAAGTCCTAGATAGGTCTAATTGGGCAGATATGGCAGCTGGAGGATGATGTGACAAAAGGCTCCAACACGACGATGCTAGCTATACAAAAGTAGCAAAAAATTCAGATGTCCTGAAATGCGCTCCAACGCATCGGATTCTGTTAATACACACACGAACACATCACCAAAGGTGTTTTTAAGTCCTAGATAGGTCTAATAGGGCAGATATGGCAGTTGGAGGATGATGTGACAAAAGGCTCCAACACGACGATGCTAGCTATACAAAAGTAGCAAAAAATTCAGGTGTCCTGAAATGCGCTCCAACGCATCGGATTCTGTTAATGCACACACGAACACATCACAAAAGGTGTTTTTAAGTCCTAGATAGGTCTAATAGTGCAGATATGGCAGTTGGAGGATGATGTGACAAAAGGCTCCAACACGACGATGCTAGCTATACAAAAGTAGCAAAAAATTCAGATGTCCTGAAATGCGCTCCAACGCATCGGATTCTGTTAATGCACACACGAACACATCACCAAAGGTGTTTTTAAGTCCTAGATAGGTCTAATAGGGCAGATATGGCAGTTGGAGGATGATGTGACAAAAGGCTCCAACACGACGATGCTAGCTATACAAAAGTAGCAAAAAATTCAGATGTCCTGAAATGCGCTCCAACGCATCGGATTCTGTTAATACACACACGAATACATCACCAAATGTGTTTTTAAGTCCTAGATAGGTCTAATAGGGCAGATATGGCAGCTGGAGGATGATGTGACAAAAGGCTCCAACACGACGATGCTAGCTATACAAAAGTAGCAAAAAATTCAGATGTCCTGAAATGCGCTCCAACGCATCGGATTCTGTTAATACACACACGAACACATCACCAAATGTGTTTTTAAGTCCTAGATAGGTCTAATAGGGCAGATATGGCAGTTGGAGGATGATGTGACAAAAGGCTCCAACACGACGATGCTAGCTATACAAAAGTAGCAAAAAATTCAGATGTCCTGAAATGCGCTCCAACGCATCGGATTCTGTTAATACACACACGAACACAACACCAAAGGTGTTTTTAAGTCCTAGATAGGTCTAATAGGGCAGATATGGCAGTTGGAGGATGATGTGACAAAAGGCTCCAACACGACGATGCTAGCTATACAAAAGTAGCAAAAAATTCAGATGTCCTGAAATGCGCTCCAACGCATCGGATTCTGTTAATACACACACGAACACATCACCAAATGTGTTTTTAAGTCCTAGATAGGTCTAATAGGGCAGATATGGCAGCTGGAGGATGATGTGACAAAAGGCTCCAACACGACGATGCTAGCTATACAAAAGTAGCAAAAAATTCAGATGTCCTGAAATGCGCTCCAACGCATCGGATTCTGTTAATACACACACGAACACATCACCAAATGTGTTTTTAAGTCCTAGATAGGTCTAATAGGGCAGATATGGCAGTTGGAGGATGATGTGACAAAAGGCTCCAACACGACGATGCTAGCTATACAAAAGTAGCAAAAAATTCAGATGTCCTGAAATGCGCTCCAACGCATCGGATTCTGTTAATACACACACGAACACAACACCAAAGGTGTTTTTAAGTCCTAGATAGGTCTAATAGGGCAGATATGGCAGTTGGAGGATTACCTGACAAAAGGCTCCAACACGACGATGCTAGCTATACAAAAGTAGCAAAAAATTCAGATGTCCTGAAATGCGCTCCAACGCATCGGATTCTGTTAACACACACACGAACACATCACCAAAGGTGTTTTTAAGTCCTAGATAGGTCTAATAGTGCAGATATGGCAGTTGGAGGATGATGTGACAAAAGGCTCCAACACGACGATGCTAGCTATACAAAAGTAGCAAAAAATTCAGATGTCCTGAAATGCGCTCCAACGCATCGGATTCTGTTAATGCACACACGAACACATCACCAAAGGTGTTTTTAAGTCCTAGATAGGTCTAATAGGGCAGATATGGCAGTTGGAGGATGATGTGACAAAAGGCTCCAACACGACGATGCTAGCTATACAAGAGTAGCAAAAAAATTCAGATGTCCTGAAATGCGCTCCAACGCATCGGATTCTGTTAATACACACACGAACACATCACCAAAGGTGTTTTTAAGTCCTAGATAGGTCTAATAGGGCAGATATGGCAGTTGGAGGATGATGTGACAAAAGGCTCCAACACGACGATGCTAGCTATACAAAAGTAGCAAAAAATTCAGATGTCCTGAAATGCGCTCCAACGCATCGGATTCTGTTAATACACACACGAACACATCACCAAAGGTGTTTTTAAGTCCTAGATAGGTCTAATAGGGCAGATATGGCAGTTGGAGGATGATGTGACAAAAGGCTCCAACACGACGATGCTAGCTATACAAAAGTAGCAAAAAATTCAGATGTCCTGAAATGCGCTCCAACGCATCGGATTCTGTTAATGCACACACGAACACATCACCAAAGGTGTTTTTAAGTCCTAGATAGGTCTAATAGGGCAGATATGGCAGTTGGAGGATGATGTGACAAAAGGCTCCAACACGACGATGCTAGCTATACAAAAGTAGCCAAAAATTCAGATGTCCTGAAATGCGCTCCAACGCATCGGATTCTGTTAATACACACACGAACACATCACCAAAGGTGTTTTTAAGTCCTAGATAGGTCTAATAGGGCAGATATGGCAGTTGGAGGATTACCTGACAAAACGCTCCTACACGACGATGCTAGCTATACAAAAGTAGCAAGAAATTCAGATGTCCTGAAATGCGCTCCAACGCATCGGATTCTGTTAATACACACACGAACACTTCACCAAAGGTGTTTTTAAGTCCTAGATAGGTCTAATAGGGCAGATATGGCAGTTGGAGGATGATGTGACAAAAGGCTCCAACACGACGATGCTAGCTATACAAAAGTAGCAAAAAATTCAGATGTCCTGAAATGCGCTCCAACGCATCGGATTCTGTTAATACACACACGAACACATCACCAAATGTGTTTTTAAGTCCTAGATAGGTCTAATAGGGCAGATATGGCAGTTGGAGGATGATGTGACAAAAGGCTCCAACACGACGATGCTAGCTATACAAAAGTAGCAAAAAATTCAGATGTCCTGAAATGCGCTCCAACGCATCGGATTCTGTTAATACACACACGAACACAACACCAAAGGTGTTTTTAAGTCCTAGATAGGTCTAATAGGGCAGATATGGCAGTTGGAGGATGATGTGACAAAAGGCTCCAACACGACGATGCTAGCTATACAAAAGTAGCAAAAAATTCAGATGTCCTGAAATGCGCTCCAACGCATCGGATTCTGTTAATACACACACGAACACAACACCAAAGGTGTTTTTAAGTCCTAGATAGGTCTAATAGGGCAGATATGGCAGTTGGAGGATTACCTGACAATTACCTGACAAAACGACGATGCTAGCTATACAAAAGTAGCAAAAAATTTAGGAGTCCTGAAATGCGCTCCAGCGCATCGGATTCTGTTAATACACACACGAACACATCACCAAAGGTGTTTTTAAGTCCTAGATAGGTCTAATAGGGCAGATATGGCAGTTGGAGGATTACCTGACAATTACCTGACAAAACGACGATGCTAGCTATACAAAAGTAGCAACAAATTTAGGAGTCCTGATATGCGCTCCAACGCATCGGATTCTGTTAATACACACACGAACACATCACCAAAGGTGTTTTTAAGTCCTAGATAGGTCTAATAGGGCAGATATGGCAGTTGGAGGATGATGTGACAAAAGGCTCCAACACGACGATGCTAGCTATACAAAAGTAGCAAAAAATTCAGATGTCCTGAAATGCGCTCCAGCGCATCGGATTCTGTTAATACACACACGAACACTTCACCAAAGGTGTTTTTAAGTCCTAGATAGGTCTAATAGGGCAGATATGGCAGTTGGAGGATGATGTGACAAAAGGCTCCAACACGACGATGCTAGCTATACAAAAGCAGCAAAAAATTCAGATGTCCTCAAATGCGCTCCAACGCATCGGATTCTGTTAATACACACACGAACACATCACCAAAGGTGTTTTTAAGTCCGAGATAGGTCTAATAGGGCAGATATGGCAGTTGGAGGATTACCTGACAATTACCTGACAAAACGACGATGCTAGCTATACAAAAGTAGCAAAAAATTCAGATGTCCTGAAATGCTCTCCAACGCATCGGATTCTGTTAATACACACACGAACACATCACCAAAGGTGTTTTTAAGTCCTAGATAGGTCTAATAGGGCAGATATGGCAGTTGGAGGATTACCTGACAAAACGCTCCTACACGACGATGCTAGCTATACAAAAGTAGCAAAAAATTCAGATGTCCTGAAATGCGCTCCAACGCATCGGATTCTGTTAATACACACACGAACACATCACCAAAGGTGTTTTTAAGTCCTAGATAGGTCTAATAGGGCAGATATGGCAGTTGGAGGATGATGTGACAAAAGGCTCCAACACGACGATGCTAGCTATACAAAAGCAGCAAAAAATCCAGATGTCCTCAAATGCGCTCCAACGCATCGGATTCTGTTAATACACACACGAACACATCACCAAAGGTGTTTTTAAGTCCTAGATAGGTCTAATAGGGCAGATATGGCAGTTGGAGGATTACCTGACAAAACGCTCCTACACGACGATGCTAGCTATACAAAAGTAGCAAAAAATTCAGATGTCCTGAAATGCGCTCCAACGCATCGGATTCTGTTAATACACCCACGAACACATCACCAAAGGTGTTTTTAAGTCCTAGATAGGTCTAATAGGGCAGATATGGCAGTTGGAGGATGATGTGACAAAAGGCTCCAACACGACGATGCTAGCTATAAAAAAGTAGCAAAAAATTCAGATGTCCTGAAATGCGCTCCAACGCATCGGATTCTGTTAATACACACACGAACACATCACCAAAGGTGTTTTTAAGTCCTAGATAGGTCTAATAGGGCAGATATGGCAGTTGGAGGATTACCTGACAAAACGCTCCTACACGACGATGCTAGCTATACAAAAGTAGCAAGAAATTCAGATGTCCTGAAATACGCTCCAACGCATCGGATTCTGTTAATACACACACGAACACATCACCAAAGGTGTTTTTAAGTCGTAGATAGGTCTAATAGGGCAGATATGGCAGTTGGAGGATTACCTGACAATTACCTGACAAAACGACGATGCTAGCTATACAAAAGTAGCAAGAAATTCAGATGTCCTGAAATGCGGTCCAACGCATCGGATTCTGTTAATACACACACGAACACATCACCAAAGGTGTTTTTAAGTCCTAGATAGGTCTAATAGGGCAGATATGGCAGTTGGAGGATGATGTGACAAAAGGCTCCAACACGACGATGCTAGCTATACAAAAGTAGCAAAAAATTCAGATGTCCTGAAATGCGCTCCAGCGCATCGGATTCTGTTAATACACACACGAACACATCACCAAAGGTGTTTTTAAGTCCTAGATAGGTCTAATAGGGCAGATATGGCAGTTGGAGGATTACCTGACAATTACCTGACAAAACGACGATGCTAGCTATACAAAAGTAGCAAAAAATTTAGGAGTCCTGATATGCGCTCCAACGCATCGGATTCTGTTAATACACACACGAACACATCACCAAAGGTGTTTTTAAGTCCTAGATAGGTCTAATAGGGCAGATATGGCAGTTGGAGGATTACCTGACAATTACCTGACAAAACGACGATGCTAGCTATACAAAAGTAGCAAAAAATTCAGATGTCCTGAAATGCGCTCCAACGCATCGGATTCTGTTAATACACACACGAACACATCACCAAAGGTGTTTTTAAGTCCTAGATAGGTCTAATAGGGCAGACATGGCAGTTGGAGGATTACCTGACGCGACGATGCTAGCTATACAAAAGTAGCAAGAAATTCAGATGTCCTGAAATACGCTCCAACGCATCGGATTCTGTTAATACACACACGAACACATCACCAAAGGTGTTTTTAAGTCGTAGATAGGTCTAATAGGGCAGATATGGCAGTTGGAGGATTACCTGACAATTACCTGACAAAACGACGATGCTAGCTATACAAAAGTAGCAAAAAATTCAGATGTCCTGAAATGCGCTCCAACGCATCGGATTCTGTTAATACACACACGAACACATCACCAAAGGTGTTTTTAAGTCCTAGATAGGTCTAATAGGGCAGATATGGCAGTTGGAGGATTACCTGACAAAACGCTCCTACACGACGATGCTAGCTATACAAAAGTAGCAAAAAATTCAGATGTCCTGAAATGCGCTCCAACGCATCGGATTCTGTTAATACACACACGAACACATCACCAAAGGTGTTTTTAAGTCCTAGATAGGTCTAATAGGGCAGATATGGCAGTTGGAGGATGATGTGACAAAAGGCTCCAACACGACGATGCTAGCTATACAAAAGCAGCAAAAAATCCAGATGTCCTCAAATGCGCTCCAACGCATCGGATTCTGTTAATACACACACGAACACATCACCAAAGGTGTTTTTAAGTCCTAGATAGGTCTAATAGGGCAGATATGGCAGTTGGAGGATTACCTGACAATTACCTGACAAAACGACGATGCTAGCTATACAAAAGTAGCAAAAAATTCAGATGTCCTGAAATGCTCTCCAACGCATCGGATTCTGTTAATACACACACGAACACATCACCAAAGGTGTTTTTAAGTCCTAGATAGGTCTAATAGGGCAGATATGGCAGTTGGAGGATTACCTGACAAAACGCTCCTACACGACGATGCTAGCTATACAAAAGTAGCAAGAAATTCAGATGTCCTGAAATACGCTCCAACGCATCGGATTCTGTTAATACACACACGAACACATCACCAAAGGTGTTTTTAAGTCGTAGATAGGTCTAATAGGGCAGATATGGCAGTTGGAGGATTACCTGACAATTACCTGACAAAACGACGATGCTAGCTATACAAAAGTAGCAAAAAATTCAGATGTCCTGAAATGCGCTCCAACGCATCGGATTCTGTTAATACACACACGAACACATCACCAAAGGTGTTTTTAAGTCCTAGATAGGTCTAATAGGGCAGATATGGCAGTTGGAGGATTACCTGACAAAACGCTCCTACACGACGATGCTAGCTATACAAAAGTAGCAAAAAATTCAGATGTCCTGAAATGCGCTCCAACGCATCGGATTCTGTTAATACACACACGAACACATCACCAAAGGTGTTTTTAAGTCCTAGATAGGTCTAATAGGGCAGATATGGCAGTTGGAGGATGATGTGACAAAAGGCTCCAACACGACGATGCTAGCTATACAAAAGTAGCAAAAAATTCAGATGTCCTGAAATGCGCTCCAGCGCATCGGATTCTGTTAATACACACACGAACACATCACCAAAGGTGTTTTTAAGTCCTAGATAGGTCTAATAGGGCAGATATGGCAGTTGGAGGATGATGTGACAAAAGGCTCCAACACGACGATGCTAGCTATACAAAAGTAGCAAGAAATTCAGATGTCCTGAAATACGCTCCAACGCATCGGATTCTGTTAATACACACACGAACACATCACCAAAGGTGTTTTTAAGTCGTAGATAGGTCTAATAGGGCAGATATGGCAGTTGGAGGATTACCTGACAATTACCTGACAAAACGACGATGCTAGCTATACAAAAGTAGCAAAAAATTCAGATGTCCTGAAATGCGCTCCAACGCATCGGATTCTGTTAATACACACACGAACACATCACCAAAGGTGTTTTTAAGTCCTAGATAGGTCTAATAGGGCAGATATGGCAGTTGGAGGATTACCTGACAAAACGCTCCTACACGACGATGCTAGCTATACAAAAGTAGCAAAAAATTCAGATGTCCTGAAATGCGCTCCAACGCATCGGATTCTGTTAATACACACACGAACACATCACCAAAGGTGTTTTTAAGTCCTAGATAGGTCTAATAGGGCAGATATGGCAGTTGGAGGATGATGTGACAAAAGGCTCCAACACGACGATGCTAGCTATACAAAAGTAGCAAAAAATTCAGATGTCCTGAAATGCGCTCCAGCGCATCGGATTCTGTTAATACACACACGAACACATCACCAAAGGTGTTTTTAAGTCCTAGATAGGTCTAATAGGGCAGATATGGCAGTTGGAGGATTACCTGACAAAACGCTCCTACACGACGATGCTAGCTATACAAAAGTAGCAAAAAATTCAGATGTCCTGAAATGCGCTCCAACGCATCGGATTCTGTTAATACACACACGAACACATCACCAAAGGTGTTTTTAAGTCCTAGATAGGTCTAATAGGGCAGATATGGCAGTTGGAGGATGATGTGACAAAAGGCTCCAACACGACGATGCTAGCTATACAAAAGCAGCAAAAAATCCAGATGTCCTCAAATGCGCTCCAACGCATCGGATTCTGTTAATACACACACGAACACATCACCAAAGGTGTTTTTAAGTCCTAGATAGGTCTAATAGGGCAGATATGGCAGTTGGAGGATTACCTGACAATTACCTGACAAAACGACGATGCTAGCTATACAAAAGTAGCAAAAAATTCAGATGTCCTGAAATGCTCTCCAACGCATCGGATTCTGTTAATACACACACGAACACATCACCAAAGGTGTTTTTAAGTCCTAGATAGGTCTAATAGGGCAGATATGGCAGTTGGAGGATTACCTGACAAAACGCTCCTACACGACGATGCTAGCTATACAAAAGTAGCAAAAAATTCAGATGTCCTGAAATGCGCTCCAACGCATCGGATTCTGTTAATACACACACGAACACATCACCAAAGGTGTTTTTAAGTCCTAGATAGGTCTAATAGGGCAGATATGGCAGTTGGAGGATGATGTGACAAAAGGCTCCAACACGACGATGCTAGCTATACAAAAGTAGCAAAAAATTCAGATGTCCTGAAATGCGCTCCAGCGCATCGGATTCTGTTAATACACACACGAACACATCACCAAAGGTGTTTTTAAGTCCTAGATAGGTCTAATAGGGCAGATATGGCAGTTGGAGGATTACCTGACAAAACGCTCCTACACGACGATGCTAGCTATACAAAAGTAGCAAAAAATTCAGATGTCCTGAAATGCGCTCCAACGCATCGGATTCTGTTAATACACACACGAACACATCACCAAAGGTGGTTTTAAGTCCTAGATAGGTCTAATAGGGCAGATATGGCAGTTGGAGGATGATGTGACAAAAGGCTCCAACACGACGATGCTAGCTATACAAAAGCAGCAAAAAATCCAGATGTCCTCAAATGCGCTCCAACGCATCGGATTCTGTTAATACACACACGAACACATCACCAAAGGTGTTTTTAAGTCCTAGATAGGTCTAATAGGGCAGATATGGCAGTTGGAGGATTACCTGACAAAACGCTCCTACACGACGATGCTAGCTATACAAAAGTAGCAAAAAATTCAGATGTCCTGAAATGCGCTCCAGCGCATCGGATTCTGTTAATACACACACGAACACATCACCAAAGGTGTTTTTAAGTCCTAGATAGGTCTAATAGGGCAGATATGGCAGTTGGAGGATTACCTGACAAAACGCTCCTACACGACGATGCTAGCTATACAAAAGTAGCAAAAAATTCAGATGTCCTGAAATGCGCTCCAACGCATCGGATTCTGTTAATACACACACGAACACATCACCAAAGGTGGTTTTAAGTCCTAGATAGGTCTAATAGGGCAGATATGGCAGTTGGAGGATGATGTGACAAAAGGCTCCAACACGACGATGCTAGCTATACAAAAGCAGCAAAAAATCCAGATGTCCTCAAATGCGCTCCAACGCATCGGATTCTGTTAATACACACACGAACACATCACCAAAGGTGTTTTTAAGTCCTAGATAGGTCTAATAGGGCAGATATGGCAGTTGGAGGATTACCTGACAAAACGCTCCTACACGACGATGCTAGCTATACAAAAGTAGCAAAAAATTCAGATGTCCTGAAATGCGCTCCAGCGCATCGGATTCTGTTAATACACACACGAACACATCACCAAAGGTGTTTTTAAGTCCTAGATAGGTCTAATAGGGCAGATATGGCAGTTGGAGGATTACCTGACAAAACGCTCCTACACGACGATGCTAGCTATACAAAAGTAGCAAAAAATTCAGATGTCCTGAAATGCGCTCCAGCGCATCGGATTCTGTTAATACACACACGAACACATCACCAAAGGTGTTTTTAAGTCCTAGATAGGTCTAATAGGGCAGATATGTTAGTTGGAGGATGATGTGACAAAAGGCTCCAACACGACGATGCTAGCTATACAAAAGTAGCAAAAAATTCAGATGTCCTGAAATGCGCTCCAGCGCATCGGATTCTGTTAATACACACACGAACACATCACCAAAGGTGTTTTTAAGTCCTAGATAGGTCTAATAGGGCAGATATGGCAGTTGGAGGATTACCTGACAAAACGCTCCTACACGACGATGCTAGCTATACAAAAGTAGCAAAAAATTCAGATGTCCTGAAATGCGCTCCAACGCATCGGATTCTGTTAATACACACACGAACACATCACCAAAGGTGGTTTTAAGTCCTAGATAGGTCTAATAGGGCAGATATGGCAGTTGGAGGATGATGTGACAAAAGGCTCCAACACGACGATGCTAGCTATACAAAAGCAGCAAAAAATCCAGATGTCCTCAAATGCGCTCCAACGCATCGGATTCTGTTAATACACACACGAACACATCACCAAAGGTGTTTTTAAGTCCTAGATAGGTCTAATAGGGCAGATATGGCAGTTGGAGGATGATGTGACAAAAGGCTCCAACACGACGATGCTAGCTATACAAAAGTAGAAAAAAATTCAGATGTCCTGAAATGCGCTCCAACGCATCGGATTCTGTCAATACACACACGAACACATCACCAAAGGTGATTTTAAGTCCTAGATAGGTCTAATAGGGCAGATATGGCAGTTGGAGGATGATGTGACAAAAGGCTCCAACACGACGATGCTAGCTATACAAAAGTAGCAAAAAATTCAGATGTCCTGAAATGCGCTCCAACGCATCGGATTCTGTCAATACACACACGAACACATCACCAAAGGTGATTTTAAGTCCTAGATAGGTCTAATAGGGCAGATATGGCAGTTGGAGGATGATGTGACAAAAGGCTCCAACACGACGATGCTAGCTATACAAAAGTAGCAAAAAATTCAGATGTCCTGAAATGCGCTCCAACGCATCGGATTCTGTTAATACACACACGAACACATCACCAAAGGTGTTTTAAGTCCTAGATAGGTCTAATAGGGCAGATATGGCAGTTGGAGGATTACCTGACAATTACCTGACAAAACGACGATGCTAGCTATACAAAAGTAGCAAAAAATTCAGATGTCCTGAAATGCGCTCCAACGCATCGGATTCTGTTAATACACACACGAACACATCACCAAATGTGTTTTTAAGTCCTAGATAGGTCTAATAGGGCAGATATGGCAGTTGGAGGATGATGTGACAAAAGGCTCCAACACGACGATGCTAGCTATACAAAAGTAGCAAAAAATTCAGATGTCCTGAAATGCGCTCCAACGCATCGGATTCTGTTAATACACACACGAACACATCACCAAAGGTGTTTTTAAGTCCTAGATAGGTCTAATAGGGCAGATATGGCAGTTGGAGGATGATGTGACAAAAGGCTCCAACACGACGATGCTAGCTATACAAAAGCAGCAAAAAATCCAGATGTCCTCAAATGCGCTCCAACGCATCGGATTCTGTTAATACACACACGAACACATCACCAAAGGTGTTTTTAAGTCCTAGATAGGTCTAATAGGGCAGATATGGCAGTTGGAGGATGATGTGACAAAAGGCTCCAACACGACGATGCTATCTATACAAAAGTAGCAAAAAATTCAGATGTCCTGAAATGCGCTCCAACGCATCGGATTCTGTTAATACACCCACGAACACATCACCAAAGGTGTTTTTAAGTCCTAGATAGGTCTAATAGGGCAGATATGGCAGTTGGAGGATGATGTGACAAAAGGCTCCAACACGACGATGCTAGCTATACAAAAGTAGCAAAAAATTCAGATGTCCTGAAATGCGCTCCAACGCATCGGATTCTGTTAATACACACACGAACACATCACCAAAGGTGTTTTTAAGTCCTAGATAGGTCTTATAGGGCAGATATGGCAGTTGGAGGATTACCTGACAAAACGCTCCTACACGACGATGCTAGCTATACAAAAGTAGCAAAAAATTCAGATGTCCTGAAATGCGCTCCAACGCATCGGATTCTGTTAATACACACACGAACACATCACCAAAGGTGTTTTTAAGTCCTAGATAGGTCTTATAGGGCAGATATGGCAGTTGGAGGATTACCTGACAAAACGCTCCTACACGACGATGCTAGCTATACAAAAGTAGCAAAAAATTCAGATGTCCTGAAATGCGCTCCAACGCATCGGATTCTGTTAATACACACCCGAACACATCACCAAAGGTGTTTTTAAGTCCTAGATAGGTCTAATAGGGCAGATATGGCAGTTGGAGGATGATGTGACAAAAGGCTCCAACACGACGATGCTAGCTATACAAAAGTAGCAAAAAATTCAGATGTCCTGAAATGCGCTCCAGCGCATCGGATTCTGTTAATACACACCCGAACACATCACCAAAGGTGTTTTTAAGTCCTAGATAGGTCTAATAGGGCAGATATGGCAGTTGGAGGATGATGTGACAAAAGGCTCCAACACGACGATGCTATCTATACAAAAGTAGCAAAAAATTCAGATGTCCTGAAATGCGCTCCAACGCATCGGATTCTGTTAATACACACACGAACACATCACCAAAGGTGTTTTTAAGTCCTAGATATTTCTAATAGGGCAGATATGGCAGTTGGAGGATGATGTGACAAAAGGCTCCAACACGACGATGCTAGCTATACAAAAGTAGCAAAAAATTCAGATGTCCTGAAATGCGCTCCAACGCATCGGATTCTGTTAATACACACACGAACACATCACCAAAGGTGTTTTTAAGTCCTAGATAGGTCTAATAGGGCAGATATGGCAGTTGGAGGATTACCTGACAATTACCTGACAAAACGACGATGCTAGCTATACAAAAGTAGCAAAAAATTCAGATGTCCTGAAATGCGCTCCAACGCATCGGATTCTGTTAATACACACACGAACACATCACCAAAGGTGTTTTTAAGTCCTAGATAGGTCTTATAGGGCAGATATGGCAGTTGGAGGATCACCTGACAAAACGCTCCTACACGACGATGCTAGCTATACAAAAGTAGCAAAAAATTCAGATGTCCTGAAATGCGCTCCAACGCATCGGATTCTGTTAATACACACACGAACACATCACCAAAGGTGTTTTTAAGTCCTAGATAGGTCTAATAGGGCAGATATGGCAGTTGGAGGATTACCTGACAAAAGGCTCCAACACGACGATGCTAGCTATACAAAAGTAGCAAAAAATTCAGATGTCCTGAAATGCGCTCCAACGCATCGGATTCTGTTAATACACACACGAACACATCACCAAAGGTGTTTTTAAGTCCTAGATAGGTCTAATAGGGCAGATATGGCAGTTGGAGGATGATGTGACAAAAGGCTCCAACACGACGATGCTAGCTATACAAAAGTAGCAAAAAATTCAGATGTCCTGAAATGCGCTCCAACGCATCGGATTCTGTTAATACACACACGGACACTTCACCAAAGGTGTTTTTAAGTCTTAGATAGGTCTAATAGGGCAGATATGGCAGTTGGAGGATGATGTGACAAAAGGCTCCAACACGACGATGCTAGCTATACAAAAGTAGCAAAAAATTCAGATGTCCTGAAATGCGCTCCAACGCATCGGATTCTGTTAATACACACACGAACACATCACCAAATTTGTTTTTAAGTCCTAGATAGGTCTAATAGGGCAGATATGGCAGTTGGAGGATGATGTGACAAAAGGCTCCAACACGACGATGCTAGCTATACAAAAGTAGCAAAAAATTCAGATGTCCTGAAATGCGCTCCAACGCATCGGATTCTGTTAATACACACACGAACACATCACCAAATGTGTTTTTAAGTCCTAGATAGGTCTAATAGGGCAGATATGGCAGTTGGAGGATGATGTGACAAAAGGCTCCAACACGACGATGCTAGCTATACAAAAGTAGCAAAAAATTCAGATGTCCTGAAATGCGCTCCAGCGCATCGGATTCTGTTAATACACACACGAACACATCACCAAAGGTGTTTTTAAGTCCTAGATAGGTCTAATAGGGCAGATATGGCAGTTGGAGGATGATGTGACAAAAGGCTCCAACACGACGATGCTAGCTATACAAAAGTAGCAAAAAATTCAGATGTCCTGAAATGCGCTCCAACGCATCGGATTCTGTTAATACACACACGAACACATCACCAAAGGTGTTTTTAAGTCCTAGATAGGTCTAATAGGGCAGATATGGCAGTCGGAGGATGATGTGACAAAAGGCTCCAACACGACGATGCTAGCTATACAAAAGTAGCAAAAAATTCAGATGTCCTGAAATGAGCTACAACGCATCGGATTCTGTTAATACACACACGAACACATCACCAAAGGTGTTTTTAAGTCCTAGATAGGTCTTATAGGGCAGATATGGCAGTTGGAGGATCACCTGACAAAACGCTCCTACACGACGATGCTAGCTATACAAAAGTAGCAAAAAATTCAGATGTCCTGAAATGCGCTCCAACGCATCGGATTCTGTTAATACACACACGAACACATCACCAAAGGTGTTTTTAAGTCCTAGATAGGTCTTATAGGGCAGATATGGCAGTTGGAGGATCACCTGACAAAACGCTCCTACACGACGATGCTAGCTATACAAAAGTAGCAAAAAATTCAGATGTCCTGAAATGCGCTCCAACGCATCGGATTCTGTTAATACACACACGAACACATCACCAAAGGTGTTTTTAAGTCCTAGATAGGTCTTATAGGGCAGATATGGCAGTTGGAGGATCACCTGACAAAACGCTCCTACACGACGATGCTAGCTATACAAAAGTAGCAAAAAATTCAGATGTCCTGAAATGCGCTCCAACGCATCGGATTCTGTTAATACACACACGAACACATCACCAAAGGTGTTTTTAAGTCCTAGATAGGTCTTATAGGGCAGATATGGCAGTTGGAGGATCACCTGACAAAACGCTCCAACACGACGATGCTAGCTATACAAAAGTAGCAAAAAATTCAGATGTCCTGAAATGAGCTACAACGCATCGGATTCTGTTAATACACACACGAACACATCACCAAAGGTGTTTTTAAGTCCTAGATAGGTCTTATAGGGCAGATATGGCAGTTGGAGGATTACCTGACAAAACGCTCCTACACGACGATGCTAGCTATACAAAAGTAGCAAAAAATTCAGATGTCCTGAAATGCGCTCCAACGCATCGGATTCTGTTAATACACACACGAACACATCACCAAAGGTGTTTTTAAGTCCTAGATAGGTCTAATAGGGCAGATATGGCAGTTGGAGGATTACCTGACAAAAGGCTCCAACACGACGATGCTAGCTATACAAAAGTAGCAAAAAATTCAGATGTCCTGAAATGCGCTCCAACGCATCGGATTCTGTTAATACACACCCGAACTCATCACCAAAGGTGTTTTTAAGTCCTAGATAGGTCTAATAGGGCAGATATGGCAGTTGGAGGATGATGTGACAAAAGGCTCCAACACGACGATGCTAGCTATACAAAAGTAGCAAAAAATTCAGATGTCCTGAAATGCGCTCCAACGCATCGGATTCTGTTAATGCACACACGAACACATCACCAAAGGTGTTTTTAAGTCCTAGATAGGTCTAATAGGGCAGATATGGCAGTTGGAGGATGATGTGACAAAAGGCTCCAACACGACGATGCTAGCTATACAAAAGTAGCAAAAAATTCAGATGTCCTGAAATGCGCTCCAACGCATCGGATTCTGTTAATACACACACGAACACATCACCAAATGTGTTTTTAAGTCCTAGATAGGTCTAATAGGGCAGATATGGCAGTTGGAGGATGATGTGACAAAAGGCTCCAACACGACGATGCTAGCTATACAAAAGTAGCAAAAAATTCAGATGTCCTGAAATGCGCTCCAACGCATCGGATTCTGTTAATACACACACGAACACATCACCAAATGTGTTCTTAAGTCCTAGATAGGTCTAATAGGGCAGATATGGCAGTTGGAGGATGATGTGACAAAAGGCTCCAACACGACGATGCTAGCTATACAAAAGTAGCAAAAAATTCAGATGTCCTGAAATGCGCTCCAACGCATCGGATTCTGTTAATGCACACACGAACACATCACCAAAGGTGTTTTTAAGTCCTAGATAGGTCTAATAGGGCAGATATGGCAGTTGGAGGATTACCTGACAAAACGCTCCTACACGACGATGCTAGCTATACAAAAGTAGCAAAAAATTCAGATGTCCTGAAATGCGCTCCAACGCATCGGATTCTGTTAATACACACACGAACACATCACCAAAGGTGTTTTTAAGTCCTAGATAGGTCTAATAGGGCAGATATGGCAGTTGGAGGATGATGTGACAAAAGGCTCCAACACGACGATGCTAGCTATACAAAAGTAGCAAAAAATTCAGATGTCCTGAAATGCGCTCCAACGCATCGGATTCTGTTAATACACACACGAACACATCACCAAAGGTGTTTTTAAGTCCTAGATAGGTCTAATAGGGCAGATATGGCAGTTGGAGGATTACCTGACAAAACGCTCCTACACGACGATGCTAGCTATACAAAAGTAGCAAAAAATTCAGATGTCCTGAAATGCGCTCCAACGCATCGGATTCTGTTAATACACACACGAACACATCACCAAAGGTGTTTTTAAGTCCTAGATAGGTCTAATAGTGCAGATATGGCAGTTGGAGGATGATGTGACAAAAGGCTCCAACACGACGATGCTAGCTATACAAAAGTAGCAAAAAATTCAGATGTCCTGAAATGCGCTCCAACGCATCGGATTCTGTTAATGCACACACGAACACATCACCAAAGGTGTTTTTAAGTCCTAGATAGGTCTAATAGGGCAGATATGGCAGTTGGAGGATGATGTGACAAAAGGCTCCAACACGACGATGCTAGCTATACAAAAGTAGCAAAAAATTCAGATGTCCTGAAATGCGCTCCAACGCATCGGATTCTGTTAATACACACACGAACACATCACCAAAGGTGTTTTTAAGTCCTAAATAGGTTTAATAGGGCAGATATGGCCGTTGGAGGATTACCTGACAATTACCTGACAAAACGACGATGCTAGCTATACAAAAGTAGCAAAAAATTCAGATATCCTGAAATGCGCTCCAACGCATCGGATTCTGTTAATGCACACACGAACACATCACCAAAGGTGTTTTTAAGTCCTAGATAGGTCTAATAGGGCAGATATGGCAGTTGGAGGATTACCTGACAAAACGCTCCTACACGACGATGCTAGCTATACAAAAGTAGCAAAAAATTCAGATGTCCTGAAATGCGCTCCAACGCATCGGATTCTGTTAATACACACACGAACACATCACCAAAGGTGTTTTTAAGTCCTAAATAGGTTTAATAGGGTAGATATGGCCGTTGGAGGATTACCTGACAATTACCTGACAAAACGACGATGCTAGCTATACAAAAGTAGCAAAAAATTCAGATGTCCTGAAATGCGCTCCAACGCATCGGATTCTGTTAATACACACACGAACACATCACCAAAGGTGTTTTTAAGTCCTAAATAGGTTTAATAGGGCAGATATGGCCGTTGGAGGATTACCTGACAAAACGCTCCTACACGACGATGCTAGCTATACAAACGTAGCAAAAAATTCAGATGTTCTGAAATCCTCTCCAACGCATCGGATTCTGTTAATACACACACGAACACATCACCAAAGGTGTTTTTAAGTCCTAGATAGGTCTAATAGGGCAGATATGGCAGTTGGAGGATGATGTGACAAAAGGCTCCAACACGACGATGCTAGCTATACAAAAGTAGCAAAAAATTCAGATGTCCTGAAATGCGCTCCAACGCATCGGATTCTGTTAATACACACACGAACACATCACCAAAGGTGTTTTCAAGTCCTAGATAGGTCGAATAGGGCAGATATGGCAGTTGGAGGATTACCTGACAAAATGCTCCTACACGACAATGCTAGCTATACAAAAGTAGCAAAAAATTCAGATGTCCTGAAATGCGCTCCAACGCATCGGATTCTGTTAATACACACACGAACACATCACCAAAGGTGTTTTTAAGTCCTAAATAGGTTTAATAGGGCAGATATGGCCGTTGGAGGATTACCTGACAATTACCTGACAAAACGACGATGCTAGCTATACAAAAGTAGCAAAAAATTCAGATGTCCTGAAATGCGCTCCAACGCATCGGATTCTGTTAATGCACACACGAACACATCACAAAAGGTGTTTTTAAGTCCTAGATAGGTCTAATAGGGCAGATATGGCAGTTGGAGGATGATGTGACAAAAGGCTCCAACACGACGATGCTAGCTATACAAAAGTAGCAAAAAATTCAGATGTCCTGAAATGCGCTCCAACGCATCGGATTCTGTTAATACACACACGAACACATCACCAAAGGTGTTTTTAAGTCCTAGATAGGTCTAATAGGGCAGATATGGCAGTTGGAGGATTACCTGACAAAACGCTCCTACACGACGATGCTAGCTATACAAAAGTAGCAAAAAATTCAGATGTCCTGAAATGCGCTCCAACGCATCGGATTCTGTTAATACACACACGAACACATCACCAAAGGTGTTTTTAAGTCCTAAATAGGTTTAATAGGGCAGATATGGCCGTTGGAGGATTACCTGACAATTACCTGACAAAACGACGATGCTAGCTATACAAAAGTAGCAAAAAATTCAGATGTCCTGAAATGCGCTCCAACGCATCGGATTCTGTTAATACACACACGAACACATCACCAAAGGTGTTTTCAAGTCCTAGATAGGTCGAATAGGGCAGATATGGCAGTTGGAGGATTACCTGACAAAATGCTCCTACACGACAATGCTAGCTATACAAAAGTAGCAAAAAATTCAGATGTCCTGAAATGCGCTCCAACGCATCGGATTCTGTTAATACACACACGAACACATCACCAAAGGTGTTTTTAAGTCCTAAATAGGTTTAATAGGGCAGATATGGCCGTTGGAGGATTACCTGACAATTACCTGACAAAACGACGATGCTAGCTATACAAAAGTAGCAAAAAATTCAGATGTCCTGAAATGCGCTCCAACGCATCGGATTCTGTTAATACACACACGAACACATCACCAAAGGTGTTTTCAAGTCCTAGAAAGGTCTAATAGGGCAGATATGGCAGTTGGAGGATGATGTGACAAAAGGCTCCAACACGACGATGCTAGCTATACAAAAGTAGCAAAAAATTCAGACGTCCTGAAATGCGCTCCAACGCATCGGATTCTGTTAATACACACACGAACACATCACCAAAGGTGTTTTTAAGTCCTAAATAGGTTTAATAGGGCAGATATGGCCGTTGGAGGATTACCTGACAATTACCTGACAAAACGACGATGCTAGCTATACAAAAGTAGCAAAAAATTCAGATGTCCTGAAATGCGCTCCAACGCATCGGATTCTGTTAATACACACACGAACACATCACCAAAGGTGTTTTTAAGTCCTAGATAGGTCTAATAGGGCAGATATGGCAGTTGGAGGATTACCTGACAAAACGCTCCTACACGACGATGCTAGCTATACAAACGTAGCAAAAAATTCAGATGTCCTGAAATGCGCTCCAACGCATCGGATTCTGTTAATACACACACGAACACATCACCAAAGGTGTTTTCAAGTCCTAGATAGGTCGAATAGGGCAGATATGGCAGTTGGAGGATTACCTGACAATTACCTGACAAAACGACGATGCTAGTATACAAAAGTAGCAAAAAATTCAGATGTCCTGAAATGCGCTCCAACGCATCGGATTCTGTTAATGCACACACGAACACATCACCAAAGGTGTTTTTAAGTCCTAGATAGGTCTAATAGGGCAGATATGGCAGTTGGAGGATGATGTGACAAAAGGCTCCAACACGACGATGCTAGCTATACAAAAGTAGCAAAAAATTCAGATGTCCTGAAATGCGCTCCAACGCATCGGATTCTGTTAATACACACACGAACACATCACTAAATGTGTTTTTAAGTCCTAGATAGGTCTAATAGGGCAGATATGGCAGTTGGAGGATGATGTGACAAAAGGCTCCAACACGACGATGCTAGCTATACAAAAGTAGCAAAAAATTCAGATGTCCTGAAATGCGCTCCAACGCATCGGATTCTGTTAATACACACACGAACACATCACTAAATGTGTTTTTAAGTCCTAGATAGGTCTAATAGGGCAGATATGGCAGTTGGAGGATGATGTGACAAAAGGCTCCAACACGACGATGCTAGCTATACAAAAGTAGCAAAAAATTCAGATGTCCTGAAATGCGCTCCAGCGCATCGGATTCTGTTAATACACACACGAACACATCACCAAAGGTGTTTTTAAGTCCTAGATAGGTCTAATAGGGCAGATATGGCAGTTGGAGGATTACCTGACAAAAGGCTCCAACACGACGATGCTAGCTATACAAAAGTAGCAAAAAATTCAGATGTCCTGAAATGCGCTCCAACGCATCGGATTCTGTTAATACACACACGAACACATCACCAAAGGTGTTTTCAAGTCCTAGATAGGTCGAATAGGGCAGATATGGCAGTTGGAGGATTACCTGACAAAATGCTCCTACACGACAATGCTAGCTATACAAAAGTAGCAAAAAATTCAGATGTCCTGAAATGCGCTCCAACGCATCGGATTCTGTTAATACACACACGAACACATCACCAAAGGTGTTTTCAAGTCCTAGATAGGTCGAATAGGGCAGATATGGCAGTTGGAGGATTACCTGACAAAATGCTCCTACACGACAATGCTAGCTATACAAAAGTAGCAAAAAATTCAGATGTCCTGAAATGCGCTCCAACGCATCGGATTCTGTTAATGCACACACCAACACATCACCAAAGGTGTTTTTAAGTCCTAGATAGGTCTAATAGGGCAGATGTGGCAGTTGGAGGATTACCTGACAATTACCTGACAAAACGACGATGCTAGTATACAAAAGTAGCAAAAAATTCAGATGTCCTGAAATGCGCTCCAACGCATCGGATTCTGTTAATGCACACACGAACACATCACCAAAGGTGTTTTTAAGTCCTAGATAGGTCTAATAGGGCAGATATGGCAGTTGGAGGATGATGTGACAAAAGGCTCCAACACGACGATGCTAGCTATACAAAAGTAGCAAAAAATTCAGATGTCCTGAAATGCGCTCCAACGCATCGGATTCTGTTAATACACACACGAACACATCACTAAATGTGTTTTTAAGTCCTAGATAGGTCTAATAGGGCAGATATGGCAGTTGGAGGATGATGTGACAAAAGGCTCCAACACGACGATGCTAGCTATACAAAAGTAGCAAAAAATTCAGATGTCCTGAAATGCGCTCCAGCGCATCGGATTCTGTTAATACACACACGAACACATCACCAAAGGTGTTTTTAAGTCCTAGATAGGTCTAATAGGGCAGATATGGCAGTTGGAGGATTACCTGACAAAAGGCTCCAACACGACGATGCTAGCTATACAAAAGTAGCAAAAAATTCAGATGTCCTGAAATGCGCTCCAACGCATCGGATTCTGTTAATACACACACGAACACATCACCAAATGTGTTTTTAAGTCCTAGATAGGTCTAATAGGGCAGATATGGCAGTTGGAGGATTACCTGACAAAACGCTCCTACACGACGATGCTAGCTATACAAAAGTAGCAAAAAATTCAGATGTCCTGAAATGCGCTCCAACGCATCGGATTCTGTTAATGCACACACCAACACATCACCAAAGGTGTTTTTAAGTCCTAGATAGGTCTAATAGGGCAGATATGGCAGTTGGAGGATTACCTGACAATTACCTGACAAAACGACGATGCTAGTATACAAAAGTAGCAAAAAATTCAGATGTCCTGAAATGCGCTCCAACGCATCGGATTCTGTTAATGCACACACGAACACATCACCAAAGGTGTTTTTAAGTCCTAGATAGGTCTAATAGGGCAGATATGGCAGTTGGAGGATGATGTGACAAAAGGCTCCAACACGACGATGCTAGCTATACAAAAGTAGCAAAAAATTCAGATGTCCTGAAATGCGCTCCAACGCATCGGATTCTGTTAATACACACACGAACACATCACCAAAGGTGCTTTTAAGTCCTAGATAGGTCTAATAGGGCAGATATGGCAGTTGGAGGATGATGTGACAAAAGGCTCCAACACGACGATGCTAGCTATACAAAAGTAGCAAAAAATTCAGATGTCCTGAAATGCGCTCCAACGCATCGGATTCTGTTAATACACACACGAACACATCACCAAAGGTGTTTTTAAGTCCTAGATAGGTCTAATAGGGCAGATATGGCAGTTGGAGGATGATGTGACAAAAGGCTCCAACACGACGATGCTAGCTATACAAAAGTAGCAAAAAATTCAGATGTCCTGAAATGCGCTCCAGCGCATCGGATTCTGTTAATACACACACGAACACATCACCAAAGGTGTTTTTAAGTCCTAGATAGGTCTAATAGGGCAGATATGGCAGTTGGAGGATTACCTGACAAAAGGCTCCAACACGACGATGCTAGCTATACAAAAGTAGCAAAAAATTCAGATGTCCTGAAATGCGCTCCAACGCATCGGATTCTGTTAATACACACACGAACACATCACCAAAGGTGCTTTTAAGTCCTAGATAGGTCTAATAGGGCAGATATGGCAGTTGGAGGATGATGTGACAAAAGGCTCCAACACGACGATGCTAGCTATACAAAAGTAGCAAAAAATTCAGATGTCCTGAAATGCGCTCCAACGCATCGGATTCTGTTAATACACACACGAACACATCACCAAAGGTGTTTTTAAGTCCTAGATAGGTCTAATAGGGCAGATATGGCAGTTGGAGGATGATGTGACAAAAGGCTCCAACACGACGATGCTAGCTATACAAAAGTAGCAAAAAATTCAGATGTCCTGAAATGCGCTCCAGCGCATCGGATTCTGTTAATACACACACGAACACATCACCAAAGGTGTTTTTAAGTCCTAGATAGGTCTAATAGGGCAGATATGGCAGTTGGAGGATTACCTGACAAAAGGCTCCAACACGACGATGCTAGCTATACAAAAGTAGCAAAAAATTCAGATGTCCTGAAATGCGCTCCAACGCATCGGATTCTGTTAATACACACACGAACACATCACCAAAGGTGCTTTTAAGTCCTAGATAGGTCTAATAGGGCAGATATGGCAGTTGGAGGATGATGTGACAAAAGGCTCCAACACGACGATGCTAGCTATACAAAAGTAGCAAAAAATTCAGATGTCCTGAAATGCGCTCCAACGCATCGGATTCTGTTAATACACACACGAACACATCACCAAAGGTGCTTTTAAGTCCTAGATAGGTCTAATAGGGCAGATATGGCAGTTGGAGGATGATGTGACAAAAGGCTCCAACACGACGATGCTAGCTATACAAAAGTAGCAAAAAATTCAGATGTCCTGAAATGCGCTCCAACGCATCGGATTCTGTTAATACACACACGAACACATCACCAAAGGTGTTTTTAAGTCCTAGATAGGTCTAATAGGGCAGATATGGCAGTTGGAGGATGATGTGACAAAAGGCTCCAACACGACGATGCTAGCTATACAAAAGTAGCAAAAAATTCAGATGTCCTGAAATGCGCTCCAGCGCATCGGATTCTGTTAATACACACACGAACACATCACCAAAGGTGTTTTTAAGTCCTAGATAGGTCTAATAGGGCAGATATGGCAGTTGGAGGATTACCTGACAAAAGGCTCCAACACGACGATGCTAGCTATACAAAAGTAGCAAAAAATTCAGATGTCCTGAAATGCGCTCCAGCGCATCGGATTCTGTTAATACACACACGAACACATCACCAAAGGTGTTTTTAAGTCCTAGATAGGTCTAATAGGGCAGATATGGCAGTTGGAGGATTACCTGACAAAAGGCTCCAACACGACGATGCTAGCTATACAAAAGTAGCAAAAAATTCAGATGTCCTGAAATGCGCTCCAACGCATCGGATTCTGTTAATACACACACGAACACATCACCAAATGTGTTTTTAAGTCCTAGATAGGTCTAATAGGGCAGATATGGCAGTTGGAGGATGATGTGACAAAAGGCTCCAACACGACGATGCTAGCTATACAAAAGTAGCAAAAAATTCAGATGTCCTGAAATGCGCTCCAACGCATCGGATTCTGTTAATACACACACGAACACATCACCAAAGGTGCTTTTAAGTCCTAGATAGGTCTAATAGGGCAGATATGGCAGTTGGAGGATGATGTGACAAAAGGCTCCAACACGACGATGCTAGCTATACAAAAGTAGCAAAAAATTCAGATGTCCTGAAATGCGCTCCAACGCATCGGATTCTGTTAATGCACACACCAACACATCACCAAAGGTGTTTTTAAGTCCTAGATAGGTCTAATAGGGCAGATATGGCAGTTGGAGGATTACCTGACAATTACCTGACAAAACGACGATGCTAGTATACAAAAGTAGCAAAAAATTCAGATGTCCTGAAATGCGCTCCAACGCATCGGATTCTGTTAATGCACACACGAACACATCACCAAAGGTGTTTTTAAGTCCTAGATAGGTCTAATAGGGCAGATATGGCAGTTGGAGGATGATGTGACAAAAGGCTCCAACACGACGATGCTAGCTATACAAAAGTAGCAAAAAATTCAGATGTCCTGAAATGCGCTCCAACGCATCGGATTCTGTTAATACACACACGAACACATCACCAAATGTGTTTTTAAGTCCTAGATAGGTCTAATAGGGCAGATATGGCAGTTGGAGGATGATGTGACAAAAGGCTCCAACACGACGATGCTAGCTATACAAAAGTAGCAAAAAATTCAGATGTCCTGAAATGCGCTCCAACGCATCGGATTCTGTTAATACACACACGAACACATCACTAAATGTGTTTTTAAGTCCTAGATAGGTCTAATAGGGCAGATATGGCAGTTGGAGGATGATGTGACAAAAGGCTCCAACACGACGATGCTAGCTATACAAAAGTAGCAAAAAATTCAGATGTCCTGAAATGCGCTCCAGCGCATCGGATTCTGTTAATACACACACGAACACATCACCAAAGGTGTTTTTAAGTCCTAGATAGGTCTAATAGGGCAGATATGGCAGTTGGAGGATTACCTGACAAAAGGCTCCAACACGACGATGCTAGCTATACAAAAGTAGCAAAAAATTCAGATGTCCTGAAATGCGCTCCAACGCATCGGATTCTGTTAATACACACACGAACACATCACCAAATGTGTTTTTAAGTCCTAGATAGGTCTAATAGGGCAGATATGGCAGTTGGAGGATGATGTGACAAAAGGCTCCAACACGACGATGCTAGCTATACAAAAGTAGCAAAAAATTCAGATGTCCTGAAATGCGCTCCAACGCATCGGATTCTGTTAATACACACACGAACACATCACCAAAGGTGCTTTTAAGTCCTAGATAGGTCTAATAGGGCAGATATGGCAGTTGGAGGATGATGTGACAAAAGGCTCCAACACGACGATGCTAGCTATACAAAAGTAGCAAAAAATTCAGATGTCCTGAAATGCGCTCCAACGCATCGGATTCTGTTAATACACACACGAACACATCACCAAAGGTGCTTTTAAGTCCTAGATAGGTCTAATAGGGCAGATATGGCAGTTGGAGGATGATGTGACAAAAGGCTCCAACACGACGATGCTAGCTATACAAAAGTAGCAAAAAATTCAGATGTCCTGAAATGCGCTCCAACGCATCGGATTCTGTTAATACACACACGAACACATCACCAAATGTGTTTTTAAGTCCTAGATAGGTCTAATAGGGCAGATATGGCAGTTGGAGGATGATGTGACAAAAGGCTCCAACACGACGATGCTAGCTATACAAAAGTAGCAAAAAATTCAGATGTCCTGAAATGCGCTCCAACGCATCGGATTCTGTTAATACACACACGAACACATCACCAAAGGTGCTTTTAAGTCCTAGATAGGTCTAATAGGGCAGATATGGCAGTTGGAGGATGATGTGACAAAAGGCTCCAACACGACGATGCTAGCTATACAAAAGTAGCAAAAAATTCAGATGTCCTGAAATGCGCTCCAACGCATCGGATTCTGTTAATACACACACGAACACATCACCAAATGTGTTTTTAAGTCCTAGATAGGTCTAATAGGGCAGATATGGCAGTTGGAGGATGATGTGACAAAAGGCTCCAACACGACGATGCTAGCTATACAAAAGTAGCAAAAAATTCAGATGTCCTGAAATGCGCTCCAACGCATCGGATTCTGTTAATACACACACGAACACATCACCAAAGGTGTTTTTAAGTCCTAGATAGGTCTAATAGGGCAGATATGGCAGTTGGAGGATTACCTGACAAAACGCTCCTACACGACGATGCTAGCTATACAAAAGTAGCAAAAAATTCAGATGCCCTGAAATGCGCTCCAACGCATCGGATTGTGTTAATACACACACGAACACATCACCAAAGGTGTTTTTAAGTCCTAGATAGGTCTAATAGGGCAGATATGGCAGTTGGAGGATTACCTGACAAAAGGCTCCAACACGACGATGCTAGCTATACAAAAGTAGCAAAAAATTCAGATGTCCTGAAATGCGCTCCAACGCATCGGATTCTGTTAATACACACACGAACACATCACCAAATGTGTTTTTAAGTCCTAGATAGGTCTAATAGGGCAGATATGGCAGTTGGAGGATGATGTGACAAAAGGCTCCAACACGACGATGCTAGCTATACAAAAGTAGCAAAAAATTCAGATGTCCTGAAATGCGCTCCAACGCATCGGATTCTGTTAATACACACACGAACACATCACCAAAGGTGCTTTTAAGTCCTAGATAGGTCTAATAGGGCAGATATGGCAGTTGGAGGATGATGTGACAAAAGGCTCCAACACGACGATGCTAGCTATACAAAAGTAGCAAAAAATTCAGATGTCCTGAAATGCGCTCCAACGCATCGGATTCTGTTAATACACACACGAACACATCACCAAAGGTGCTTTTAAGTCCTAGATAGGTCTAATAGGGCAGATATGGCAGTTGGAGGATGATGTGACAAAAGGCTCCAACACGACGATGCTAGCTATACAAAAGTAGCAAAAAATTCAGATGTCCTGAAATGCGCTCCAACGCATCGGATTCTGTTAATACACACACGAACACATCACCAAATGTGTTTTTAAGTCCTAGATAGGTCTAATAGGGCAGATATGGCAGTTGGAGGATGATGTGACAAAGGCTCCAACACGACGATGCTAGCTATACAAAAGTAGCAAAAAATTCAGATGTCCTGAAATGCGCTCCAACGCATCGGATTCTGTTAATACACACACGAACACATCACCAAAGGTGCTTTTAAGTCCTAGATAGGTCTAATAGGGCAGATATGGCAGTTGGAGGATGATGTGACAAAAGGCTCCAACACGACGATGCTAGCTATACAAAAGTAGCAAAAAATTCAGATGTCCTGAAATGCGCTCCAACGCATCGGATTCTGTTAATACACACACGAACACATCACCAAATGTGTTTTTAAGTCCTAGATAGGTCTAATAGGGCAGATATGGCAGTTGGAGGATGATGTGACAAAAGGCTCCAACACGACGATGCTAGCTATACAAAAGTAGCAAAAAATTCAGATGTCCTGAAATGCGCTCCAGCGCATCGGATTCTGTTAATACACACACGAACACATCACCAAAGGTGTTTTTAAGTCCTAGATAGGTCTAATAGGGCAGATATGGCAGTTGGAGGATTACCTGACAAAAGGCTCCAACACGACGATGCTAGCTATACAAAAGTAGCAAAAAATTCAGATGTCCTGAAATGCGCTCCAACGCATCGGATTCTGTTAATACACACACGAACACATCACCAAATGTGTTTTTAAGTCCTAGATAGGTCTAATAGGGCAGATATGGCAGTTGGAGGATGATGTGACAAAAGGCTCCAACACGACGATGCTAGCTATACAAAAGTAGCAAAAAATTCAGATGTCCTGAAATGCGCTCCAACGCATCGGATTCTGTTAATACACACACGAACACATCACCAAAGGTGCTTTTAAGTCCTAGATAGGTCTAATAGGGCAGATATGGCAGTTGGAGGATGATGTGACAAAAGGCTCCAACACGACGATGCTAGCTATACAAAAGTAGCAAAAAATTCAGATGTCCTGAAATGCGCTCCAACGCATCGGATTCTGTTAATACACACACGAACACATCACCAAAGGTGCTTTTAAGTCCTAGATAGGTCTAATAGGGCAGATATGGCAGTTGGAGGATGATGTGACAAAAGGCTCCAACACGACGATGCTAGCTATACAAAAGTAGCAAAAAATTCAGATGTCCTGAAATGCGCTTCAACGCATCGGATTCTGTTAATGCACACACGAACACATCACCAAAGGTGTTTTTAAGTCCTAGATAGGTCTAATAGGGCAGATATGGCAGTTGGAGGATGATGTGACAAAAGGCTCCAACACGACGATGCTAGCTATACAAAAGTAGCAAAAAATTCAGATGTCCTGAAATGCGCTCCAACGCATCGGATTCTGTTAATACACACACGAACACATCACCAAATGTGTTTTTAAGTCCTAGATAGGTCTAATAGGGCAGATATGGCAGTTGGAGGATGATGTGACAAAAGGCTCCAACACGACGATGCTAGCTATACAAAAGTAGCAAAAAATTCAGATGTCCTGAAATGCGCTCCAACGCATCGGATTCTGTTAATACACACACGAACACATCACCAAATGTGTTTTTAAGTCCTAGATAGGTCTAATAGGGCAGATATGGCAGTTGGAGGATGATGTGACAAAAGGCTCCAACACGACGATGCTAGCTATACAAAAGTAGCAAAAAATTCAGATGTCCTGAAATGCGCTCCAACGCATCGGATTCTGTTAATACACACACGAACACATCACCAAATGTGTTTTTAAGTCCTAGATAGGTCTAATAGGGCAGATATGGCAGTTGGAGGATGATGTGACAAAAGGCTCCAACACGACGATGCTAGCTATACAAAAGTAGCAAAAAATTCAGATGTCCTGAAATGCGCTCCAACGCATCGGATTCTGTTAATACACACACGAACACATCACCAAAGGTGTTTTTAAGTCCTAGATAGGTCTAATAGGGCAGATATGGCAGTTGGAGGATTACCTGACAAAACGCTCCTACACGACGATGCTAGCTATACAAAAGTAGCAAAAAATTCAGATGCCCTGAAATGCGCTCCAACGCATCGGATTGTGTTAATACACACACGAACACATCACCAAAGGTGTTTTTAAGTCCTAGATAGGTCTAATGGGGCAGATATGGCAGTTGGAGGATGATGTGACAAAAGGCTCCAACACGACGATGCTAGCTATACAAAAGTAGCAAAAAATTCAGATGTCCTGAAATGCGCTCCAACGCATCGGATTGTGTTAATACACACACGAACACATCACCAAAGGTGTTTTTAAGTCCTAGATAGGTCTAATAGGGCAGATATGGCAGTTGGAGGATGATGTGACAAAAGGCTCCAACACGACGGTGCTAGCTATACAAAAGTAGCAAAAAATTCAGATGTCCTGAAATGCGCTCCAACGCATCGGATTCTGTTAATGCACACACGAACACATCACCAAAGGTGTTTTTAAGTCCTAGATAGGTCTAATAGGGCAGATATGGCAGTTGGAGGATGATGTGACAAAAGGCTCCAACACGACGATGCTAGCTATACAAAAGTAGCAAAAAATTCAGATGTCCTGAAATGCGCTCCAACGCATCGGATTCTGTTAATACACACACGAATACATCACCAAAGGTGTTTTTAAGTCCTAGATAGGTCTAATAGGGCAGATATGGCAGTTGGAGGATGATGTGACAAAAGGCTCCAACACGACGATGCTAGCTATACAAAAGTAGCAAAAAATTCAGATGTCCTGAAATGCGCTCCAACGCATCGGATTCTGTTAATACACACACGAACACATCACCAAAGGTGTTTTTAAGTCCTAGATAGGTCTAATAGGGCAGATATGGCAGTTGGAGGATGATGTGACAAAAGGCTCCAACACGACGATGCTAGCTATACAAAAGTAGCAAAAAATTCAGATGTCCTGAAATGCGCTCCAACGCATCGGATTCTGTTAATACACACACGAATACATCACCAAAGGTGTTTTTAAGTCCTAGATAGGTCTAATAGGGCAGATATGGCAGTTGGAGGATGATGTGACAAAAGGCTCCAACACGACGATGCTAGCTATACAAAAGTAGCAAAAAATTCAGATGTCCTGAAATGCGCTCCAACGCATCGGATTCTGTTAATACACACACGAACACATCACCAAAGGTGTTTTTAAGTCCTAGATAGGTCTAATAGGGCAGATATGGCAGTTGGAGGATTACCTGACAATTACCTGACAAAACGACGATGCTAGCTATACAAAAGTAGCCAAAAATTCAGATGTCCTGAAATGCGCTCCAACGCATCGGATTCTGTTAATACACACACGAACACATCACCAAAGGTGTTTTTAAGTCCTAGATAGGTCTAATAGGGCAGATATGGCAGTTGGAGGATGATGTGACAAAAGGCTCCAACACGACGATGGTAGCTATACAAAAGTAGCAAAAAATTCAGATGTCCTGAAATGCGCTCCAACGCATCGGATTCTGTTAATACACACACGAACACATCACCAAAGGTGTTTTTAAGTCCTAGATAGGTCTAATAGGGCAGATATGGCAGTTGGAGGATTACCTGACAAAACGCTCCTACACGACGATGCTAGCTATACAAAAGTAGCAAAAAATTCAGATGTCCTGAAATGCGCTCCAACGCATCGGATTCTGTTAATACACACACGGACACATCACCAAAGGTGTTTTTAAGTCCTAGATAGGTCTAATAGGGCAGATATGGCAGTTGGAGGATTACCTGACAAAACGCTCCAGCACGACGATGCAGCGCCACTGCGGCGTATGTCCAGCAGGGCCACAGTGGCGTATGTCCTGCATGGCAACTGTGGCGTATGTCCACCATGGACACTGTGGCGTATGTCCAGCAGGGCCACAGTGGCGTATGTCCTGCAGCGCCACTGAGGCGTATGTCCAGCAGGGCCACAGTGGCGTATGTCCTGCAGGGCCACAGTGGCGTATGTCCTGCATGGCCACTGTGGCGTATGCGTAACATTTTTCGTATGGTAGAGGAGGCAGTCTTGAGAGTTGTCCTGCATGGCCACTGTGGCGTATGTCCAGCAGGGCCACAGTGGCGTATGTCCTGCAGGGCCACTGTGGCGTATGTCCAGCATGGCCACTGCGGCGTATGGCCTGCATGGCCACTGTGGCGTATGCGTAACATTTTGCGTATGGTAGAGGAGGCAGTCTTGAGAGTTGACCTGCATGGCAACTGTGGCGTTTGTCCAGCATGGCCACTGTGGCGTATGTCTTGCAGCGCCACTGCGGCGTATGTCCAGCATGGCCACTGTGGCATATGTCCTGCATGGCCACTGTAGCGTATGCGTAACATTTTTCGTATGGGAGAGGTGGCAGTCTTGAGAGTTGTCCTGCATGGCAACTGTGGCGTACGTCCAGCATGGCCACTGTGGCGTATGTCCAGCAGGGCCACTGTGGCGTATGTCCAGCATGGCAACTGTGGCGCATGCCCTGCAGGGCCACTGTGGCGTATGTCCAGCAGGGCCACAGTGGCGTATGTCCTGCAGGGCTACAGTGGCGTATGTCCTGCAGGGCCACTGTGGCGTATGTCCTGCAGGGCCACTGTGGCGTATGTCCTGCAGGGCCACTGTGGCGTATGTCCAGCAGGGCCACAGTGGCGTATGTCCTGCAGGGCCACTGTGGCGTATGTCCTGCAGGGCCACTGTGGCGTATGTCCTGCAGGGCCACTGTGGCGTATGTCCTGCAGGGCCACAGTGGCGTATGTCCTGCAGGGCCACTGTGGCGTATGTCCTGCAGGGCCACTGTGGCGTATGTCCAGCAGGGCCACTGTGGCGTATGTTCAGCAGGGCCACAGTGGCGTATGTCCAGCAGGGCCACAGTGGCGTATGTCCTGCAGGGCCACTGTGGCGTATGTCCTGCAGGGCCACTGTGGCGTATGTCCTGCAGGGCCACTGTGGCGTATGTCCAGCAGGGCCACTGTGGCGTATGTCCAGCAGGGCCACAGTGGCAGTGGCGCATGCCCTGCAGGGCCACTGTGGCGTATGTCCAGCAGGGCGTATGTCCTGGAGGGCCACTGTGGCGTATGTCCAGCAGGGCCATTGTGGCGTATGTCCTGCAGGGCCACAGTGGCGTATGTCCAGCAGGGCCATTGTGGCGTATGTCCTGCAGGGCCACAGTGGCGTATGTCCTGCAGGGCCACAGTGGCGTATGTCCTGCAGGGCCACTGTGGCGTATGTCCTGCAGGGCCACTGTGGCGTATGTCCAGCAGGGCCATTGTGGCGTATGTCCTGCAGGGCCACAGTGGCGTATGTCCTGCAGGGCCACTGTGGCGTATGTCCTGCAGGGCCACTGTGGCGTATGTCCTGCAGGGCCACTGTGGCGTATGTCCAGCAGGGCCACTGTGGCGTATGTCCAGCAGGGCCACAGTGGCAGTGGCGCATGCCCTGCAGGGCCACTGTGGCGTATGTCCTGCAAGGCCACTGTGGCGTATGTCCTGCAGGGCCACAGTGGCGTATGTCCTGCAGGGCCACTGTGGCGTATGTCCTGCAGGGCCACTGTGGCGTATGTCCAGCAGGGCCACTGTGGCGTATGTCCAGCAGGGCCACAGTGGCGTATGTCCAGCAGGGCCACAGTGGCGTATGTCCTGCAGGGCTACAGTGGCGTATGTCCTGCAGGGCCACTGTGGCGTATGTCCTGCAGGGCCACTGTGGCGTATGTCCAGCAGGGCCACTGTGGCGTATGTCCAGCAGGGCCACAGTGGCAGTGGCGCATGCCCTGCAGGGCCACTGTGGCGTATGTCCAGCAGGGCCACAGTGGCGTATGTCCTGCAGGGCCACAGTGGCGTATGTCCTGCAGGGCCACTGTGGCGTATGTCCTGCAGGGCCACTGTGGCGTATGTCCAGCAGGGCCACTGTGGCGTATGTCCAGCAGGGCCACAGTGGCGTATGTCCTGCAGGGCTACAGTGGCGTATGTCCAGCATGGCCACTGTGGCGTATGTCCAGCAGGGCCACTGTGGCGTATGTCCAGCAGGGCCACAGTGGCGTATGTCCTGCAGCGCCACTGCGGCGTAAGTCCAGCATGGCCACTGTGGCGTATGGCCTGCATGGCCACTGTGGCGTATGCGTAACATTTTTCGTATGGTAGAGGAGGCAGTCTTGAGAGTTGTCCTGCATGGCAACTGTGGCGTATGTCCAGCAGGGCCACTGTGGCGTATGTCCAGCAGGGCCACAGTGGCGTATGTCCTGCAGCGCCACTGCGGCGTAAGTCCAGCATGGCCACTGTGGCGTATGGCCTGCATGGCCACTGTGGCGTATGCGTAACATTTTTCGTATGGTAGAGGAGGCAGTCTTGAGAGTTGTCCTGCATGGCAACTGTGGCGTATGTCCAGCATGGCCACTGTGGCGTATGTCCAGCAGGGCCACTGTGGCGTATGTCCAGCAGGGCCACAGTGGCAGTGGCGCATGCCCTGCAGGGCCACTGTGGCGTATGTCCTGCAAGGCCACTGTGGCGTATGTCCTGCAGGGCCACAGTGGCGTATGTCCTGCAGGGCCACTGTGGCGTATGTCCTGCAGGGCCACTGTGGCGTATGTCCTGCAGGGCTACAGTGGCGTATGTCCAGCATGGCCACTGTGGCGTATGTCCAGCAGGGCCACTGTGGCGTATGTCCAGCAGGGCCACAGTGGCGTATGTCCTGCAGCGCCACTGCGGCGTAAGTCCAGCATGGCCACTGTGGCGTATGGCCTGCATGGCCACTGTGGCGTATGCGTAACATTTTTCGTATGGTAGAGGAGGCAGTCTTGAGAGTTGTCCTGCATGGCAACTGTGGCGTATGTCCAGCATGGCCACTGTGGCGTATGTCCAGCAGGGCCACAGTGGCGTATGTCCTGCATGGCCACTGTGGCATATGTCCAGCATGGCCACCGCGGCGTATGTACAGCATGGCAACTGTGGCGTATGTCCAGAAGGGCCACTGTGGCGTATGTCCTGGAGGGCCACAGTGGCGTATGCCCTGCAGGCCCACAGTGGCGTATGTCCAGCATGGCCACTGTGGCGTATGTCCAGCATGGCCACTGTGGCGTATGTCCAGCATGGCCACTGTGGCGTATGTCCCGCAGGGCCACTGTGGCGTATGTCCTGCAGCGCCACTGCGGCGTATGTCCAGCATGGCAACTGTGGCGTATGTCCAGCATGGCCACTGTGGCGTATGTCCAGCAGGGCCACAGTGACGTATGTCCAGCAGGGCCACAGTGGCGTATGTCCAGCAGGGCCACAGTGGCGTATGTCCAGCAGGGCCACAGTGGCGTATGTCCAGCAGGGCCACAGTGGCGTATGTCCAGTAGGGCCACTGTGGCGTATGTCCAGCATGGCCACTGTGGCGTATGTCCAGCATGGCCACTGTGGCGTATGTCCAGCAGGGCCACTGTGGCGTATGTCCTGCAGGGCCACTGTGGCGTATGCGTAACATTTTTCGTATGGTAGAGGAGGCAGTCTTGAGAGTTGTCCTGCATGGCAAGTGTGGCGTACGTCCAGCATGGCCACTGTGGCGTATGTCCAGCAGGGCCACAGTGGCGTATGTCCAGTAGGGCCACTGTGGCGTATGTCCAGCATGGCCACTGTGGCGTATGCGTAACATTTTTCGTATGGTAGAGGAGGCAGTCTTGAGAGTTGTCCTGCATGGCAGCTGTGGCGTACGTCCAGCATGGCCACTGTGGGGTATGTCCAGCATGGCCACTGTGGCGTATGTCCAGCATGGCCACTGTGGCGTATGTCCAGCAGGGCCACTGTGGCGTATGTCCAGCAGGGCCACAGTGGCGTATGTCCTGCATGGCCACTGTGGCGTATGTCCAGCAGGGCCACAGTGGCGTATATCCTGCAGCCCCACTGTGGCGTATGTCCTGCATGGCCACTGTGGCGTATGTCTAGCATGGCCACTGTGGCGTATGTCCTGCATGGCCACTGTGGCGTATGTCCAGCAGGGCCACAGTGGCGTATGTCCTGCAGCCCCACTGTGGCTTTTGTCCTGCATGGCCACTGTGGCGTATGTCCTGCATGGCCACTGTGGCGTATGTCTAGCATGGCCACTGTGGCGTATGTCCTGCATGGCCACTGTGGCGTATGTCCAGCAGGGCCACAGTGGCGTATATCCTGCAGCCCCACTGTGGCGTATGTCCTGCATGGCCACTGTGGCGTATGTCCAGCAGGGCCACAGTGGCGTATGCCCTGCAGGGCCACTGTGGCGTATGTCCAGCAGGGCCACAGTGGCGTATGTCTAGCATGGCCACTGTGGCGTATGTCCAGCAGGGCCACTGTGGTGTATGTCCAGCAGGGCCACAGTGGCGTATGCCCTGCAGGGCCACTGTGGCGTATGTCCTGCATGGCCACGGTGGCGTATGTCCTGCATGGCCACAGTGGCGTATGTCCTGCAGCGCCACTGTAACGTATGTCCAGCAGGGCCACAGTGGCGTATGTCTAGCATGGCCACTGTGGCGTATGTCCAGCAGGGCCACTGTGGCGTATGTCATGCAGCGCCACTGCGGCGTATGTCCAGCATGGCCACTGTGGCGTATGCGTAACATTTTTCGTATGGTAGAGGAGGCAGTCTTGAGAGTTGTACTGCATGGCAACTGTGGCGTAAGTCCAGCATGGCCACTGTGGCGTATGTCCAGCAGGGCCACAGTGGCGTATGCCCTACAGGGCCACTGTGGCGTATGTCCAGCAGGGCCACTGTGGCGTATGTCCAGCGGGGCCACAGTGGCGTATGTCCAGCATGGCCACTGTGGCGTATGTCCAGCAGGGCCACAGTGGCGTATGTCCTGCAGGGCCACTGTGGCGTATGTCCAGCATGGCCACTGTGGCGTATGTCCAGCATGGCCACTGTGGCGTATGCGTAACATTTTTCGTATGGTAGAGAAGGCAGTCTTGAGAGTTGTCCTGCATGGCAACTGTGGCGTAAGTCCAGCATGGCGACAGTGGCGTATGTCCAGCAGGGCCACAGTGGCGTATGCCCTGCAGGGCCACTGTGGCGTATGTCCAGCAGGGCCACTGTGGCGTATGTCCAGCAGGGCCACTGTGGCGTATGTCCAGCAGGGCCACTGTGGTGTATGTCCAGCAGGGCCACAGTGGCGTATGCCCTGCAGGGCCACTGTGGCGTATGTCCCGCATGGCCATTGTGGCGTATGCGTAACATTTTTCGTATGGTAGAGGAGGCAGTTTTGAGAGTTGTCCTGCATGGCAACTGTGGCGTACGTCCAGCATGGCCACGGTGGCGTATGTCCGGCAGGGCCACAATGGCGTATGTCCTGCATGGCCACGGTGGCGTATGTCCAGCAGGGCCACGGTGGCGTATGCGTAACATTTTTCGTATGGGAGAGGTGGCAGTCTTGAGAGTTGTCCTGCATGGCAACTGTGGCGTACGTCCAGCATGGCCACTGTGGCGTATGTCCAGCAGGGCCACTGTGGCGTATGTCCTGCATGGCCATTGTGGCGTATGCGTGACATTTTTCGTATGGTCGAGGAGGCAGTTTTGAGAGTTGTCCTGCATGGCAACTGTGGCGTACGTCCAGCATGGCCACGGTGGCGTATGTCCAGCAGGGCCACAGTGGCGTATGCGTAACATTTTTCGTATGGTAGAGGAGGCAGTCTTGAGAGTTGTCCTGCATGGCAACTGTGGCGTACGTCCAGCATGGCCACGGTGGCGTATGTCCGGCAGGGCCACAATGGCGTATGTCGTGCATGGCCACGGTGGCGTATGTCCAGCAGGGCCACGGTGGCGTATGCGTAACATTTTTCGTATGGGAGAGGTGGCAGTCTTGAGAGTTGTCCTGCATGGTAACTGTGGCGTAAGTCCAGCATGGCGACTGTGGCGTATGTCCAGCAGGGCCACAGTGGCGTATGCCCTGCAGGGCCACTGTGGCGTATGTCCAGCAGGGCCACTGTGGCGTATGTCCAGCGGGGCTACAGTGGCGTATGCCCTGCAGGGCCACTGTGGCGTATGTCCTGCAGGGCCACAGTGGCGTATGTCCAGCATGGCCACTGTGGCGTATGTCCAGCAGGGCCACTGTGGTGTATGTCCAGCAGGGCCACAGTGGCGTATGCCCTGCAGGGCCACTGTGGCGTATGTCCTGCATGGCCACGGTGGCGTATGTCCTGCATGGCCACAGTGGCGTATGTCCTGCAGCGCCACAGTGGCGTATGTCCTGCGGCGCCACTGTGGCGTATGTCCAGCAGGGCCACAGTGGCGTATGTCTAGCATGGCCACTGTGGCGTATGTCCAGCAGGACCACTGTGGCGTATGTCCAGCAGGGCCACAGTGGCGTATGCGTAACATTTTTCGTATGGTAGAGGAGGCAGTCTTGAGAGTTGTCCTGCATGGCAACTGTGGCGTACGTCCAGCATGGCCACGGTGGCGTATGTCCAGCAGGGCCACAGTGGCGTATGCGTAACATTTTTCGTATGGTAGAGGAGGCAGTCTTGAGAGTTGGCCTGCATGGCAACTGTGGCGTACGTCCAGCATGGCCACGGTGGCGTATGTCCGGCAGGGCCACAATGGCGTATGTCCTGCATGGCCACGGTGGCGTATGTCCTGCATGGCCACAGTGGCGTATGTCCTGCAGCGCCACTGTGGCGTATGTCCAGCAGGGCCACAGTGGCGTATGTCTAGCATGGCCACTGTGGCGTATGTCCAGCAGGGCCACTGTGGCGTATGTCCAGCAGGGCCACGGTGGCGTATGTCCTGCATGGCCACAGTGGCGTATGTCCTGCAGCGCCACTGTGGCGTATGTCCAGCAGGGCCACAGTGGCGTATGTCTAGCATGGCCACTGTGGCGTATGTCCAGCATGGCCACGGTGGCGTATGTCCGGCAGGGCCACAATGGCGTATGTCCTGCATGGCCACGGTGGCGTATGTCCAGCAGGGCCACGGTGGCGTATGCGTAACATTTTTCGTATGGGAGAGGTGGCAGTCTTGAGAGTTGTCCTGCGTGGCAACTGTGGCGTACGTCCAGCATGGCCACTGTGGCGTATGTCCAGAAGGGCCACTGTGGCGTATGTCCTGCATGGCCATTGTGGCGTATGCGTAACATTTTTCGTATGGTAGAGGAGGCAGTTTTGAGAGTTGTCCTGCATGGCAACTGTGGCGTACGTCCAGCATGGCCACGGTGGCGTATGTCCAGCAGGGCCACAGTGGCGTATGCGTAACATTTTTCGTATGGTAGAGGAGGCAGTCTTGAGAGTTGTCCTGCATGGCAACTGTGGCGTACGTCCAGCATGGCCACGGTGGCGTATGTCCGGCAGGGCCACAATGGCGTATGTCCTGCATGGCCACGGTGGCGTATGTCCAGCAGGGCCACTGTGGCGTATGTCCAGCATGGCCACTGTGGCGTATGTCTAGCAGAGCCACTGTGGCGTATGGCCAGCAGGGCCACTGTGGCGTATGTCCTGCATGGCCACTGTGGCGTATGTCCAGCAGGGCCACAGTGGCGTATGTCCAGCAGGGCCACAGTGGCGTATGTCCTGCATGGCCACTGTGGCGTATGTCCAGCAGGGCCACAGTGGCGTATGTCTAGCATGGCCACTGTGGCGTATGTCCTGCAGGGCCACAGTGGCGTATGTCCAGCATGGCCACTGTGGCGTATGTCTAGCAGAGCCACTGTGGCGTATGTCCAGCAGGGCCACAGTGGCGTATGTCCTGCATGGCCACTGTGGCGTATGTCCTGCAGGGCCACAGTGGCGTATGTCCAGCATGGCCACTGTGGCGTATGTCCAGCAGGGCCACTGTGGTGTATGTCCAGCAGGGCCACAGTGGCGTATGCCCTGCAGGGCCACTGTGGCGTATGTCCTGCATGGCCACGGTGGCGTATGTCCAGCAGGGCCACGGTGGCGTATGCGTAACATTTTTCGTATGGGAGAGGTGGCAGTCTTGAGAGTTGTCCTGCATGGCAACTGTGGCGTAAGTCCAGCATGGCGACTGTGGCGTATGTCCAGCAGGGCCACAGTGGCGTATGCCCTGCAGGGCCACTGTGGCGTATGTCCAGCAGGGCCACTGTGGCGTATGTCCAGCGGGGCCACAGTGGCGTATGCCCTGCAGGGCCACTGTGGCGTATGTCCTGCAGGGCCACAGTGGCGTATGTCCAGTATGGCCACTGTGGCGTATGTCCAGCAGGGCCACAGTGGCGTATGCCCTGCAGGGCCACTGTGGCGTATGTCCTGCATGGCCACGGTGGCGTATGTCCTGCATGGCCACAGTGGCGTATGTCCTGCAGCGCCACTGTGGCGTATGTCCAGCAGGGCCACAGTGGCGTATGTCTAGCATGGCCACTGTGGCGTATGTCCAGCAGGGCCACAGTGGCGTATGTCTAGCATGGCCACTGTGGCGTATGTCCAGCAGGGCCACTGTGGCGTATGTCCAGCAGGGCCACGGTGGCGTATGTCCTGCATGGCCACAGTGGCGTATGTCCTGCAACGCCACTGTGGCGTATGTCCAGCAGGGCCACAGTGGCGTATGTCTAGCATGGCCACTGTGGCGTATGTCCAGCATGGCCACGGTGGCGTATGTCCGGCAGGGCCACAATGGCGTATGTCCTGCATGGCCACGGTGGCGTATGTCCAGCAGGGCCACGGTGGCGTATGCGTAACATTTTTCGTATGGGAGAGGTGGCAGTCTTGAGAGTTGTCCTGCATGGCAACTGTGGCGTACGTCCAGCATGGCCACTGTGGCGTATGTCCAGCAGGGCCACAGTGGCGTATGTCCTGCATGGCCATTGTGGCGTATGCGTAACATTTTTCGTATGGTAGAGGAGGCAGTTTTGAGAGTTGTCCTGCATGGTAACTGTGGCGTACGTCCAGCATGGCCACGGTGGCGTATGTCCAGCAGGGCCACAGTGGCGTATGCGTAACATTTTTCGTATGGTAGAGGAGGCAGTCTTGAGAGTTGTCCTGCATGGCAACTGTGGCGTACGTCCAGCATGGCCACGGTGGCGTATGTCCGGCAGGGCCACAATGGCGTATGTCCTGCATGGCCACGGTGGCGTATGTCCAGCAGGGCCACTGTGGCGTATGTATAGCATGGCCACTGTGGCGTATGTCCAGCAGGGCCACAGTGGCGTATGTCTTGCATGACCACTGTGGCGTATGTCCAGCAGGGCCACTGTGGCGTATGTCCTGCATGGCCACTGTGGCGTATGTCCAGCAGGGCCACAGTGGCGTATGTCCAGCAGGGCCACAGTGGCGTATGTCCTGCATGGCCACTGTGGCGTATGTCCAGCAGGGCCACAGTGGCGTATGTCTAGCATGGCCACTGTGGCGTATGTCCTGCAGGGCCACAGTGGCGTATGTCCAGCATGGCCACTGTGGCGTATGTCTAGCAGAGCCACTGTGGCGTATGTCCAGCAGGGTCACAGTGGCGTATGTCCTGCATGGCCACTGTGGCGTATGTCCAGCATGGCCACTGTGGCGTATGTTCTGCATGGCCACTGTGGCGTACGTCCAGCATGGCCACGGTGGCGTATGTCCGGCAGGGCCACAATGGCGTATGTCCTGCATGGCCACGGTGGCGTATGTCCAGCAGGGCCACGGTGGCGTATGCGTAACATTTTTCGTATGGGAGAGGTGGCAGTCGTGAGAGTTGTCCTGCATGGCAACTGTGGCGTAAGTCCAGCATGGCGACTGTTGCGTATGTCCAGCAGGGCCACAGTGGCGTATGCCCTGCAGGGCCACTGTGGCGTATGTCCAGCAGGGCCACTGTGGCGTATGTCCAGCGGGGCCACAGTGGCGTATGCCCTGCAGGGCCACTGTGGCGTATGTCCTGCAGGGCCACAGTGGCGTATGTCCAGCAGGGCCACAGTGGCGTATGCCCTGCAGGGCCACTGTGGCGTATGTCCAGCAGGGCCACTGTGGCGTATGTCCTGCATGGCCACAGTGGCGTATGTCCTGCAGCGCCACTGTGGCGTATGTCCAGCAGGGCCACAGTGGCGTATGTCTAGCATGGCCACTGTGGCTTATGTCCAGCAGGGCCACTGTGGCGTATGTCCTGCATTGCCACAGTGGCGTATGTGCAGCAGGGCCACAGTGGCGTATGTCCTGCATGGCCATTGTGGCGTATGCGTAACATTTTTCGTATGGTAGAGGAGGCAGTTTTGAGAGTTGTCCTGCATGGCAACTGTGGCGTACGTCCAGCATGGCCACGGTGGCGTATGTCCAGCAGGGCCACTGTGGCGTATGTCCTGCATGGCCATTGTGGCGTATGCGTAACATTTTTCGTATGGTAGAGGAGGCAGTCTTGAGAGTTGTCCTGCATGGCAACTGTGGCGTACGTCCAGCATGGCCACTGTGGCGTATGTCCAGCAGGGCCACTGTGGCGTATGTCCTGCATGGCCATTGTGGCGTATGCGTAACATTTTTCGTATGGTAGAGGAGGCAGTTTTGAGAGTTGTCCTGCATGGCAACTGTGGCGTACGTCCAGCATGGCCACGGTGGCGTATGTCCAGCAGGGCCACAGTGGCGTATGCGTAACATTTTTCGTATAATAGAGGAGGCAGTCTTGAGAGTTGTCCTGCATGGCAACTGTGGCGTACGTCCAGCATGGCCACGGTGGCGTATGTCCAGCAGGGCCACTGTGGCGTATGTCCTGCATGGCCATTGTGGCGTATGCGTAACATTTTTCGTATGGTAGAGGAGGCAGTTTTGAGAGTTGTCCTGCATGGCAACTGTGGCGTACGTCCAGCATGGCCACGGTGGCGTATGTCCGGCAGGGCCACAATGGCGTATGTCCTGCATGGCCACGGTGGCGTATGTCCAGCAGGGCCACGGTGGCGTATGCGTAACATTTTTCGTATGGGAGAGGTGGCAGTCGTGAGAGTTGTCCTGCATGGCAACTGTGGCGTAAGTCCAGCATGGCGACTGTTGCGTATGTCCAGCAGGGCCACAGTGGCGTATGCCCTGCAGGGCCACTGTGGCGTATGTCCAGCAGGGCCACTGTGGCGTATGTCCAGCGGGGCCACAGTGGCGTATGCCCTGCAGGGCCACTGTGGCGTATGTCCTGCAGGGCCACAGTGGCGTATGTCCAGCAGGGCCACAGTGGCGTATGCCCTGCAGGGCCACTGTGGCGTATGTCCTGCATGGCCACGGTGGCGTATGTCCTGCATGGCCACAGTGGCGTATGTCCTGCAGCGCCACTGTGGCGTATGTCCAGCAGGGCCACAGTGGCGTATGTCTAGCATGGCCACTGTGGCTTATGTCCAGCAGGGCCACTGTGGCGTATGTCCAGCAGGGCCACAGTGGCGTATGCCCTGCAGCGCCACTGTGGCGTATGTCCAGCAGGGCCACAGTGGCGTATGTCCAGCATGGCCACTGTGGCGTATGTCCAGCAGGGCCACAGTGGCGTATGTCTTGCATGGCCACTGTGGCGTATGTCCAGCAGGGCCACTGTGGCGTATGTCCTGCATGGCCACTGTGGCGTATGTCCAGCAGGGCCACAGTGGCGTATGTCTTGCATGGCCACTGTGGCGTATGTCCAGCATGGCCACGGTGGCGTATGTCCGGCAGGGCCACAATGGCGTATGTCCTGCATGGCCACTGTGGCGTATGTCCAGCAGGGCCACTGTGGCGTATGTCCAGCATGGCCACTGTGGCGTATGTCCAGCAGGGCCACAGTGGCGTATGTCTTGCATGGCCACTGTGGCGTATGTCCAGCAGGGCCACTGTGGCGTATGTCCTGCATGGCCACTGTGGCGTATGTCCAGCAGGGCCACAGTGGCGTATGTCCAGCAGGGCCACAGTGGCGTATGTCCTGCATGGCCACTGTGGCGTATGTCCAGCAGGGCCACAGTGGCGTATGTCTAGCATGGCCACTGTGGCGTATGTCCTGCAGGGCCACAGTGGCGTATGTCCAGCATGGCCACTGTGGCGTATGTCTAGCAGAGCCACTGTGGCGTATGTCCAGCAGGGCCACAGTGGCGTATGTCCTGCATGGCCACTGTGGCGTATGTCCAGCATGGCCACTGTGGCGTATGTCCTGCATGGCCACTGTGGCGTACGTCCAGCATGGCCACGGTGGCGTATGTCCGGCAGGGCCACAATGGCGTATGTCCTGCATGGCCACGGTGGCGTATGTCCAGCAGGGCCACGGTGGCGTATGCGTAACATTTTTCGTATGGGAGAGGTGGCAGTCTTGAGAGTTGTCCTGCATGGCAACTGTGGCGTACGTCCAGCATGGCCACTGTGGCGTATGTCCAGCAGGGCCACTGTGGCGTATGTCCTGCATGGCCATTGTGGCGTATGCGTAACATTTTTCGTATGGTAGAGGAGGCAGTTTTGAGAGTTGTCCTGCATGGCAACTGTGGCGTACGTCCAGCATGGCCACGGTGGCGTATGTCCAGCAGGGCCACTGTGGCGTATGTCCAGCATGGCCACTGTGGCGTATGTCCAGCAGGGCCACAGTGGCGTATGTCTTGCATGGCCACTGTGGCGTATGTCCAGCAGGGCCACTGTGGCGTATGTCCTGCATGGCCACTGTGGCGTATGTCCAGCAGGGCCACAGTGGCGTATGTCCAGCAGGGCCACAATGGCGTATGTCCTGCATGGCCACGGTGGCGTATGTCCAGCAGGGCCACTGTGGCGTATGTCCAGCATGGCCACTGTGGCGTATGTCCAGCAGGGCCACTGTGGCGTATGTCTTGCATGGCCACTGTGGCGTATGTCCAGCAGGGCCACTGTGGCGTATGTCCTGCATGGCCACTGTGGCGTATGTCCAGCAGGGCCACAGTGGCGTATGTCCAGCAGGGCCACAGTGGCGTATGTCCTGCATGGCCACCGTGGCGTATGTCCAGCAGGGCCACAGTGGCGTATGTCTAGCATGGCCACTGTGGCGTATGTCCTGCAGGGCCACAGTGGCGTATGTCCAGCATGGCCACTGTGGCGTATGTCTAGCAGAGCCACTGTGGCGTATGTCCAGCAGGGCCACAGTGGCGTATGTCCTGCATGGCCACTGTGGCGTATGTCCAGCATGGCCACTGTGGCGTATGTCCTGCATGGCCCCTGTGGCGTACGTCCAGCATGGCCACGGTGGCGTATGTCCGGCAGGGCCACAATGGCGTATGTCCTGCATGGCCACGGTGGCGTATGTCCAGCAGGGCCACGGTGGCGTATGCGTAACATTTTTCGTATGGGAGAGGTTTCAGTCTTGAGAGTTGTCCTGCATGGCAACTGTGGCGTACGTCCAGCATGGCCACTGTGGCGTATGTCCAGCAGGGCCACTGTGGCGTATGTCCTGCATGGCCATTGTGGCGTATGCGTAACATTTTTCGTATGGGAGAGGTTTCAGTCTTGAGAGTTGTCCTGCATGGCCCCTGTGGCGTACGTCCAGCATGGCCACGGTGGCGTATGTCCGGCAGGGCCACAATGGCGTATGTCCTGCATGGCCACGGTGGCGTATGTCCAGCAGGGCCACGGTGGCGTATGCGTAACATTTTTCGTATGGGAGAGGTTTCAGTCTTGAGAGTTGTCCTGCATGGCAACTGTGGCGTACGTCCAGCATGGCCACGGTGGCGTATGTCCAGCAGGGCCACAGTGGCGTATGCGTAACATTTTTCGTATGGTAGAGGAGGCAGTCTTGAGAGTTGTCCTGCATGGCAACTGTGGCGTACGTCCAGCATGGCCACGGTGGCGTATGTCCGGCAGGGCCACAATGGCGTATGTCCTGCATGGCCACAGTGGCGTATGTCCAGCAGGGCCACTGTGGCGTATGTACAGCATGGCCACTGTGGCGTATGTCCAGCAGGGCCACAGTGGCGTATATCTTGCATGGCCACTGTGGCGTATGTCCAGCAGGGCCACTGTGGCGTATGTCCTGCATGGCCACTGTGGCGTATGTCCAGCAGGGCCACTGTGGCGTATGTCTAGCAGAGCCACTGTGGCGTATGTCCAGCATGGCCACTGTGGCGTATGTCTAGCAGAGCCACTGTGGCGTATGTCCAGCAGGGCCACAGTGGCGTATGTCCTGCATGGCCACTGTGGCGTATGTCCAGCAGGGCCACAGTGGCGTATGTCCTGCATGGCCACTGTGGCGTGTGTCTAGCAGAGCCACTGTGGCGTATGTCCAGCAGGGCCACAGTGGCGTATGTCCTGCATGGCCACTGTGGCGTATGTCCAGCAGGGCCACTGTGGCGTATGTCTAGCAGAGCCACTGTGGCGTATGTCCAGCATGGCCACTGTGGCGTATGTCTAGCAGAGCCACTGTGGCGTATGTCCAGCAGGGCCACAGTGGCGTATGTCCTGCATGGCCACTGTGGCGTATGTCCAGCAGGGCCACAGTGGCGTATGTCCTGCATGGCCACTGTGGCGTATGTCTAGCAGAGCCACTGTGGCGTATGTCCAGCAGGGCCACAGTGGCGTATGTCCTGCATGGCCACTGTGGCGTATGTCCAGCAGGGCAACAGTGGCGTATGTCCTGCATGGCCACTGTGGCGTATGTCCAGCAGGGCCACAATGGCGTATGTCCTGCATGGCCACGGTGGCGTATGTCCAGCAGGGCCACTGTGGCGTATGTCTTGCATGGCCACTGTGGCGTATGTCCAGCATGGCCACTGTGGCGTATGTCCTGCAGCGCCACTGTGGCGTATGTCCAGCGGGGCCGCAGTGGCGTATGCCCTGCAGGGCCACTGTGGCGTATGTCCTGCAGGGCCACAGTGGCGTATGTCCAGCATGGCCACTGTGGCGTATGTCCAGCAGGGCCACTGTGGCGTATGTCCAGCAGGGCCACAGTGGTGTATGCCCTGCAGGGCCACTGTGGCGTATGTCCTGCATGGCCACGGTGGCGTATGTCCTGCATGGCCACAGTGGCGTATGTCCTGCAGCGCCACTGTGGCGTATGTCCAGCAGGGCCACAGTGGCGTATGTCTAGCATGGCCACTGTGGCGTATGTCCAGCAGGGCCACTGTGGCGTATGTCCAGCAGGGCCACAGTGGCGTATGTCCTGCAGCCCCACTGTGGCGTATGTCCAACAGGGCCACAGTGGCGTATGTCCTGAATGGCCACTGTGGCGTATGTCCTGCATTGCCACAGTGGCGTATGTCCAGCAGGGCCACTGTGGCGTATGTCCAGCATGGCCACTGTGGCGTATGTCCTGCAGCGCCACTGTGGCGTATGTCCAGCGGGGCCGCAGTGGCGTATGCCCTGCAGGGCCACAGTGGCGTATGTCCAGCAGGGCCACAGTGGTGTATGCCCTGCAGGGCCACTGTGGCGTATGTCCTGCATGGCCACGGTGGCGTATGTCCTGCATGGCCACAGTGGCGTATGTCCTGCAGCGCCACTGTGGCGTATGTCCAGCAGGGCCACTGTGGCGTATGTCCAGCAGGGCCACAGTGGCGTATGTCCTGCAGCGCCACTGTGGCGTATGTCCAACAGGGCCACAGTGGCGTATGTCCTGAATGGCCACTGTGGCGTATGTCCTGCATTGCCACAGTGGCGTATGTCCAGCAGGGCCACTGTGGCGTATGTCCTGCATGGCCACGGTGGCGTATGTCCAGCAGGGCCACAGTGGCGTATGTCCTGCAGCGCCACTGTGGCGTATGTCCAACAGGGCCACAGTGGCGTATGTCCTGAATGGCCACTGTGGCGTATGTCCTGCATTGCCACAGTGGCGTATGTCCAGCAGGGCCACTGTGGCCTATGTCCTACATGGCCACGGTGGCGTATGTCCTGCATGGCCACAGTGGCGTATGTCCTGCAGCGCCACTGTGGCGTATGTCCAGCAGGGCCACAGTGGCGTATGTCTAGCATGGCCACTGTGGCGTATGTCCAGCGGGGCCGCAGTGGCGTATGCCCTGCAGGGCCACTGTGGCGTATGTCCTGCAGGGCCACAGTGGCGTATGTCCAGCATGGCCACTGTGGCGTATGTCCAGCAGGGCCACTGTGGCGTATGTCCAGCAGGGCCACAGTGGTGTATGCCCTGCAGGGCCACTGTGGCGTATGTCCTGCATGGCCACGGTGGCGTATGTTCTGCATGGCCACAGTGGCGTATGTCCTGCAGCGCCACTGTGGCGTATGTCCAGCAGGGCCACAGTGGCGTATGTCTAGCATGGCCACTGTGGCGTATGTCCAGCAGGGCCACTGTGGCGTATGTCCAGCGGGGCCGCAGTGGCGTATGCCCTGCAGGGCCACTGTGGCGTATGTCCTGCAGGGCCTCAGTGGCGTATGTCCAGCATGGCCACTGTGGCGTATGTCCAGCATGGCCACTGTGGCGTATGTCCAGCAGGGCCACTGTGGCGTATGTCCAGCAGGGCCACAGTGGTGTATGCCCTGCAGGGCCACTGTGGCGTATGTCCTGCATGGCCACTGTGGCGTATGTCCTGCATGGCCACGGTGGCGTATGTCCTGCATGGCCACTGTGGCGTATGTCCAGCAGGGCCACAGTGGCGTATGTCTAGCATGGCCACTGTGGCGTATGTCCAGCAGGGCCACTGTGGCGTATGTCCAGCAGGGCCACAGTGGCGTATGTCCTGCAGCGCCACTGTGGCGTATGTCCAACAGGGCCACAGTGGCGTATGTCCTGAATGGCCACTGTGGCGTATGTCCTGCATTGCCACAGTGGCGTATGTCCAGCGGGGCCGCAGTGGCGTATGCCCTGCAGGGCCACTGTGGCGTATGTCCTGCAGGGCCACAGTGGCGTATGTCCAGCATGGCCACTGTGGCGTATGTCCAGCAGGGCCACTGTGGCGTATGTCCAGCAGGGCCACAGTGGTGTATGCCCTGCAGGGCCACTGTGGCGTATGTCCTGCATGGCCACGGTGGCGTATGTCCTGCATGGCCACAGTGGCGTATGTCCTGCAGCGCCACTGTGGCGTATGTCCAGCAGGGCCACAGTGGCGTATGTCTAGCATGGCCACTGTGGCGTATGTCCAGCAGGGCCACTGTGGCGTATGTCCAGCAGGGCCACAGTGGCGTATGTCCTGAATGGCCACTGTGGCGTATGTCCTGCATTGCCACAGTGGCGTATGTCCTGAATGGCCACTGTGGCGTATGTCCTGCATTGCCACAGTGGCGTATGTCCAGCAGGGCCACAGTGGCGTATGTCTAGCATGGCCACTGTGGCGTATGTCCAGCAGGGCCACTGTGGCGTATGTCCAGCAGGGCCACAGTGGCGTATGTCCTGCAGCGCCACTGTGGCGTATGTCCAACAGGGCCACAGTGGCGTATGTCCTGAATGGCCACTGTGGCGTATGTCCTGCATTGCCACAGTGGCGTATGTCCAGCAGGGCCACAGTGGCGTATGTCCAGCATGGCCACTGTGGCGTATGTCCAGCAGGGCCACTGTGGCGTATGTCCAGCAGGGCCACAGTGGTGTATGCGTAACATTTTTCGTATGGTAGAGGAGGCAGTCTTGAGAGCTGTCCTGCATGGCCACTGTGGCGTATGTCCAGCAGGGCCACTGTGGCGTATGTCCAGCATGGCCACTGTGGCGTATGTCCTGCATGGCCACGGTGACGTATGTCCAGCAGGGCCACAGTGGCGTATGCGTAACATTTTTCGTATGGTGGAGGAGGCAGTCTTGAGAGCTGTCCTGCATGGCCACTGTGGCGTATGTCCAGCAGGGCCACTGTGGCGTATGTCCAGCATGGCCACTGTGGCGTATGTCCAGCAGGGCCACAGTGGCGTATGTCCTGCATGGCCACTGTGGCGTATGTCCAGCAGGGCCACTGTGGCGTATGTCCAGCATGGCCACTGTGGCGTATGTCCAGCAGGGCCACAGTGGCGTATGTCCTGCATGGCCATAGTGGCGTATGTCCTGCATGGCCACGGTGGCGTATGTCCAGCATGCCCACCGTGGCGTATGCCCTGCAGGGCCACAGTGGCGTATGTCGTGCATGGCCACGGTGGCGTATGGCCAGCAGGGCCACTGTGGCGTATGTCTTGCATGGCCACTGTGGCGTATGCGTAACATTTTGCGTATGGTAGAGGAGGCAGTCTTGAGAGTTGTCCTGCATGGCCGCAGTGGCGTATGCCCTGCAGGGCCACTGTGGCGTATGTCCTGCAGGGCCACAGTGGCGTATGTCCAGCATGGCCACTGTGGCGTATGTCCAGCAGGGCCACTGTGGCGTATGTCCAGCAGGGCCACAGTGGTGTATGCCCTGCAGGGCCACTGTGGCGTATGTCCTGCATGGCCACGGTGGCGTATGTCCTGCATGGCCACAGTGGCGTATGTCCTGCAGCGCCACTGTGGCGTATGTCCAGCAGGGCCACAGTGGCGTATGTCTAGCATGGCCACTGTGGCGTATGTCCAGCAGGGCCACTGTGGCGTATGTCCAGCAGGGCCACAGTGGCGTATGTCCTGCAGCGCCACTGTGGCGTATGTCCAACAGGGCCACAGTGGCGTATGTCCTGAATGGCCACTGTGGCGTATGTCCTGCATTGCCACAGTGGCGTATGTCCAGCAGGGCCACAGTGGCGTATGTCTAGCATGGCCACTGTGGCGTATGTCCAGCAGGGCCACTGTGGCGTATGTCCAGCAGGGCCACAGTGGCGTATGTCCTGCAGCGCCACTGTGGCGTATGTCCAACAGGGCCACAGTGGCGTATGTCCTGAATGGCCACTGTGGCGTATGTCCTGCATTGCCACAGTGGCGTATGTCCAGCAGGGCCACAGTGGCGTATGTCCAGCATGGCCACTGTGGCGTATGTCCAGCAGGGCCACTGTGGCGTATGTCCAGCAGGGCCACAGTGGTGTATGCGTAACATTTTTCGTATGGTAGAGGAGGCAGTCTTGAGAGCTGTCCTGCATGGCCACTGTGGCGTATGTCCAGCAGGGCCACTGTGGCGTATGTCCAGCATGGCCACTGTGGCGTATGTCCTGCATGGCCACGGTGACGTATGTCCAGCAGGGCCACAGTGGCGTATGCGTAACATTTTTCGTATGGTGGAGGAGGCAGTCTTGAGAGCTGTCCTGCATGGCCACTGTGGCGTATGTCCAGCAGGGCCACTGTGGCGTATGTCCAGCATGGCCACTGTGGCGTATGTCCAGCAGGGCCACAGTGGCGTATGTCCTGCATGGCCACTGTGGCGTATGTCCAGCAGGGCCACTGTGGCGTATGTCCAGCATGGCCACTGTGGCGTATGTCCAGCAGGGCCACAGTGGCGTATGTCCTGCATGGCCATAGTGGCGTATGTCCTGCATGGCCACGGTGGCGTATGTCCAGCATGCCCACCGTGGCGTATGCCCTGCAGGGCCACAGTGGCGTATGTCGTGCATGGCCACGGTGGCGTATGGCCAGCAGGGCCACTGTGGCGTATGTCTTGCATGGCCACTGTGGCGTATGCGTAACATTTTGCGTATGGTAGAGGAGGCAGTCTTGAGAGTTGTCCTGCATGGCCACTGTGGCGTATGTCCAGCAGGGCCACTGTGGCGTATGTCCAGCATGGCCACTGTGGCGTATGTCCAGCAGGGCCACAGTGGCGTATGTCCTGCATGGCCATAGTGGCGTATGTCCTGCATGGCCACGGTGGCGTATGTCCAGCATGGCCACCGTGGCGTATGTCCAGCAGGACCACAGTGGCGTATGCCCTGCAGGGCCACAGTGGCGTATGTCGTGCATGGCCACGGTGGCGTATGTCCAGCATGGCCACTGTGGCGTATGTCCAGCAGGGCCACAGTGGCGCATGCCCTGCAGGGCCACTGTGGCGTATGTCCAGCATGGCCACTGTGGCGTATGTCCAGCAGGGCCACAGTGGCGTATGTCTAGCATGGCCACTGTGGCGTATGTCCAGCAGGGCCACAGTGGCGTATGTCCTACCTGGCCATGGTGGCGTATGTCCAGCAGGGCCACAGTGGCGTATGTACAGCAGGGCCACGGTGGCGTATGTCCAGCATGGCCACCGTGGCGTATGTCCAGCAGGGCCACAGTGGCGCATGCCCTGCAGGGCGATTGTGGCGTATGTCCTGCAGGGCCACAGTGGCGTATGTCCTGCAGGGCCACTGTGGCGTATGTCCAGCATGGCCACTGTAGCGTATGTCCAGCAGGGCCACAGTGGCGTATGTCCTGCATGGCCATAGTGGCGTATGTCCTGCAGGGCCACTGTGGCGTATGTCCAGCAGGGCGATTGTGGCGTATGTCCTGCAGGGCCACAGTGGCGTATGTCCTGCAGGGCCACAGTGGCGTATGTCCTGCATGGCCACGGTGACGTATGTCCAGCAGGGCCACAGTGGCGTATGCGTAACATTTTTCGTATGGTAGAGGAGGCAGTCTTGAGAGTTGTCCTGCATGGCCACTGTGGCGTATGTCCAGCAGGGCCACTGTGGCGTATGTCCAGCATGGCCACTGTGGCGTATGTCCAGCAGGGCCACAGTGGCGTATGTCCTGCATGGCCATAGTGGCGTATGTCCTGCAGGGCCACTGTGGCGTATGTCCAGCAGGGCGATTGTGGCTTATGTCCTGCAGGGCCACAGTGGCGTATGTCCTGCAGGGCCACAGTGGCGTATGTCCTGCATGGCCACGGTGACGTATGTCCTGCATGGCCATTGGGGCGTATGCGTAACATTTTTCGTATGGTAGAGGAGGCAGTCTTGAGAGTTGTCCTGCATGGCCACTGTGGCGTATGTCCAGCAGGGCCACAGTGGCGTATGTCCTGCATGGCCATAGTGGCGTATGTCCAGCAGGGCCACTGTGGCGTATGTCCAGCATGGCCACTGTGGCGTATGTCCAGCAGGGCCACAGTGGCGTATGTCCTGCATGGCCATAGTGGCGTATGTCGTGCATGGCCACGGTGGCGTATGTCCAGCAGGGCCACTGTGGCGTATGTCTTGCATGGCCACTGTGGCGTATGCGTAACATTTTGCGTATGGTAGAGGAGGCAGTCTTGAGAGTTGTCCTGCATGGCCACTGTGGCGTATGTCCAGCAGGGCCACTGTGGCGTATGTCCAGCATGGCCACTGTGGCGTATGTCCAGCAGGGCCACAGTGGCGTATGTCCTGCATGGCCATAGTGGCGTATGTCCTGCATGGCCACGGTGGCGTATGTCCAGCATGGCCACCGTGGCGTATGTCCAGCAGGACCACAGTGGCGTATGCCCTGCAGGACCACAGTGGCGTATGTCGTGCATGGCCACGGTGGCGTATGTCCAGCAGGGCCACTGTGGCGTATGTCCTGCAGGGCCACTGTGGCGTATGTCCAGCAGGGCCACTGTGGCGTATGTCCAGCAGGGCCACAGTGGCATATGTCCTGCAGGGCCACAGTGGCGTATGTCCTGCAGGGCCACTGTGGCGTATGTCCTGCAGGGCCACTGTGGCGTATGTCCAGCAGGGCGATTGTGGCGTATGTCCTGCAGGGCCACAGTGGCGTATGTCCTGCAGGGCCACTGTGGCGTATGTCCAGCAGGGCCACAGTGGCGTATGTCCTGCATGGCCATAGTGGCGTATGTCCTGCATGGCCACGGTGGCGTATGTCCAGCATGGCCACCGTGGCGTATGTCCAGCAGGGCCACAGTGGCGCATGCCCTGTGGCGTATGCGTAACATTTTGCGTATGGTAGAGGAGGCAGTCTTGAGAGTTGTCCTGCATGGCCACTGTGGCGTATGTCCAGCAGGGCCACTGTGGCGAATGTCCAGCATGGCCACTGTGGCGTATGTCCAGCAGGGCCACAGTGGCGTATGTCCTGCATGGCCATAGTGGCGTATGTCCTGCATGGCCACGGTGGCGTATGTCCAGCATGGCCACCGTGGCGTATGTCCAGCAGGACCACAGTGGCGTATGCCCTGCAGGGCCACAGTGGCGTATGTCGTGCATGGCCACGGTGGCGTATGTCCAGCAGGGCCACTGTGGCGTATGTCCAGCATGGCCACTGTGGCGTATGTCCAGCAGGGCCACAGTGGCGCATGCCCTGCAGGGCCACTGTGGCGTATGTCCAGCATGGCCACTGTGGCGTATGTCCAGCAGGGCCACAGTGGCGTATGTCTAGCATGGCCACTGTGGCGTATGTCCAGCAGGGCCACAGTGGCGTATGTACAGCAGGGCCACGGTGGCGTATGTCCAGCATGGCCACCGTGGCGTATGTCCAGCAGGGCCACAGTGGCGCATGCCCTGCAGGGCGATTGTGGCGTATGTCCTGCAGGGCCACAGTGGCGTATGTCCTGCAGGGCCACTGTGGCGTATGTCCAGCATGGCCACTGTAGCGTATGTCCAGCAGGGCCACAGTGGCGTATGTCCTGCATGGCCATAGTGGCGTATGTCCTGCAGGGCCACTGTGGCGTATGTCCAGCAGGGCGATTGTGGCGTATGTCCTGCAGGGCCACAGTGGCGTATGTCCTGCAGGGCCACAGTGGCGTATGTCCTGCATGGCCACTGTGACGTATGTCCAGCAGGGCCACAGTGGCGTATGTCCTGCATGGCCATAGTGGCGTATGTCCTGCAGGGCCACTGTGGCGTATGTCCAGCAGGGCGATTGTGGCTTATGTCCTGCAGGGCCACAGTGGCGTATGTCCTGCAGGGCCACAGTGGCGTATGTCCTGCATGGCCACGGTGACGTATGTCCTGCATGGCCATTGGGGCGTATGCGTAACATTTTTCGTATGGTAGAGGAGGCAGTCTTGAGAGTTGTCCTGCACGTATGTCCTGCATGGCCATAGTGGCGTATGTCCTGCAGGGCCACTGTGGCGTATGTCCAGCAGGGCGATTGTGGCTTATGTCCTGCAGGGCCACAGTGGCGTATGTCCTGCAGGGCCACAGTGGCGTATGTCCTGCATGGCCACGGTGACGTATGTCCTGCATGGCCATTGGGGCGTATGCGTAACATTTTTCGTATGGTAGAGGAGGCAGTCTTGAGAGTTGTCCTGCATGGCCACTGTGGCGTATGTCCAGCAGGGCCACAGTGGCGTATGTCCTGCATGGCCATAGTGGCGTATGTCCAGCAGGGCCACTGTGGCGTATGTCCAGCATGGCCACTGTGGCGTATGTCCAGCAGGGCCACAGTGGCGTATGTCCTGCATGGCCATAGTGGCGTATGTCGTGCATGGCCACGGTGGCGTATGTCCAGCAGGGCCACTGTGGCGTATGTCTTGCATGGCCACTGTGGCGTATGCGTAACATTTTGCGTATGGTAGAGGAGGCAGTCTTGAGAGTTGTCCTGCATGGCCACTGTGGCGTATGTCCAGCAGGGCCACTGTGGCGTATGTCCAGCATGGCCACTGTGGCGTATGTCCTGCATGGCCATAGTGGCGTATGTCCTGCATGGCCACGGTGGCGTATGTCCAGCATGGCCACCGTGGCGTATGTCCAGCAGGACCACAGTGGCGTATGCCCTGCAGGACCACAGTGGCGTATGTCGTGCATGGCCACGGTGGCGTATGTCCAGCAGGGCCACTGTGGCGTATGTCCAGCATGGCCACTGTGGCGTATGTCCAGCAGGGCCACAGTGGCGCATGCCCTGCAGGGCCACTGTGGCGTATGTCCAGCATGGCCACTGTGGCGTATGTCCAGCAGGGCCACAGTGGCGTATGTCTAGCATGGCCACTGTGGCGTATGTCCAGCAGGGCCACAGTGGCGTATGTCCTACCTGGCCATGGTGGCGTATGTCCAGCAGGGCCACAGTGGCGTATGTACAGCAGGGCCACAGTGGCGTATGTCCTGCATGGCCACAGTGGCAGTGGCGCATGCCCTGCAGGGCCACTGTGGCGTATGTCCAGCAGGGCCACAGTGGCGTATGTCCTGCAGGGCCACTGTGGCGTATGTCCTGCAGGGCCACTGTGGCGTATGTCCAGCAGGGCCACTGTGGCGTATGTCCAGCAGGGCCACAGTGGCATATGTCCTGCAGGGCCACAGTGGCGTATGTCCTGCAGGGCCACTGTGGCGTATGTCCTGCAGGGCCACTGTGGCGTATGTCCAGCAGGGCGATTGTGGCGTATGTCCTGCAGGGCCACAGTGGCGTATGTCCTGCAGGGCCACTGTGGCGTATGTCCAGCAGGGCCACAGTGGCGTATGTCCTGCATGGCCATAGTGGCGTATGTCCTGCATGGCCACGGTGGCGTATGTCCAGCATGGCCACCGTGGCGTATGTCCAGCAGGGCCACAGTGGCGCATGCCCTGTGGCGTATGCGTAACATTTTGCGTATGGTAGAGGAGGCAGTCTTGAGAGTTGTCCTGCATGGCCACTGTGGCGTATGTCCAGCAGGGCCACTGTGGCGTATGTCCAGCATGGCCACTGTGGCGTATGTCCAGCAGGGCCACAGTGGCGTATGTCCTGCATGGCCATAGTGGCGTATGTCCTGCATGGCCACGGTGGCGTATGTCCAGCATGGCCACCGTGGCGTATGTCCAGCAGGACCACAGTGGCGTATGCCCTGCAGGGCCACAGTGGCGTATGTCGTGCATGGCCACGGTGGCGTATGTCCAGCAGGGCCACTGTGGCGTATGTCCAGCATGGCCACTGTGGCGTATGTCCAGCAGGGCCACAGTGGCGTATGTCTAGCATGGCCACTGTGGCGTATGTCCAGCAGGGCCACAGTGGCGTATGTCCTACCTGGCCATGGTGGCGTATGTCCAGCAGGGCCACAGTGGCGTATGTACAGCAGGGCCACGGTGGCGTATGTCCAGCATGGCCACCGTGGCGTATGTCCAGCAGGGCCACAGTGGCGCATGCCCTGCAGGGCGATTGTGGCGTATGTCCTGCAGGGCCACAGTGGCGTATGTCCTGCAGGGCCACTGTGGCGTATGTCCAGCATGGCCACTGTAGCGTATGTCCAGCAGGGCCACAGTGGCGTATGTCCTGCATGGCCATAGTGGCGTATGTCCTGCAGGGCCACTGTGGCGTATGTCCAGCAGGGCGATTGCGGCGTATGTCCTGCAGGGCCACAGTGGCGTATGTCCTGCAGGGCCACAGTGGCGTATGTCCTGCATGGCCACTGTGACGTATGTCCAGCAGGGCCACAGTGGCGTATGCGTAACATTTTTCGTATGGTAGAGGAGGCAGTCTTGAGAGTTGTCCTGCATGGCCACTGTGGCGTATGTCCAGCAGGGCCACTGTGGCGTATGTCCAGCATGGCCACTGTGGCGTATGTCCAGCAGGGCCACAGTGGCGTATGTCCTGCATGGCCATAGTGGCGTATGTCCTGCAGGGCCACTGTGGCGTATGTCCAGCAGGGCGATTGTGGCTTATGTCCTGCAGGGCCACAGTGGCGTATGTCCTGCAGGGCCACAGTGGCGTATGTCCTGCATGGCCACGGTGACGTATGTCCTGCATGGCCATTGGGGCGTATGCGTAACATTTTTCGTATGGTAGAGGAGGCAGTCTTGAGAGTTGTCCTGCATGGCCACTGTGGCGTATGTCCAGCAGGGCCACAGTGGCGTATGTCCTGCATGGCCATAGTGGCGTATGTCCAGCAGGGCCACTGTGGCGTATGTCCAGCATGGCCACTGTGGCGTATGTCCAGCAGGGCCACAGTGGCGTATGTCCTGCATGGCCATAGAGGCGTATGTCGTGCATGGCCACGGTGGCGTATGTCCAGCAGGGCCACTGTGGCGTATGTCTTGCATGGCCACTGTGGCGTATGCGTAACATTTTGCGTATGGTAGAGGAGGCAGTCTTGAGAGTTGTCCTGCATGGCCACTGTGGCGTATGTCCAGCAGGGCCACTGTGGCGTATGTCCAGCATGGCCACTGTGGCGTATGTCCAGCAGGGCCACAGTGGCGTATGTCCTGCATGGCCATAGTGGCGTATGTCCTGCATGGCCACGGTGGCGTATGTCCAGCATGGCCACCGTGGCGTATGTCCAGCAGGACCACAGTGGCGTATGCCCTGCAGGACCACAGTGGCGTATGTCGTGCATGGCCACGGTGGCGTATGTCCAGCAGGGCCACTGTGGCGTATGTCCAGCATGGCCACTGTGGCGTATGTCCAGCAGGGCCACAGTGGCGCATGCCCTGCAGGGCCACTGTGGCGTATGTCCAGCATGGCCACTGTGGCGTATGTCCAGCAGGGCCACAGTGGCGTATGTCTAGCATGGCCACTGTGGCGTATGTCCAGCAGGGCCACAGTGGCGTATGTCCTACCTGGCCATGGTGGCGTATGTCCAGCAGGGCCACAGTGGCGTATGTACAGCAGGGCCACAGTGGCGTATGTCCTGCATGGCCACAGTGGCAGTGGCGTATGCCCTGCAGGACCACAGTGGCGTATGTCGTGCATGGCCACGGTGGCGTATGTCCAGCAGGGCCACTGTGGCGTATGTCCAGCATGGCCACTGTGGCGTATGTCCAGCAGGGCCACAGTGGCGCATGCCCTGCAGGGCCACTGTGGCGTATGTCCAGCATGGCCACTGTGGCGTATGTCCAGCAGGGCCACAGTGGCGTATGTCTAGCATGGCCACTGTGGCGTATGTCCAGCAGGGCCACAGTGGCGTATGTCCTACCTGGCCATGGTGGCGTATGTCCAGCAGGGCCACAGTGGCGTATGTCTAGCATGGCCACTGTGGCGTATGTCCAGCAGGGCCACAGTGGCGTATGTCCTACCTGGCCATGGTGGCGTATGTCCAGCAGGGCCACAGTGGCGTATGTCCTGCATGGCCATAGTGGCGTATGTCCTGCATGGCCACGGTGGCGTATGTCCTGCATGGCCACGGTGGCGTATGTCCAGCATGGCCACAGTGGCGTATGTCCTGCATGGCCATAGAGGCGTATGTCGTGCATGGCCACTGTGACGTATGTCCAGCAGGGCCACAGTGGCGTATGCGTAACATTTTTCGTATGGTAGAGGAGGCAGTCTTGAGAGTTGTCCTGCATGGCCACTGTGGCGTATGTCCAGCAGGACCACAGTGGCGTATGTCGTGCATGGCCACGGTGGCGTATGTCCAGCAGGGCCACTGTGGCGTATGTCCAGCATGGCCACTGTGGCGTATGTCCAGCAGGGCCACAGTGGCGCATGCCCTGCAGGGCCACTGTGGCGTATGTCCAGCAGGGCCACAGTGGCGTATGTCCTGCAGGGCCACTGTGGCGTATGTCCTGCAGGGCCACTGTGGCGTATGTCCAGCAGGGCCACTGTGGCGTATGTCCAGCAGGGCCACAGTGGCATATGTCCTGCAGGGCCACAGTGGCGTATGTCCTGCAGGGCCACTGTGGCGTATGTCCTGCAGGGCCACTGTGGCGTATGTCCAGCAGGGCGATTGTGGCGTATGTCCTGCAGGGCCACAGTGGCGTATGTCCTGCAGGGCCACTGTGGCGTATGTCCAGCAGGGCCACAGTGGCGTATGTCCTGCATGGCCATAGTGGCGTATGTCCTGCATGGCCACGGTGGCGTATGTCCAGCATGGCCACCGTGGCGTATGTCCAGCAGGGCCACAGTGGCGCATGCCCTGCAGGGCCACTGTGGCGTATGCGTAACATTTTGCGTATGGTAGAGGAGGCAGTCTTGAGAGTTGTCCTGCATGGCCACTGTGGCGTATGTCCAGCAGGGCCACTGTGGCGTATGCCCAGCATGGCCACTGTGGCGTATGTCCAGCAGTGGCGCATGCCCTGCAGGGCCACTGTGGCGTATGTCCAGCAGGGCCACAGTGGCATATGTCCTGCAGGGCCACAGTGGCGTATGTCCTGCAGGGCCAATGTGGCGTATGTCCAGCAGGGCGATTGTGGCGTATGTCCTGCAGGGCCACAGTGGCGTATGTCCTGCAGGGCCACTGTGGCGTATGTCCAGCATGGCCACTGCGGCGTATGTCCAGCATGGCAACTGTGGCGCATGCCCTGCAGGGCCACTGTGGCGTATGTCCAGCAGGGCCACAGTGGCGTATGTCCTGCAGGGCTACAGTGGCGTATGTCCTGCAGCGCCACTGCGGCGTAAGTCCAGCATCGCCACTGTGGCGTATGGCCTGCGTGGCCACTGTGGCGTATGCGTAACATTTTGCGTATGGTAGAGGAGGCAGTCTTGAGAGTTGTCCTGCATGGCAACTGTGGCGTATGTCCAGCATGGCCACAGTGGCGTATGTCCTGCAGGGCAACTGTGGCGTATGTCCAGCATGGCCACTGTGGCGTATGTCCTGCAGCGCCACTGCGGCGTATGTCCAGCATGGCCACTGTGGCATATGTCCTGCATGGCCACTGTGGCGTATGTCCTGCAGGGCCACAGTGGCGTATGTCCTGCAGGGCAACTGTGGCGTATGTCCAGCATGGCCACTGTGGCGTATGTCCTGCAGCGCCACTGCGGCGTATGTCCAGCATGGCCACTGTGGCATATGTCCTGCATGGCCACTGTGGCGTATGCGTAACATTTTTCGTATGGTAGAGGAGGCAGTCTTGAGAGTTGTCCTGCATGGCAACTGTGGCGTATGTCCAGCATGGCCACTGTGGCGTATGTCCAGCAGGGCCACAGTGGTGTATGCCCTGCATGGCCACGGTGGCGTATGTCCAGCAGGGCCACTGTGGCGTATGTCCAGCATGGCCACTGTGGCGTATGTCCAGCAGGGCCACAGTGGCGTATGTCTTGCATGGCCACTGTGGCGTATGTCCAGCAGGGCCACTGTGGCGTATGTCCTGCATGGCCACTGTGGCGTATGTCCAGCAGGGCCACAGTGGCGTATGTCCAGCAGGGCCACAGTGGCGTATGTCCTGCATGGCCACAGTGGCGTATGTCCAGCAGGGCCACAGTGGCGTATGTCTAGCATGGCCACTGTGGCGTATGTCCTGCAGGGCCACAGTGGCGTATGTCCAGCATGGCCACTGTGGCGTATGTCTAGCAGAGCCACTGTGGCGTATGTCCAGCAGGGCCACTGTGGCGTATGTCCTGCATGGCCACTGTGGCGTACGTCCAGCATGGCCACGGTGGCGTATGTCCGGCAGGGCCACGGTGGCGTATGCGTAACATTTTTCGTATGGGAGAGGTGGCAGTCTTGAGAGTTGTCCTGCATGGCAACTGTGGCGTACGTCCAGCATGGCCACTGTGGCGTATGTCCAGCAGGGCCACTGTGGCGTATGTCCTGCATGGCCATTGTGGCGTATGCGTAACATTTTTCGTATGGTAGAGGAGGCAGTTTTGAGAGTTGTCCTGCATGGCAACTGTGGCGTACGTCCAGCATGGCCACGGTGGCGTATGTCCAGCAGGGCCACAGTGGCGTATGCGTAACATTTTTCGTATGGTAGAGGAGGCAGTCTTGAGAGTTGTCCTGCATGGCAACTGTGGCGTACGTCCAGCATGGCCACGGTGGCGTATGTCCGGCAGGGCCACAATGGCGTATGTCCTGCATGGCCACGGTGGCGTATGTCCAGCAGGGCCACTGTGGCGTATGTACAGCATGGCCACTGTGGCGTATGTCCAGCAGGGCCACAGTGGCGTATATCTTGCATGGCCACTGTGGCGTATGTCCAGCAGGGCCACTGTGGCGTATGTCCTGCATGGCCACTGTGGCGTATGTCCAGCAGGGCCACTGTGGCGTATGTCTAGCAGAGCCACTGTGGCGTATGTCCAGCATGGCCACTGTGGCGTATGTCTAGCAGAGCCACTGTGGCGTATGTCCAGCAGGGCCACAGTGGCGTATGTCCTGCATGGCCACTGTGGCGTATGTCCACCAGGGCCACAGTGGCGTATGTCCTGCATGGCCACTGTGGCGTATGTCTAGCAGAGCCACTGTGGCGTATGTCCAGCAGGGCCACAGTGGCGTATGTCCTGCATGGCCACTGTGGCGTATGTCCAGCAGGGCCACTGTGGCGTATGTCTAGCAGAGCCACTGTGGCGTATGTCCAGCATGGCCACAGTGGCGTATGTCTAGCAGAGCCACTGTGGCGTATGTCCAGCAGGGCCACAGTGGCGTATGTCCTGCATGGCCACTGTGGCGTATGTCCAGCAGGGCTACAGTGGCGTATGTCCTGCATGGCCACTGTGGCGTATGTCCAGCATGGCCACTGTGGCGTATGTCTAGCAGAGCCACTGTGGCGTATATCTTGCATGGCCACTGTGGCGTATGTCCAGCAGGGCCACTGTGGCGTATGTCCTGCATGGCCACTGTGGCGTATGTCCAGCAGGGCCACTGTGGCGTATGTCTAGCAGAGCCACTGTGGCGTATGTCCAGCATGGCCACTGTGGCGTATGTCTAGCAGAGCCACTGTGGCGTATGTCCAGCAGGGCCACAGTGGCGTATGTCCTGCATGGCCACTGTGGCGTATGTCCAGCAGGGCCACAGTGGCGTATGTCCTGCATGGCCACTGTGGCGTATGTACAGCATGGCCACTGTGGCGTATGTCCAGCAGGGCCACAGTGGCGTATATCTTGCATGGCCACTGTGGCGTATGTCCAGCAGGGCCACTGTGGCGTATGTCCTGCATGGCCACTGTGGCGTATGTCCAGCAGGGCCACTGTGGCGTATGTCTAGCAGAGCCACTGTGGCGTATGTCCAGCATGGCCACTGTGGCGTATGTCTAGCAGAGCCACTGTGGCGTATGTCCAGCAGGGCCACAGTGGCGTATGTCCTGCATGGCCACTGTGGCGTATGTCCAGCAGGGCCACAGTGGCGTATGTCCTGCATGGCCACTGTGGCGTATGTCTAGCAGAGCCACTGTGGCGTATGTCCAGCAGGGCCACAGTGGCGTATGTCCTGCATGGCCACTGTGGCGTATGTCCAGCAGGGCAACAGTGGCGTATGTCTTGCATGGCCACTGTGGCGTATGTCCAGCATGGCCACTGTGGCGTATGTCCTGCAGCGCCACTGTGGCGTATGTCCAGCGGGGCCGCAGTGGCGTATGCCCTGCAGGGCCACTGTGGCGTATGTCCTGCAGGGCCACAGTGGCGTATGTCCAGCATGGCCACTGTGGCGTATGTCCAGCAGGGCCACTGTGGCGTATGTCCAGCAGGGCCACAGTGGTGTATGCCCTGCAGGGCCACTGTGGCGTATGTCCTGCATGGCCACGGTGGCGTATGTCCTGCATGGCCACAGTGGCGTATGTCCTGCAGCGCCACTGTGGCGTATGTCCAGCAGGGCCACAGTGGCGTATGTCTAGCATGGCCACTGTGGCGTATGTCCAGCAGGGCCACTGTGGCGTATGTCCAGCAGGGCCACAGTGGCGTATGTCCTGCAGCCCCACTGTGGCGTATGTCCAACAGGGCCACAGTGGCGTATGTCCTGAATGGCCACTGTGGCGTATGTCCTGCATTGCCACAGTGGCGTATGTCCAGCAGGGCCACTGTGGCGTATGTCCAGCATGGCCACTGTGGCGTATGTCCTGCAGCGCCACTGTGGCGTATGTCCAGCGGGGCCGCAGTGGCGTATGCCCTGCAGGGCCACAGTGGCGTATGTCCTGCATGGCCACTGTGGCGTATGTCTAGCAGAGCCACTGTGGCGTATGTCCAGCAGGGCCACAGTGGCGTATGTCCTGCATGGCCACTGTGGCGTATGTCCAGCAGGGCCACTGTGGCGTATGTCCAGCAGGGCCACAGTGGTGTATGCCCTGCAGGGCCACTGTGGCGTATGTCCTGCAGCGCCACTGTGGCGTATGTCCTGCATGGCCACAGTGGCGTATGTCCTGCAGCGCCACTGTGGCGTATGTCCAGCAGGGCCACAGTGGCGTATGTCTAGCATGGCCACTGTGGCGTATGTCCAGCAGGGCCACTGTGGCGTATGTCCAGCATGGCCACTGTAGCGTATGTCCAGCAGGGCCACAGTGGCGTATGTCTTGCATGGCCACTGTGGCGTATGTCCAGCATGGCCACTGTGGCGTATGTCCTGCAGCGCCACTGTGGCGTATGTCCTGCAGCGCCACTGTGGCGTATGTCCAGCGGGGCCGCAGTGGCGTATGCCCTGCAGGGCCACTGTGGCGTATGTCCTGCAGGGCCACAGTGGCGTATGTCCAGCATGGCCACTGTGGCGTATGTCCAGCAGGGCCACTGTGGCGTATGTCCAGCAGGGCCACAGTGGTGTATGCCCTGCAGGGCCACTGTGGCGTATGTCCTGCATGGCCACGGTGGCGTATGTCCTGCATGGCCACAGTGGCGTATGTCCTGCAGCGCCACTGTGGCGTATGTCCAGCAGGGCCACAGTGGCGTATGTCTAGCATGGCCACTGTGGCGTATGTCCAGCAGGGCCACTGTGGCGTATGTCCAGCAGGGCCACAGTGGCGTATGTCCTGCAGCGCCACTGTGGCGTATGTCCAACAGGGCCACAGTGGCGTATGTCCTGAATGGCCACTGTGGCGTATGTCCTGCATTGCCACAGTGGCGTATGTCCAGCAGGGCCACAGTGGCGTATGTCTAGCATGGCCACTGTGGCGTATGTCCAGCAGGGCCACTGTGGCGTATGTCCAGCAGGGCCACAGTGGCGTATGTCCTGCAGCGCCACTGTGGCGTATGTCCAACAGGGCCACAGTGGCGTATGTCCTGAATGGCCACTGTGGCGTATGTCCTGCATTGCCACAGTGGCGTATGTCCAGCAGGGCCACAGTGGCGTATGTCCAGCATGGCCACTGTGGCGTATGTCCAGCAGGGCCACTGTGGCGTATGTCCAGCAGGGCCACAGTGGTGTATGCGTAACATTTTTCGTATGGTAGAGGAGGCAGTCTTGAGAGCTGTCCTGCATGGCCACTGTGGCGTATGTCCAGCAGGGCCACTGTGGCGTATGTCCAGCATGGCCACTGTGGCGTATGTCCTGCATGGCCACGGTGACGTATGTCCAGCAGGGCCACAGTGGCGTATGCGTAACATTTTTCGTATGGTAGAGGAGGCAGTCTTGAGAGCTGTCCTGCATGGCCACTGTGGCGTATGTCCAGCAGGGCCACTGTGGCGTATGTCCTGCATGGCCACTGTGGCGTATGTCCAGCAGGGCCACTGTGGCGTATGTCCAGCAGGGCCACAGTGGCGTATGTCCTGCAGCGCCACTGTGGCGTATGTCCAACAGGGCCACAGTGGCGTATGTCCTGAATGGCCACTGTGGCGTATGTCCTGCATTGCCACAGTGGCGTATGTCCAGCGGGGCCGCAGTGGCGTATGCCTTGCAGGGCCACTGTGGCGTATGTCCTGCAGGGCCACAGTGGCGTATGTCCAGCATGGCCACTGTGGCGTATGTCCAGCAGGGCCACTGTGGCGTATGTCCAGCAGGGCCACAGTGGTGTATGCCCTGCAGGGCCACTGTGGCGTATGTCCTGCATGGCCACGGTGGCGTATGTCCTGCATGGCCACAGTGGCGTATGTCCTGCAGCGCCACTGTGGCGTATGTCCAGCAGGGCCACAGTGGCGTATGTCTAGCATGGCCACTGTGGCGTATGTCCAGCAGGGCCACTGTGGCGTATGTCCAGCAGGGCCACAGTGGCGTATGTCCTGCAGCGCCACTGTGGCGTATGTCCAACAGGGCCACAGTGGCGTATGTCCTGAATGGCCACTGTGGCGTATGTCCTGCATTGCCACAGTGGCGTATGTCCAGCAGGGCCACAGTGGCGTATGTCTAGCATGGCCACTGTGGCGTATGTCCAGCAGGGCCACTGTGGCGTATGTCCAGCAGGGCCACAGTGGCGTATGTCCTGCAGCGCCACTGTGGCGTATGTCCAACAGGGCCACAGTGGCGTATGTCCTGAATGGCCACTGTGGCGTATGTCCTGCATTGCCACAGTGGCGTATGTCCAGCAGGGCCACAGTGGCGTATGTCCAGCATGGCCACTGTGGCGTATGTCCAGCAGGGCCACTGTGGCGTATGTCCAGCAGGGCCACAGTGGTGTATGCGTAACATTTTTCGTATGGTAGAGGAGGCAGTCTTGAGAGCTGTCCTGCATGGCCACTGTGGCGTATGTCCAGCAGGGCCACTGTGGCGTATGTCCAGCATGGCCACTGTGGCGTATGTCCAGCAGGGCCACAGTGGCGTATGTCCTGCATGGCCACTGTGGCGTATGTCCAGCAGGGCCACTGTGGCGTATGTCCAGCATGGCCACTGTGGCGTATGTCCAGCAGGGCCACAGTGGCGTATGTCCTGCATGGCCATAGTGGCGTATGTCCTGCATGGCCACGGTGGCGTATGTCCAGCATGGCCACCGTGGCGTATGTCCAGCAGGACCACAGTGGCGTATGCCCTGCAGGGCCACAGTGGCGTATGTCGTGCATGGCCACGGTGGCGTATGTCCAGCAGGGCCACTGTGGCGTATGTCTTGCATGGCCACTGTGGCGTATGCGTAACATTTTGCGTATGGTAGAGGAGGCAGTCTTGAGAGTTGTCCTGCATGGCCACTGTGGCGTATGTCCAGCAGGGCCACTGTGGCGTATGTCCAGCATGGCCACTGTGGCGTATGTCCAGCAGGGCCACAGTGGCGTATGTCCTGCATGGCCATAGTGGCGTATGTCCTGCATGGCCACGGTGGCGTATGTCCAGCATGGCCACCGTGGCGTATGTCCAGCAGGACCACAGTGGCGTATGCCCTGCAGGGCCACAGTGGCGTATGTCGTGCATGGCCACGGTGGCGTATGTCCAGCAGGGCCACTGTGGCGTATGTCCAGCATGGCCACTGTGGCGTATGTCCAGCAGGGCCACAGTGGCTCATGCCCTGCAGGGCCACTGTGGCGTATGTCCAGCATGGCCACTGTGGCGTATGTCCAGCAGGGCCACAGTGGCGTATGTCTAGCATGGCCACTGCGGCGTATGTCCAGCAGGGCCACAGTGGCGTATGTCCTACCTGGCCATGGTGGCGTATGTCCAGCAGGGCCACAGTGGCGTATGTACAGCAGGGCCACGGTAACTTAAACAGAAACGGAGGAAGCGAAGGGACGATTGTCGCGGCTTTTCAAAGGAGCGCGAAGGTGCAGAGATCACCAGTAGGGCAAATATCAACGCCCCGAGCAAGCGAGGAGGATAGCGTGCCCCAACAAGTACGCGCAAAGCCCATACCTGAAGCAACTAGCAACCCATCTATCTTCCACAAACTAGGGGAACAGATCAAAGCGCTGGTTGAAATGCTGGAAGACGGAAAGAGACGCTCAATCCACCAGCCAATGCGAGACGCCATCGAGAGCATCAAGGCGCTCTATGAACTGGCAGCTATCGAGTCACACGACGACAAGGCCAAAGAAGTGATACGGAAGAACAACGCTTCCCAAACATCCCCATGGATGAAACCCGCAGTTGCGGAAAAAACCAAGCGAGGCCCGGAGCAGAACGGGAAAAGCCCGAGCCCTAAACGCAGGCAAAATCAGCCAGAAGCGACGGGGAAAAATATCACCCGCAAAGAGCAATCCTCGCGCAAGATCGAAGGAAGAGAGAACGCGTAAGCCCATCCCCAAAAAACAACGAAAAAGCCGAAAGCGAAACCCGCGGATAGCAGCAGAAAGCTGAACTCTGCGAAGGATTCGCAGAGGAAAGAGGATATTCCGAGGAAAACCAAGGAGAAAGCAAGACCTGACGCAATAGTTGTAGCAGCGAAGGGCGACTTGTCGTACGCGGATATACTGCGGAAAGTCAAGAACGATCCCAAGCTTGGAAACCTCGGCGAATCGGTGACAAAAATCCGCCGCACACAAAAAGGAGACCTGCTCTTCCAGCTAAAAGGAGCGGGAATAAAGGCCGACCATTTTAAGGGAATAATGGGAGAATCCCTGGGAAAAGACGCAGAGGTCAGAACACTGACCCACTGCGTTACCGTCGAAATCAAGGATATAGACGAGGTAACCACCAAAGCGGATATCTGCGAGGCAATAGTATCCCAGACTCAGCTGACCGAACTGAAGGAAACAGACATAGTAAGTCTGCGCAAAGCCTATGGCGGCACCCAAGTCGCAATGATTGGATTACCTGCAGAAAATGCAAACTCACTGCTGAAGGAGGGAAAGATACGGATAGGCTGGATCAACTGCCGTATCCGGGAACGCACAGCGCTAACCAAGTGCTTTAGATGCCTAGGATTTGGGCACACAGCACGTCAGTGCAAGAGTGAGCAGGACCGCTCCAAAATGTGCAGAAGATGTGGCACAGAGGGCCACATAGCTAAGAACTGCTCTCACGAGCCGAAGTGTTTCTGGTGCAAGAGCACCAACCCCGACAACGCAGGACATGTAGCTGGCAGTGCAAAGTGTCCGGTTTTCAGGAGGGCCCTCACCAATAAAACATGATGAAGGTTATACAAATTAACCTTAATCACTGTGCGGCCGCACAAGACCTTCTGGCACAAATGTCAAGAGAAGAAAAAGCGGATGTTGCCATCATCAGCGAGCCGTATAAATCCCTAGATGGCGACAGCTGGACAGATGACACATCCAAGAAAGCAGCAATTTGGATCTGTGGAAACCACACCTTCCAAAACATTAGCACAGTAACGGAATATGTTGCGTGCGCCCGGATAAATGGCACCCACTTTTACAGCTGCTATGCTCCCCCAAGTCTACCACACAGAGAATACCTGAGTCTCTTAGATCATATAGTAGCGGACGCACGAGGAAAGCATCCGGTCATCATTGCCGGAGACTTCAACGCGTGGGCTACGGAATGGGGCAGTAGATGCACAAATAAAAGGGGGGTTGCCCTCCTAGAAGCATTCGCATCGTTGGAGATTGGCCTAGTTAACAAAGGTTCAACACAAACCTTCCGCAAAGCAGGCAGAAGTTCCATAGTTGACATAACGTTCGCAAGCAACTCTCTATTGCCCAAAACAAATTGGCGAGTCAGCGAGAAATACACGCACAGTGACCACCAGGCGGTTGTATTCAAGATTGATAGTGTGAAGCCCAGACAGCGACCAAAACGAACGGGGCCCAAGTGGAAGGACACCACTTTCGATGAAGAAGTGTTTGGAGAAACGATAAGCTCTGACTTCCCCGCCAACACCACATCAGCGGAAAGCATGTCGAGTAATCTGATCCAAGCATTATCAACAGCATGCGACGCAGCGATGCCTAGGAGGTCCACTAGCGGAAGGGGAGAACCATGCTACTGGTGGAACGACAGCATAAGGAATCTCAGGACAACCTGCCTTAAAGCCCGTCGTAGATCCCAGCGTTCCAGAGGTAGACCGGAGTTCCAGGAACGATTGGCCGCCTTCAGGCTGGCAAGGCGCAACCTGGAAAAGGCAATTAAGGAGAGCAAAGCAAATTACTTCAAGAATCTTTGCAAGGAAGCACACCTAGACCCCTGGGGAGGAGCATATAGAGTGGTAATGAAAAAAGTGAAAGGCAGTAGGACGCCTCAACTAACCTGCCCACTGATGCTCAAAACAATAGTGGAACACCTGTTCCCCAGGAAACCTCCTACAATGTTCGTCCTTACACAAGGAGCTAGTTCGGATCAAATCCCACCAGTCACGGCTGAAGAGCTGCAGATTGCGTGCAGGAAAATTGCCGACAAAAAAGCACCTGGCCCTGACGGCATCCCTAATAAAGCCATCAAGGCGGCCGTCGAGAAGAGGCCCGAACTGTTCACAGCGGCGATGCAAAGGTGCCTCGAAGAAGGTAACTTTCCAAATCGCTGGAAACTCCAAAACCTGGTACTGATACCCAAAGGCAATAAGCCCCCAGGAGAACCGTCAGGGTACCGACCAATCTGCCTGCTTGACACCACGGGAAAGATCCTTGAGAGCATCATATACGGCAGGTTAATCGGTGTGGCGGAGGAGCGAGGAGCCTTGTCCGACCATCAGTTCGGCTTCAGGAAATCGCGCTCCACCATCGACGCCATCAAAGAGGTGGTAGACACAGCAAGCGAAGCGATAACGGGTTCAAGATGGAGGGGCGGTACAAAAAAATACTGTGCCGTAGTTACGCTGGACATCAAAAACGCGTTTAACTCAGCGAACTGGTCCTGCATCATGAGAGCCTTGAATAGGATGAGCACACCGCAGTACTTGAGGAAGATTATCGTCAGCTACTTCACCAATAGGAAACTTAGATACCAGACTGACGATGGAATGAAATACCACGAAGTCTCGGCAGGCGTTCCACAGGGCTCAGTCCTTGGACCCCTCCTGTGGAACCTAATGTACGACGGAGTACTGAGACTCACGCAACCAGACGGAGTCAAGGTGATCGGTTTTGCCGACGACATCGCGGTCGTGACAGTAGCCAAAAATATCCACGAGGTGGAAGCAGCCACAAACGAAGCGATCGCCAGGATCAAGGATTGGATGGAATCCGCCGACTTAGAACTAGCTGACCACAAGACTGAGGCTGTCTTAATAACCAGTCGAAAGACGGTGGAATACGCTAGCTTCCGGGTTGGTTCCCAGATAATTCGATCGAAGATGGCTCTGAAATACCTAGGGGTAATGCTCGACAACCGGCTTAACTTCAAAACGCACGTCGAGTACTGCAGCAAAAAGGCAGCAAGGATGCAGGCAGCGCTCTCAGGAATGCTGCCCAACATCGGAGGACCTGGATACGAGAGAAGGATCCTGCTTTCCACAGTGGTAAGCTCAATCCTCCTATATGCTGCACCAGTATGGGCGGGGGCCCTGGCGAACACGGATGCAGCAAGGAAGCTCTCGACACCATACAGGCTCTGCGTGATAAGAGCAATCAGCGGTTTCCGAACAATTTCGTACGAAGCAGCCTGCGTCATTGCGGGTATGGTCCCGATCGACATTCTCGCCAGCGAAATGCAAAGGATCTACCTACGGAGATCTGCAAATCACTCGGTGACTAGCGCAAGAGGTCTAAAAAAGGAAGAAAGGGCAACATCAATGGCACTGTGGCAAACCAGGTGGGACACCACAACCAAAGGCAGATGGACCCATAAATTGATACCCAGAATAGAAGCCTGGACAACGAGAGCTCACGGGAACTGCAACTACCACCTCACGCAGTTCTTGTCGGGCCATGGGGGTTACCGAAAATACCTCCACAGATTCGGTCACGACAGCTCACCCACTTGTCCAGAATGCGCGCGCGAAGATGAAGACGCAGAGCACGTAATATTCCATTGCAGACGCTTTGCCGTGGCGAGAGGAAGTCTACCAACTCCCGAGCTCGTAGTTAGCCATATGATGGAGTCAGCTGACAAATGGCTAGTGACATGTTCCTTTATTACAAGGGTGCAGATCGAGCTAAGAAGGCTGGAAAAAGAAAGAAAGGCCGAATTGGCAAATATAGATCACATAGCGTGATATGCTAACCAGCCCCGCGAAGTAATACCTAACGGCAGTTCCGCGGGGAGAGTGGTAGAAGTGTGCAGAGGTGTGGTTTAGGACGTAGGCGCGAGGAAAAAGGAGAACAATATCCCGTGAATCGTTCATGCTGGTAACACGGGTTACCAGTATCTTGAAGAAGATTCCACATCCATTGGCGCAAACCATAAAAAAAAAAAAAAAAAAAAGAGGAGGCAGTCTTGAGAGCTGTCCTGCATGGCCACGGTGGCGTATGTCCTGCATGGCCACTGCGGCGTATGTCCAGCATGGCCACTGCGGCGTATGTCCAGCAGGGCCACAGTGGCGTATGTCCAGCAGGGCCACAGTGGCGTATGTCCAGCATGGCCACTGCGGCGTATGTCCAGCATGGCCACTGCGGCGTATGTCCAGCAGGGCCACAGTGGCGTATGTCCAGCAGGGCCACAGTGGCGTATGTCCAGCATGGCCACTGCGGCGTATGTCCAGCAGGGCCACAGTGGCGTATGTCCTGCAGGGCCACTGTGGCGTATGTCCAGCAGGGCCACAGTGGCGTATGTCCTGCATGGCCACTGTGGCGTATGCGTAACATTTTTCGTATGGTAGAGGAGGCAGTCTTGAGAGCTGTCCTGCATGGCAACTGTGGTGTATGTCCAGCATGGCCACTGTGGCGTATGTCCAGCAGGGCCACAGTGGCGTATGTCCTGCAGGGCCACTGTGGCGTATGTCCAGCAGGGCCACAGTGGCGTATGTCCAGCAGGGCCACAGTGGCGTATGTCCAGCAGGGCCACAGTGGCGTATGTCCAGCATGGCCACTGCGGCGTATGTCCAGCAGGGCCACAGTGGCGTATGTCCTGCAGGGCCACTGTGGCGTATGTCCAGCAGGGCCACAGTGGCGTATGTCCAGCATGGCCACTGCGGCGTATGTCCAGCATGGCCACTGCGGCGTATGTCCAGCAGGGCCACAGTGGCGTATGTCCAGCATGGCCACTGCGGCGTATGTCCTGCATGGCCACTGTGGCGTATGCGTAACATTTTTCGTATGGTAGAGGAGGCAGTCTTGAGAGCTGTCCTGCATGGCAACTGTGGCGTATGTCCCGCAGGGCCACAGTCGCGTTTGTCCAGCATGGCCACTGTGGCGTATGCGTAACATTTTTCGTATGGTAGAGGAGGCAGTCTTGGGAGCTGTCCTACATGGCAACTGTGGCGTATGTCCTGCATGGCCACTGTGGCGCATGCGTAACATTTTTCGTATGGTAGAGGAGGCAGTCTTGAGAGTTGTCCCGCATGGCAACTGTGGCGTTTGTCCAGCATGCGTATGTCCAGCAGGGCCACAGTGGCGTATGTCCTGCATGGCCACTGTGGCGTATGCGTAACATTTTTCGTATGGTAGAGGAGGCAGTCTTGAGAGTTGTCCTGCATGGCAACTGTGGCGTTTGTCCAGCATGCGTATGTCCAGCAGGGCCACAGTGGCGTATGTCCTGCATGGCCACTGTGGCGTATGCGTAACATTTTTCGTATGGTACAGGAGGCAGTCTTGAGAGTTGTCCTGCATGGCAACTGTGGCGTATGTCCAGCAGGGCCACAGTGGCGAATGTCCTGCAGGGCCACTGTGGCGTATGTCCTGCATGGCCACAGTGGCGTATGCGTAACATTTTTCGTATGGTACAGGAGGCAGTCTTGAGAGTTGTCCTGCATGGCAACTGTGGCGTTTATCCAGCATGGCCACTGTGGCGTATGTCCAGCAGGGCCACAGTGGCGTATGTCCTGCATGGCCACTGTGGCGTATGCGTAACATTTTTCGTATGGTAGAGGAGGCAGTCTTGAGAGTTGTCCTGCATGGCAACTGTGGTGTATGTCCAGCATGGCCACTGTGGCGTATGTCCAGCAGGCCCACAGTGGCGTATGTCCTGCAGGGCCACTGTGGCGTATGTCCTGCATGGCCACTATACGTAACATTTTTCGTATGGTAGAGGAGGCAGTCTTGAGAGCTGTCCTGCATGGCCACGGTGGCATATGTCCTGCAGGGCCACTGCGGCGTATGTCCAGCAGGGCCACAGTGGCGTATGTCCAGCAGGGCCACAGTGGCGTATGTCCTGCATGGCCACTGTGGCGTATGCGTAACATTTTTCGTATGGTAGAGGAGGCAGTCTTGAGAGTTGTCCTGCATGGTAACTGTGGCGTTTGTCCTGCATGGCCACGGTGGCATATGTCCTGCAGGGCCACTGCGGCGTATGTCCAGCAGTGCCACTGTGGCGTATGTCCAGCATGGCCACTGTGGCGTATGTCCAGCAGGGCCACAGTGGCATATGGCCTGCACGGCCACTGTGGCGTATGCGTAACATTTTTCGTATGGTAGAGGAGGCAGTCTTGAGAGTTGTCCTGCATGGCAACTGTGGCGTATGTCCAGCATGGCCACAGTGGCGTTTGTTCAGCAGGGCCACTGTGGCGTGTGCGTAACATTTTTCGTATGGTAGAGGAGGCAGTCTTGAGAGCTGTCCTGCATGGCCACGGTGGCGTATGTCCTGCATGGCCACTGCGGCGTATGTCCAGCATGGCCACTGCGGCGTATGTCCAGCAGGGCCACAGTGGCGTATGTCCAGCAGGGCCACAGTGGCGTATGTCCAGCATGGCCACTGCGGCGTATGTCCAGCATGGCCACTGCGGCGTATGTCCAGCAGGGCCACAGTGGCGTATGTCCAGCAGGGCCACAGTGGCGTATGTCCAGCATGGCCACTGCGGCGTATGTCCAGCAGGGCCACAGTGGCGTATGTCCTGCAGGGCCACTGTGGCGTATGTCCAGCAGGGCCACAGTGGCGTATGTCCTGCATGGCCACTGTGGCGTATGCGTAACATTTTTCGTATGGTAGAGGAGGCAGTCTTGAGAGCTGTCCTGCATGGCAACTGTGGTGTATGTCCAGCATGGCCACTGTGGCGTATGTCCAGCAGGGCCAAAGTGGCGTATGTCCTGCAGGGCCACTGTGGCGTATGTCCAGCAGGGCCACAGTGGCGTATGTCCAGCATGGCCACAGTGGCGTATGTCCAGCAGGGCCACAGTGGCGTATGTCCAGCATGGCCACTGTGGCGTATGTCCCGCAGGGCCACAGTCGCGTTTGTCCAGCATGGCCACTGTGGCGTATGCGTAACATTTTTCGTATGGTAGAGGAGGCAGTCTTGGGAGCTGTCCTACATGGCAACTGTGGCGTATGTCCTGCATGGCCACTGTGGCGCATGCGTAACATTTTTCGTATGGTAGAGGAGGCAGTCTTGAGAGTTGTCCCGCATGGCAACTGTGGCGTTTGTCCAGCATGCGTATGTCCAGCAGGGCCACAGTGGCGTATGTCCTGCATGGCCACTGTGGCGTATGCGTAACATTTTTCGTATGGTAGAGGAGGCAGTCTTGAGAGTTGTCCTGCATGGCAACTGTGGCGTTTGTCCAGCATGCGTATGTCCAGCAGGGCCACAGTGGCGTATGTCCTGCATGGCCACTGTGGCGTATGCGTAACATTTTTCGTATGGTACAGGAGGCAGTCTTGAGAGTTGTCCTGCATGGCAACTGTGGCGTATGTCCAGCAGGGCCACAGTGGCGAATGTCCTGCAGGGCCACTGTGGCGTATGTCCTGCATGGCCACAGTGGCGTATGCGTAACATTTTTCGTATGGTACAGGAGGCAGTCTTGAGAGTTGTCCTGCATGGCAACTGTGGCGTTTATCCAGCATGGCCACTGTGGCGTATGTCCAGCAGGGCCACAGTGGCGTATGTCCTGCATGGCCACTGTGGCGTATGCGTAACATTTTTCGTATGGTAGAGGAGGCAGTCTTGAGAGTTGTCCTGCATGGCAACTGTGGTGTATGTCCAGCATGGCCACTGTGGCGTATGTCCAGCAGGCCCACAGTGGCGTATGTCCTGCAGGGCCACTGTGGCGTATGTCCTGCATGGCCACTATACGTAACATTTTTCGTATGGTAGAGGAGGCAGTCTTGAGAGCTGTCCTGCATGGCCACGGTGGCATATGTCCTGCAGGGCCACTGCGGCGTATGTCCAGCAGGGCCACAGTGGCGTATGTCCAGCAGGGCCACAGTGGCGTATGTCCTGCATGGCCACTGTGGCGTATGCGTAACATTTTTCGTATGGTAGAGGAGGCAGTCTTGAGAGTTGTCCTGCATGGTAACTGTGGCGTTTGTCCTGCATGGCCACGGTGGCATATGTCCTGCAGGGCCACTGCGGCGTATGTCCAGCAGTGCCACTGTGGCGTATGTCCAGCATGGCCACTGTGGCGTATGTCCAGCAGGGCCACAGTGGCATATGGCCTGCACGGCCACTGTGGCGTATGCGTAACATTTTTCGTATGGTAGAGGAGGCAGTCTTGAGAGTTGTCCTGCATGGCAACTGTGGCGTATGTCCAGCATGGCCACAGTGGCGTTTGTTCAGCAGGGCCACTGTGGCGTGTGCGTAACATTTTTCGTATGGTAGAGGAGGCAGTCTTGAGAGCTGTCCTGCATGGCCACGGTGGCGTATGTCCTGCATGGCCACTGCGGCGTATGTCCAGCATGGCCACTGCGGCGTATGTCCAGCAGGGCCACAGTGGCGTATGTCCAGCAGGGCCACAGTGGCGTATGTCCAGCATGGCCACTGCGGCGTATGTCCAGCATGGCCACTGCGGCGTATGTCCAGCAGGGCCACAGTGGCGTATGTCCAGCAGGGCCACAGTGGCGTATGTCCAGCATGGCCACTGCGGCGTATGTCCAGCAGGGCCACAGTGGCGTATGTCCTGCAGGGCCACTGTGGCGTATGTCCAGCAGGGCCACAGTGGCGTATGTCCTGCATGGCCACTGTGGCGTATGCGTAACATTTTTCGTATGGTAGAGGAGGCAGTCTTGAGAGCTGTCCTGCATGGCAACTGTGGTGTATGTCCAGCATGGCCACTGTGGCGTATGTCCAGCAGGGCCAAAGTGGCGTATGTCCTGCAGGGCCACTGTGGCGTATGTCCAGCAGGGCCACAGTGGCGTATGTCCAGCATGGCCACAGTGGCGTATGTCCAGCAGGGCCACAGTGGCGTATGTCCAGCATGGCCACTGCGGCGTATGTCCAGCAGGGCCACAGTGGCGTATGTCCTGCAGGGCCACTGTGGCGTATGTCCAGCAGGGCCACAGTGGCGTATGTCCAGCATGGCCACTGCGGCGTATGTCCAGCATGGCCACTGCGGCGTATGTCCAGCAGGGCCACAGTGGCGTATGTCCAGCAGGGCCACAGTGGCGTATGTCCAGCATGGCCACTGCGGCGTATGTCCAGCAGGGCCACAGTGGCGTATGTCCTGCAGGGCCACTGTGGCGTATGTCCAGCAGGGCCACAGTGGCGTATGTCCAGCAGGGCCACAGTGGCGTATGTCCAGCATGGCCACTGCGGCGTATGTCCAGCAGGGCCACAGTGGCGAATGTCCTGCAGGGCCACTGTGGCGTATGTCCAGCAGGGCCACAGTGGCGTATGTCCTGCATGGCCACTGTGGCGTATGCGTAACATTTTTCGTATGGTAGAGGAGGCAGTCTTGAGAGCTGTCCTGCATGGCCACGGTGGCGTATGTCCTGCATGGCCACAGTGGCGTATGTCCTGCAGCGCCACTGTGGCGTATGTCCAGCAGGGCCACAGTGGCGTATGTCCTGCACGGCCACTGTGGCGTTTGCGTAACATTATTCGTATAGTAGAGGAGGCAGTCTTGAGAGTTGTACAGCATGGCCACGGTGGCGTATGTCCTGCATGGCCACTGTGGCGTATGTCCAGCAGGGCCACAGTGGCGTATGTCCTGCATGGCCACTGTGGCGTATGCGTAACATTTTTCGTATGGTAGAGGAGGCAGTCTTGAGAGTTGTCCTGCATGGCAACTGTGGTGTATGTCCAGCATGGCCACTGTGGCGTATGTCCAGCAGGGCCACAGTGGCGTATGTCCTGCATGGCCACAGTGGCGTATGTCCTGCAGCGCCACTGTGGCGTATGTCCTGCAGCGCCACTCTGGCGTATGTCCTGCATGGCCACTGTGGCGTATGCGTAACATTTTTCGTATGGTAGAGGAGGCAGTCTTGAGAGTTGTACAGCAGGGCCACAGTGGCGTATGTTCAGCAGGGCCACTGTGGCGTATGCGTAACATTTTTCGTATGGTAGAGGAGGCAGTCTTGAGAGTTGTCCTGCATGGCAACTGTGGCGTATGTCCTGCAGGGCCACTGTGGCGTATGCCCAGCAGGGAAACAGTGGCGTATGTCCTGCAGCGCCACAGTGGCGTGTGTCCTGCATGGCCACTGTGGCGTATGCGTAACATTTTTCGTATGGTAGAGGAGGCAGTCTTGAGAGCTGTCCTGCATGGCAACTGTGGCGTTTGTCCAGCATGGCCACTGTGGCGTATGTCCAGCAGGGCCACAGTCGCGTATGTCCAGCAGGGCCACTGTGGCGTATGTCCCGCACCGCCACTGCGGCGTATGTCCAGCAGGGCCACAGTGGCGTATGTCCTGCATGGCCACTGTGGCGTATGCGTAACATTTTTCGTATGGTAGAGGAGGCAGTCTTGAGAGTTGTCCTGCATGGCAACTGTGGCGTTTGTCCAGCATGGCCACTGTGTCGTATGTCCAGCAGGGCCACAGTCGCGTATGTCCAGCAGGGCCACAGTGGCGTATGTCCAGCAGCGCCACTGCGGCGTATGTCCAGCAGGGCCACAGTGGCGTATGTCCTGCAGGGCCACTGTGGCGTATGTCCAGCAGGGCCACAGTGGCGTATGCGTAACATTTTTCGTATTGTAGAGGAGGCGGTCTTGAGAGTTGTCCTGCATGGCAACTGTTGCGTTTGTCCAGCAGGGCCACAGCCGCGTATGTCCAGCAGGGCCACTGTGGCGTATGTCCTGCAGCGCCACTGCGGCGTATGTCCAGCAGGGCCACAGTGGCGTAAGTCATGCAGGGCCACTGTGGCGTATGTCCAGCAGGGCCACAGTGGCGTATGTCCTGCAGCGCCACTGCAGCGTATGTCCAGCAGGGCCACAGTGGCCTATGTCCTGCATAGCCACAGTGGCGTATGTCCTGCAGCGCCACTGTGGCGTATGTCCTGCAGCGCCACTCTGGCGTATGTCCTGCATGGCCACTGTGGCGTATGCGTAACATTTTTCGTATGGTAGAGGAGGCAGTCTTGAGAGTTGTCCTGCATGGCAACTGTGGCGTATGTCCAGCATGGCCACTGTGGCGTATGTCCAGCAGGGCCACAGTGGCGTATGTCCTGCAGGGCCACTGTGGCGTATGTCCAGCAGCGCCACTGCGGCGTATGTCCAGCAGGGCCACAGTGGCGTATGTCCAGCAGGGCCACAGTGGCGTATGTCCTGCAGGGCCACTGTGGCGTACGTCCAGCATTGCCACTGTGGCGTATGTCCCGCAGGGCCACTGTGGCGTACGCGTAACATTTTTCGTATGGTAGAGGAGGCAGTCTTGAGAGTTGTCCTGCATGGCAACTGTGGCGTATGTCCAGCATGGCCACTGTGGCGTATGTCCAGCAGGGCCACAGTGGCGTATGTCCTGCAGGGCCACTGTGGCGTATGTCCAGCAGCGCCACTGCGGCGTATGTCCAGCAGGGCCACAGTGGCGTATGTCCTGCAGGGCCACTGTGGCGTATGTCCAGCAGGGCCACAGTGGCGTATGTCCCGCATGGCCACTGTGGCGTATGCGTAACATTTTTCGTATGGTAGAGGAGGCAGTCTTGAGAGTTGTCCTGCATGGCAACTGTGGCGTATGTCCAGCATGGCCACTGTGGCGTATGTCCAGCAGGGCCACAGTGGCGTATGTCCTGCAGGGCCACTGTGGCGTATGTCCAGCAGCGCCACTGCGGCGTATGTCCAGCAGGGCCACAGTGGCGTATGTCCAGCAGGGCCACAGTGGCGTATGTCCTGCAGGGCCACTGTGGCGTACGTCCAGCATTGCCACTGTGGCGTATGTCCCGCAGGGCCACTGTGGCGTATGTCCAGCATGGCCACTGTGGCGTATGTCCAGCAGGGCCACAGTGGCGTATGTCCTGCACGGCCACTGTGGCGTATGCGTAACATTTTTCGTATGGTAGAGGAGGCAGTCTTGAGAGCTGTCCTGCATGGCAACTGTGGCGTACGTCCAGCATGGCCACTGTGGCGTATGTCCCGCAGGGCCACTGTGGCGTATGTCCAGCATGGCAACTGTGGCGTATGTCCTGCATGGCCACTGTGGCGTATGTCCTGCAGGGCCACTGTGGCGTATGTCCAGCATGGCCACAGTGGCGTATGTCCTGCATGGCCACTGTGGCGCATGCGTAACATTTTTCGTATGGTAGAGGAGGCAGTCTTGAGAGCTGTCCTGCATGGCCACTGTGGCGTATGTCCAGCAGGGCCACAGTCGCGTATGTCCAGCAGGGCCACTGTGGCGTATGCGTAACATTTTTCGTATGGTAGAGGAGGCAGTCTTGAGAGTTGTCCTGCATGGCAACTGTGGCGTTTGTCCAGCATGGCCACTGTGGCGTATATCCAGCAGGGCCACAGTGGCGTATGTCCTGCAGGGCCACTGTGGCGTATGCGTAACATTTTTCGTATGGTAGAGGAGGCAGTCTTGAGAGCTGTCCTGCATGGCAACTGTGGCGTACGTCCAGCATGGCCACTGTGGCGTATGTCCCGCAGGGCCACTGTGGCGTATGTCCAGCATGGCCACTGTGGCGTATGTCCAGCATGGCAACTGTGGCGTATGTCCTGCATGGCCACTGTGGCGTATGTCCTGCAGGGCCACTGTGGCGTATGTCCAGCATGGCCACAGTGGCGTATGTCCTGCATGGCCACTGTGGCGCATGCGTAACATTTTTCGTATGGTAGAGGAGGCAGTCTTGAGAGTTGTCCTGCATGGCAACTGTGGCGTTTGTCCAGCATGCGTATGTCCAGCAGGGCCACAGTGGCGTATGTCCTGCATGGCCACTGTGGCGTATGCGTAACATTTTTCGTATGGTAGAGGAGGCAGTCTTGAGAGCTGTCCTGCATGGCAACTGTGGTGTATGTCCAGCATGGCCACTGTGGCGTATGTCCAGCAGGGCCACAGTGGCGTATGTCCTGCAGGGCCACTGTGGCGGATGTCCTGCATGGCCACTATACGTAACATTTTTCGTATGGTAGAGGAGGCAGTCTTGAGAGCTGTCCTGCATGGCCACAGTGGCGTATGTCCAGCAGGGCCACAGTGGCGTATGCCCTGCATGGCCACTGTGGCGTATGTCCAGCAGGGCCACAGTGGCGTATGTCCTGCATGGCCACACTGGCGTATGTCCTGCATGGCCACGGTGGCATATGTCCTGCAGGGCCACTGCGGCGTATGTCCTGGATGGCCACTGTGGCGTATTCGTAACATTTTTCGTAGGCAGTCTTGAGAGTTGCCCTGCATGGCAACTGTGGCGTATGTCCAGCAGGGCCACAGTGGCGTATGTCCTGCAGCGCCACTGTGGCGTATGTCCAGCAGGGCCACACTGGCGTATGCCCTGCATGGCCACTGTGGCGTATGTCCAGCAGGGCCACAGTGGCGTATGTCCTGCATGGCCACACTGGCGTATGTCCTGCATGGCCACGGTGGCATATGTCCTGCAGGGCCACTGCGGCGTATGTTTAGCAGGGCCACAGTGGCGTATGTCCTGCATGGCCACAGTGGCGTATGTCCTGCAGCGCCACTGTGGCGTATGTCCAGCAGGGCCACAGTGGCGTATGTCCTGCAGGGCCACTGTGGCGTATGCGTAACATTTTTCGTATGGTAGAGGAGGCAGTCTTGAGAGCTGTCCTGCATGGCAACTGTGGCGTACGTCCAGCATGGCCACTGTGGCGTATGTCCCGCAGGGCCACTGTGGCGTATGTCCAGCATGGCCACTGTGGCGTATGTCCAGCATGGCAACTGTGGCGTATGTCCTGCATGGCCACTGTGGCGTATGTCCTGCAGGGCCACTGTGGCGTATGTCCAGCATGGCCACAGTGGCGTATGTCCTGCATGGCCACTGTGGCGCATGCGTAACATTTTTCGTATGGTAGAGGAGGCAGTCTTGAGAGTTGTCCTGCATGGCAACTGTGGCGTTTGTCCAGCATGCGTATGTCCAGCAGGGCCACAGTGGCGTATGTCCTGCATGGCCACTGTGGCGTATGCGTAACATTTTTCGTATGGTAGAGGAGGCAGTCTTGAGAGCTGTCCTGCATGGCAACTGTGGTGTATGTCCAGCATGGCCACTGTGGCGTATGTCCAGCAGGGCCACAGTGGCGTATGTCCTGCAGGGCCACTGTGGCGTATGTCCTGCATGGCCACTATACGTAACATTTTTCGTATATTTTCAGGACATCTGTCACCTTAATGCACACACGAACACATCACCAAAGGTGTTTTTGAGTCCTAGATAGGTCTAATAGGGCAGATATGGCAGTTGGAGGATTACCTGACAATTACCTGACAAAACGACGATGCTAGATATACAAAAGTAGCCAAAAATTCAGATGTCCTGAAATGCACTCCAACGCATCGGATTCTGTTAATACACACACGAACACATCACCAAAGGTGTTTTTAAGTCCTAGATAGGTTTAATAGGGCAGATATGGCAGTTGGACGATTACCTGACAATTACCTGACAAAACGTCGATGCTAGATATACAAAAGTAGCCAAAAATTCAGATGTCCTGAAATGCACTCCAACGCATCGGATTCTGTTAATACACACACGAACACATCACCAAAGGTGTTTTTAAGTCCTAGATAGGTTTAATAGGGCAGATATGGCAGTTGGAGGATTACCTGACAAAACGCTCCTACACGACGGTGCTAGCTATACAAAAGTAGCAAAAAATTCAGATGTCCTGAAATGCGCTCCAACGCATCGGATTCTGTTAATACACACACGAACACATCACCAAAGGTGTTTTTAAGTCCTAGATAGGTCTAATAGGGCAGATATGGCAGTTGGAGGATTACCTGACAAAACGCTCCTACACGACGATGCTAGCTATACAAAAGTAGCAAAAAATTCAGATGTCCTGAAAAGCGCTCCAACGCATCGGATTCTGTTAATACACAAACTAACACATCACCAAAGGTGTTTTTAAATCCTAGATAGGTCTAATAGGGCAGATATGGCAGTTGGAGGATGATGTGACAAAAGGCTCCAACACGACGATGCTAGCTATACAAAAGTAGCAAAAAATTCAGATGTCCTGAAATGCGCTCCAACGCATCGGATTATGTTAATACACACACGAACACATCACCAAAGGTGTTTTTAAGTCCGAGATAGGTCTAATAGGGCAGATATGGCAGTTGGAGGATTACCTGACAAAACGCTCCTACACGACGATGCTAGCTATACAAAAGTAGCAAAAAATTCAGATGTCCTGAAATGCGCTCCAACGCATCGGATTATGTTAATACACACACGAACACATCACCAAAGGTGTTTTTAAGTCCTAGATAGGTCTAATAGGGCAGGTATGGCAGTTGGAGGATGATGTGACAAAAGGCTCCAACACGACGATGCTAGCTATACAAAAGTAGCAAAAAATTCAGATGTCCTGAAATGCGCTCCAACGCATCGGATTCTGTTAATGCACACACGAACACATCACCAAAGGTGTTTTTAAGTCCTAGATAGGTCTAATAGGGCAGATATGGCAGTTGGAGGATGATGTGACAAAAGGCTCCAACACGACGATGCTTACTATACAAAAGTAGCAAAAACAAAAGTAGTAAAAAGTATAGTATAAAAAGTATAGTAGTAAAGTAATAGGGCAGATATGGCAGTTGGAGGATGATGTGACAAAAGGCTCCAACACGACGATGCTTACTATACAAAAGTAGCAAAAAATTCAGATGTCCTGAAATGCGCTCCAACGCATCGGATTCTGTTAATGCACACACGAACACATCACCAAAGGTGTTTTTAAGTCCTAGATAGGTCTAATAGGGCAGATATGGCAGTTGGAGGATGATGTGACAAAAGGCTCCAACACGACGATGCTAGCTATACAAAAGTAGCAAATAATTCAGATGTCCTGAAATGCGCTCCAACGCATCGGATTCTGTTAATACACACACGAACACATCACCAAAGGTGTTTTTAAGTCCTAGATAGGTCTAATAGGGCAGATATGGCAGTTGGAGGATTACCTGACAAAACGCTCCTACACGACGATGCTAGCTATACAAAAGTAGCCAAAAATTCAGATGTCCTGAAATGCGCTCCAACGCATCGGATTCTGTTATTACGCACACGAACACATCACCAAAGGTGTTTTTAAGTCCTAGATAGGTCTAATAGGGCAGATATGGCAGTTGGAGGATTACCTGACAAAACGCTCCTACACGACGATGCCAGCTATACAAAAGTAGCAAAAAATTCAGATGTCCTGAAATGCGCTCCAACGCATCGGATTCTGTTAATACACACACGAACACATCACCAAATGTGTTTTTAAGTCCAAGATATGGCAGTTGGAGGATTACCTGACAAAAGGCTCCAACACGACGATGCTTACTATACAAAAGTAGCAAAAAATTCAGATGTCCTGAAATGCGCTCCAACGCATCGGATTCTGTTAATGCACACACGAACACATCACCAAAGGTGTTTTTAAGTCCTAGATAGGTCTAATAGGGCAGATATGGCAGTTGGAGGATGATGTGACAAAAGGCTCCAACACGACGATGCTAGCTATACAAAAGTTGCAAAAAATTCAGATGTCCTGAAATGCGCTCCAACGCATCGGATTCTGTTAATGCACACACGAACACATCACCAAAGGTGTTTTTAAGTCCTAGATAGGTCTAATAGGGCAGATATGGCAGTTGGAGGATGATGTGACAAAAGGCTCCAACACGACGATGCTAGCTATACAAAAGTAGCAAAAAATTCAGATGTCCTGAAATGCGCTCCAACGCATCGGATTCTGTTAATACACACACGAACACATCACCAAATGTGTTTTTAAGTCCTAGATAGGTCTAATTGGGCAGATATGGCAGCTGGAGGATGATGTGACAAAAGGCTCCAACACGACGATGCTAGCTATACAAAAGTAGCAAAAAATTCAGATGTCCTGAAATGCGCTCCAACGCATCGGATTCTGTTAATACACACACGAACACAACACCAAAGGTGTTTTTAAGTCCTAGATAGGTCTAATAGGGCAGATATGGCAGTTGGAGGATTACCTGACAAAAGGCTCCAACACGACGATGCTAGCTATACAAAAGTAGCAAAAAATTCAGATGTCCTGAAATGCGCTCCAACGCATCGGATTCTGTTAACACACACACGAACACATCACCAAAGGTGTTTTTAAGTCCTAGATAGGTCTAATAGGGCAGATATGGCAGTTGGAGGATGATGTGACAAAAGGCTCCAACACGACGATGCTAGCTATACAAAAGTAGCAAAAAATTCAGATGTCCTGAAATGCGCTCCAACGCATCGGATTCTGTTAATGCACACACGAACACATCACCAAAGGTGTTTTTAAGTCCTAGATAGGTCTAATAGGGCAGATATGGCAGTTGGAGGATGATGTGACAAAAGGCTCCAACACGACGATGCTAGCTATACAAGAGTAGCAAAAAAATTCAGATGTCCTGAAATGCGCTCCAACGCATCGGATTCTGTTAATACACACACGAACACATCACCAAAGGTGTTTTTAAGTCCTAGATAGGTCTAATAGGGCAGATATGGCAGTTGGAGGATTACCTGACAATTACCTGACAAAACGACGATGCTAGCTATACAAAAGTAGCAAAAAATTTAGGAGTCCTGAAATGCGCTCCAGCGCATCGGATTCTGTTAATACACACACGAACACATCACCAAAGGTGTTTTTAAGTCCTAGATAGGTCTAATAGGGCAGATATGGCAGTTGGAGGATTACCTGACAATTACCTGACAAAACGACGATGCTAGCTATACAAAAGTAGCAACAAATTTAGGAGTCCTGATATGCGCTCCAACGCATCGGATTCTGTTAATACACACACGAACACATCACCAAAGGTGTTTTTAAGTCCTAGATAGGTCTAATAGGGCAGATATGGCAGTTGGAGGATGATGTGACAAAAGGCTCCAACACGACGATGCTAGCTATACAAAAGTAGCAAAAAATTCAGATGTCCTGAAATGCGCTCCAGCGCATCGGATTCTGTTAATACACACACGAACACTTCACCAAAGGTGTTTTTAAGTCCTAGATAGGTCTAATAGGGCAGATATGGCAGTTGGAGGATGATGTGACAAAAGGCTCCAACACGACGATGCTAGCTATACAAAAGCAGCAAAAAATTCAGATGTCCTCAAATGCGCTCCAACGCATCGGATTCTGTTAATACACACACGAACACATCACCAAAGGTGTTTTTAAGTCCGAGATAGGTCTAATAGGGCAGATATGGCAGTTGGAGGATTACCTGACAATTACCTGACAAAACGACGATGCTAGCTATACAAAAGTAGCAAAAAATTCAGATGTCCTGAAATGCTCTCCAACGCATCGGATTCTGTTAATACACACACGAACACATCACCAAAGGTGTTTTTAAGTCCTAGATAGGTCTAATAGGGCAGATATGGCAGTTGGAGGATTACCTGACAAAACGCTCCTACACGACGATGCTAGCTATACAAAAGTAGCAAAAAATTCAGATGTCCTGAAATGCGCTCCAACGCATCGGATTCTGTTAATACACACACGAACACATCACCAAAGGTGTTTTTAAGTCCTAGATAGGTCTAATAGGGCAGATATGGCAGTTGGAGGATTACCTGACAAAACGCTCCTACACGACGATGCTAGCTATACAAAAGTAGCAAAAAATTCAGATGTCCTGAAATGCGCTCCAACGCATCGGATTCTGTTAATACACCCACGAACACATCACCAAAGGTGTTTTTAAGTCCTAGATAGGTCTAATAGGGCAGATATGGCAGTTGGAGGATTACCTGACAAAACGCTCCTACACGACGATGCTAGCTATACAAAAGTAGCAAAAAATTCAGATGTCCTGAAATGCGCTCCAACGCATCGGATTCTGTTAATACACACACGAACACATCACCAAAGGTGTTTTTAAGTCCTAGATAGGTCTAATAGGGCAGATATGGCAGTTGGAGGATTACCTGACAAAACGCTCCTACACGACGATGCTAGCTATACAAAAGTAGCAAAAAATTCAGATGTCCTGAAATGCGCTCCAACGCATCGGATTCTGTTAATACACACACGAACACATCACCAAAGGTGTTTTTAAGTCCTAGATAGGTCTAATAGGGCAGATATGGCAGTTGGAGGATTACCTGACAATTACCTGACAAAACGACGATGCTAGCTATACAAAAGTAGCAAAAAATTCAGATGTCCTGAAATGCTCTCCAACGCATCGGATTCTGTTAATACACACACGAACACATCACCAAAGGTGTTTTTAAGTCGTAGATAGGTCTAATAGGGCAGATATGGCAGTTGGAGGATTACCTGACAATTACCTGACAAAACGACGATGCTAGCTATACAAAAGTAGCAAAAAATTCAGATGTCCTGAAATGCGCTCCAACGCATCGGATTCTGTTAATACACACACGAACACATCACCAAAGGTGTTTTTAAGTCCTAGATAGGTCTAATAGGGCAGATATGGCAGTTGGAGGATTACCTGACAATTACCTGACAAAACGACGATGCTAGCTATACAAAAGTAGCAAAAAATTCAGATGTCCTGAAATGCGCTCCAACGCATCGGATTCTGTTAATACACACACGAACACATCACCAAAGGTGTTTTTAAGTCCTAGATAGGTCTAATAGGGCAGATATGGCAGTTGGAGGATTACCTGACAAAACGCTCCTACACGACGATGCTAGCTATACAAAAGTAGCAAGAAATTCAGATGTCCTGAAATACGCTCCAACGCATCGGATTCTGTTAATACACACACGAACACATCACCAAAGGTGTTTTTAAGTCCTAGATAGGTCTAATAGGGCAGATATGGCAGTTGGAGGATTACCTGACAATTACCTGACAAAACGACGATGCTAGCTATACAAAAGTAGCAAAAAATTCAGATGTCCTGAAATGCGCTCCAACGCATCGGATTCTGTTAATACACACACGAACACATCACCAAAGGTGTTTTTAAGTCCTAGATAGGTCTAATAGGGCAGATATGGCAGTTGGAGGATTACCTGACAAAACGCTCCTACACGACGATGCTAGCTATACAAAAGTAGCAAAAAATTCAGATGTCCTGAAATGCGCTCCAACGCATCGGATTCTGTTAATACACACACGAACACATCACCAAAGGTGTTTTTAAGTCCTAGATAGGTCTAATAGGGCAGATATGGCAGTTGGAGGATGATGTGACAAAAGGCTCCAACACGACGATGCTAGCTATACAAAAGTAGCAAAAAATTCAGATGTCCTGAAATGCGCTCCAGCGCATCGGATTCTGTTAATACACACACGAACACATCACCAAAGGTGTTTTTAAGTCCTAGATAGGTCTAATAGGGCAGATATGGCAGTTGGAGGATGATGTGACAAAAGGCTCCAACACGACGATGCTAGCTATACAAAAGTAGCAAGAAATTCAGATGTCCTGAAATACGCTCCAACGCATCGGATTCTGTTAATACACACACGAACACATCACCAAAGGTGTTTTTAAGTCGTAGATAGGTCTAATAGGGCAGATATGGCAGTTGGAGGATTACCTGACAATTACCTGACAAAACGACGATGCTAGCTATACAAAAGTAGCAAAAAATTCAGATGTCCTGAAATGCTCTCCAACGCATCGGATTCTGTTAATACACACACGAACACATCACCAAAGGTGTTTTTAAGTCCTAGATAGGTCTAATAGGGCAGATATGGCAGTTGGAGGATTACCTGACAAAACGCTCCTACACGACGATGCTAGCTATACAAAAGTAGCAAAAAATTCAGATGTCCTGAAATGCGCTCCAACGCATCGGATTCTGTTAATACACACACGAACACATCACCAAAGGTGTTTTTAAGTCCTAGATAGGTCTAATAGGGCAGATATGGCAGTTGGAGGATTACCTGACAAAACGCTCCTACACGACGATGCTAGCTATACAAAAGTAGCAAAAAATTCAGATGTCCTGAAATGCGCTCCAACGCATCGGATTCTGTTAATACACACACGAACACATCACCAAATGTGTTTTTAAGTCCTAGATAGGTCTAATAGGGCAGATATGGCAGTTGGAGGATGATGTGACAAAAGGCTCCAACACGACGATGCTAGCTATACAAAAGTAGCAAAAAATTCAGATGTCCTGAAATGCGCTCCAACGCATCGGATTCTGTTAATACACACACGGACACTTCACCAAAGGTGTTTTTAAGTCTTAGATAGGTCTAATAGGGCAGATATGGCAGTTGGAGGATGATGTGACAAAAGGCTCCAACACGACGATGCTAGCTATACAAAAGTAGCAAAAAATTCAGATGTCCTGAAATGCGCTCCAACGCATCGGATTCTGTTAATACACACACGAACACACCACCAAATTTGTTTTTAAGTCCTAGATAGGTCTAATAGGGCAGATATGGCAGTTGGAGGATGATGTGACAAAAGGCTCCAACACGACGATGCTAGCTATACAAAAGTAGCAAAAAATTCAGATGTCCTGAAATGCGCTCCAACGCATCGGATTCTGTTAATACACACACGAACACATCACCAAAGGTGTTTTTAAGTCCTAGATAGGTCTAATAGGGCAGATATGGCAGTTGGAGGATGATGTGACAAAAGGCTCCAACACGACGATGCTAGCTATACAAAAGTAGCAAAAAATTCAGATGTCCTGAAATGCGCTCCAACGCATCGGATTCTGTTAATACACACACGAACACATCACCAAAGGTGTTTTTAAGTCCTAGATAGGTCTAATAGGGCAGATATGGCAGTTGGAGGATTACCTGACAATTACCTGACAAAACGACGATGCTAGCTATACAAAAGTAGCAAAAAATTCAGATGTCCTGAAATGCTCTCCAACGCATCGGATTCTGTTAATACACACACGAACACATCACCAAAGGTGTTTTTAAGTCCTAGATAGGTCTAATAGGGCAGATATGGCAGTTGGAGGATTACCTGACAAAACGCTCCTACACGACGATGCTAGCTATACAAAAGTAGCAAAAAATTCAGATGTCCTGAAATGCGCTCCAACGCATCGGATTCTGTTAATACACACACGAACACATCACCAAAGGTGTTTTTAAGTCCTAGATAGGTCTAATAGGGCAGATATGGCAGTTGGAGGATTACCTGACAAAACGCTCCTACACGACGATGCTAGCTATACAAAAGTAGCAAAAAATTCAGATGTCCTGAAATGCGCTCCAACGCATCGGATTCTGTTAATACACACACGAACACATCACCAAATGTGTTTTTAAGTCCTAGATAGGTCTAATAGGGCAGATATGGCAGTTGGAGGATGATGTGACAAAAGGCTCCAACACGACGATGCTAGCTATACAAAAGTAGCAAAAAATTCAGATGTCCTGAAATGCGCTCCAACGCATCGGATTCTGTTAATACACACACGAACACATCACCAAAGGTGTTTTTAAGTCCTAGATAGGTCTAATAGGGCAGATATGGCAGTTGGAGGATGATGTGACAAAAGGCTCCAACACGACGATGCTAGCTATACAAAAGCAGCAAAAAATCCAGATGTCCTCAAATGCGCTCCAACGCATCGGATTCTGTTAATACACACACGAACACATCACCAAAGGTGTTTTTAAGTCCTAGATAGGTCTAATAGGGCAGATATGGCAGTTGGAGGATGATGTGACAAAAGGCTCCAACACGACGATGCTATCTATACAAAAGTAGCAAAAAATTCAGATGTCCTGAAATGCGCTCCAACGCATCGGATTCTGTTAATACACCCACGAACACATCACCAAAGGTGTTTTTAAGTCCTAGATAGGTCTAATAGGGCAGATATGGCAGTTGGAGGATGATGTGACAAAAGGCTCCAACACGACGATGCTAGCTATACAAAAGTAGCAAAAAATTCAGATGTCCTGAAATGCGCTCCAACGCATCGGATTCTGTTAATACACACATGAACACATCACCAAAGGTGTTTTTAAGTCCTAGATAGGTCTTATAGGGCAGATATGGCAGTTGGAGGATTACCTGACAAAACGCTCCTACACGACGATGCTAGCTATACAAAAGTAGCAAAAAATTCAGATGTCCTGAAATGCGCTCCAACGCATCGGATTCTGTTAATACACACACGAACACATCACCAAAGGTGTTTTTAAGTCCTAGATAGGTCTTATAGGGCAGATATGGCAGTTGGAGGATTACCTGACAAAACGCTCCTACACGACGATGCTAGCTATACAAAAGTAGCAAAAAATTCAGATGTCCTGAAATGCGCTCCAACGCATCGGATTCTGTTAATACACACCCGAACACATCACCAAAGGTGTTTTTAAGTCCTAGATAGGTCTAATAGGGCAGATATGGCAGTTGGAGGATGATGTGACAAAAGGCTCCAACACGACGATGCTAGCTATACAAAAGTAGCAAAAAATTCAGATGTCCTGAAATGCGCTCCAGCGCATCGGATTCTGTTAATACACACCCGAACACATCACCAAAGGTGTTTTTAAGTCCTAGATAGGTCTAATAGGGCAGATATGGCAGTTGGAGGATTACCTGACAAAAGGCTCCAACACGACGATGCTAGCTATACAAAAGTAGCAAAAAATTCAGATGTCCTGAAATGCGCTCCAACGCATCGGATTCTGTTAATACACACACGAACACATCACCAAAGGTGTTTTTAAGTCCTAGATAGGTCTAATAGGGCAGATATGGCAGTTGGAGGATTACCTGACAATTACCTGACAAAACGACGATGCTAGCTATACAAAAGTAGCAAAAAATTCAGATGTCCTGAAATGCGCTCCAACGCATCGGATTCTGTTAATACACACACGAACACATCACCAAAGGTGTTTTTAAGTCCTAGATAGGTCTAATAGGGCAGATATGGCAGTTGGAGGATTACCTGACAAAAGGCTCCAACACGACGATGCTAGCTATACAAAAGTAGCAAAAAATTCAGATGTCCTGAAATGCGCTCCAACGCATCGGACTCTGTTAATACACACCCGAACTCATCACCAAAGGTGTTTTTAAGTCCTAGATAGGTCTAATAGGGCAGATATGGCAGTTGGAGGATGATGTGACAAAAGGCTCCAACACGACGATGCTAGCTATACAAAAGCAGCAAAAAATCCAGATGTCCTCAAATGCGCTCCAACGCATCGGATTCTGTTAATACACACACGAACACATCACCAAATGTGTTTTTAAGTCCTAGATAGGTCTAATAGGGCAGATATGGCAGTTGGAGGATGATGTGACAAAAGGCTCCAACACGACGATGCTAGCTATACAAAAGTAGCAAAAAATTCAGATGTCCTGAAATGCGCTCCAACGCATCGGATTCTGTTAATACACACACGGACACTTCACCAAAGGTGTTTTTAAGTCTTAGATAGGTCTAATAGGGCAGATATGGCAGTTGGAGGATGATGTGACAAAAGGCTCCAACACGACGATGCTAGCTATACAAAAGTAGCAAAAAATTCAGATGTCCTGAAATGCGCTCCAACGCATCGGATTCTGTTAATACACACACGAACACATCACCAAATGTGTTTTTAAGTCCTAGATAGGTCTAATAGGGCAGATATGGCAGTTGGAGGATGATGTGACAAAAGGCTCCAACACGACGATGCTAGCTATACAAAAGTAGCAAAAAATTCAGATGTCCTGAAATGCGCTCCAACGCATCGGATTCTGTTAATACACACACGGACACTTCACCAAAGGTGTTTTTAAGTCTTAGATAGGTCTAATAGGGCAGATATGGCAGTTGGAGGATGATGTGACAAAAGGCTCCAACACGACGATGCTAGCTATACAAAAGTAGCAAAAAATTCAGATGTCCTGAAATGCGCTCCAACGCATCGGATTCTGTTAATACACACACGAACACACCACCAAATTTGTTTTTAAGTCCTAGATAGGTCTAATAGGGCAGATATGGCAGTTGGAGGATGATGTGACAAAAGGCTCCAACACGACGATGCTAGCTATACAAAAGTAGCAAAAAATTCAGATGTCCTGAAATGCGCTCCAACGCATCGGATTCTGTTAATACACACACGAACACATCACCAAATGTGTTTTTAAGTCCTAGATAGGTCTAATAGGGCAGATATGGCAGTTGGAGGATGATGTGACAAAAGGCTCCAACACGACGATGCTAGCTATACAAAAGTAGCAAAAAATTCAGATGTCCTGAAATGCGCTCCAGCGCATCGGATTCTGTTAATACACACACGAACACATCACCAAAGGTGTTTTTAAGTCCTAGATAGGTCTAATAGGGCAGATATGGCAGTTGGAGGATGATGTGACAAAAGGCTCCAACACGACGATGCTAGCTATACAAAAGTAGCAAAAAATTCAGATGTCCTGAAATGCGCTCCAACGCATCGGATTCTGTTAATACACACACGAACACATCACCAAAGGTGTTTTTAAGTCCTAGATAGGTCTAATAGGGCAGATATGGCAGTCGGAGGATGATGTGACAAAAGGCTCCAACACGACGATGCTAGCTATACAAAAGTAGCAAAAAATTCAGATGTCCTGAAATGAGCTACAACGCATCGGATTCTGTTAATACACACACGAACACATCACCAAAGGTGTTTTTAAGTCCTAGATAGGTCTTATAGGGCAGATATGGCAGTTGGAGGATCACCTGACAAAACGCTCCTACACGACGATGCTAGCTATACAAAAGTAGCAAAAAATTCAGATGTCCTGAAATGCGCTCCAACGCATCGGATTCTGTTAATACACACACGAACACATCACCAAAGGTGTTTTTAAGTCCTAGATAGGTCTTATAGGGCAGATATGGCAGTTGGAGGATCACCTGACAAAACGCTCCTACACGACGATGCTAGCTATACAAAAGTAGCAAAAAATTCAGATGTCCTGAAATGCGCTCCAACGCATCGGACTCTGTTAATACACACCCGAACTCATCACCAAAGGTGTTTTTAAGTCCTAGATAGGTCTAATAGGGCAGATATGGCAGTTGGAGGATGATGTGACAAAAGGCTCCAACACGACGATGCTAGCTATACAAAAGTAGCAAAAAATTCAGATGTCCTGAAATGAGCTACAACGCATCGGATTCTGTTAATACACACACGAACACATCACCAAAGGTGTTTTTAAGTCCTAGATAGGTCTTATAGGGCAGATATGGCAGTTGGAGGATTACCTGACAAAACGCTCCTACACGACGATGCTAGCTATACAAAAGTAGCAAAAAATTCAGATGTCCTGAAATGCGCTCCAACGCATCGGATTCTGTTAATACACACACGAACACATCACCAAAGGTGTTTTTAAGTCCTAGATAGGTCTAATAGGGCAGATATGGCAGTTGGAGGATTACCTGACAAAAGGCTCCAACACGACGATGCTAGCTATACAAAAGTAGCAAAAAATTCAGATGTCCTGAAATGCGCTCCAACGCATCGGATTCTGTTAATACACACCCGAACTCATCACCAAAGGTGTTTTTAAGTCCTAGATAGGTCTAATAGGGCAGATATGGCAGTTGGAGGATGATGTGACAAAAGGCTCCAACACGACGATGCTAGCTATACAAAAGTAGCAAAAAATTCAGATGTCCTGAAATGCGCTCCAACGCATCGGATTCTGTTAATACACACACGAACACATCACCAAATGTGTTTTTAAGTCCTAGATAGGTCTAATAGGGCAGATATGGCAGTTGGAGGATGATGTGACAAAAGGCTCCAACACGACGATGCTAGCTATACAAAAGTAGCAAAAAATTCAGATGTCCTGAAATGCGCTCCAACGCATCGGATTCTGTTAATACACACACGAACACATCACCAAATGTGTTCTTAAGTCCTAGATAGGTCTAATAGGGCAGATATGGCAGTTGGAGGATGATGTGACAAAAGGCTCCAACACGACGATGCTAGCTATACAAAAGTAGCAAAAAATTCAGATGTCCTGAAATGCGCTCCAACGCATCGGATTCTGTTAATACACACACGAACACATCACCAAAGGTGTTTTTAAGTCCTAGATAGGTCTAATAGGGCAGATATGGCAGTTGGAGGATTACCTGACAAAACGCTCCTACACGACGATGCTAGCTATACAAAAGTAGCAAAAAATTCAGATGTCCTGAAATGCGCTCCAACGCATCGGATTCTGTTAATGCACACACGAACACATCACCAAAGGTGTTTTTAAGTCCTAGATAGGTCTAATAGGGCAGATATGGCAGTTGGAGGATTACCTGACAAAACGCTCCTACACGACGATGCTAGCTATACAAAAGTAGCAAAAAATTCAGATGTCCTGAAATGCGCTCCAACGCATCGGATTCTGTTAATACACACACGAACACATCACCAAAGGTGTTTTTAAGTCCTAGATAGGTCTAATAGTGCAGATATGGCAGTTGGAGGATGATGTGACAAAAGGCTCCAACACGACGATGCTAGCTATACAAAAGTAGCAAAAAATTCAGATGTCCTGAAATGCGCTCCAACGCATCGGATTCTGTTAATGCACACACGAACACATCACCAAAGGTGTTTTTAAGTCCTAGATAGGTCTAATAGTGCAGATATGGCAGTTGGAGGATGATGTGACAAAAGGCTCCAACACGACGATGCTAGCTATACAAAAGTAGCAAAAAATTCAGATGTCCTGAAATGCGCTCCAACGCATCGGATTCTGTTAATACACACACGAACACATCACCAAAGGTGTTTTTAAGTCCTAAATAGGTTTAATAGGGCAGATATGGCCGTTGGAGGATTACCTGACAATTACCTGACAAAACGACGATGCTAGCTATACAAAAGTAGCAAAAAATTCAGATGTCCTGAAATGCGCTCCAACGCATCGGATTCTGTTAATACACACACGAACACATCACCAAAGGTGTTTTTAAGTCCTAAATAGGTTTAATAGGGCAGATATGGCCGTTGGAGGATTACCTGACAATTACCTGACAAAACGACGATGCTAGCTATACAAAAGTAGCAAAAAATTCAGATGTCCTGAAATGCGCTCCAACGCATCGGATTCTGTTAATGCACACACGAACACATCACAAAAGGTGTTTTTAAGTCCTAGATAGGTCTAATAGGGCAGATATGGCAGTTGGAGGATGATGTGACAAAAGGCTCCAACACGACGATGCTAGCTATACAAAAGTAGCAAAAAATTCAGATGTCCTGAAATGCGCTCCAACGCATCGGATTCTGTTAATACACACACGAACACATCACCAAAGGTGTTTTTAAGTCCTAGATAGGTCTAATAGGGCAGATATGGCAGTTGGAGGATTACCTGACAAAACGCTCCTACACGACGATGCTAGCTATACAAAAGTAGCAAAAAATTCAGATGTCCTGAAATGCGCTCCAACGCATCGGATTCTGTTAATGCACACACGAACACATCACCAAAGGTGTTTTTAAGTCCTAGATAGGTCTAATAGGGCAGATATGGCAGTTGGAGGATTACCTGACAAAACGCTCCTACACGACGATGCTAGCTATACAAAAGTAGCAAAAAATTCAGATGTCCTGAAATGCGCTCCAACGCATCGGATTCTGTTAATACACACACGAACACATCACCAAAGGTGTTTTTAAGTCCTAGATAGGTCTAATAGTGCAGATATGGCAGTTGGAGGATGATGTGACAAAAGGCTCCAACACGACGATGCTAGCTATACAAAAGTAGCAAAAAATTCAGATGTCCTGAAATGCGCTCCAACGCATCGGATTCTGTTAATGCACACACGAACACATCACCAAAGGTGTTTTTAAGTCCTAGATAGGTCTAATAGTGCAGATATGGCAGTTGGAGGATGATGTGACAAAAGGCTCCAACACGACGATGCTAGCTATACAAAAGTAGCAAAAAATTCAGATGTCCTGAAATGCGCTCCAACGCATCGGATTCTGTTAATACACACACGAACACATCACCAAAGGTGTTTTTAAGTCCTAAATAGGTTTAATAGGGCAGATATGGCCGTTGGAGGATTACCTGACAATTACCTGACAAAACGACGATGCTAGCTATACAAAAGTAGCAAAAAATTCAGATGTCCTGAAATGCGCTCCAACGCATCGGATTCTGTTAATGCACACACGAACACATCACAAAAGGTGTTTTTAAGTCCTAGATAGGTCTAATAGGGCAGATATGGCAGTTGGAGGATGATGTGACAAAAGGCTCCAACACGACGATGCTAGCTATACAAAAGTAGCAAAAAATTCAGATGTCCTGAAATGCGCTCCAACGCATCGGATTCTGTTAATACACACACGAACACATCACCAAAGGTGTTTTTAAGTCCTAGATAGGTCTAATAGGGCAGATATGGCAGTTGGAGGATTACCTGACAAAACGCTCCTACACGACGATGCTAGCTATACAAAAGTAGCAAAAAATTCAGATGTCCTGAAATGCGCTCCAACGCATCGGATTCTGTTAATACACACACGAACACATCACCAAAGGTGTTTTTAAGTCCTAAATAGGTTTAATAGGGCAGATATGGCCGTTGGAGGATTACCTGACAATTACCTGACAAAACGACGATGCTAGCTATACAAAAGTAGCAAAAAATTCAGATGTCCTGAAATGCGCTCCAACGCATCGGATTCTGTTAATACACACACGAACACATCACCAAAGGTGTTTTTAAGTCCTAGATAGGTCTAATAGGGCAGATATGGCAGTTGGAGGATTACCTGACAAAACGCTCCTACACGACGATGCTAGCTATACAAACGTAGCAAAAAATTCAGATGTCCTGAAATGCGCTCCAACGCATCGGATTCTGTTAATACACACACGAACACATCACCAAAGGTGTTTTTAAGTCCTAAATAGGTTTAATAGGGCAGATATGGCCGTTGGAGGATTACCTGACAATTACCTGACAAAACGACGATGCTAGCTATACAAAAGTAGCAAAAAATTCAGATGTCCTGAAATGCGCTCCAACGCATCGGATTCTGTTAATACACACACGAACACATCACCAAAGGTGTTTTCAAGTCCTAGATAGGTCTAATAGGGCAGATATGGCAGTTGGAGGATGATGTGACAAAAGGCTCCAACACGACGATGCTAGCTATACAAAAGTAGCAAAAAATTCAGACGTCCTGAAATGCGCTCCAACGCATCGGATTCTGTTAATACACACACGAACACATCACCAAAGGTGTTTTTAAGTCCTAAATAGGTTTAATAGGGCAGATATGGCCGTTGGAGGATTACCTGACAAAAGGCTCCAACACGACGATGCTAGCTATACAAAAGTAGCAAAAAATTCAGATGTCCTGAAATGCGCTCCAACGCATCGGATTCTGTTAATACACACACGAACACATCACCAAAGGTGTTTTTAAGTCCTAGATAGGTCTAATAGGGCAGATATGGCAGTTGGAGGATTACCTGACAAAACGCTCCTACACGACGATGCTAGCTATACAAAAGTAGCAAAAAATTCAGATGTCCTGAAATGCGCTCCAGCGCATCGGATTCTGTTAATACACACACGAACACATCACCAAAGGTGTTTTTAAGTCCTAGATAGGTCTAATAGGGCAGATATGGCAGTTGGAGGATTACCTGACAAAAGGCTCCAACACGACGATGCTAGCTATACAAAAGTAGCAAAAAATTCAGATGTCCTGAAATGCGCTCCAACGCATCGGATTCTGTTAATACACACACGAACACATCACCAAATGTGTTTTTAAGTCCTAGATAGGTCTAATAGGGCAGATATGGCAGTTGGAGGATGATGTGACAAAAGGCTCCAACACGACGATGCTAGCTATACAAAAGTAGCAAAAAATTCAGATGTCCTGAAATGCGCTCCAGCGCATCGGATTCTGTTAATACACACACGAACACATCACCAAAGGTGTTTTTAAGTCCTAGATAGGTCTAATAGGGCAGATATGGCAGTTGGAGGATTACCTGACAAAACGCTCCTACACGACGATGCTAGCTATACAAAAGTAGCAAAAAATTCAGATGTCCTGAAATGCGCTCCAACGCATCGGATTCTGTTAATACACACACGAATACATCACCAAAGGTGTTTTTAAGTCCTAGATAGGTCTAATAGGGCAGATATGGCAGTTGGAGGATGATGTGACAAAAGGCTCCAACACGACGATGCTAGCTATACAAAAGTAGCAAAAAATTCAGATGTCCTGAAATGCGCTCCAACGCATCGGATTCTGTTAATACACACACGAACACATCACCAAAGGTGTTTTTAAGTCCTAGATAGGTCTAATAGGGCAGATATGGCAGTTGGAGGATGATGTGACAAAAGGCTCCAACACGACGATGCTAGCTATACAAAAGTAGCAAAAAATTCAGATGTCCTGAAATGCGCTCCAACGCATCGGATTCTGTTAATACACACACGAACACATCACCAAAGGTGTTTTTAAGTCCTAGATAGGTCTAATAGGGCAGATATGGCAGTTGGAGGATTACCTGACAAAACGCTCCTACACGACGATGCTAGCTATACAAAAGTAGCAAAAAATTCAGATGTCCTGAAATGCGCTCCAACGCATCGGATTCTGTTAATACACACACGAACACATCACCAAAGGTGTTTTTAAGTCCTAGATAGGTCTAATAGGGCAGATATGGCAGTTGGAGGATTACCTGACAAAACGCTCCTACACGACGATGCTAGCTATACAAAAGTAGCAAAAAATTCAGATGTCCTGAAATGCGCTCCAACGCATCGGATTCTGTTAATACACACACGGACACATCACCAAAGGTGTTTTTAAGTCCTAGATAGGTCTAATAGGGCAGATATGGCAGTTGGAGGATTACCTGACAAAACGCTCCAGCACGACGATGCAGCGCCACTGCGGCGTATGTCCAGCAGGGCCACAGTGGCGTATGTCCTGCATGGCAACTGTGGCGTATGTCCACCATGGACACTGTGGCGTATGTCCAGCAGGGCCACAGTGGCGTATGTCCTGCAGCGCCACTGAGGCGTATGTCCAGCAGGGCCACAGTGGCGTATGTCCTGCAGGGCCACTGTGGCGTATGCGTAACATTTTTCGTATGGTAGAGGAGGCAGTCTTGAGAGTTGTCCTGCATGGCCACTGTGGCGTATGTCCAGCAGGGCCACAATGGCGTATGTCCTGCAGGGCCACTGTGGCGTATGTCCAGCATGGCCACTGCGGCGTATGGCCTGCATGGCCACTGTGGCGTATGCGTAACATTTTGCGTATGGTAGAGGAGGCAGTCTTGAGAGTTGACCTGCATGGCAACTGTGGCGTTTGTCCAGCATGGCCACTGTGGCGTATGTCTTGCAGCGCCACTGCGGCGTATGTCCAGCATGGCCACTGTGGCATATGTCCTGCATGGCCACTGTGGCGTATGCGTAACATTTTTCGTATGGTAGAGGAGGCAGTCTTGAGAGTTGTCCTGCATGGCCACTGCGGCGTATGTCCAGCATGGCCACTGTGGCATATGTCCTGCATGGCCACTGTGGCGTATGCGTAACATTTTTCGTATGGGAGAGGTGGCAGTCTTGAGAGTTGTCCTGCATGGCAACTGTGGCGTACGTCCAGCATGGCCACTGTGGCGTATGTCCAGCAGGGCCCCTGTGGCGTATGTCCAGCATGGCAACTGTGGCGCATGCCCTGCAGGGCCACTGTGGCGTATGTCCAGCAGGGCCACAGTGGCGTATGTCCTGCAGGGCTACAGTGGCGTATGTCCTGCAGGGCCACTGTGGCGTATGTCCTGCAGGGCCACTGTGGCGTATGTCCTGCAGGGCCACTGTGGCGTATGTCCAGCAGGGCCACAGTGGCATATGTCCTGCAGGGCCACAGTGGCGTATGTCCTGCAGGGCCACTGTGGCGTATGTCCTGCAGGGCCACTGTGGCGTATGTCCAGCAGGGCCATTGTGGCGTATGTCCTGCAGGGCCACAGTGGCGTATGTCCTGCAGGGCCACTGTGGCGTATGTCCTGCAGGGCCACTGTGGCGTATGTCCAGCAGGGCCACTGTGGCGTATGTTCAGCAGGGCCACAGTGGCGTATGTCCAGCAGGGCCACAGTGGCGTATGTCCTGCAGGGCCACTGTGGCGTATGTCCTGCAGGGCCACTGTGGTGTATGTCCTGCAGGGCCACTGTGGCGTATGTCCAGCAGGGCCACTGTGGCGAATGTCCAGCAGGGCCACAGTGGCAGTGGCGCATGCCCTGCAGGGCCACTGTGGCGTATGTCCAGCAGGGCGTATGTCCTGGAGGGCCACTGTGGCGTATGTCCAGCAGGGCCATTGTGGCGTATGTCCTGCAGGGCCACAGTGGCGTATGTCCAGCAGGGCCATTGTGGCGTATGTCCTGCAGGGCCACAGTGGCGTATGTCCTGCAGGGCCACAGTGGCGTATGTCCTGCAGGGCCACTGTGGCGTATGTCCTGCAGGGCCACTGTGGCGTATGTCCAGCAGGGCCATTGTGGCGTATGTCCTGCAGGGCCACAGTGGCGTATGTCCTGCAGGGCCACTGTGGCGTATGTCCTGCAGGGCCACTGTGGCGTATGTCCTGCAGGGCCACTGTGGCGTATGTCCAGCAGGGCCACTGTGGCGTATGTCCAGCAGGGCCACAGTGGCAGTGGCGCATGCCCTGCAGGGCCACTGTGGCGTATGTCCTGCAAGGCCACTGTGGCGTATGTCCTGCAGGGCCACAGTGGCGTATGTCCTGCAGGGCCACTGTGGCGTATGTCCTGCAGGGCCACTGTGGCGTATGTCCAGCAGGGCCACTGTGGCGTATGTCCAGCAGGGCCACAGTGGCGTATGTCCAGCAGGGCCACAGTGGCGTATGTCCTGCAGGGCTACAGTGGCGTATGTCCTGCAGGGCCACTGTGGCGTATGTCCTGCAGGGCCACTGTGGCGTATGTCCAGCAGGGCCACTGTGGCGTATGTCCAGCAGGGCCACTGTGGCGTATGTCCAGCAGGGCCACAGTGGCGTATGTCCTGCAGGGCCACAGTGGCGTATGTCCTGCAGGGCCACTGTGGCGTATGTCCTGCAGGGCCACTGTGGCGTATGTCCAGCAGGGCCACTGTGGCGTATGTCCAGCAGGGCCACAGTGGCAGTGGCGCATGCCCTGCAGGGCCACTGTGGCGTATGTCCTGCAGGGCCACTGTGGCGTATGTCCAGCAGGGCCATTGTGGCGTATGTCCTGCAGGGCCACAGTGGCGTATGTCCTGCAGGGCCACTGTGGCGTATGTCCTGCAGGGCCACTGTGGCGTATGTCCTGCAGGGCCACTGTGGCGTATGTCCAGCAGGGCCACTGTGGCGTATGTCCAGCAGGGCCACAGTGGCAGTGGCGCATGCCCTGCAGGGCCACTGTGGCGTATGTCCTGCAAGGCCACTGTGGCGTATGTCCTGCAGGGCCACAGTGGCGTATGTCCTGCAGGGCCACTGTGGCGTATGTCCTGCAGGGCCACTGTGGCGTATGTCCAGCAGGGCCACTGTGGCGTATGTCCAGCAGGGCCACAGTGGCGTATGTCCAGCAGGGCCACAGTGGCGTATGTCCTGCAGGGCTACAGTGGCGTATGTCCTGCAGGGCCACTGTGGCGTATGTCCTGCAGGGCCACTGTGGCGTATGTCCAGCAGGGCCACTGTGGCGTATGTCCAGCAGGGCCACTGTGGCGTATGTCCAGCAGGGCCACAGTGGCGTATGTCCAGCAGGGCCACAGTGGCGTATGTCCTGCAGGGCCACAGTGGCGTATGTCCTGCAGGGCCACTGTGGCGTATGTCCTGCAGGGCCACTGTGGCGTATGTCCAGCAGGGCCACTGTGGCGTATGTCCAGCAGGGCCACAGTGGCAGTGGCGCATGCCCTGCAGGGCCACTGTGGCGTATGTCCTGCAGGGCCACTGTGGCGTATGTCCAGCAGGGCCATTGTGGCGTATGTCCTGCAGGGCCACAGTGGCGTATGTCCTGCAGGGCCACTGTGGCGTATGTCCTGCAGGGCCACTGTGGCGTATGTCCTGCAGGGCCACTGTGGCGTATGTCCAGCAGGGCCACTGTGGCGTATGTCCAGCAGGGCCACAGTGGCAGTGGCGCATGCCCTGCAGGGCCACTGTGGCGTATGTCCTGCAAGGCCACTGTGGCGTATGTCCTGCAGGGCCACAGTGGCGTATGTCCTGCAGGGCCACTGTGGCGTATGTCCTGCAGGGCCACTGTGGCGTATGTCCAGCAGGGCCACTGTGGCGTATGTCCAGCAGGGCCACAGTGGCGTATGTCCAGCAGGGCCACAGTGGCGTATGTCCTGCAGGGCTACAGTGGCGTATGTCCTGCAGGGCCACTGTGGCGTATGTCCTGCAGGGCCACTGTGGCGTATGTCCAGCAGGGCCACTGTGGCGTATGTCCAGCAGGGCCACTGTGGCGTATGTCCAGCAGGGCCACAGTGGCGTATGTCCTGCAGGGCCACAGTGGCGTATGTCCTGCAGGGCCACTGTGGCGTATGTCCTGCAGGGCCACTGTGGCGTATGTCCAGCAGGGCCACTGTGGCGTATGTCCAGCAGGGCCACAGTGGCGTATGTCCTGCAGGGCCACTGTGGCGTATGTCCTGCAGGGCCACTGTGGCGTATGTCCTGCAGGGCCACTGTGGCGTATGTCCAGCAGGGCCACTGTGGCGTATGTCCAGCAGGGCCACAGTGGCAGTGGCGCATGCCCTGCAGGGCCACTGTGGCGTATGTCCTGCAAGGCCACTGTGGCGTATGTCCTGCAGGGCCACAGTGGCGTATGTCCTGCAGGGCCACTGTGGCGTATGTCCTGCAGGGCCACTGTGGCGTATGTCCAGCAGGGCCACTGTGGCGTATGTCCAGCAGGGCCACAGTGGCGTATGTCCAGCAGGGCCACAGTGGCGTATGTCCTGCAGGGCTACAGTGGCGTATGTCCTGCAGGGCCACTGTGGCGTATGTCCTGCAGGGCCACTGTGGCGTATGTCCAGCAGGGCCACTGTGGCGTATGTCCAGCAGGGCCACTGTGGCGTATGTCCAGCAGGGCCACAGTGGCGTATGTCCTGCAGGGCCACAGTGGCGTATGTCCTGCAGGGCCACTGTGGCGTATGTCCTGCAGGGCCACTGTGGCGTATGTCCAGCAGGGCCACTGTGGCGTATGTCCAGCAGGGCCACAGTGGCGTATGTCCTGCAGCGCCACTGCGGCGTAAGTCCAGCATGGCCACTGTGGCGTATGGCCTGCATGGCCACTGTGGCGTATGCGTAACATTTTTCGTATGGTAGAGGAGGCAGTCTTGAGAGTTGTCCTGCATGGCAACTGTGGCGTATGTCCAGCATGGCCACTGTGGCGTATGTCCAGCAGGGCCACAGTGGCGTATGCCCTGCAGGCCCACAGTGGCGTATGTCCTGGATGGCCACGGTGGCGTATGCGTAACATTTTTCGTATGGGAGAGGTGGCAGTCTTGAGAGTTGTCCTGCATGGCAACTGTGGCGTACGTCCAGCATGGCCACTGTGGCGTATGTCCAGCAGGGCCACAGTGGCGTATGTCCTGCATGGCCACTGTGGCATATGTCCAGCATGGCCACCGCGGCGTATGTACAGCATGGCAACTGTGGCGTATGTCCAGCATGGCCACTGTGGCGTATGTCCAGCATGGCCACTGTGGCGTATGTCCCGCAGGGCCACTGTGGCGTATGTCCTGGAGGGCCACAGTGGCGTATGCCCTGCAGGCCCACAGTGGCGTATGTCCAGCATGGCCACTGTGGCGTATGTCCAGCATGGCCACTGTGGCGTATGTCCAGCATGGCCACTGTGGCGTATGTCCCGCAGGGCCACTGTGGCGTATGTCCTGCAGCGCCACTGCGGCGTATGTCCAGCATGGCAACTGTGGCGTATGTCCAGCATGGCCACTGTGGCGTATGTCCAGCAGGGCCACAGTGACGTATGTCCAGCAGGGCCACAGTGGCGTATGTCCAGCAGGGCCACAGTGGCGTATGTCCAGCAGGGCCACAGTGGCGTATGTCCAGCAGGGCCACAGTGGCGTATGTCCAGCAGGGCCACAGTGGCGTATGTCCAGTAGGGCCACTGTGGCGTATGTCCAGCATGGCCACTGTGGCGTATGTCCAGCATGGCCACTGTGGCGTATGTCCAGCAGGGCCACTGTGGCGTATGTCCAGCAGGGCCACAGTGGCGTATGTCCAGTAGGGCCACTGTGGCGTATGTCCAGCATGGCCACTGTGGCGTATGCGTAACATTTTTCGTATGGTAGAGGAGGCAGTCTTGAGAGTTGTCCTGCATGGCAGCTGTGGCGTACGTCCAGCATGGCCACTGTGGGGTATGTCCAGCATGGCCACTGTGGCGTATGTCCAGCATGGCCACTGTGGCGTATGTCCAGCAGGGCCACTGTGGCGTATGTCCAGCAGGGCCACAGTGGCGTATGTCCTGCATGGCCACTGTGGCGTATGTCCAGCAGGGCCACAGTGGCGTATGTCCTGCAGCCCCACTGTGGCTTTTGTCCTGCATGGCCACTGTGGCGTATGTCCTGCATGGCCACTGTGGCGTATGTCTAGCATGGCCACTGTGGCGTATGTCCTGCATGGCCACTGTGGCGTATGTCCAGCAGGGCCACAGTGGCGTATATCCTGCAGCCCCACTGTGGCGTATGTCCTGCATGGCCACTGTGGCGTATGTCCAGCAGGGCCACAGTGGCGTATGCCCTGCAGGGCCACTGTGGCGTATGTCCAGCAGGGCCACAGTGGCGTATGTCTAGCATGGCCACTGTGGCGTATGTCCAGCAGGGCCACTGTGGTGTATGTCCAGCAGGGCCACAGTGGCGTATGCCCTGCAGGGCCACTGTGGCGTATGTCCTGCATGGCCACGGTGGCGTATGTCCTGCATGGCCACAGTGGCGTATGTCCTGCAGCGCCACTGTAACGTATGTCCAGCAGGGCCACAGTGGCGTATGTCTAGCATGGCCACTGTGGCGTATGTCCAGCAGGGCCACTGTGGCGTATGTCATGCAGCGCCACTGTAACGTATGTCCAGCAGGGCCACAGTGGCGTATGTCTAGCATGGCCACTGTGGCGTATGTCCAGCATGGCCACTGTGGCGTATGCGTAACATTTTTCGTATGGTAGAGGAGGCAGTCTTGAGAGTTGTACTGCATGGCAACTGTGGCGTAAGTCCAGCATGGCCACTGTGGCGTATGTCCAGCAGGGCCACAGTGGCGTATGCCCTACAGGGCCACTGTGGCGTATGTCCAGCAGGGCCACTGTGGCGTATGTCCAGCGGGGCCACAGTGGCGTATGTCCAGCATGGCCACTGTGGCGTATGTCCAGCAGGGCCACAGTGGCGTATGTCCTGCAGGGCCACTGTGGCGTATGTCCAGCATGGCCACTGTTGCGTATGTCCAGCATGGCCACTGTGGCGTATGCGTAACATTTTTCGTATGGTAGAGAAGGCAGTCTTGAGAGTTGTCCTGCATGGCAACTGTGGCGTAAGTCCAGCATGGCGACAGTGGCGTATGTCCAGCAGGGCCACAGTGGCGTATGTCCAGCATGGCCACTGTGGCGTATGTCCAGCAGGGCCACAGTGGCGTATGTCCTGCAGGGCCACTGTGGCGTATGTCCAGCAGGGCCACTGTGGCGTATGTCCAGCGGGGCCACAGTGGCGTATGTCCAGCATGGCCACTGTTGCGTATGTCCAGCATGGCCACTGTGGCGTATGCGTAACATTTTTCGTATGGTAGAGAAGGCAGTCTTGAGAGTTGTCCTGCATGGCAACTGTGGCGTAAGTCCAGCATGGCGACAGTGGCGTATGTCCAGCAGGGCCACAGTGGCGTATGCCCTGCAGGGCCACTGTGGCGTATGTCCAGCAGGGCCACTGTGGCGTATGTCCAGCAGGGCCACTGTGGCGTATGTCCAGCAGGGCCACTGTGGCGTATGTCCCGCATGGCCATTGTGGCGTATGCGTAACATTTTTCGTATGGTAGAGGAGGCAGTTTTGAGAGTTGTCCTGCATGGCAACTGTGGCGTACGTCCAGCATGGCCACGGTGGCGTATGTCCGGCAGGGCCACTGTGGCGTATGTCCTGCATGGCCATTGTGGCGTATGCGTGACATTTTTCGTATGGTCGAGGAGGCAGTTTTGAGAGTTGTCCTGCATGGCAACTGTGGCGTACGTCCAGCATGGCCACGGTGGCGTATGTCCAGCAGGGCCACAGTGGCGTATGCGTAACATTTTTCGTATGGTAGAGGAGGCAGTCTTGAGAGTTGTCCTGCATGGCAACTGTGGCGTACGTCCAGCATGGCCACGGTGGCGTATGTCCGGCAGGGCCACAATGGCGTATGTCGTGCATGGCCACGGTGGCGTATGTCCAGCAGGGCCACGGTGGCGTATGCGTAACATTTTTCGTATGGGAGAGGTGGCAGTCTTGAGAGTTGTCCTGCATGGTAACTGTGGCGTAAGTCCAGCATGGCGACTGTGGCGTATGTCCAGCAGGGCCACAGTGGCGTATGCCCTGCAGGGCCACTGTGGCGTATGTCCAGCAGGGCCACTGTGGCGTATGTCCAGCGGGGCTACAGTGGCGTATGCCCTGCAGGGCCACTGTGGCGTATGTCCTGCAGGGCCACAGTGGCGTATGTCCAGCATGGCCACTGTGGCGTATGTCCAGCAGGGCCACTGTGGTGTATGTCCAGCAGGGCCACAGTGGCGTATGCCCTGCAGGGCCACTGTGGCGTATGTCCTGCATGGCCACGGTGGCGTATGTCCTGCATGGCCACAGTGGCGTATGTCCTGCAGCGCCACAGTGGCGTATGTCCTGCGGCGCCACTGTGGCGTATGTCCAGCAGGGCCACAGTGGCGTATGTCTAGCATGGCCACTGTGGCGTATGTCCAGCAGGACCACTGTGGCGTATGTCCAGCAGGGCCACAGTGGCGTATGCGTAACATTTTTCGTATGGTAGAGGAGGCAGTCTTGAGAGTTGTCCTGCATGGCAACTGTGGCGTACGTCCAGCATGGCCACGGTGGCGTATGTCCAGCAGGGCCACAGTGGCGTATGCGTAACATTTTTCGTATGGTAGAGGAGGCAGTCTTGAGAGTTGGCCTGCATGGCAACTGTGGCGTACGTCCAGCATGGCCACGGTGGCGTATGTCCGGCAGGGCCACAATGGCGTATGTCCTGCATGGCCACGGTGGCGTATGTCCTGCATGGCCACAGTGGCGTATGTCCTGCAGCGCCACTGTGGCGTATGTCCAGCAGGGCCACAGTGGCGTATGTCTAGCATGGCCACTGTGGCGTATGTCCAGCAGGGCCACTGTGGCGTATGTCCAGCAGGGCCACGGTGGCGTATGTCCTGCATGGCCACAGTGGCGTATGTCCTGCAGCGCCACTGTGGCGTATGTCCAGCAGGGCCACAGTGGCGTATGTCTAGCATGGCCACTGTGGCGTATGTCCAGCATGGCCACGGTGGCGTATGTCCGGCAGGGCCACAATGGCGTATGTCCTGCATGGCCACGGTGGCGTATGTCCAGCAGGGCCACGGTGGCGTATGCGTAACATTTTTCGTATGGGAGAGGTGGCAGTCTTGAGAGTTGTCCTGCATGGCAACTGTGGCGTACGTCCAGCATGGCCACGGTGGCGTATGTCCGGCAGGGCCACAATGGCGTATGTCCTGCATGGCCACGGTGGCGTATGTCCAGCAGGGCCACTGTGGCGTATGTCCAGCATGGCCACTGTGGCGTATGTCCAGCAGGGCCACAGTGGCGTATGTCCGGCAGGGCCACAATGGCGTATGTCCTGCATGGCCACGGTGGCGTATGTCCAGCAGGGCCACTGTGGCGTATGTCCAGCATGGCCACTGTGGCGTATGTCCTGCATGGCCATTGTGGCGTATGCGTAACATTTTTCGTATGGTAGAGGAGGCAGTTTTGAGAGTTGTCCTGCATGGCAACTGTGGCGTACGTCCAGCATGGCCACGGTGGCGTATGTCCAGCAGGGCCACAGTGGCGTATGCGTAACATTTTTCGTATGGTAGAGGAGGCAGTCTTGAGAGTTGTCCTGCATGGCAACTGTGGCGTACGTCCAGCATGGCCACGGTGGCGTATGTCCGGCAGGGCCACAATGGCGTATGTCCTGCATGGCCACGGTGGCGTATGTCCAGCAGGGCCACTGTGGCGTATGTCCAGCATGGCCACTGTGGCGTATGTCTAGCAGAGCCACTGTGGCGTATGGCCAGCAGGGCCACTGTGGCGTATGTCCTGCATGGCCACTGTGGCGTATGTCCAGCAGGGCCACAGTGGCGTATGTCCAGCAGGGCCACAGTGGCGTATGTCCTGCATGGCCACTGTGGCGTATGTCCAGCAGGGCCACAGTGGCGTATGTCTAGCATGGCCACTGTGGCGTATGTCCTGCAGGGCCACAGTGGCGTATGTCCAGCATGGCCACTGTGGCGTATGTCTAGCAGAGCCACTGTGGCGTATGTCCAGCAGGGCCACAGTGGCGTATGTCCTGCATGGCCACTGTGGCGTATGTCCTGCAGGGCCACAGTGGCGTATGTCCAGCATGGCCACTGTGGCGTATGTCCAGCAGGGCCACTGTGGTGTATGTCCAGCAGGGCCACAGTGGCGTATGCCCTGCAGGGCCACTGTGGCGTATGTCCTGCATGGCCACGGTGGCGTATGTCCAGCAGGGCCACGGTGGCGTATGCGTAACATTTTTCGTATGGGAGAGGTGGCAGTCTTGAGAGTTGTCCTGCATGGCAACTGTGGCGTAAGTCCAGCATGGCGACTGTGGCGTATGTCCAGCAGGGCCACAGTGGCGTATGCCCTGCAGGGCCACTGTGGCGTATGTCCAGCAGGGCCACTGTGGCGTATGTCCAGCGGGGCCACAGTGGCGTATGCCCTGCAGGGCCACTGTGGCGTATGTCCTGCAGGGCCACAGTGGCGTATGTCCAGTATGGCCACTGTGGCGTATGTCCAGCAGGGCCACTGTGGTGTATGTCCAGCAGGGCCACAGTGGCGTATGCCCTGCAGGGCCACTGTGGCGTATGTCCTGCATGGCCACGGTGGCGTATGTCCTGCATGGCCACAGTGGCGTATGTCCTGCAGCGCCACTGTGGCGTATGTCCAGCAGGGCCACAGTGGCGTATGTCTAGCATGGCCACTGTGGCGTATGTCCAGCAGGGCCACAGTGGCGTATGTCTAGCATGGCCACTGTGGCGTATGTCCAGCAGGGCCACTGTGGCGTATGTCCAGCAGGGCCACGGTGGCGTATGTCCTGCATGGCCACAGTGGCGTATGTCCTGCAGCGCCACTGTGGCGTATGTCCAGCAGGGCCACAGTGGCGTATGTCTAGCATGGCCACTGTGGCGTATGTCCAGCATGGCCACGGTGGCGTATGTCCGGCAGGGCCACAATGGCGTATGTCCTGCATGGCCACGGTGGCGTATGTCCAGCAGGGCCACGGTGGCGTATGCGTAACATTTTTCGTATGGGAGAGGTGGCAGTCTTGAGAGTTGTCCTGCATGGCAACTGTGGCGTACGTCCAGCATGGCCACTGTGGCGTATGTCCAGCAGGGCCACAGTGGCGTATGTCCTGCATGGCCATTGTGGCGTATGCGTAACATTTTTCGTATGGTAGAGGAGGCAGTTTTGAGAGTTGTCCTGCATGGTAACTGTGGCGTACGTCCAGCATGGCCACGGTGGCGTATGTCCAGCAGGGCCACAGTGGCGTATGCGTAACATTTTTCGTATGGTAGAGGAGGCAGTCTTGAGAGTTGTCCTGCATGGCAACTGTGGCGTACGTCCAGCATGGCCACGGTGGCGTATGTCCGGCAGGGCCACAATGGCGTATGTCCTGCATGGCCACGGTGGCGTATGTCCAGCAGGGCCACTGTGGCGTATGTCCAGCATGGCCACTGTGGCGTATGTCCAGCAGGGCCACAGTGGCGTATGTCTTGCATGACCACTGTGGCGTATGTCCAGCAGGGCCACTGTGGCGTATGTCCTGCATGGCCACTGTGGCGTATGTCCAGCAGGGCCACAGTGGCGTATGTCCAGCAGGGCCACAGTGGCGTATGTCCTGCATGGCCACTGTGGCGTATGTCCAGCAGGGCCACAGTGGCGTATGTCTAGCATGGCCACTGTGGCGTATGTCCTGCAGGGCCACAGTGGCGTATGTCCAGCATGGCCACTGTGGCGTATGTCTAGCAGAGCCACTGTGGCGTATGTCCAGCAGGGTCACAGTGGCGTATGTCCTGCATGGCCACTGTGGCGTATGTCCAGCATGGCCACTGTGGCGTATGTTCTGCATGGCCACTGTGGCGTACGTCCAGCATGGCCACGGTGGCGTATGTCCGGCAGGGCCACAATGGCGTATGTCCTGCATGGCCACGGTGGCGTATGTCCAGCAGGGCCACGGTGGCGTATGCGTAACATTTTTCGTATGGGAGAGGTGGCAGTCGTGAGAGTTGTCCTGCATGGCAACTGTGGCGTAAGTCCAGCATGGCGACTGTTGCGTATGTCCAGCAGGGCCACAGTGGCGTATGCCCTGCAGGGCCACTGTGGCGTATGTCCAGCAGGGCCACTGTGGCGTATGTCCAGCGGGGCCACAGTGGCGTATGCCCTGCAGGGCCACTGTGGCGTATGTCCTGCAGGGCCACAGTGGCGTATGTCCAGCAGGGCCACAGTGGCGTATGCCCTGCAGGGCCACTGTGGCGTATGTCCAGCAGGGCCACTGTGGCGTATGTCCTGCATGGCCACAGTGGCGTATGTCCTGCAGCGCCACTGTGGCGTATGTCCAGCAGGGCCACAGTGGCGTATGTCTAGCATGGCCACTGTGGCTTATGTCCAGCAGGGCCACTGTGGCGTATGTCCTGCATTGCCACAGTGGCGTATGTGCAGCAGGGCCACAGTGGCGTATGTCCTGCATGGCCATTGTGGCGTATGCGTAACATTTTTCGTATGGTAGAGGAGGCAGTTTTGAGAGTTGTCCTGCATGGCAACTGTGGCGTACGTCCAGCATGGCCACGGTGGCGTATGTCCAGCAGGGCCACTGTGGCGTATGTCCTGCATGGCCATTGTGGCGTATGCGTAACATTTTTCGTATGGTAGAGGAGGCAGTCTTGAGAGTTGTCCTGCATGGCAACTGTGGCGTACGTCCAGCATGGCCACTGTGGCGTATGTCCAGCAGGGCCACTGTGGCGTATGTCCTGCATGGCCATTGTGGCGTATGCGTAACATTTTTCGTATGGTAGAGGAGGCAGTTTTGAGAGTTGTCCTGCATGGCAACTGTGGCGTACGTCCAGCATGGCCACGGTGGCGTATGTCCAGCAGGGCCACAGTGGCGTATGCGTAACATTTTTCGTATAATAGAGGAGGCAGTCTTGAGAGTTGTCCTGCATGGCAACTGTGGCGTACGTCCAGCATGGCCACGGTGGCGTATGTCCAGCAGGGCCACTGTGGCGTATGTCCTGCATGGCCATTGTGGCGTATGCGTAACATTTTTCGTATGGTAGAGGAGGCAGTTTTGAGAGTTGTCCTGCATGGCAACTGTGGCGTACGTCCAGCATGGCCACGGTGGCGTATGTCCGGCAGGGCCACAATGGCGTATGTCCTGCATGGCCACGGTGGCGTATGTCCAGCAGGGCCACGGTGGCGTATGCGTAACATTTTTCGTATGGGAGAGGTGGCAGTCGTGAGAGTTGTCCTGCATGGCAACTGTGGCGTAAGTCCAGCATGGCGACTGTTGCGTATGTCCAGCAGGGCCACAGTGGCGTATGCCCTGCAGGGCCACTGTGGCGTATGTCCAGCAGGGCCACTGTGGCGTATGTCCAGCGGGGCCACAGTGGCGTATGCCCTGCAGGGCCACTGTGGCGTATGTCCTGCAGGGCCACAGTGGCGTATGTCCAGCAGGGCCACAGTGGCGTATGCCCTGCAGGGCCACTGTGGCGTATGTCCTGCATGGCCACGGTGGCGTATGTCCTGCATGGCCACAGTGGCGTATGTCCTGCAGCGCCACTGTGGCGTATGTCCAGCAGGGCCACAGTGGCGTATGTCTAGCATGCCCACTGTGGCTTATGTCCAGCAGGGCCACTGTGGCGTATGTCCAGCAGGGCCACAGTGGCGTATGCCCTGCAGCGCCACTGTGGCGTATGTCCAGCAGGGCCACAGTGGCGTATGTCCAGCATGGCCACTGTGGCGTATGTCCAGCAGGGCCACAGTGGCGTATGTCTTGCATGGCCACTGTGGCGTATGTCCAGCAGGGCCACTGTGGCGTATGTCCTGCATGGCCACTGTGGCGTATGTCCAGCAGGGCCACAGTGGCGTATGTCTTGCATGGCCACTGTGGCGTATGTCCAGCATGGCCACGGTGGCGTATGTCCGGCAGGGCCACAATGGCGTATGTCCTGCATGGCCACTGTGGCGTATGTCCAGCAGGGCCACTGTGGCGTATGTCCAGCATGGCCACTGTGGCGTATGTCCAGCAGGGCCACAGTGGCGTATGTCTTGCATGGCCACTGTGGCGTATGTCCAGCAGGGCCACTGTGGCGTATGTCCTGCATGGCCACTGTGGCGTATGTCCAGCAGGGCCACAGTGGCGTATGTCCAGCAGGGCCACAGTGGCGTATGTCCTGCATGGCCACTGTGGCGTATGTCCAGCAGGGCCACAGTGGCGTATGTCTAGCATGGCCACTGTGGCGTATGTCCTGCAGGGCCACAGTGGCGTATGTCCAGCATGGCCACTGTGGCGTATGTCTAGCAGAGCCACTGTGGCGTATGTCCAGCAGGGCCACAGTGGCGTATGTCCTGCATGGCCACTGTGGCGTATGTCCAGCATGGCCACTGTGGCGTATGTCCTGCATGGCCACTGTGGCGTACGTCCAGCATGGCCACGGTGGCGTATGTCCGGCAGGGCCACAATGGCGTATGTCCTGCATGGCCACGGTGGCGTATGTCCAGCAGGGCCACGGTGGCGTATGCGTAACATTTTTCGTATGGGAGAGGTGGCAGTCTTGAGAGTTGTCCTGCATGGCAACTGTGGCGTACGTCCAGCATGGCCACTGTGGCGTATGTCCAGCAGGGCCACTGTGGCGTATGTCCTGCATGGCCATTGTGGCGTATGCGTAACATTTTTCGTATGGTAGAGGAGGCAGTTTTGAGAGTTGTCCTGCATGGCAACTGTGGCGTACGTCCAGCATGGCCACGGTGGCGTATGTCCAGCAGGGCCACTGTGGCGTATGTCCAGCATGGCCACTGTGGCGTATGTCCAGCAGGGCCACAGTGGCGTATGTCTTGCATGGCCACTGTGGCGTATGTCCAGCAGGGCCACTGTGGCGTATGTCCTGCATGGCCACTGTGGCGTATGTCCAGCAGGGCCACAGTGGCGTATGTCCAGCAGGGCCACAATGGCGTATGTCCTGCATGGCCACGGTGGCGTATGTCCAGCAGGGCCACTGTGGCGTATGTCCAGCATGGCCACTGTGGCGTATGTCCAGCAGGGCCACTGTGGCGTATGTCTTGCATGGCCACTGTGGCGTACGTCCAGCATGGCCACTGTGGCGTATGTCCAGCAGGGCCACTGTGGCGTATGTCCTGCATGGCCATTGTGGCGTATGCGTAACATTTTTCGTATGGTAGAGGAGGCAGTTTTGAGAGTTGTCCTGCATGGCAACTGTGGCGTACGTCCAGCATGGCCACGGTGGCGTATGTCCAGCAGGGCCACAGTGGCGTATGCGTAACATTTTTCGTATGGTAGAGGAGGCAGTCTTGAGAGTTGTCCTGCATGGCAACTGTGGCGTACGTCCAGCATGGCCACGGTGGCGTATGTCCGGCAGGGCCACAATGGCGTATGTCCTGCATGGCCACAGTGGCGTATGTCCAGCAGGGCCACTGTGGCGTATGTACAGCATGGCCACTGTGGCGTATGTCCAGCAGGGCCACAGTGGCGTATATCTTGCATGGCCACTGTGGCGTATGTCCAGCAGGGCCACTGTGGCGTATGTCCTGCATGGCCACTGTGGCGTATGTCCAGCAGGGCCACTGTGGCGTATGTCTAGCAGAGCCACTGTGGCGTATGTCCAGCATGGCCACTGTGGCGTATGTCTAGCAGAGCCACTGTGGCGTATGTCCAGCAGGGCCACAGTGGCGTATGTCCTGCATGGCCACTGTGGCGTATGTCCAGCAGGGCCACAGTGGCGTATGTCCTGCATGGCCACTGTGGCGTGTGTCTAGCAGAGCCACTGTGGCGTATGTCCAGCAGGGCCACAGTGGCGTATGTCCTGCATGGCCACTGTGGCGTATGTCCAGCAGGGCCACTGTGGCGTATGTCTAGCAGAGCCACTGTGGCGTATGTCCAGCATGGCCACTGTGGCGTATGTCTAGCAGAGCCACTGTGGCGTATGTCCAGCAGGGCCACAGTGGCGTATGTCCTGCATGGCCACTGTGGCGTATGTCCAGCAGGGCCACAGTGGCGTATGTCCTGCATGGCCACTGTGGCGTATGTCTAGCAGAGCCACTGTGGCGTATGTCCAGCAGGGCCACAGTGGCGTATGTCCTGCATGGCCACTGTGGCGTATGTCCAGCAGGGCAACAGTGGCGTATGTCCTGCATGGCCACTGTGGCGTATGTCCAGCAGGGCCACAATGGCGTATGTCCTGCATGGCCACGGTGGCGTATGTCCAGCAGGGCCACTGTGGCGTATGTCTTGCATGGCCACTGTGGCGTATGTCCAGCATGGCCACTGTGGCGTATGTCCTGCAGCGCCACTGTGGCGTATGTCCAGCGGGGCCGCAGTGGCGTATGCCCTGCAGGGCCACTGTGGCGTATGTCCTGCAGGGCCACAGTGGCGTATGTCCAGCATGGCCACTGTGGCGTATGTCCAGCAGGGCCACTGTGGCGTATGTCCAGCAGGGCCACAGTGGTGTATGCCCTGCAGGGCCACTGTGGCGTATGTCCTGCATGGCCACGGTGGCGTATGTCCTGCATGGCCACAGTGGCGTATGTCCTGCAGCGCCACTGTGGCGTATGTCCAGCAGGGCCACAGTGGCGTATGTCTAGCATGGCCACTGTGGCGTATGTCCAGCAGGGCCACTGTGGCGTATGTCCAGCAGGGCCACAGTGGCGTATGTCCTGCAGCCCCACTGTGGCGTATGTCCAACAGGGCCACAGTGGCGTATGTCCTGAATGGCCACTGTGGCGTATGTCCTGCATTGCCACAGTGGCGTATGTCCAGCAGGGCCACTGTGGCGTATGTCCAGCATGGCCACTGTGGCGTATGTCCTGCAGCGCCACTGTGGCGTATGTCCAGCGGGGCCGCAGTGGCGTATGCCCTGCAGGGCCACAGTGGCGTATGTCCAGCAGGGCCACAGTGGTGTATGCCCTGCAGGGCCACTGTGGCGTATGTCCTGCATGGCCACGGTGGCGTATGTCCTGCATGGCCACAGTGGCGTATGTCCTGCAGCGCCACTGTGGCGTATGTCCAGCAGGGCCACTGTGGCGTATGTCCAGCAGGGCCACAGTGGCGTATGTCCTGCAGCGCCACTGTGGCGTATGTCCAACAGGGCCACAGTGGCGTATGTCCTGAATGGCCACTGTGGCGTATGTCCTGCATTGCCACAGTGGCGTATGTCCAGCAGGGCCACTGTGGCGTATGTCCTGCATGGCCACGGTGGCGTATGTCCAGCAGGGCCACAGTGGCGTATGTCCTGCAGCGCCACTGTGGCGTATGTCCAGCAGGGCCACTGTGGCGTATGTCCAGCATGGCCACTGTGGCGTATGTCCTACATGGCCACGGTGGCGTATGTCCTGCATGGCCACAGTGGCGTATGTCCTGCAGCGCCACTGTGGCGTATGTCCAGCAGGGCCACAGTGGCGTATGTCTAGCATGGCCACTGTGGCGTATGTCCAGCGGGGCCGCAGTGGCGTATGCCCTGCAGGGCCACTGTGGCGTATGTCCTGCAGGGCCACAGTGGCGTATGTCCAGCATGGCCACTGTGGCGTATGTCCAGCAGGGCCACTGTGGCGTATGTCCAGCAGGGCCACAGTGGTGTATGCCCTGCAGGGCCACTGTGGCGTATGTCCTGCATGGCCACGGTGGCGTATGTTCTGCATGGCCACAGTGGCGTATGTCCTGCAGCGCCACTGTGGCGTATGTCCAGCAGGGCCACAGTGGCGTATGTCTAGCATGGCCACTGTGGCGTATGTCCAGCAGGGCCACTGTGGCGTATGTCCAGCGGGGCCGCAGTGGCGTATGCCCTGCAGGGCCACTGTGGCGTATGTCCTGCAGGGCCACAGTGGCGTATGTCCAGCATGGCCACTGTGGCGTATGTCCAGCAGGGCCACTGTGGCGTATGTCCAGCAGGGCCACAGTGGTGTATGCCCTGCAGGGCCACTGTGGCGTATGTCCTGCATGGCCACGGTGGCGTATGTCCTGCATGGCCACTGTGGCGTATGTCCAGCAGGGCCACAGTGGCGTATGTCTAGCATGGCCACTGTGGCGTATGTCCAGCAGGGCCACTGTGGCGTATGTCCAGCAGGGCCACAGTGGCGTATGTCCTGCAGCGCCACTGTGGCGTATGTCCAACAGGGCCACAGTGGCGTATGTCCTGAATGGCCACTGTGGCGTATGTCCTGCATTGCCACAGTGGCGTATGTCCAGCGGGGCCGCAGTGGCGTATGCCCTGCAGGGCCACTGTGGCGTATGTCCTGCAGGGCCACAGTGGCGTATGTCCAGCATGGCCACTGTGGCGTATGTCCAGCAGGGCCACTGTGGCGTATGTCCAGCAGGGCCACAGTGGTGTATGCCCTGCAGGGCCACTGTGGCGTATGTCCTGCATGGCCACGGTGGCGTATGTCCTGCATGGCCACAGTGGCGTATGTCCTGCAGCGCCACTGTGGCGTATGTCCAGCAGGGCCACAGTGGCGTATGTCTAGCATGGCCACTGTGGCGTATGTCCAGCAGGGCCACTGTGGCGTATGTCCAGCAGGGCCACAGTGGCGTATGTCCTGCAGCGCCACTGTGGCGTATGTCCAACAGGGCCACAGTGGCGTATGTCCTGAATGGCCACTGTGGCGTATGTCCTGCATTGCCACAGTGGCGTATGTCCAGCAGGGCCACAGTGGCGTATGTCTAGCATGGCCACTGTGGCGTATGTCCAGCAGGGCCACTGTGGCGTATGTCCAGCAGGGCCACAGTGGCGTATGTCCTGCAGCGCCACTGTGGCGTATGTCCAACAGGGCCACAGTGGCGTATGTCCTGAATGGCCACTGTGGCGTATGTCCTGCATTGCCACAGTGGCGTATGTCCAGCAGGGCCACAGTGGCGTATGTCCAGCATGGCCACTGTGGCGTATGTCCAGCAGGGCCACTGTGGCGTATGTCCAGCAGGGCCACAGTGGTGTATGCGTAACATTTTTCGTATGGTAGAGGAGGCAGTCTTGAGAGCTGTCCTGCATGGCCACTGTGGCGTATGTCCAGCAGGGCCACTGTGGCGTATGTCCAGCATGGCCACTGTGGCGTATGTCCTGCATGGCCACGGTGACGTATGTCCAGCAGGGCCACAGTGGCGTATGCGTAACATTTTTCGTATGGTGGAGGAGGCAGTCTTGAGAGCTGTCCTGCATGGCCACTGTGGCGTATGTCCAGCAGGGCCACTGTGGCGTATGTCCAGCATGGCCACTGTGGCGTATGTCCAGCAGGGCCACAGTGGCGTATGTCCTGCATGGCCACTGTGGCGTATGTCCAGCAGGGCCACTGTGGCGTATGTCCAGCATGGCCACTGTGGCGTATGTCCAGCAGGGCCACAGTGGCGTATGTCCTGCATGGCCATAGTGGCGTATGTCCTGCATGGCCACGGTGGCGTATGTCCAGCATGCCCACCGTGGCGTATGCCCTGCAGGGCCACAGTGGCGTATGTCGTGCATGGCCACGGTGGCGTATGGCCAGCAGGGCCACTGTGGCGTATGTCTTGCATGGCCACTGTGGCGTATGCGTAACATTTTGCGTATGGTAGAGGAGGCAGTCTTGAGAGTTGTCCTGCATGGCCACTGTGGCGTATGTCCAGCAGGGCCACTGTGGCGTATGTCCAGCATGGCCACTGTGGCGTATGTCCAGCAGGGCCACAGTGGCGTATGTCCTGCATGGCCATAGTGGCGTATGTCCTGCATGGCCACGGTGGCGTATGTCCAGCATGGCCACCGTGGCGTATGTCCAGCAGGACCACAGTGGCGTATGCCCTGCAGGGCCACAGTGGCGTATGTCGTGCATGGCCACGGTGGCGTATGTCCAGCAGGGCCACTGTGGCGTATGTCCAGCATGGCCACTGTGGCGTATGTCCAGCAGGGCCACAGTGGCGCATGCCCTGCAGGGCCACTGTGGCGTATGTCCAGCATGGCCACTGTGGCGTATGTCCAGCAGGGCCACAGTGGCGTATGTCTAGCATGGCCACTGTGGCGTATGTCCAGCAGGGCCACAGTGGCGTATGTCCTACCTGGCCATGGTGGCGTATGTCCAGCAGGGCCACAGTGGCGTATGTACAGCAGGGCCACGGTGGCGTATGTCCAGCATGGCCACCGTGGCGTATGTCCAGCAGGGCCACAGTGGCGCATGCCCTGCAGGGCGATTGTGGCGTATGTCCTGCAGGGCCACAGTGGCGTATGTCCTGCAGGGCCACTGTGGCGTATGTCCAGCATGGCCACTGTAGCGTATGTCCAGCAGGGCCACAGTGGCGTATGTCCTGCATGGCCATAGTGGCGTATGTCCTGCAGGGCCACTGTGGCGTATGTCCAGCAGGGCGATTGTGGCGTATGTCCTGCAGGGCCACAGTGGCGTATGTCCTGCAGGGCCACAGTGGCGTATGTCCTGCATGGCCACGGTGACGTATGTCCAGCAGGGCCACAGTGGCGTATGCGTAACATTTTTCGTATGGTAGAGGAGGCAGTCTTGAGAGTTGTCCTGCATGGCCACTGTGGCGTATGTCCAGCAGGGCCACTGTGGCGTATGTCCAGCATGGCCACTGTGGCGTATGTCCAGCAGGGCCACAGTGGCGTATGTCCTGCATGGCCATAGTGGCGTATGTCCTGCAGGGCCACTGTGGCGTATGTCCAGCAGGGCGATTGTGGCTTATGTCCTGCAGGGCCACAGTGGCGTATGTCCTGCAGGGCCACAGTGGCGTATGTCCTGCATGGCCACGGTGACGTATGTCCTGCATGGCCATTGGGGCGTATGCGTAACATTTTTCGTATGGTAGAGGAGGCAGTCTTGAGAGTTGTCCTGCATGGCCACTGTGGCGTATGTCCAGCAGGGCCACAGTGGCGTATGTCCTGCATGGCCATAGTGGCGTATGTCCAGCAGGGCCACTGTGGCGTATGTCCAGCATGGCCACTGTGGCGTATGTCCAGCAGGGCCACAGTGGCGTATGTCCTGCATGGCCATAGTGGCGTATGTCGTGCATGGCCACGGTGGCGTATGTCCAGCAGGGCCACTGTGGCGTATGTCTTGCATGGCCACTGTGGCGTATGCGTAACATTTTGCGTATGGTAGAGGAGGCAGTCTTGAGAGTTGTCCTGCATGGCCACTGTGGCGTATGTCCAGCAGGGCCACTGTGGCGTATGTCCAGCATGGCCACTGTGGCGTATGTCCAGCAGGGCCACAGTGGCGTATGTCCTGCATGGCCATAGTGGCGTATGTCCTGCATGGCCACGGTGGCGTATGTCCAGCATGGCCACCGTGGCGTATGTCCAGCAGGACCACAGTGGCGTATGCCCTGCAGGACCACAGTGGCGTATGTCGTGCATGGCCACGGTGGCGTATGTCCAGCAGGGCCACTGTGGCGTATGTCCTGCAGGGCCACTGTGGCGTATGTCCAGCAGGGCCACTGTGGCGTATGTCCAGCAGGGCCACAGTGGCATATGTCCTGCAGGGCCACAGTGGCGTATGTCCTGCAGGGCCACTGTGGCGTATGTCCTGCAGGGCCACTGTGGCGTATGTCCAGCAGGGCGATTGTGGCGTATGTCCTGCAGGGCCACAGTGGCGTATGTCCTGCAGGGCCACTGTGGCGTATGTCCAGCAGGGCCACAGTGGCGTATGTCCTGCATGGCCATAGTGGCGTATGTCCTGCATGGCCACGGTGGCGTATGTCCAGCATGGCCACCGTATCGTATGTCCAGCAGGGCCACAGTGGCGCATGCCCTGTGGCGTATGCGTAACATTTTGCGTATGGTAGAGGAGGCAGTCTTGAGAGTTGTCCTGCATGGCCACTGTGGCGTATGTCCAGCAGGGCCACTGTGGCGTATGTCCAGCATGGCCACTGTGGCGTATGTCCAGCAGGGCCACAGTGGCGTATGTCCTGCATGGCCATAGTGGCGTATGTCCTGCATGGCCACGGTGGCGTATGTCCAGCATGGCCACCGTGGCGTATGTCCAGCAGGACCACAGTGGCGTATGCCCTGCAGGGCCACAGTGGCGTATGTCGTGCATGGCCACGGTGGCGTATGTCCAGCAGGGCCACTGTGGCGTATGTCCAGCATGGCCACTGTGGCGTATGTCCAGCAGGGCCACAGTGGCGCATGCCCTGCAGGGCCACTGTGGCGTATGTCCAGCATGGCCACTGTGGCGTATGTCCAGCAGGGCCACAGTGGCGTATGTCTAGCATGGCCACTGTGGCGTATGTCCAGCAGGGCCACAGTGGCGTATGTCCTACCTGGCCATGGTGGCGTATGTCCAGCAGGGCCACAGTGGCGTATGTACAGCAGGGCCACGGTGGCGTATGTCCAGCATGGCCACCGTGGCGTATGTCCAGCAGGGCCACAGTGGCGCATGCCCTGCAGGGCGATTGTGGCGTATGTCCTGCAGGGCCACAGTGGCGTATGTCCTGCAGGGCCACTGTGGCGTATGTCCAGCATGGCCACTGTAGCGTATGTCCAGCAGGGCCACAGTGGCGTATGTCCTGCATGGCCATAGTGGCGTATGTCCTGCAGGGCCACTGTGGCGTATGTCCAGCAGGGCGATTGTGGCGTATGTCCTGCAGGGCCACAGTGGCGTATGTCCTGCAGGGCCACAGTGGCGTATGTCCTGCATGGCCACTGTGACGTATGTCCAGCAGGGCCACAGTGGCGTATGTCCTGCATGGCCATAGTGGCGTATGTCCTGCAGGACCACAGTGGCGTATGCCCTGCAGGGCCACAGTGGCGTATGTCCTGCATGGCCACGGTGGCGTATGTTCTGCATGGCCACAGTGGCGTATGTCCTGCAGCGCCACTGTGGCGTATGTCCAGCAGGGCCACAGTGGCGTATGTCTAGCATGGCCACTGTGGCGTATGTCCAGCAGGGCCACTGTGGCATATGTCCAGCGGGGCCGCAGTGGCGTATGCCCTGCAGGGCCACTGTGGCGTATGTCCTGCAGGGCCACAGTGGCGTATGTCCAGCATGGCCACTGTGGCGTATGTCCAGCAGGGCCACTGTGGCGTATGTCCAGCAGGGCCACAGTGGTGTATGCCCTGCAGGGCCACTGTGGCGTATGTCCTGCATGGCCACGGTGGCGTATGTCCTGCATGGCCACTGTGGCGTATGTCCAGCAGGGCCACAGTGGCGTATGTCTAGCATGGCCACTGTGGCGTATGTCCAGCAGGGCCACTGTGGCGTATGTCCAGCAGGGCCACAGTGGCGTATGTCCTGCAGCGCCACTGTGGCGTATGTCCAACAGGGCCACAGTGGCGTATGTCCTGAATGGCCACTGTGGCGTATGTCCTGCATTGCCACAGTGGCGTATGTCCAGCGGGGCCGCAGTGGCGTATGCCCTGCAGGGCCACTGTGGCGTATGTCCTGCAGGGCCACAGTGGCGTATGTCCAGCATGGCCACTGTGGCGTATGTCCAGCAGGGCCACTGTGGCGTATGTCCAGCAGGGCCACAGTGGTGTATGCCCTGCAGGGCCACTGTGGCGTATGTCCTGCATGGCCACGGTGGCGTATGTCCTGCATGGCCACAGTGGCGTATGTCCTGCAGCGCCACTGTGGCGTATGTCCAGCAGGGCCACAGTGGCGTATGTCTAGCATGGCCACTGTGGCGTATGTCCAGCAGGGCCACTGTGGCGTATGTCCAGCAGGGCCACAGTGGCGTATGTCCTGCAGCGCCACTGTGGCGTATGTCCAACAGGGCCACAGTGGCGTATGTCCTGAATGGCCACTGTGGCGTATGTCCTGCATTGCCACAGTGGCGTATGTCCAGCAGGGCCACAGTGGCGTATGTCTAGCATGGCCACTGTGGCGTATGTCCAGCAGGGCCACTGTGGCGTATGTCCAGCAGGGCCACAGTGGCGTATGTCCTGCAGCGCCACTGTGGCGTATGTCCAACAGGGCCACAGTGGCGTATGTCCTGAATGGCCACTGTGGCGTATGTCCTGCATTGCCACAGTGGCGTATGTCCAGCAGGGCCACAGTGGCGTATGTCCAGCATGGCCACTGTGGCGTATGTCCAGCAGGGCCACTGTGGCGTATGTCCAGCAGGGCCACAGTGGTGTATGCGTAACATTTTTCGTATGGTAGAGGAGGCAGTCTTGAGAGCTGTCCTGCATGGCCACTGTGGCGTATGTCCAGCAGGGCCACTGTGGCGTATGTCCAGCATGGCCACTGTGGCGTATGTCCTGCATGGCCACGGTGACGTATGTCCAGCAGGGCCACAGTGGCGTATGCGTAACATTTTTCGTATGGTGGAGGAGGCAGTCTTGAGAGCTGTCCTGCATGGCCACTGTGGCGTATGTCCAGCAGGGCCACTGTGGCGTATGTCCAGCATGGCCACTGTGGCGTATGTCCAGCAGGGCCACAGTGGCGTATGTCCTGCATGGCCACTGTGGCGTATGTCCAGCAGGGCCACTGTGGCGTATGTCCAGCATGGCCACTGTGGCGTATGTCCAGCAGGGCCACAGTGGCGTATGTCCTGCATGGCCATAGTGGCGTATGTCCTGCATGGCCACGGTGGCGTATGTCCAGCATGCCCACCGTGGCGTATGCCCTGCAGGGCCACAGTGGCGTATGTCGTGCATGGCCACGGTGGCGTATGGCCAGCAGGGCCACTGTGGCGTATGTCTTGCATGGCCACTGTGGCGTATGCGTAACATTTTGCGTATGGTAGAGGAGGCAGTCTTGAGAGTTGTCCTGCATGGCCACTGTGGCGTATGTCCAGCATGGCCACTGTGGCGTATGTCCAGCAGGGCCACAGTGGCGTATGTCCTGCATGGCCATAGTGGCGTATGTCCTGCATGGCCACGGTGGCGTATGTCCAGCATGGCCACCGTGGCGTATGTCCAGCAGGACCACAGTGGCGTATGCCCTGCAGGGCCACAGTGGCGTATGTCCAGCATGGCCACTGTGGCGTATGTCCAGCAGGGCCACAGTGGCGCATGCCCTGCAGGGCCACTGTGGCGTATGTCCAGCATGGCCACTGTGGCGTATGTCCAGCAGGGCCACAGTGGCGTATGTCTAGCATGGCCACTGTGGCGTATGTCCAGCAGGGCCACAGTGGCGTATGTCCTACCTGGCCATGGTGGCGTATGTCCAGCAGGGCCACAGTGGCGTATGTACAGCAGGGCCACGGTGGCGTATGTCCAGCATGGCCACCGTGGCGTATGTCCAGCAGGGCCACAGTGGCGCATGCCCTGCAGGGCGATTGTGGCGTATGTCCTGCAGGGCCACAGTGGCGTATGTCCTGCAGGGCCACTGTGGCGTATGTCCAGCATGGCCACTGTAGCGTATGTCCAGCAGGGCCACAGTGGCGTATGTCCTGCATGGCCATAGTGGCGTATGTCCTGCAGGGCCACTGTGGCGTATGTCCAGCAGGGCGATTGTGGCGTATGTCCTGCAGGGCCACAGTGGCGTATGTCCTGCAGGGCCACAGTGGCGTATGTCCTGCATGGCCACGGTGACGTATGTCCAGCAGGGCCACAGTGGCGTATGCGTAACATTTTTCGTATGGTAGAGGAGGCAGTCTTGAGAGTTGTCCTGCATGGCCACTGTGGCGTATGTCCAGCAGGGCCACTGTGGCGTATGTCCAGCATGGCCACTGTGGCGTATGTCCAGCAGGGCCACAGTGGCGTATGTCCTGCATGGCCATAGTGGCGTATGTCCTGCAGGGCCACTGTGGCGTATGTCCAGCAGGGCGATTGTGGCTTATGTCCTGCAGGGCCACAGTGGCGTATGTCCTGCAGGGCCACAGTGGCGTATGTCCTGCATGGCCACGGTGACGTATGTCCTGCATGGCCATTGGGGCGTATGCGTAACATTTTTCGTATGGTAGAGGAGGCAGTCTTGAGAGTTGTCCTGCATGGCCACTGTGGCGTATGTCCAGCAGGGCCACAGTGGCGTATGTCCTGCATGGCCATAGTGGCGTATGTCCAGCAGGGCCACTGTGGCGTATGTCCAGCATGGCCACTGTGGCGTATGTCCAGCAGGGCCACAGTGGCGTATGTCCTGCATGGCCATAGTGGCGTATGTCGTGCATGGCCACGGTGGCGTATGTCCAGCAGGGCCACTGTGGCGTATGTCTTGCATGGCCACTGTGGCGTATGCGTAACATTTTGCGTATGGTAGAGGAGGCAGTCTTGAGAGTTGTCCTGCATGGCCACTGTGGCGTATGTCCAGCAGGGCCACTGTGGCGTATGTCCAGCATGGCCACTGTGGCGTATGTCCAGCAGGGCCACAGTGGCGTATGTCCTGCATGGCCATAGTGGCGTATGTCCTGCATGGCCACGGTGGCGTATGTCCAGCATGGCCACCGTGGCGTATGTCCAGCAGGACCACAGTGGCGTATGCCCTGCAGGACCACAGTGGCGTATGTCGTGCATGGCCACGGTGGCGTATGTCCAGCAGGGCCACTGTGGCGTATGTCCTGCAGGGCCACTGTGGCGTATGTCCAGCAGGGCCACTGTGGCGTATGTCCAGCAGGGCCACAGTGGCATATGTCCTGCAGGGCCACAGTGGCGTATGTCCTGCAGGGCCACTGTGGCGTATGTCCAGCAGGGCCACAGTGGCGTATGTCCTGCATGGCCATAGTGGCGTATGTCCTGCATGGCCACGGTGGCGTATGTCCAGCATGGCCACCGTGGCGTATGTCCAGCAGGGCCACAGTGGCGCATGCCCTGTGGCGTATGCGTAACATTTTGCGTATGGTAGAGGAGGCAGTCTTGAGAGTTGTCCTGCATGGCCACTGTGGCGTATGTCCAGCAGGGCCACTGTGGCGTATGTCCAGCATGGCCACTGTGGCGTATGTCCAGCAGGGCCACAGTGGCGTATGTCCTGCATGGCCATAGTGGCGTATGTCCTGCATGGCCACGGTGGCGTATGTCCAGCATGGCCACCGTGGCGTATGTCCAGCAGGACCACAGTGGCGTATGCCCTGCAGGGCCACAGTGGCGTATGTCGTGCATGGCCACGGTGGCGTATGTCCAGCAGGGCCACTGTGGCGTATGTCCAGCATGGCCACTGTGGCGTATGTCCAGCAGGGCCACAGTGGCGCATGCCCTGCAGGGCCACTGTGGCGTATGTCCAGCATGGCCACTGTGGCGTATGTCCAGCAGGGCCACAGTGGCGTATGTCTAGCATGGCCACTGTGGCGTATGTCCAGCAGGGCCACAGTGGCGTATGTCCTACCTGGCCATGGTGGCGTATGTCCAGCAGGGCCACAGTGGCGTATGTACAGCAGGGCCACGGTGGCGTATGTCCAGCATGGCCACCGTGGCGTATGTCCAGCAGGGCCACAGTGGCGCATGCCCTGCAGGGCGATTGTGGCGTATGTCCTGCAGGGCCACAGTGGCGTATGTCCTGCAGGGCCACTGTGGCGTATGTCCAGCATGGCCACTGTGGCGTATGTCCAGCAGGGCGATTGTGGCGTATGTCCAGCAGGGCCACAGTGGCGTATGTCCTGCATGGCCATAGTGGCGTATGTCCTGCATGGCCACGGTGGCGTATGTCCAGCATGGCCACCGTGGCGTATGTCCAGCAGGGCCACAGTGGCGCATGCCCTGTGGCGTATGCGTAACATTTTGCGTATGGTAGAGGAGGCAGTCTTGAGAGTTGTCCTGCATGGCCACTGTGGCGTATGTCCAGCAGGGCCACTGTGGCGTATGTCCAGCATGGCCACTGTGGCGTATGTCCAGCAGGGCCACAGTGGCGTATGTCCTGCATGGCCATAGTGGCGTATGTCCTGCATGGCCACGGTGGCGTATGTCCAGCATGGCCACCGTGGCGTATGTCCAGCAGGACCACAGTGGCGTATGCCCTGCAGGGCCACAGTGGCGTATGTCGTGCATGGCCACGGTGGCGTATGTCCAGCAGGGCCACTGTGGCGTATGTCCAGCATGGCCACTGTGGCGTATGTCCAGCAGGGCCACAGTGGCGCATGCCCTGCAGGGCCACTGTGGCGTATGTCCAGCATGGCCACTGTGGCGTATGTCCAGCAGGGCCACAGTGGCGTATGTCTAGCATGGCCACTGTGGCGTATGTCCAGCAGGGCCACAGTGGCGTATGTCCTACCTGGCCATGGTGGCGTATGTCCAGCAGGGCCACAGTGGCGTATGTACAGCAGGGCCACGGTGGCGTATGTCCAGCATGGCCACCGTGGCGTATGTCCAGCAGGGCCACAGTGGCGCATGCCCTGCAGGGCGATTGTGGCGTATGTCCTGCAGGGCCACAGTGGCGTATGTCCTGCAGGGCCACTGTGGCGTATGTCCAGCATGGCCACTGTGGCGTATGTCCAGCAGGGCGATTGTGGCGTATGTCCTGCAGGGCCACAGTGGCGTATGTCCTGCAGGGCCACAGTGGCGTATGTCCTGCATGGCCACTGTGACGTATGTCCAGCAGGGCCACAGTGGCGTATGTCCTGCATGGCCATAGTGGCGTATGTCCTGCAGGGCCACTGTGGCGTATGTCCAGCAGGGCGATTGTGGCTTATGTCCTGCAGGGCCACAGTGGCGTATGTCCTGCAGGGCCACAGTGGCGTATGTCCTGCATGGCCACGGTGACGTATGTCCTGCATGGCCATTGGGGCGTATGCGTAACATTTTTCGTATGGTAGAGGAGGCAGTCTTGAGAGTTGTCCTGCACGTATGTCCTGCATGGCCATAGTGGCGTATGTCCTGCAGGGCCACTGTGGCGTATGTCCAGCAGGGCGATTGTGGCTTATGTCCTGCAGGGCCACAGTGGCGTATGTCCTGCAGGGCCACAGTGGCGTATGTCCTGCATGGCCACGGTGACGTATGTCCTGCATGGCCATTGGGGCGTATGCGTAACATTTTTCGTATGGTAGAGGAGGCAGTCTTGAGAGTTGTCCTGCATGGCCACTGTGGCGTATGTCCAGCAGGGCCACAGTGGCGTATGTCCTGCATGGCCATAGTGGCGTATGTCCAGCAGGGCCACTGTGGCGTATGTCCAGCATGGCCACTGTGGCGTATGTCCAGCAGGGCCACAGTGGCGTATGTCCTGCATGGCCATAGTGGCGTATGTCGTGCATGGCCACGGTGGCGTATGTCCAGCAGGGCCACTGTGGCGTATGTCTTGCATGGCCACTGTGGCGTATGCGTAACATTTTGCGTATGGTAGAGGAGGCAGTCTTGAGAGTTGTCCTGCATGGCCACTGTGGCGTATGTCCAGCAGGGCCACTGTGGCGTATGTCCAGCATGGCCACTGTGGCGTATGTCCTGCATGGCCATAGTGGCGTATGTCCTGCATGGCCACGGTGGCGTATGTCCAGCATGGCCACCGTGGCGTATGTCCAGCAGGACCACAGTGGCGTATGCCCTGCAGGACCACAGTGGCGTATGTCGTGCATGGCCACGGTGGCGTATGTCCAGCAGGGCCACTGTGGCGTATGTCCAGCATGGCCACTGTGGCGTATGTCCAGCAGGGCCACAGTGGCGCATGCCCTGCAGGGCCACTGTGGCGTATGTCCAGCATGGCCACTGTGGCGTATGTCCAGCAGGGCCACAGTGGCGTATGTCTAGCATGGCCACTGTGGCGTATGTCCAGCAGGGCCACAGTGGCGTATGTCCTACCTGGCCATGGTGGCGTATGTCCAGCAGGGCCACAGTGGCGTATGTACAGCAGGGCCACAGTGGCGTATGTCCTGCATGGCCACAGTGGCAGTGGCGCATGCCCTGCAGGGCCACTGTGGCGTATGTCCAGCAGGGCCACAGTGGCGTATGTCCTGCAGGGCCACTGTGGCGTATGTCCTGCAGGGCCACTGTGGCGTATGTCCAGCAGGGCCACTGTGGCGTATGTCCAGCAGGGCCACAGTGGCATATGTCCTGCAGGGCCACAGTGGCGTATGTCCTGCAGGGCCACTGTGGCGTATGTCCTGCAGGGCCACTGTGGCGTATGTCCAGCAGGGCGATTGTGGCGTATGTCCTGCAGGGCCACAGTGGCGTATGTCCTGCAGGGCCACTGTGGCGTATGTCCAGCAGGGCCACAGTGGCGTATGTCCTGCATGGCCATAGTGGCGTATGTCCTGCATGGCCACGGTGGCGTATGTCCAGCATGGCCACCGTGGCGTATGTCCAGCAGGGCCACAGTGGCGCATGCCCTGTGGCGTATGCGTAACATTTTGCGTATGGTAGAGGAGGCAGTCTTGAGAGTTGTCCTGCATGGCCACTGTGGCGTATGTCCAGCAGGGCCACTGTGGCGTATGTCCAGCATGGCCACTGTGGCGTATGTCCAGCAGGGCCACAGTGGCGTATGTCCTGCATGGCCATAGTGGCGTATGTCCTGCATGGCCACGGTGGCGTATGTCCAGCATGGCCACCGTGGCGTATGTCCAGCAGGACCACAGTGGCGTATGCCCTGCAGGGCCACAGTGGCGTATGTCGTGCATGGCCACGGTGGCGTATGTCCAGCATGGCCACCGTGGCGTATGTCCAGCAGGGCCACAGTGGCGCATGCCCTGTGGCGTATGCGTAACATTTTGCGTATGGTAGAGGAGGCAGTCTTGAGAGTTGTCCTGCATGGCCACTGTGGCGTATGTCCAGCAGGGCCACTGTGGCGTATGTCCAGCATGGCCACTGTGGCGTATGTCCAGCAGGGCCACAGTGGCGCATGCCCTGCAGGGCCACTGTGGCGTATGTCCAGCATGGCCACTGTGGCGTATGTCCAGCAGGGCCACAGTGGCGTATGTCTAGCATGGCCACTGTGGCGTATGTCCAGCAGGGCCACGGTGGCGTATGTCCAGCATGGCCACCGTGGCGTATGTCCAGCAGGGCCACAGTGGCGTATGTACAGCAGGGCCACGGTGGCGTATGTCCAGCATGGCCACCGTGGCGTATGTCCAGCAGGGCCACAGTGGCGCATGCCCTGCAGGGCGATTGTGGCGTATGTCCTGCAGGGCCACAGTGGCGTATGTCCTGCAGGGCCACTGTGGCGTATGTCCAGCATGGCCACTGTAGCGTATGTCCAGCAGGGCCACAGTGGCGTATGTCCTGCATGGCCATAGTGGCGTATGTCCTGCAGGGCCACTGTGGCGTATGTCCAGCAGGGCGATTGTGGCGTATGTCCTGCAGGGCCACAGTGGCGTATGTCCTGCAGGGCCACAGTGGCGTATGTCCTGCATGGCCACAGTGGCGTATGCGTAACATTTTTCGTATGGTAGAGGAGGCAGTCTTGAGAGTTGTCCTGCATGGCCACTGTGGCGTATGTCCAGCAGGGCCACTGTGGCGTATGTCCAGCATGGCCACTGTGGCGTATGTCCAGCAGGGCCACAGTGGCGTATGTCCTGCATGGCCATAGTGGCGTATGTCCTGCATGGCCATTGGGGCGTATGCGTAACATTTTTCGTATGGTAGAGGAGGCAGTCTTGAGAGTTGTCCTGCATGGCCACTGTGGCGTATGTCCAGCAGGGCCACAGTGGCGTATGTCCTGCATGGCCATAGTGGCGTATGTCCAGCAGGGCCACTGTGGCGTATGTCCAGCATGGCCACTGTGGCGTATGTCCAGCAGGGCCACAGTGGCGTATGTCCTGCATGGCCATAGAGGCGTATGTCGTGCATGGCCACGGTGGCGTATGTCCAGCAGGGCCACTGTGGCGTATGTCTTGCATGGCCACTGTGGCGTATGCGTAACATTTTGCGTATGGTAGAGGAGGCAGTCTTGAGAGTTGTCCTGCATGGCCACTGTGGCGTATGTCCAGCAGGGCCACTGTGGCGTATGTCCAGCATGGCCACTGTGGCGTATGTCCAGCAGGGCCACAGTGGCGTATGTCCTGCATGGCCATAGTGGCGTATGTCCTGCATGGCCACGGTGGCGTATGTCCAGCATGGCCACCGTGGCGTATGTCCAGCAGGACCACAGTGGCGTATGCCCTGCAGGACCACAGTGGCGTATGTCGTGCATGGCCACGGTGGCGTATGTCCAGCAGGGCCACTGTGGCGTATGTCCAGCATGGCCACTGTGGCGTATGTCCAGCAGGGCCACAGTGGCGTATGTCCTGCATGGCCATAGAGGCGTATGTCGTGCATGGCCACGGTGGCGTATGTCCAGCAGGGCCACTGTGGCGTATGTCTTGCATGGCCACTGTGGCGTATGCGTAACATTTTGCGTATGGTAGAGGAGGCAGTCTTGAGAGTTGTCCTGCATGGCCACTGTGGCGTATGTCCAGCAGGGCCACTGTGGCGTATGTCCAGCATGGCCACTGTGGCGTATGTCCAGCAGGGCCACAGTGGCGTATGTCCTGCATGGCCATAGAGGCGTATGTCGTGCATGGCCACTGTGGCGTATGTCCAGCAGGGCCACAGTGGCGTATGTCTAGCATGGCCACTGTGGCGTATGTCCAGCAGGGCCACAGTGGCGTATGTCCTGCATGGCCATAGTGGCGTATGTCCTGCATGGCCACGGTGGCGTATGTCCAGCATGGCCACCGTGGCGTATGTCCAGCAGGACCACAGTGGCGTATGCCCTGCAGGACCACAGTGGCGTATGTCGTGCATGGCCACGGTGGCGTATGTCCAGCAGGGCCACTGTGGCGTATGTCCAGCATGGCCACTGTGGCGTATGTCCAGCAGGGCCACAGTGGCGCATGCCCTGCAGGGCCACTGTGGCGTATGTCCAGCATGGCCACTGTGGCGTATGTCCAGCAGGGCCACAGTGGCGTATGTCTAGCATGGCCACTGTGGCGTATGTCCAGCAGGGCCACAGTGGCGTATGTCCTACCTGGCCATGGTGGCGTATGTCCAGCAGGGCCACAGTGGCGTATGTCTAGCATGGCCACTGTGGCGTATGTCCAGCAGGGCCACAGTGGCGTATGTCCTACCTGGCCATGGTGGCGTATGTCCAGCAGGGCCACAGTGGCGTATGTCCTGCATGGCCATAGTGGCGTATGTCCTGCATGGCCACGGTGGCGTATGTCCTGCATGGCCACGGTGGCGTATGTCCAGCATGGCCACAGTGGCGTATGTCCTGCATGGCCATAGAGGCGTATGTCGTGCATGGCCACTGTGACGTATGTCCAGCAGGGCCACAGTGGCGTATGCGTAACATTTTTCGTATGGTAGAGGAGGCAGTCTTGAGAGTTGTCCTGCATGGCCACTGTGGCGTATGTCCAGCAGGACCACAGTGGCGTATGTCGTGCATGGCCACGGTGGCGTATGTCCAGCAGGGCCACTGTGGCGTATGTCCAGCATGGCCACTGTGGCGTATGTCCAGCAGGGCCACAGTGGCGCATGCCCTGCAGAGCCACTGTGGCGTATGTCCAGCAGGGCCACAGTGGCGTATGTCCTGCAGGGCCACTGTGGCGTATGTCCTGCAGGGCCACTGTGGCGTATGTCCAGCAGGGCCACTGTGGCGTATGTCCAGCAGGGCCACAGTGGCATATGTCCTGCAGGGCCACAGTGGCGTATGTCCTGCAGGGCCACTGTGGCGTATGTCCTGCAGGGCCACTGTGGCGTATGTCCAGCAGGGCGATTGTGGCGTATGTCCTGCAGGGCCACAGTGGCGTATGTCCTGCAGGGCCACTGTGGCGTATGTCCAGCAGGGCCACAGTGGCGTATGTCCTGCATGGCCATAGTGGCGTATGTCCTGCATGGCCACGGTGGCGTATGTCCAGCATGGCCACCGTGGCGTATGTCCAGCAGGGCCACAGTGGCGCATGCCCTGCAGGGCCACTGTGGCGTATGCGTAACATTTTGCGTATGGTAGAGGAGGCAGTCTTGAGAGTTGTCCTGCATGGCCACTGTGGCGTATGTCCAGCAGGGCCACTGTGGCGTATGCCCAGCATGGCCACTGTGGCGTATGTCCAGCAGTGGCGCATGCCCTGCAGGGCCACTGTGGCGTATGTCCAGCAGGGCCACAGTGGCATATGTCCTGCAGGGCCACAGTGGCGTATGTCCTGCAGGGCCAATGTGGCGTATGTCCAGCAGGGCGATTGTGGCGTATGTCCTGCAGGGCCACAGTGGCGTATGTCCTGCAGGGCCACTGTGGCGTATGTCCAGCATGGCCACTGCGGCGTATGTCCAGCATGGCAACTGTGGCGCATGCCCTGCAGGGCCACTGTGGCGTATGTCCAGCAGGGCCACAGTGGCGTATGTCCTGCAGGGCTACAGTGGCGTATGTCCTGCAGCGCCACTGCGGCGTAAGTCCAGCATCGCCACTGTGGCGTATGGCCTGCGTGGCCACTGTGGCGTATGCGTAACATTTTGCGTATGGTAGAGGAGGCAGTCTTGAGAGTTGTCCTGCATGGCAACTGTGGCGTATGTCCAGCATGGCCACTGTGGCGTATGTCCTGCATGGCCACAGTGGCGTATGTCCTGCAGGGCAACTGTGGCGTATGTCCAGCATGGCCACTGTGGCGTATGTCCTGCAGCGCCACTGCGGCGTATGTCCAGCATGGCCACTGTGGCATATGTCCTGCATGGCCACTGTGGCATATGCGTAACATTTTTCGTATGGTAGAGGAGGCAGTCTTGAGAGTTGTCCTGCATGGCAACTGTGGCGTATGTCCAGCATGGCCACTGTGGCGTATGTCCTGCATGGCCACAGTGGCGTATGTCCTGCAGGGCAACTGTGGCGTATGTCCAGCATGGCCACTGTGGCGTATGTCCTGCAGGGCCACAGTGGCGTATGTCCTGCAGGGCAACTGTGGCGTATGTCCAGCATGGCCACTGTGGCGTATGTCCTGCAGCGCCACTGCGGCGTATGTCCAGCATGGCCACTGTGGCATATGTCCTGCATGGCCACTGTGGCATATGCGTAACATTTTTCGTATGGTAGAGGAGGCAGTCTTGAGAGTTGTCCTGCATGGCAACTGTGGCGTATGTCCAGCATGGCCACTGTGGCGTATGTCCAGCAGGGCCACAGTGGTGTATGCCCTGCATGGCCACGGTGGCGTATGTCCAGCAGGGCCACTGTGGCGTATGTCCAGCATGGCCACTGTGGCGTATGTCCAGCAGGGCCACAGTGGCGTATGTCTTGCATGGCCACTGTGGCGTATGTCCAGCAGGGCCACTGTGGCGTATGTCCTGCATGGCCACTGTGGCGTATGTCCAGCAGGGCCACAGTGGCGTATGTCCAGCAGGGCCACAGTGGCGTATGTCCTGCATGGCCACAGTGGCGTATGTCCAGCAGGGCCACAGTGGCGTATGTCTAGCATGGCCACTGTGGCGTATGTCCTGCAGGGCCACAGTGGCGTATGTCCAGCATGGCCACTGTGGCGTATGTCCTGCATGGCCACTGTGGCGTACGTCCAGCATGGCCACGGTGGCGTATGTCCGGCAGGGCCACGGTGGCGTATGCGTAACATTTTTCGTATGGGAGAGGTGGCAGTCTTGAGAGTTGTCCTGCATGGCAACTGTGGCGTACGTCCAGCATGGCCACTGTGGCGTATGTCCAGCAGGGCCACTGTGGCGTATGTCCTGCATGGCCATTGTGGCGTATGCGTAACATTTTTCGTATGGTAGAGGAGGCAGTTTTGAGAGTTGTCCTGCATGGCAACTGTGGCGTACGTCCAGCATGGCCACGGTGGCGTATGTCCAGCAGGGCCACAGTGGCGTATGCGTAACATTTTTCGTATGGTAGAGGAGGCAGTCTTGAGAGTTGTCCTGCATGGCAACTGTGGCGTACGTCCAGCATGGCCACGGTGGCGTATGTCCGGCAGGGCCACAATGGCGTATGTCCTGCATGGCCACGGTGGCGTATGTCCAGCAGGGCCACTGTGGCGTATGTACAGCATGGCCACTGTGGCGTATGTCCAGCAGGGCCACAGTGGCGTATATCTGGCATGGCCACTGTGGCGTATGTCCAGCAGGGCCACTGTGGCGTATGTCCTGCATGGCCACTGTGGCGTATGTCCAGCAGGGCCACTGTGGCGTATGTCTAGCAGAGCCACTGTGGCGTATGTCCAGCATGGCCACTGTGGCGTATGTCTAGCAGAGCCACTGTGGCGTATGTCCAGCAGGGCCACAGTGGCGTATGTCCTGCATGGCCACTGTGGCGTATGTCCACCAGGGCCACAGTGGCGTATGTCCTGCATGGCCACTGTGGCGTATGTCTAGCAGAGCCACTGTGGCGTATGTCCAGCAGGGCCACAGTGGCGTATGTCCTGCATGGCCACTGTGGCGTATGTCCAGCAGGGCCACTGTGGCGTATGTCTAGCAGAGCCACTGTGGCGTATGTCCAGCATGGCCACAGTGGCGTATGTCTAGCAGAGCCACTGTGGCGTATGTCCAGCAGGGCCACAGTGGCGTATGTCCTGCATGGCCACTGTGGCGTATGTCCAGCAGGGCTACAGTGGCGTATGTCCTGCATGGCCACTGTGGCGTATGTCCAGCATGGCCACTGTGGCGTATGTCTAGCAGAGCCACTGTGGCGTATATCTTGCATGGCCACTGTGGCGTATGTCCAGCAGGGCCACTGTGGCGTATGTCCTGCATGGCCACTGTGGCGTATGTCCAGCAGGGCCACTGTGGCGTATGTCTAGCAGAGCCACTGTGGCGTATGTCCAGCATGGCCACTGTGGCGTATGTCTAGCAGAGCCACTGTGGCGTATGTCCAGCAGGGCCACAGTGGCGTATGTCCTGCATGGCCACTGTGGCGTATGTCCAGCAGGGCCACAGTGGCGTATGTCCTGCATGGCCACTGTGGCGTATGTACAGCATGGCCACTGTGGCGTATGTCCAGCAGGGCCACAGTGGCGTATATCTTGCATGGCCACTGTGGCGTATGTCCAGCAGGGCCACTGTGGCGTATGTCCTGCATGGCCACTGTGGCGTATGTCCAGCAGGGCCACTGTGGCGTATGTCTAGCAGAGCCACTGTGGCGTATGTCCAGCATGGCCACTGTGGCGTATGTCTAGCAGAGCCACTGTGGCGTATGTCCAGCAGGGCCACAGTGGCGTATGTCCTGCATGGCCACTGTGGCGTATGTCCAGCAGGGCCACAGTGGCGTATGTCCTGCATGGCCACTGTGGCGTATGTCTAGCAGAGCCACTGTGGCGTATGTCCAGCAGGGCCACAGTGGCGTATGTCCTGCATGGCCACTGTGGCGTATGTCCAGCAGGGCAACAGTGGCGTATGTCTTGCATGGCCACTGTGGCGTATGTCCAGCATGGCCACTGTGGCGTATGTCCTGCAGCGCCACTGTGGCGTATGTCCAGCGGGGCCGCAGTGGCGTATGCCCTGCAGGGCCACTGTGGCGTATGTCCTGCAGGGCCACAGTGGCGTATGTCCAGCATGGCCACTGTGGCGTATGTCCAGCAGGGCCACTGTGGCGTATGTCCAGCAGGGCCACAGTGGTGTATGCCCTGCAGGGCCACTGTGGCGTATGTCCTGCATGGCCACTGTGGCGTATGTCCTGCATGGCCACAGTGGCGTATGTCCTGCAGCGCCACTGTGGCGTATGTCCAGCAGGGCCACAGTGGCGTATGTCTAGCATGGCCACTGTGGCGTATGTCCAGCAGGGCCACTGTGGCGTATGTCCAGCAGGGCCACAGTGGCGTATGTCCTGCAGCCCCACTGTGGCGTATGTCCAACAGGGCCACAGTGGCGTATGTCCTGAATGGCCACTGTGGCGTATGTCCTGCATTGCCACAGTGGCGTATGTCCAGCAGGGCCACTGTGGCGTATGTCCAGCATGGCCACTGTGGCGTATGTCCTGCAGCGCCACTGTGGCGTATGTCCAGCGGGGCCGCAGTGGCGTATGCCCTGCAGGGCCACAGTGGCGTATGTCCAGCAGGGCCACAGTGGTGTATGCCCTGCAGGGCCACTGTGGCGTATGTCCTGCATGGCCACGGTGGCGTATGTCCTGCATGGCCACAGTGGCGTATGTCCTGCAGCGCCACTGTGGCGTATGTCCAGCAGGGCCACTGTGGCGTATGTCCAGCAGGGCCACAGTGGCGTATGTCCTGCAGCGCCACTGTGGCGTATGTCCAACAGGGCCACAGTGGCGTATGTCCTGAATGGCCACTGTGGCGTATGTCCTGCATTGCCACAGTGGCGTATGTCCAGCAGGGCCACTGTGGCGTATGTCCTGCATGGCCACGGTGGCGTATGTCCTGCATGGCCACAGTGGCGTATGTCCTGCAGCGCCACTGTGGCGTATGTCCAGCAGGGCCACAGTGGCGTATGTCTAGCATGGCCACTGTGGCGTATGTCTAGCATGGCCACTGTGGCGTATGTCCAGCGGGGCCGCAGTGGCGTATGCCCTGCAGGGCCACTGTGGCGTATGTCCTGCAGGGCCACAGTGGCGTATGTCCAGCATGGCCACTGTGGCGTATGTCCAGCAGGGCCACTGTGGCGTATGTCCAGCAGGGCCACAGTGGTGTATGCCCTGCAGGGCCACTGTGGCGTATGTCCTGCATGGCCACGGTGGCGTATGTCCTGCATGGCCACAGTGGCGTATGTCCTGCAGCGCCACTGTGGCGTATGTCCAGCAGGGCCACAGTGGCGTATGTCTAGCATGGCCACTGTGGCGTATGTCCAGCAGGGCCACTGTGGCGTATGTCCAGCATGGCCACTGTAGCGTATGTCCAGCAGGGCCACAGTGGCGTATGTCTTGCATGGCCACTGTGGCGTATGTCCAGCATGGCCACTGTGGCGTATGTCCTGCAGCGCCACTGTGGCGTATGTCCTGCAGCGCCACTGTGGCGTATGTCCAGCGGGGCCGCAGTGGCGTATGCCCTGCAGGGCCACTGTGGCGTATGTCCTGCAGGGCCACAGTGGCGTATGTCCAGCATGGCCACTGTGGCGTATGTCCAGCAGGGCCACTGTGGCGTATGTCCAGCAGGGCCACAGTGGTGTATGCCCTGCAGGGCCACTGTGGCGTATGTCCTGCATGGCCACGGTGGCGTATGTCCTGCATGGCCACAGTGGCGTATGTCCTGCAGCGCCACTGTGGCGTATGTCCAGCAGGGCCACAGTGGCGTATGTCTAGCATGGCCACTGTGGCGTATGTCCAGCAGGGCCACTGTGGCGTATGTCCAGCAGGGCCACAGTGGCGTATGTCCTGCAGCGCCACTGTGGCGTATGTCCAACAGGGCCACAGTGGCGTATGTCCTGAATGGCCACTGTGGCGTATGTCCTGCATTGCCACAGTGGCGTATGTCCAGCAGGGCCACAGTGGCGTATGTCTAGCATGGCCACTGTGGCGTATGTCCAGCAGGGCCACTGTGGCGTATGTCCAGCAGGGCCACAGTGGCGTATGTCCTGCAGCGCCACTGTGGCGTATGTCCAACAGGGCCACAGTGGCGTATGTCCTGAATGGCCACTGTGGCGTATGTCCTGCATTGCCACAGTGGCGTATGTCCAGCAGGGCCACAGTGGCGTATGTCCAGCATGGCCACTGTGGCGTATGTCCAGCAGGGCCACTGTGGCGTATGTCCAGCAGGGCCACAGTGGTGTATGCGTAACATTTTTCGTATGGTAGAGGAGGCAGTCTTGAGAGCTGTCCTGCATGGCCACTGTGGCGTATGTCCAGCAGGGCCACTGTGGCGTATGTCCAGCATGGCCACTGTGGCGTATGTCCTGCATGGCCACGGTGACGTATGTCCAGCAGGGCCACAGTGGCGTATGCGTAACATTTTTCGTATGGTAGAGGAGGCAGTCTTGAGAGCTGTCCTGCATGGCCACTGTGGCGTATGTCCAGCAGGGCCACTGTGGCGTATGTCCTGCATGGCCACTGTGGCGTATGTCCAGCAGGGCCACTGTGGCGTATGTCCAGCAGGGCCACAGTGGCGTATGTCCTGCAGCGCCACTGTGGCGTATGTCCAACAGGGCCACAGTGGCGTATGTCCTGAATGGCCACTGTGGCGTATGTCCTGCATTGCCACAGTGGCGTATGTCCAGCGGGGCCGCAGTGGCGTATGCCCTGCAGGGCCACTGTGGCGTATGTCCTGCAGGGCCACAGTGGCGTATGTCCAGCATGGCCACTGTGGCGTATGTCCAGCAGGGCCACTGTGGCGTATGTCCAGCAGGGCCACAGTGGTGTATGCCCTGCAGGGCCACTGTGGCGTATGTCCTGCATGGCCACGGTGGCGTATGTCCTGCATGGCCACAGTGGCGTATGTCCTGCAGCGCCACTGTGGCGTATGTCCAGCAGGGCCACAGTGGCGTATGTCTAGCATGGCCACTGTGGCGTATGTCCAGCAGGGCCACTGTGGCGTATGTCCAGCAGGGCCACAGTGGCGTATGTCCTGCAGCGCCACTGTGGCGTATGTCCAACAGGGCCACAGTGGCGTATGTCCTGAATGGCCACTGTGGCGTATGTCCTGCATTGCCACAGTGGCGTATGTCCAGCAGGGCCACAGTGGCGTATGTCTAGCATGGCCACTGTGGCGTATGTCCAGCAGGGCCACTGTGGCGTATGTCCAGCAGGGCCACAGTGGCGTATGTCCTGCAGCGCCACTGTGGCGTATGTCCAACAGGGCCACAGTGGCGTATGTCCTGAATGGCCACTGTGGCGTATGTCCTGCATTGCCACAGTGGCGTATGTCCAGCAGGGCCACAGTGGCGTATGTCCAGCATGGCCACTGTGGCGTATGTCCAGCAGGGCCACTGTGGCGTATGTCCAGCAGGGCCACAGTGGTGTATGCGTAACATTTTTCGTATGGTAGAGGAGGCAGTCTTGAGAGCTGTCCTGCATGGCCACTGTGGCGTATGTCCAGCAGGGCCACTGTGGCGTATGTCCAGCATGGCCACTGTGGCGTATGTCCAGCAGGGCCACAGTGGCGTATGTCCTGCATGGCCACTGTGGCGTATGTCCAGCAGGGCCACTGTGGCGTATGTCCAGCATGGCCACTGTGGCGTATGTCCAGCAGGGCCACAGTGGCGTATGTCCTGCATGGCCATAGTGGCGTATGTCCTGCATGGCCACGGTGGCGTATGTCCAGCATGGCCACCGTGGCGTATGTCCAGCAGGACCACAGTGGCGTATGCCCTGCAGGGCCACAGTGGCGTATGTCGTGCATGGCCACGGTGGCGCATGTCCAGCAGGGCCACTGTGGCGTATGTCTTGCATGGCCACTGTGGCGTATGCGTAACATTTTGCGTATGGTAGAGGAGGCAGTCTTGAGAGTTGTCCTGCATGGCCACTGTGGCGTATGTCCAGCAGGGCCACTGTGGCGTATGTCCAGCATGGCCACTGTGGCGTATGTCCAGCAGGGCCACAGTGGCGTATGTCCTGCATGGCCATAGTGGCGTATGTCCTGCATGGCCACGGTGGCGTATGTCCAGCATGGCCACCGTGGCGTATGTCCAGCAGGACCACAGTGGCGTATGCCCTGCAGGGCCACAGTGGCGTATGTCGTGCATGGCCACGGTGGCGTATGTCCAGCAGGGCCACTGTGGCGTATGTCCAGCATGGCCACTGTGGCGTATGTCCAGCAGGGCCACAGTGGCTCATGCCCTGCAGGGCCACTGTGGCGTATGTCCAGCATGGCCACTGTGGCGTATGTCCAGCAGGGCCACAGTGGCGTATGTCTAGCATGGCCACTGCGGCGTATGTCCAGCAGGGCCACAGTGGCGTATGTCTTGCATGGCCACTGTGGCGTATGCGTAACATTTTGCGTATGGTAGAGGAGGCAGTCTTGAGAGTTGTCCTGCATGGCCACTGTGGCGTATGTCCAGCAGGGCCACTGTGGCGTATGTCCAGCATGGCCACTGTGGCGTATGTCCAGCAGGGCCACAGTGGCGTATGTCCTGCATGGCCATAGTGGCGTATGTCCTGCATGGCCACGGTGGCGTATGTCCAGCATGGCCACCGTGGCGTATGTCCAGCAGGACCACAGTGGCGTATGCCCTGCAGGGCCACAGTGGCGTATGTCGTGCATGGCCACGGTGGCGTATGTCCAGCAGGGCCACTGTGGCGTATGTCCAGCATGGCCACTGTGGCGTATGTCCAGCAGGGCCACAGTGGCTCATGCCCTGCAGGGCCACTGTGGCGTATGTCCAGCATGGCCACTGCGGCGTATGTCCAGCAGGGCCACAGTGGCGTATGTCCTACCTGGCCATGGTGGCGTATGTCCAGCAGGGCCACAGTGGCGTATGTACAGCAGGGCCACGGTAACTTAAACAGAAACGGAGGAAGCGAAGGGACGATTGTCGCGGCTTTTCAAAGGAGCGCGAAGGTGCAGAGATCACCAGTAGGGCAAATATCAACGCCCCGAGCAAGCGAGGAGGATAGCGTGCCCCAACAAGTACGCGCAAAGCCCATACCTGAAGCAACTAGCAACCCATCTATCTTCCACAAACTAGGGGAACAGATCAAAGCGCTGGTTGAAATGCTGGAAGACGGAAAGAGACGCTCAATCCACCAGCCAATGCGAGACGCCATCGAGAGCATCAAGGCGCTCTATGAACTGGCAGCTATCGAGTCACACGACGACAAGGCCAAAGAAGTGATACGGAAGAACAACGCTTCCCAAACATCCCCATGGATGAAACCCGCAGTTGCGGAAAAAACCAAGCGAGGCCCGGAGCAGAACGGGAAAAGCCCGAGCCCTAAACGCAGGCAAAATCAGCCAGAAGCGACGGGGAAAAATATCACCCGCAAAGAGCAATCCTCGCGCAAGATCGAAGGAAGAGAGAACGCGTAAGCCCATCCCCAAAAAACAACGAAAAAGCCGAAAGCGAAACCCGCGGATAGCAGCAGAAAGCTGAACTCTGCGAAGGATGCGCAGAGGAAAGAGGATATTCCGAGGAAAACCAAGGAGAAAGCAAGACCTGACGCAATAGTTGTAGCAGCGAAGGGCGACTTGTCGTACGCGGATATACTGCGGAAAGTCAAGAACGATCCCAAGCTTGGAAACCTCGGCGAATCGGTGACAAAAATCCGCCGCACACAAAAAGGAGACCTGCTCTTCCAGCTAAAAGGAGCGGGAATAAAGGCCGACCATTTTAAGGGAATAATGGGAGAATCCCTGGGAAAAGACGCAGAGGTCAGAACACTGACCCACTGCGTTACCGTCGAAATCAAGGATATAGACGAGGTAACCACCAAAGCGGATATCTGCGAGGCAATAGTATCCCAGACTCAGCTGACCGAACTGAAGGAAACAGACATAGTAAGTCTGCGCAAAGCCTATGGCGGCACCCAAGTCGCAATGATTGGATTACCTGCAGAAAATGCAAACTCACTGCTGAAGGAGGGAAAGATACGGATAGGCTGGATCAACTGCCGTATCCGGGAACGCACAGCGCTAACCAAGTGCTTTAGATGCCTAGGATTTGGGCACACAGCACGTCAGTGCAAGAGTGAGCAGGACCGCTCCAAAATGTGCAGAAGATGTGGCACAGAGGGCCACATAGCTAAGAACTGCTCTCACGAGCCGAAGTGTTTCTGGTGCAAGAGCACCAACCCCGACAACGCAGGACATGTAGCTGGCAGTGCAAAGTGTCCGGTTTTCAGGAGGGCCCTCACCAATAAAACATGATGAAGGTTATACAAATTAACCTTAATCACTGTGCGGCCGCACAAGACCTTCTGGCACAAATGTCAAGAGAAGAAAAAGCGGATGTTGCCATCATCAGCGAGCCGTATAAATCCCTAGATGGCGACAGCTGGACAGATGACACATCCAAGAAAGCAGCAATTTGGATCTGTGGAAACCACACCTTCCAAAACATTAGCACAGTAACGGAATATGTTGCGTGCGCCCGGATAAATGGCACCCACTTTTACAGCTGCTATGCTCCCCCAAGTCTACCACACAGAGAATACCTGAGTCTCTTAGATCATATAGTAGCGGACGCACGAGGAAAGCATCCGGTCATCATTGCCGGAGACTTCAACGCGTGGGCTACGGAATGGGGCAGTAGATGCACAAATAAAAGGGGGGTTGCCCTCCTAGAAGCATTCGCATCGTTGGAGATTGGCCTAGTTAACAAAGGTTCAACACAAACCTTCCGCAAAGCAGGCAGAAGTTCCATAGTTGACATAACGTTCGCAAGCAACTCTCTATTGCCCAAAACAAATTGGCGAGTCAGCGAGAAATACACGCACAGTGACCACCAGGCGGTTGTATTCAAGATTGATAGTGTGAAGCCCAGACAGCGACCAAAACGAACGGGGCCCAAGTGGAAGGACACCACTTTCGATGAAGAAGTGTTTGGAGAAACGATAAGCTCTGACTTCCCCGCCAACACCACATCAGCGGAAAGCATGTCGAGTAATCTGATCCAAGCATTATCAACAGCATGCGACGCAGCGATGCCTAGGAGGTCCACTAGCGGAAGGGGAGAACCATGCTACTGGTGGAACGACAGCATAAGGAATCTCAGGACAACCTGCCTTAAAGCCCGTCGTAGATCCCAGCGTTCCAGAGGTAGACCGGAGTTCCAGGAACGATTGGCCGCCTTCAGGCTGGCAAGGCGCAACCTGGAAAAGGCAATTAAGGAGAGCAAAGCAAATTACTTCAAGAATCTTTGCAAGGAAGCACACCTAGACCCCTGGGGAGGAGCATATAGAGTGGTAATGAAAAAAGTGAAAGGCAGTAGGACGCCTCAACTAACCTGCCCACTGATGCTCAAAACAATAGTGGAACACCTGTTCCCCAGGAAACCTCCTACAATGTTCGTCCTTACACAAGGAGCTAGTTCGGATCAAATCCCACCAGTCACGGCTGAAGAGCTGCAGATTGCGTGCAGGAAAATTGCCGACAAAAAAGCACCTGGCCCTGACGGCATCCCTAATAAAGCCATCAAGGCGGCCGTCGAGAAGAGGCCCGAACTGTTCACAGCGGCGATGCAAAGGTGCCTCGAAGAAGGTAACTTTCCAAATCGCTGGAAACTCCAAAACCTGGTACTGATACCCAAAGGCAATAAGCCCCCAGGAGAACCGTCAGGGTACCGACCAATCTGCCTGCTTGACACCACGGGAAAGATCCTTGAGAGCATCATATACGGCAGGTTAATCGGTGTGGCGGAGGAGCGAGGAGCCTTGTCCGACCATCAGTTCGGCTTCAGGAAATCGCGCTCCACCATCGACGCCATCAAAGAGGTGGTAGACACAGCAAGCGAAGCGATAACGGGTTCAAGATGGAGGGGCGGTACAAAAAAATACTGTGCCGTAGTTACGCTGGACATCAAAAACGCGTTTAACTCAGCGAACTGGTCCTGCATCATGAGAGCCTTGAATAGGATGAGCACACCGCAGTACTTGAGGAAGATTATCGTCAGCTACTTCACCAATAGGAAACTTAGATACCAGACTGACGATGGAATGAAATACCACGAAGTCTCGGCAGGCGTTCCACAGGGCTCAGTCCTTGGACCCCTCCTGTGGAACCTAATGTACGACGGAGTACTGAGACTCACGCAACCAGACGGAGTCAAGGTGATCGGTTTTGCCGACGACATCGCGGTCGTGACAGTAGCCAAAAATATCCACGAGGTGGAAGCAGCCACAAACGAAGCGATCGCCAGGATCAAGGATTGGATGGAATCCGCCGACTTAGAACTAGCTGACCACAAGACTGAGGCTGTCTTAATAACCAGTCGAAAGACGGTGGAATACGCTAGCTTCCGGGTTGGTTCCCAGATAATTCGATCGAAGATGGCTCTGAAATACCTAGGGGTAATGCTCGACAACCGGCTTAACTTCAAAACGCACGTCGAGTACTGCAGCAAAAAGGCAGCAAGGATGCAGGCAGCGCTCTCAGGAATGCTGCCCAACATCGGAGGACCTGGATACGAGAGAAGGATCCTGCTTTCCACAGTGGTAAGCTCAATCCTCCTATATGCTGCACCAGTATGGGCGGGGGCCCTGGCGAACACGGATGCAGCAAGGAAGCTCTCGACACCATACAGGCTCTGCGTGATAAGAGCAATCAGCGGTTTCCGAACAATTTCGTACGAAGCAGCCTGCGTCATTGCGGGTATGGTCCCGATCGACATTCTCGCCAGCGAAATGCAAAGGATCTACCTACGGAGATCTGCAAATCACTCGGTGACTAGCGCAAGAGGTCTAAAAAAGGAAGAAAGGGCAACATCAATGGCACTGTGGCAAACCAGGTGGGACACCACAACCAAAGGCAGATGGACCCATAAATTGATACCCAGAATAGAAGCCTGGACAACGAGAGCTCACGGGAACTGCAACTACCACCTCACGCAGTTCTTGTCGGGCCATGGGGGTTACCGAAAATACCTCCACAGATTCGGTCACGACAGCTCACCCACTTGTCCAGAATGCGCGCGCGAAGATGAAGACGCAGAGCACGTAATATTCCATTGCAGACGCTTTGCCGTGGCGAGAGGAAGTCTACCAACTCCCGAGCTCGTAGTTAGCCATATGATGGAGTCAGCTGACAAATGGCTAGTGACATGTTCCTTTATTACAAGGGTGCAGATCGAGCTAAGAAGGCTGGAAAAAGAAAGAAAGGCCGAATTGGCAAATATAGATCACATAGCGTGATATGCTAACCAGCCCCGCGAAGTAATACCTAACGGCAGTTCCGCGGGGAGAGTGGTAGAAGTGTGCAGAGGTGTGGTTTAGGACGTAGGCGCGAGGAAAAAGGAGAACAATATCCCGTGAATCGTTCATGCTGGTAACACGGGTTACCAGTATCTTGAAGAAGATTCCACATCCATTGGCGCAAACCATAAAAAAAAAAAAAAAAAAAAAGAGGAGGCAGTCTTGAGAGCTGTCCTGCATGGCCACGGTGGCGTATGTCCTGCATGGCCACTGCGGCGTATGTCCAGCATGGCCACTGCGGCGTATGTCCAGCAGGGCCACAGTGGCGTATGTCCAGCAGGGCCACAGTGGCGTATGTCCAGCATGGCCACTGCGGCGTATGTCCAGCATGGCCACTGCGGCGTATGTCCAGCAGGGCCACAGTGGCGTATGTCCAGCAGGGCCACAGTGGCGTATGTCCAGCATGGCCACTGCGGCGTATGTCCAGCAGGGCCACAGTGGCGTATGTCCTGCAGGGCCACTGTGGCGTATGTCCAGCAGGGCCACAGTGGCGTATGTCCTGCATGGCCACTGTGGCGTATGCGTAACATTTTTCGTATGGTAGAGGAGGCAGTCTTGAGAGCTGTCCTGCATGGCAACTGTGGTGTATGTCCAGCATGGCCACTGTGGCGTATGTCCAGCAGGGCCACAGTGGCGTATGTCCTGCAGGGCCACTGTGGCGTATGTCCAGCAGGGCCACAGTGGCGTATGTCCAGCAGGGCCACAGTGGCGTATGTCCAGCAGGGCCACAGTGGCGTATGTCCAGCATGGCCACTGCGGCGTATGTCCAGCAGGGCCACAGTGGCGTATGTCCTGCAGGGCCACTGTGGCGTATGTCCAGCAGGGCCACAGTGGCGTATGTCCAGCATGGCCACTGCGGCGTATGTCCAGCATGGCCACTGCGGCGTATGTCCAGCAGGGCCACAGTGGCGTATGTCCAGCATGGCCACTGCGGCGTATGTCCTGCATGGCCACTGTGGCGTATGCGTAACATTTTTCGTATGGTAGAGGAGGCAGTCTTGAGAGCTGTCCTGCATGGCAACTGTGGCGTATGTCCCGCAGGGCCACAGTCGCGTTTGTCCAGCATGGCCACTGTGGCGTATGCGTAACATTTTTCGTATGGTAGAGGAGGCAGTCTTGGGAGCTGTCCTACATGGCAACTGTGGCGTATGTCCTGCATGGCCACTGTGGCGCATGCGTAACATTTTTCGTATGGTAGAGGAGGCAGTCTTGAGAGTTGTCCCGCATGGCAACTGTGGCGTTTGTCCAGCATGCGTATGTCCAGCAGGGCCACAGTGGCGTATGTCCTGCATGGCCACTGTGGCGTATGCGTAACATTTTTCGTATGGTAGAGGAGGCAGTCTTGAGAGTTGTCCTGCATGGCAACTGTGGCGTTTGTCCAGCATGCGTATGTCCAGCAGGGCCACAGTGGCGTATGTCCTGCATGGCCACTGTGGCGTATGCGTAACATTTTTCGTATGGTACAGGAGGCAGTCTTGAGAGTTGTCCTGCATGGCAACTGTGGCGTATGTCCAGCAGGGCCACAGTGGCGAATGTCCTGCAGGGCCACTGTGGCGTATGTCCTGCATGGCCACAGTGGCGTATGCGTAACATTTTTCGTATGGTACAGGAGGCAGTCTTGAGAGTTGTCCTGCATGGCAACTGTGGCGTTTGTCCAGCATGGCCACTGTGGCGTATGTCCAGCAGGGCCACAGTGGCGTATGTCCTGCAGGGCCACTGTGGCGTATGTCCTGCATGGCCACTATACGTAACATTTTTCGTATGGTAGAGGAGGCAGTCTTGAGAGCTGTCCTGCATGGCCACGGTGGCATATGTCCTGCAGGGCCACTGCGGCGTATGTCCAGCAGGGCCACAGTGGCGTATGTCCAGCAGGGCCACAGTGGCGTATGTCCTGCATGGCCACTGTGGCGTATGCGTAACATTTTTCGTATGGTAGAGGAGGCAGTCTTGAGAGTTGTCCTGCATGGTAACTGTGGCGTTTGTCCAGCATGGCCACTGTGGCGTATGTCCAGCAGGGCCACAGTGGCGTATGTCCAGCAGGGCCACTGTGGCGTATGTCCTTCATGGCCACTGTGGCGTATGTCCCGCAGGGCCACAGTGGCGTATGCGTAACATTTTTCGTATGGTAGAGGAGGCAGTCTTGAGAGTTGTCCTGCATGGTAACTGTGGCGTTTGTCCTGCATGGCCACGGTGGCATATGTCCTGCAGGGCCACTGCGGCGTATGTCCAGCAGTGCCACTGTGGCGTATGTCCAGCATGGCCACTGTGGCGTATGTCCAGCAGGGCCACAGTGGCATATGGCCTGCACGGCCACTGTGGCGTATGCGTAACATTTTTCGTATGGTAGAGGAGGCAGTCTTGAGAGTTGTCCTGCATGGCAACTGTGGCGTATGTCCAGCATGGCCACAGTGGCGTTTGTTCAGCAGGGCCACTGTGGCGTGTGCGTAACATTTTTCGTATGGTAGAGGAGGCAGTCTTGAGAGCTGTCCTGCATGGCCACGGTGGCGTATGTCCTGCATGGCCACTGCGGCGTATGTCCAGCATGGCCACTGCGGCGTATGTCCAGCAGGGCCACAGTGGCGTATGTCCAGCAGGGCCACAGTGGCGTATGTCCAGCATGGCCACTGCGGCGTATGTCCAGCAGGGCCACAGTGGCGTATGTCCTGCAGGGCCACTGTGGCGTATGTCCAGCAGGGCCACAGTGGCGTATGTCCTGCATGGCCACTGTGGCGTATGCGTAACATTTTTCGTATGGTAGAGGAGGCAGTCTTGAGAGCTGTCCTGCATGGCAACTGTGGTGTATGTCCAGCATGGCCACTGTGGCGTATGTCCAGCAGGGCCAAAGTGGCGTATGTCCTGCAGGGCCACTGTGGCGTATGTCCAGCAGGGCCACAGTGGCGTATGTCCAGCATGGCCACAGTGGCGTATGTCCAGCAGGGCCACAGTGGCGTATGTCCAGCATGGCCACTGCGGCGTATGTCCAGCAGGGCCACAGTGGCGTATGTCCTGCAGGGCCACTGTGGCGTATGTCCAGCAGGGCCACAGTGGCGTATGTCCAGCATGGCCACTGCGGCGTATGTCCAGCATGGCCACTGCGGCGTATGTCCAGCAGGGCCACAGTGGCGTATGTCCAGCAGGGCCACAGTGGCGTATGTCCAGCATGGCCACTGCGGCGTATGTCCAGCAGGGCCACAGTGGCGTATGTCCTGCAGGGCCACTGTGGCGTATGTCCAGCAGGGCCACAGTGGCGTATGTCCAGCAGGGCCACAGTGGCGTATGTCCAGCATGGCCACTGCGGCGTATGTCCAGCAGGGCCACAGTGGCGAATGTCCTGCAGGGCCACTGTGGCGTATGTCCAGCAGGGCCACAGTGGCGTATGTCCTGCATGGCCACTGTGGCGTATGCGTAACATTTTTCGTATGGTAGAGGAGGCAGTCTTGAGAGCTGTCCTGCATGGCCACGGTGGCGTATGTCCTGCATGGCCACAGTGGCGTATGTCCTGCAGCGCCACTGTGGCGTATGTCCAGCAGGGCCACAGTGGCGTATGTCCTGCACGGCCACTGTGGCGTATGCGTAACATTATTCGTATAGTAGAGGAGGCAGTCTTGAGAGTTGTACAGCATGGCCACGGTGGCGTATGTCCTGCATGGCCACTGTGGCGTATGTCCAGCAGGGCCACAGTGGCGTATGTCCTGCATGGCCACTGTGGCGTATGCGTAACATTTTTCGTATGGTAGAGGAGGCAGTCTTGAGAGTTGTCCTGCATGGCAACTGTGGTGTATGTCCAGCATGGCCACTGTGGCGTATGTCCAGCAGGGCCACAGTGGCGTATGTCCTGCATGGCCACAGTGGCGTATGTCCTGCAGCGCCACTGTGGCGTATGTCCTGCAGCGCCACTCTGGCGTATGTCCTGCATGGCCACTGTGGCGTATGCGTAACATTTTTCGTATGGTAGAGGAGGCAGTCTTGAGAGTTGTACAGCAGGGCCACAGTGGCGTATGTTCAGCAGGGCCACTGTGGCGTATGCGTAACATTTTTCGTATGGTAGAGGAGGCAGTCTTGAGAGTTGTCCTGCATGGCAACTGTGGCGTATGTCCTGCAGGGCCACTGTGGCGTATGCCCAGCAGGGAAACAGTGGCGTATGTCCTGCAGCGCCACAGTGGCGTATGTCCTGCATGGCCACTGTGGCGTATGCGTAACATTTTTCGTATGGTAGAGGAGGCAGTCTTGAGAGCTGTCCTGCATGGCAACTGTGGCGTTTGTCCAGCATGGCCACTGTGGCGTATGTCCAGCAGGGCCACAGTCGCGTATGTCCAGCAGGGCCACTGTGGCGTATGTCCCGCACCGCCACTGCGGCGTATGTCCAGCAGGGCCACAGTGGCGTATGTCCTGCATGGCCACTGTGGCGTATGCGTAACATTTTTCGTATGGTAGAGGAGGCAGTCTTGAGAGTTGTCCTGCATGGCAACTGTGGCGTTTGTCCAGCATGGCCACTGTGTCGTATGTCCAGCAGGGCCACAGTCGCGTATGTCCAGCAGGGCCACAGTGGCGTATGTCCAGCAGCGCCACTGCGGCGTATGTCCAGCAGGGCCACAGTGGCGTATGTCCTGCAGGGCCACTGTGGCGTATGTCCAGCAGGGCCACAGTGGCGTATGCGTAACATTTTTCGTATTGTAGAGGAGGCGGTCTTGAGAGTTGTCCTGCATGGCAACTGTTGCGTTTGTCCAGCAGGGCCACAGCCGCGTATGTCCAGCAGGGCCACTGTGGCGTATGTCCTGCAGCGCCACTGCGGCGTATGTCCAGCAGGGCCACAGTGGCGTAAGTCATGCAGGGCCACTGTGGCGTATGTCCAGCAGGGCCACAGTGGCGTATGTCCTGCAGCGCCACTGTGGCGTATGTCCTGCAGCGCCACTCTGGCGTATGTCCTGCATGGCCACTGTGGCGTATGCGTAACATTTTTCGTATGGTAGAGGAGGCAGTCTTGAGAGTTGTCCTGCATGGCAACTGTGGCGTATGTCCAGCATGGCCACTGTGGCGTATGTCCAGCAGGGCCACAGTGGCGTATGTCCTGCAGGGCCACTGTGGCGTATGTCCAGCAGCGCCACTGCGGCGTATGTCCAGCAGGGCCACAGTGGCGTATGTCCAGCAGGGCCACAGTGGCGTATGTCCTGCAGGGCCACTGTGGCGTACGTCCAGCATTGCCACTGTGGCGTATGTCCCGCAGGGCCACTGTGGCGTACGCGTAACATTTTTCGTATGGTAGAGGAGGCAGTCTTGAGAGTTGTCCTGCATGGCAACTGTGGCGTATGTCCAGCATGGCCACTGTGGCGTATGTCCAGCAGGGCCACAGTGGCGTATGTCCTGCAGGGCCACTGTGGCGTATGTCCAGCAGCGCCACTGCGGCGTATGTCCAGCAGGGCCACAGTGGCGTATGTCCTGCAGGGCCACTGTGGCGTATGTCCAGCAGGGCCACAGTGGCGTATGTCCCGCATGGCCACTGTGGCGTATGCGTAACATTTTTCGTATGGTAGAGGAGGCAGTCTTGAGAGTTGTCCTGCATGGCAACTGTGGCGTATGTCCAGCATGGCCACTGTGGCGTATGTCCAGCAGGGCCACAGTGGCGTATGTCCTGCAGGGCCACTGTGGCGTATGTCCAGCAGCGCCACTGCGGCGTATGTCCAGCAGGGCCACAGTGGCGTATGTCCAGCAGGGCCACAGTGGCGTATGTCCTGCAGGGCCACTGTGGCGTACGTCCAGCATTGCCACTGTGGCGTATGTCCCGCAGGGCCACTGTGGCGTATGTCCAGCATGGCCACTGTGGCGTATGTCCAGCAGGGCCACAGTGGCGTATGTCCTGCACGGCCACTGTGGCGTATGCGTAACATTTTTCGTATGGTAGAGGAGGCAGTCTTGAGAGCTGTCCTGCATGGCAACTGTGGCGTACGTCCAGCATGGCCACTGTGGCGTATGTCCCGCAGGGCCACTGTGGCGTATGTCCAGCATGGCAACTGTGGCGTATGTCCTGCATGGCCACTGTGGCGTATGTCCTGCAGGGCCACTGTGGCGTATGTCCAGCATGGCCACAGTGGCGTATGTCCTGCATGGCCACTGTGGCGCATGCGTAACATTTTTCGTATGGTAGAGGAGGCAGTCTTGAGAGCTGTCCTGCATGGCCACTGTGGCGTATGTCCAGCAGGGCCACAGTCGCGTATGTCCAGCAGGGCCACTGTGGCGTATGCGTAACATTTTTCGTATGGTAGAGGAGGCAGTCTTGAGAGTTGTCCTGCATGGCAACTGTGGCGTTTGTCCAGCATGGCCACTGTGGCGTATATCCAGCAGGGCCACAGTGGCGTATGTCCTGCAGGGCCACTGTGGCGTATGCGTAACATTTTTCGTATGGTAGAGGAGGCAGTCTTGAGAGCTGTCCTGCATGGCAACTGTGGCGTACGTCCAGCATGGCCACTGTGGCGTATGTCCCGCAGGGCCACTGTGGCGTATGTCCAGCATGGCCACTGTGGCGTATGTCCAGCATGGCAACTGTGGCGTATGTCCTGCATGGCCACTGTGGCGTATGTCCTGCAGGGCCACTGTGGCGTATGTCCAGCATGGCCACAGTGGCGTATGTCCTGCATGGCCACTGTGGCGCATGCGTAACATTTTTCGTATGGTAGAGGAGGCAGTCTTGAGAGTTGTCCTGCATGGCAACTGTGGCGTTTGTCCAGCATGCGTATGTCCAGCAGGGCCACAGTGGCGTATGTCCTGCATGGCCACTGTGGCGTATGCGTAACATTTTTCGTATGGTAGAGGAGGCAGTCTTGAGAGCTGTCCTGCATGGCAACTGTGGTGTATGTCCAGCATGGCCACTGTGGCGTATGTCCAGCAGGGCCACAGTGGCGTATGTCCTGCAGGGCCACTGTGGCGTATGTCCTGCATGGCCACTATACGTAACATTTTTCGTATGGTAGAGGAGGCAGTCTTGAGAGCTGTCCTGCATGGCCACAGTGGCGTATGTCCAGCAGGGCCACAGTGGCGTATGCCTGCATGGCCACTGTGGCGTATGTCCAGCAGGGCCACAGTGGCGTATGTCCTGCATGGCCACACTGGCGTATGTCCTGCATGGCCACGGTGGCATATGTCCTGCAGGGCCACTGCGGCGTATGTCCTGGATGGCCACTGTGGCGTATTCGTAACATTTTTCGTAGGCAGTCTTGAGAGTTGCCCTGCATGGCAACTGTGGCGTATGTCCAGCAGGGCCACAGTGGCGTATGTCCTGCAGCGCCACTGTGGCGTATGTCCAGCAGGGCCACACTGGCGTATGCCCTGCATGGCCACTGTGGCGTATGTCCAGCAGGGCCACAGTGGCGTATGTCCTGCATGGCCACACTGGCGTATGTCCTGCATGGCCACGGTGGCATATGTCCTGCAGGGCCACTGCGGCGTATGTTTAGCAGGGCCACAGTGGCGTATGTCCTGCATGGCCACAGTGGCGTATGTCCTGCAGCGCCACTGTGGCGTATGTCCAGCAGGGCCACAGTGGCGTATGTCCTGCAGGGCCACTGTGGCGTATGCGTAACATTTTTCGTATGGTAGAGGAGGCAGTCTTGAGAGCTGTCCTGCATGGCAACTGTGGCGTACGTCCAGCATGGCCACTGTGGCGTATGTCCCGCAGGGCCACTGTGGCGTATGTCCTGCAGGGCCACTGTGGCGTATGTCCAGCATGGCCACAGTGGCGTATGTCCTGCATGGCCACTGTGGCGCATGCGTAACATTTTTCGTATGGTAGAGGAGGCAGTCTTGAGAGTTGTCCTGCATGGCAACTGTGGCGTTTGTCCAGCATGCGTATGTCCAGCAGGGCCACAGTGGCGTATGTCCTGCATGGCCACTGTGGCGTATGCGTAACATTTTTCGTATGGTAGAGGAGGCAGTCTTGAGAGCTGTCCTGCATGGCAACTGTGGTGTATGTCCAGCATGGCCACTGTGGCGTATGTCCAGCAGGGCCACAGTGGCGTATGTCCTGCAGGGCCACTGTGGCGTATGTCCTGCATGGCCACTATACGTAACATTTTTCGTATGGTAGAGGAGGCAGTCTTGAGAGCTGTCCTGCATGGCCACAGTGGCGTATGTCCAGCAGGGCCACAGTGGCGTATGCCTGCATGGCCACTGTGGCGTATGTCCAGCAGGGCCACAGTGGCGTATGTCCTGCATGGCCACACTGGCGTATGTCCTGCATGGCCACGGTGGCATATGTCCTGCAGGGCCACTGCGGCGTATGTCCTGGATGGCCACTGTGGCGTATTCGTAACATTTTTCGTAGGCAGTCTTGAGAGTTGCCCTGCATGGCAACTGTGGCGTATGTCCAGCAGGGCCACAGTGGCGTATGTCCTGCAGCGCCACTGTGGCGTATGTCCAGCAGGGCCACACTGGCGTATGCCCTGCAGGGCCACTGTGGCGTATGTCCTGCATGGCCACTATACGTAACATTTTTCGTATGGTAGAGGAGGCAGTCTTGAGAGCTGTCCTGCATGGCCACAGTGGCGTATGTCCAGCAGGGCCACAGTGGCGTATGCCTGCATGGCCACTGTGGCGTATGTCCAGCAGGGCCACAGTGGCGTATGTCCTGCATGGCCACACTGGCGTATGTCCTGCATGGCCACGGTGGCATATGTCCTGCAGGGCCACTGCGGCGTATGTCCTGGATGGCCACTGTGGCGTATTCGTAACATTTTTCGTAGGCAGTCTTGAGAGTTGCCCTGCATGGCAACTGTGGCGTATGTCCAGCAGGGCCACAGTGGCGTATGTCCTGCAGCGCCACTGTGGCGTATGTCCAGCAGGGCCACACTGGCGTATGCCCTGCATGGCCACTGTGGCGTATGTCCAGCAGGGCCACAGTGGCGTATGTCCTGCATGGCCACACTGGCGTATGTCCTGCATGGCCACGGTGGCATATGTCCTGCAGGGCCACTGCGGCGTATGTTTAGCAGGGCCACAGTGGCGTATGTCCTGCATGGCCACAGTGGCGTATGTCCTGCAGCGCCACTGTGGCGTATGTCCAGCAGGGCCACAGTGGCGTATGTCCTGCACGGCCACTGTGGCGTATGCGTAACATTTTTCGTATGGTAGAGGAGGCAGTCTTGAGAGTTGTCCTGCATGGCCACTGTGGCGTATGTCCAGCAGGGCCACAGTGGCGTATGTCCTGCACGGCCACTGTGGCGTATGCGTAACATTTTTCGTATGGTAGAGGAGGCAGTCTTGAGAGTTGTCCTGCATGGCCACTGTGGCGTATGTCCAGCAGGGCCACAGTGGCGAATGTCCTGCACGGCCACTGTGGCGTATGCGTAACATTTTTCGTATGGTAGAGGAGGCAGTCTTGAGAGTTGTCCTGCAGGGCCACTGTGGCGTATGTCCTGCATGGCCACTATGGAGTATGCCCAGCAGGGCCACAGTGGCGTATGTCCTGCATGGCCACGGTGGCATATGTCCAGCAGGGCCACTGCGGCGTATGTCCAGCAGGGCCACAGTGGCGTATGTCCTGCAGGGCCACAGTGGCGTATGTCCTGCATGGCCACTGTGGCGTATGCCCAGCTGGGCCACAGTGGCGTATGTCCTGCACGGCCACTGTGGCGTATGTCCTGCATGGCCACTGTGGCGTATGTCCAGCAGGGCCACAGTGGCGTATGTCCTGCAGGGCCACTGTGGCGTATGTCCTGCATGGCCACTATGGAGTATGTCCAGCAGGGCCACAGTGGCGTATGTCCTGCATGGCCACGGTGGCATATGTCCAGCAGGGCCACTGCGGCGTATGTCCAGCAGGGCCACAGTGGCGTATGTCCTGCAGGGCCACAGTGGCGTATGTCCTGCATGGCCACTGTGGCGTATGCCCAGCTGGGCCACAGTGGCGTATGTCCTGCAGGGCCACTGTGGCGTATGTCCTGCATGGCCACTGTGGCGTATGCGTAACATTTTTCGTATGGTAGAGGAGGCAGTCTTGAGAGTTGTACAGCAGGGCCACTGTGGCGTTTGTCCAGCAGGGCCACAGTGGCGTATGTCCTGCAGCGCCACTGTGGCGTATGTCCAGCAGGACCACAGTGGCGTATGTCCTGCAGGGCCACAGTGGCGTATGTCCTGCATGGCCACTGTGGCGTATGCCCAGCTGGGCCACAGTGGCGTATGTCCTGCAGGGCCACTGTGGCGTATGTCCTGCATGGCCACTATGGAGTATGTCCAGCAGGGCCACAGTGGCGTATGTCCTGCATGGCCACGGTGGCATATGTCCAGCAGGGCCACTGCGGCGTATGTCCAGCAGGGCCACAGTGGCGCATGTCCTGCAGGGCCACAGTGGCGTATGTCCTGCATGGCCACTGTGGCGTATGCCCAGCTGGGCCACAGTGGCGTATGTCCTGCAGGGCCACTGTGGCGTATGTCCTGCATGGCCACTGTGGCGTATGCGTAACATTTTTCGTATGGTAGAGGAGGCAGTCTTGAGAGTTGTACAGCAGGGCCACTGTGGCGTTTGTCCAGCAGGGCCACAGTGGCGTATGTCCTGCAGCGCCACTGTGGCGTATGTCCAGCAGGACCACAGTGGCGTATGTCCTGCAGGGCCACAGTGGCGTATGTCCTGCATGGCCACTGTGGCGTATGCCCAGCTGGGCCACAGTGGCGTATGTCCTGCACGGCCACAGTGGCGTATGCCCTGCATGGCCACTGTGGCGTATGTCCAGCAGGGCCACAGTGGCGTATGTCCAGCAGGGCCACAGTGGCGTATGTCCTGCATGGCCGCTGTGGCGTATGTCCAGCAGGGCCACAGTGGCGTATGTCCTGCATGGCCGCTGTGGCGTATGTCCAGCAGGGCCACAGTCGCGTATGTCCAGCAGGGCCACAGTGGCGTATGTCCTGCATGGCCACTGTGGCGTATGTCCAGCAGGGCCACAGTGGCATATGTCCAGCATGGCCACTGTGGCGTATGTCCAGCAGGGCCACAGTGGCGTATGTCCAGCAGGGCCACAGTGGCGTATGTCCTGCATGGCCACTGTGGCGCATGCGTAACATTTTTCGTATGGTAGAGGAGGCAGTCTTGAGAGCTGTCCTGCATGGCAACTGTGGCGTATGTCCTGCATGGCCACTGTGGCGTAAGTCCTGCAGGGCCACTGTGGCGTATGTCCAGCATGGCCACTGTGGCGTATGTCCAGCAGGGCCACAGTCGCGTATGTCCAGCAGGGCCACAGTGGCGTATGTCCTGCATGGCCACTGTGGCGTATGTCCAGCAGGGCCACAGTGGCATATGTCCAGCATGGCCACTGTGGCGTATGTCCTGCATGGCCACTGTGGCGCATGCGTAACATTTTTCGTATGGTAGAGGAGGCAGTCTTGAGAGTTGTACAGCAGGGCCACTGTGGCGTTTGTCCAGCAGGGCCACAGTGGCGTATGTCCTGCAGCGCCACTGTGGCGTATGTCCAGCAGGACCACAGTGGCGTATGTCCTGCAGGGCCACAGTGGCGTATGTCCTGCATGGCCACTGTGGCGTATGCCCAGCTGGGCCACAGTGGCGTATGTCCTGCAGGGCCACTGTGGCGTATGTCCTGCATGGCCACTATGGAGTATGTCCAGCAGGGCCACAGTGGCGTATGTCCTGCATGGCCACGGTGGCATATGTCCAGCAGGGCCACTGCGGCGTATGTCCAGCAGGGCCACAGTGGCGTATGTCCTGCAGGGCCACAGTGGCGTATGTCCTGCATGGCCACTGTGGCGTATGCCCAGCTGGGCCACAGTGGCGTATGTCCTGCAGGGCCACTGTGGCGTATGTCCTGCATGGCCACTGTGGCGTATGCGTAACATTTTTCGTATGGTAGAGGAGGCAGTCTTGAGAGTTGTACAGCAGGGCCACTGTGGCGTTTGTCCAGCAGGGCCACAGTGGCGTATGTCCTGCAGCGCCACTGTGGCGTATGTCCAGCAGGACCACAGTGGCGTATGTCCTGCAGGGCCACAGTGGCGTATGTCCTGCATGGCCACTGTGGCGTATGCCCAGCTGGGCCACAGTGGCGTATGTCCTGCAGGGCCACTGTGGCGTATGTCCTGCATGGCCACTATGGAGTATGTCCAGCAGGGCCACAGTGGCATATGTCCAGCATGGCCACTGTGGCGTATGTCCAGCAGGGCCACAGTGGCGTATGTCCAGCAGGGCCACAGTGGCGTATGTCCTGCATGGCCACTGTGGCGCATGCGTAACATTTTTCGTATGGTAGAGGAGGCAGTCTTGAGAGCTGTCCTGCATGGCAACTGTGGCGTATGTCCTGCATGGCCACTGTGGCGTAAGTCCTGCAGGGCCACTGTGGCGTATGTCCAGCATGGCCACTGTGGCGTATGTCCAGCAGGGCCACAGTCGCGTATGTCCAGCAGGGCCACAGTGGCGTATGTCCTGCATGGCCACTGTGGCGTATGTCCAGCAGGGCCACAGTGGCATATGTCCAGCATGGCCACTGTGGCGTATGTCCTGCATGGCCACTGTGGCGCATGCGTAACATTTTTCGTATGGTAGAGGAGGCAGTCTTGAGAGCTGTCCTGCATGGCAACTGTGGCTTATGTCCTGCATGGTCACAGTGGCGTATGCGTAACATTTTTCGTATGGTAGAGGAGGCAGTCTTGAGAGTTGTCCTGCATGGCAACTGTGGCGTTTGTCCAGCATGACCACTGTGGCGTATGTCCAGCAGGGCCACAGTGGCGTATGTCTAGCAGGGCCACAGTGGCGTATGTCCAGCAGGGCCACAGTGGCGTATGTCCTGCATGGCCACTGTGGCGTATGCGTAACATTTTTCGTATGGTAGAGGAGGCAGTCTTGAGAGTTGTCCAGCATGGCCACTGTGGCGCATGCGTAACATTTTTCGTATGGTAGAGGAGGCAGTCTTGAGAGCTGTCCTGCATGGCAACTGTGGCGTATGTCCAGCAGGGCCACAGTGGCGTATGTCCAGCAGGGCCACAGTGGCGTATGTCCTGCAGGGCCACTGTGGGGTATGTCCAGCATGGCCACTGTGGCGTATGTCCAGCAGGGCCACAGTGGCGTATGTCCTGCAGGGCCACAGTGGCGTATGTCCAGCATGGCCCCAGTGGAGTATGCGTAACATTTTTCGTATGGTAGAGGAGGCAGTCTTGAGAGCTGTCCTGCATGGCAACTGTGGCGTATGTCCAGCAGGGCCACAGTGGCGTATGTCCAGCAGGGCCACAGTGGCGTATGTCCTGCATGGCCACTGTGGCGTATGTCCAGCAGGGCCACAGTGGCGTATGTCCAGCAGGGCCACAGTGGCGTATGTCCTGCATGGCCACTGTGGCGCATGCGTAACATTTTTCGTATGGTAGAGGAGGCAGTCTTGAGAGCTGTCCTGCATGGCAACTGTGGCGTATGTCCTGCATGGCCACTGTGGCGTAAGTCCTGCAGGGCCACTGTGGCGTATGTCCAGCATGGCCACTGTGGCGTATGTCCAGCAGGGCCACAGTCGCGTATGTCCAGCAGGGCCACAGTGGCGTATGTCCTGCATGGCCACTGTGGCGTATGCGTAACATTTTTCGTATGGTAGAGGAGGCAGTCTTGAGAGTTGTCCTGCATGGCAACTGTGGCGTTTGTCCAGCATGGCCACTGTGGCGTATGTCCAGCAGGACCACAGTGGCGTATGTCCTGCATGGCCACAGTGGCGTATGTCCTGCATGGCCACTGTGGCGTATGTCCAGCAGGACCACAGTGGCGTATATCCTGCATGGCCACTGTGGCGTATGCCCAGCTGGGCCACAGTGGCGTATGTCCTGCAGGGCCACTGCGGCGTATGTCCTGCATGGCCACTGTGGCGTATGCGTAACATTTTTCGTATGGTAGAGGAGGCAGTCTTGAGAGTTGTCCAGCATGGCCACTGTGGCGTATGTCCAGCAGGGCCACAGTGGCGTATGTCCTGCATAGCCACTGTGGCGCATGCGTTACATTTTTCGTATGGTAGAGGAGGCAGTCTTGAGAGTTGTCCAGCATGGCCACTGTGGCGTATGTCCAGCATGGCCACTGTGGCGTATGTCCAGCAGGGCCACAGTGGCGTATGTCCTGCAGGGCCACTGTGGCGTATGTCCAGCATGGCCACTGTGGCGTATGTCCAGCAGGGCCACAGTGGCGTATGTCCTGCAGGGCCACTGTGGCGTATGTCCAGCAGGGCCACAGTGGCGTATGTCCTGCATGGCCACTGTGGCGTATGTCCAGCAGGACCACAGTGGCGTATGTCCTGCATGGCCACTGTGGCGTATGCCCAGCTGGGCCACAGTGGCGTATGTCCTGCAGGGCCACTGTGGCGTATGTCCAGCAGGGCCACAGTGGCGTATGTCCTGCATGGCCACTGTGGCGTATGTCCAGCAGGACCACAGTGGCGTATGTCCTGCATGGCCACTGTGGCGTATGCCCAGCTGGGCCACAGTGGCGTATGTCCTGCAGGGCCACTGTGGCGTATGTCCTGCATGGCCACTGTGGCGTATGCGTAACATTTTTCGTATGGTAGAGGAGGCAGTCTTGAGAGTTGTCCAGCATGGCCACTGTGGCGTATGTCCAGCAGGACCACAGTGGCGTATGTCCTGCATGGCCACTGTGGCGTATGCCCAGCTGGGCCACAGTGGCGTATGTCCTGCAGGGCCACTGTGGCGTATGTCCAGCAGGGCCACAGTGGCGTATGTCCTGCATGGCCACTGTGGCGTATGTCCAGCAGGACCACAGTGGCGTATGTCCTGCATGGCCACTGTGGCGTATGCCCAGCTGGGCCACAGTGGCGTATGTCCTGCAGGGCCACTGTGGCGTATGTCCTGCATGGCCACTGCGGCGTATGCGTAACATTTTTCGTATGGTAGAGGAGGCAGTCTTGAGAGTTGTCCTGCATGGCAACTGTGGTGTATGTCCAGCATGGCCACTGTGGCGTATGTCCAGCAGGGCCACAGTGGCGTATGTCCTGCAGGGCCACAGTGGCGTATGTCCTGCATGGCCACTGTGGCGTATGCGTAACATTTTTCGTATGGTAGAGGAGGCAGTCTTGAGAGTTGTCCTGCATGGCAACTGTGGCGTATGTCCAGCATGGCCACTGTGGCGTATGTCCAGCAGGGCCACAGTCGCGTATGTCCAGCAGGGCCACAGTGGCGTATGTCCTGCAGGGCCACTGTGGCGTATGTCCAGCATGGCCACTGTGGCGTATGTCCAGCAGGGCCACAGTGGCGTATGTCCTGCAGGGCCACTGTGGAGTATGCGTAACATTTTTCGTATGGTAGAGGAGGCAGTCTTGAGAGTTGTCCTGCATGGCAACTGTGGTGTATGTCCAGCATGGCCACTGTGGCGTATGTCCAGCAGGGCCACAGTGGCGTATGTCCTGCAGGGCCACTGTGGCGTATGCCCAGCATGGCCCCAGTGGAGTATGCGTAACATTTTTCGTATGGTAGAGGAGGCAGTCTTGAGAGTTGTCCTGCATGGCAACTGTGGTGTATGTCCAGCATGGCCACAGTGGCGTATGTCCTGCATGGCCACTGTGGCGTATGTCCAGCAGGACCACAGTGGCGTATGTCCTGCATGGCCACTGTGGCGTATGCCCAGCTGGGCCACAGTGGCGTATGTCCTGCAGGGCCACTGTGGCGTATGTCCAGCAGGGCCACAGTGGCGTATGTCCTGCATGGCCACTGTGGCGTATGTCCAGCAGGACCACAGTGGCGTATGTCCTGCATGGCCACTGTGGCGTATGCCCAGCTGGGCCACAGTGGCGTATGTCCTGCAGGGCCACTGTGGCGTATGTCCTGCATGGCCACTGTGGCGTATGCGTAACATTTTTCGTATGGTAGAGGAGGCAGTCTTGAGAGTTGTCCAGCATGGCCACTGTGGCGTATGTCCAGCAGGGCCACAGTGGCGTATGTCCTGCATGGCCACTGTGGCGCATGCGTAACATTTTTCGTATGGTAGAGGAGGCAGTCTTGAGAGTTGTCCTGCATGGCAACTGTGGTGTATGTCCAGCATGGCCACTGTGGCGTATGTCCAGCAGGGCCACAGTGGCGTATGTCCTGCAGGGCCACTGTGGCGTATGTCCTGCATGGCCACTGTGGCGTATGCCCAGCTGGGCCACAGTGGCGTATGTCCTGCATGGCCACTGTGGCACATGCGTTACATTTTTCGTATGGTAGAAGAGGCAGTCTTGAGAGCTGTCCTGCATGGCAACTGTGGCGTATGTCAAGCAGGACCACAGTGGCGTATGTCCAGCAGGGCCACAGTGGCGTATGTCCTGCAGGGCCACTGTGGCGTATGTCCAGCATGGCCACTGTGGCGTATGTCCAGCAGGGCCACAGTGGCGTATGTCCTGCAGGGCCCCAGTGGAGTATGCGTAACATTTTTCGTATGGTAGAGGAGGCAGTCTTGAGAGTTGTCCTGCATGGCAACTGTGGCGTTTGTCCAGCATGGCCACTGTGGCGTATGTCCAGCAGGGCCACAGTGGCGTATGTCCTGCATGGCCACTGTGGCGCATGCGTAACATTTTTCGTATGGTAGAGGAGGCAGTCTTGAGAGTTGTCCTGCATGGCAACTGTGGCGTTTGTCCAGCATGGCCACTGTGGCGTATGTCCAGCAGGGCCACAGTGGCGTATGTCCTGCATGGCCACTGTGGCGCATGCGTAACATTTTTCGTATGGTAGAGGAGGCAGTCTTGAGAGTTGTCCTGCATGGCAACTGTGGCGTTTGTCCAGCATGGCCACTGTGGCGTATGTCCAGCAGGGCCACAGTGGCGTATGCCCTGCATGGCCACTGTGGCGTATGTCCAGCAAGGCTACAGTGGCGTATGTCCAGCAGGGCCACAGTGGCGTATGTCCTGCAGGGCCACTGTGGCGTATGCCCAGCATGGCCCCAGTGGAGTATGCGTAACATTTTTCGTATGGTAGAGGAGGCAGTCTTGAGAGTTGTCCTGCATGGCAACTGTGGTGTATGTCCAGCATGGCCACAGTGGCGTATGTCCTGCATGGCCACTGTGGCGTATGTCCAGCAGGACCACAGTGGCGTATGTCCTGCATGGCCACTGTGGCGTATGCCCAGCTGGGCCACAGTGGCGTATGTCCTGCAGGGCCACTGTGGCGTATGTCCAGCAGGGCCACAGTGGCGTATGTAATGCATGGCCACTGTGGCGTATGTCCAGCAGGACCACAGTGGCGTATGTCCTGCATGGCCACTGTGGCGTATGCCCAGCTGGGCCACAGTGGCGTATGTCCTGCAGGGCCACTGTGGCGTATGTCCTGCATGGCCACTGTGGCGTATGCGTAACATTTTTCGTATGGTAGAGGAGGCAGTCTTGAGAGTTGTCCAGCATGGCCACTGTGGCGTATGTCCAGCAGGGCCACAGTGGCGTATGTCCTGCATGGCCACTGTGGCGCATGCGTAACATTTTTCGTATGGTAGAGGAGGCAGTCTTGAGAGTTGTCCTGCATGGCAACTGTGGTGTATGTCCAGCATGGCCACTGTGGCGTATGTCCAGCAGGGCCACAGTGGCGTATGTCCTGCAGGGCCACTGTGGCGTATGTCCTGCATGGCCACTGTGGCGTATGCCCAGCTGGGCCACAGTGGCGTATGTCCTGCATGGCCACTGTGGCACATGCGTTACATTTTTCGTATGGTAGAGGAGGCAGTCTTGAGAGCTGTCCTGCATGGCAACTGTGGAGTATGTCAAGCAGGGCCACAGTGGCGTATGTCTAGCATGGCCACTGTGGCGTATGTCCAGCAGGGCCACAGTGGCGTATGTCCTGCATGGCTACTGTGGCGCATGCGTTACATTTTTCGTATGGTAGAGGAGGCAGTCTTGAGAGCTGTCCTGCATGGCAACTGTGGCGTATGTCAAGCAGGACCACAGTGGCGTATGTCCAGCAGGGCCACAGTGGCGTATGTCCTGCAGGGCCACTGTGGCGTATGTCCAGCATGGCCACTGTGGCGTATGTCCAGCAGGGCCACAGTGGCGTATGTCCTGCAGGGCCCCAGTGGAGTATGCGTAACATTTTTCGTATGGTAGAGGAGGCAGTCTTGAGAGTTGTCCTGCATGGCAACTGTGGCGTTTGTCCAGCATGGCCACTGTGGCGTATGTCCAGCAGGGCCACAGTGGCGTATGTCCTGCATGGCCACTGTGGCGCATGCGTAACATTTTTCGTATGGTAGAGGAGGCAGTCTTGAGAGTTGTCCTGCATGGCAACTGTGGCGTTTGTCCAGCATGACCACTGTGGCGTATGTCCAGCAGGGCCACAGTGGCGTATGTCCTGCATGGCCACTGTGGCGCATGCGTAACATTTTTCGTATGGTAGAGGAGGCAGTCTTGAGAGTTGTCCTGCATGGCAACTGTGGCGTTTGTCCAGCATGGCCACTGTGGCGTATGTCCAGCAGGGCCACAGTGGCGTATGTCCTGCATGGCCACTGTGGCGCATGCGTAACATTTTTCGTATGGTAGAGGAGGCAGTCTTGAGAGTTGTCCTGCATGGCAACTGTGGCGTTTGTCCAGCATGACCACTGTGGCGTATGTCCAGCAGGGCCACAGTGGCGTATGTCTAGCAGGGCCACAGTGGCGTATGTCCAGCAGGGCCACAGTGGCGTATGTCCTGCATGGCCACTGTGGCGCATGCGTAACATTTTTCGTATGGTAGAGGAGGCAGTCTTGAGAGTTGTCCTGCATGGCAACTGTGGCGTTTGTCCAGCATGGCCACTGTGGCGTATGTCCAGCAGGGCCACAGTGGCGTATGTCCTGCATGGCCACTGTGGCGCATGCGTAACATTTTTCGTATGGTAGAGGAGGCAGTCTTGAGAGTTGTCCTGCATGGCAACTGTGGCGTTTGTCCAGCATGGCCACTGTGGCGTATGTCCAGCAGGGCCACAGTGGCGTATGTCCAGCATGGCCACTGTGGCGTATGTCCAGCAGGGCCACAGTGGCGTATGTCCTGCAGGGCCCCAGTGGAGTATGTGTAACATTTTTCGTATGGTAGAGGAGGCAGTCTTGAGAGTTGTCCTGCATGGCAACTGTGGCGTTTGTCCAGCATGGCCACTGTTGCGTATGTCCAGCAGGGCCACAGTGGCGTATGTCCAGCATGGCCACTGTGGCGTATGTCCAACAGGGCCACAGTGGCGTATGTCCTGCATGGCCACTGTGGCGCATGCGTAACATTTTTCGTATGGTAGAGGAGGCAGTCTTGAGAGTTGTCCTGCATGGCAACTGTGGCGTATGTCCAGCATGGCCACTGTGGCGTATGTCCAGCAGGGCCACAGTCGCGTATGTCCAGCAGGGCCACAGTGGCGTATGTCCTGCAGGGCCACTGTGGCGTATGCGTAACATTTTTCGTATGGTAGAGGAGGCAGTCTTGAGAGTTGTCCTGCATGGCAACTGTGGCGTATGTCCAGCATGGCCACAGTCGCGTATGTCCAGCAGGGCCACAGTGGCGTATGTCCTGCAGGGCCACTGTGGCGTATGTCCAGCATGGCCACTGTGGCGTATGTCCAGCAGGGCCACAGTGGCGTATGTGTAACATTTTTCGTATGGTAGAGGAGGCAGTCTTGAGAGTTGTCCTGCATGGCAACTGTGGCGTTTGTCCAGCATGGCCACTGTTGCGTATGTCCAGCAGGGCCACAGTGGCGTATGTCCAGCATGGCCACTGTGGCGTATGTCCAACAGGGCCACAGTGGCGTATGTCCTGCATGGCCACTGTGGCGCATGCGTAACATTTTTCGTATGGTAGAGGAGGCAGTCTTGAGAGTTGTCCTGCATGGCAACTGTGGCGTATGTCCAGCATGGCCACTGTGGCGTATGTCCAGCAGGGCCACAGTCGCGTATGTCCAGCAGGGCCACAGTGGCGTATGTCCTGCAGGGCCACTGTGGCGTATGCGTAACATTTTTCGTATGGTAGAGGAGGCAGTCTTGAGAGTTGTCCTGCATGGCAACTGTGGCGTATGTCCAGCATGGCCACAGTCGCGTATGTCCAGCAGGGCCACAGTGGCGTATGTCCTGCATGGCCACTGTGGCGCATGCGTAACATTTTTCGTATGGTAGAGGAGGCAGTCTTGAGAGTTGTCCTGCATGGCAACTGTGGCGTTTGTCCAGCATGGCCACTGTGGCGTATGTCCAGCAGGGCCACAGTGGCGTATGTCCTGCATGGCCACTGTGGCGCATGCGTAACATTTTTCGTATGGTAGAGGAGGCAGTCTTGAGAGTTGTCCTGCATGGCAACTGTGGCGTTTGTCCAGCATGACCACTGTGGCGTATGTCCAGCAGGGCCACAGTGGCGTATGTCTAGCAGGGCCACAGTGGCGTATGTCCAGCAGGGCCACAGTGGCGTATGTCCTGCATGGCCACTGTGGCGCATGCGTAACATTTTTCGTATGGTAGAGGAGGCAGTCTTGAGAGTTGTCCTGCATGGCAACTGTGGCGTTTGTCCAGCATGGCCACTGTGGCGTATGTCCAGCAGGGCCACAGTGGCGTATGTCCTGCATGGCCACTGTGGCGCATGCGTAACATTTTTCGTATGGTAGAGGAGGCAGTCTTGAGAGTTGTCCTGCATGGCAACTGTGGCGTTTGTCCAGCATGGCCACTGTGGCGTATGTCCAGCAGGGCCACAGTGGCGTATGTCCTGCAGGGCCACTGTGGCGTATGTCCAGCATGGCCACTGTGGCGTATGTCCAGCAGGGCCACAGTGGCGTATGTGTAACATTTTTCGTATGGTAGAGGAGGCAGTCTTGAGAGTTGTCCTGCATGGCAACTGTGGCGTTTGTCCAGCATGGCCACTGTTGCGTATGTCCAGCAGGGCCACAGTGGCGTATGTCCAGCATGGCCACTGTGGCGTATGTCCAACAGGGCCACAGTGGCGTATGTCCTGCATGGCCACTGTGGCGCATGCGTAACATTTTTCGTATGGTAGAGGAGGCAGTCTTGAGAGTTGTCCTGCATGGCAACTGTGGCGTATGTCCAGCATGGCCACTGTGGCGTATGTCCAGCAGGGCCACAGTCGCGTATGTCCAGCAGGGCCACAGTGGCGTATGTCCTGCAGGGCCACTGTGGCGTATGCGTAACATTTTTCGTATGGTAGAGGAGGCAGTCTTGAGAGTTGTCCTGCATGGCAACTGTGGCGTTTGTCCAGCATGACCACTGTGGCGTATGTCCAGCAGGGCCACAGTGGCGTATGTCTAGCAGGGCCACAGTGGCGTATGTCCAGCAGGGCCACAGTGGCGTATGTCCTGCATGGCCACTGTGGCGCATGCGTAACATTTTTCGTATGGTAGAGGAGGCAGTCTTGAGAGTTGTCCTGCATGGCAACTGTGGCGTTTGTCCAGCATGACCACTGTGGCGTATGTCCAGCAGGGCCACAGTGGCGTATGTCTAGCAGGGCCACAGTGGCGTATGTCCAGCAGGGCCACAGTGGCGTATGTCCTGCATGGCCACTGTGGCGCATGCGTAACATTTTTCGTATGGTAGAGGAGGCAGTCTTGAGAGTTGTCCTGCATGGCAACTGTGGCGTATGTCCAGCATGGCCACTGTGGCGTATGTCCAGCAGGGCCACAGTCGCGTATGTCCAGCAGGGCCACAGTGGCGTATGTCCTGCAGGGCCACTGTGGCGTATGCGTAACATTTTTCGTATGGTAGAGGAGGCAGTCTTGAGAGTTGTCCTGCATGGCAACTGTGGCGTATGTCCAGCATGGCCACAGTCGCGTATGTCCAGCAGGGCCACAGTGGCGTATGTCCTGCATGGCCACTGTGGCGCATGCGTAACATTTTTCGTATGGTAGAGGAGGCAGTCTTGAGAGTTGTCCTGCATGGCAACTGTGGCGTTTGTCCAGCATGGCCACTGTGGCGTATGTCCAGCAGGGCCACAGTGGCGTATGTCCTGCATGGCCACTGTGGCGCATGCGTAACATTTTTCGTATGGTAGAGGAGGCAGTCTTGAGAGTTGTCCTGCATGGCAACTGTGGCGTTTGTCCAGCATGGCCACTGTGGCGTATGTCCAGCAGGGCCACAGTGGCGTATGTCCTGCATGGCCACTGTGGCGCATGCGTAACATTTTTCGTATGGTAGAGGAGGCAGTCTTGAGAGTTGTCCTGCATGGCAACTGTGGCGTTTGTCCAGCATGACCACTGTGGCGTATGTCCAGCAGGGCCACAGTGGCGTATGTCTAGCAGGGCCACAGTGGCGTATGTCCAGCAGGGCCACAGTGGCGTATGTCCTGCATGGCCACTGTGGCGCATGCGTAACATTTTTCGTATGGTAGAGGAGGCAGTCTTGAGAGTTGTCCTGCATGGCAACTGTGGCGTTTGTCCAGCATGGCCACTGTGGCGTATGTCCAGCAGGGCCACAGTGGCGTATGTCCTGCATGGCCACTGTGGCGCATGCGTAACATTTTTCGTATGGTAGAGGAGGCAGTCTTGAGAGTTGTCCTGCATGGCAACTGTGGCGTTTGTCCAGCATGGCCACTGTGGCGTATGTCCAGCAGGGCCACAGTGGCGTATGTCCAGCATGGCCACTGTGGCGTATGTCCAGCAGGGCCACAGTGGCGTATGTCCTGCAGGGCCCCAGTGGAGTATGTGTAACATTTTTCGTATGGTAGAGGAGGCAGTCTTGAGAGTTGTCCTGCATGGCAACTGTGGCGTTTGTCCAGCATGGCCACTGTTGCGTATGTCCAGCAGGGCCACAGTGGCGTATGTCCAGCATGGCCACTGTGGCGTATGTCCAACAGGGCCACAGTGGCGTATGTCCTGCATGGCCACTGTGGCGCATGCGTAACATTTTTCGTATGGTAGAGGAGGCAGTCTTGAGAGTTGTCCTGCATGGCAACTGTGGCGTATGTCCAGCATGGCCACTGTGGCGTATGTCCAGCAGGGCCACAGTCGCGTATGTCCAGCAGGGCCACAGTGGCGTATGTCCTGCAGGGCCACTGTGGCGTATGCGTAACATTTTTCGTATGGTAGAGGAGGCAGTCTTGAGAGTTGTCCTGCATGGCAACTGTGGCGTATGTCCAGCATGGCCACAGTCGCGTATGTCCAGCAGGGCCACAGTGGCGTATGTCCTGCAGGGCCACTGTGGCGTATGTCCAGCATGGCCACTGTGGCGTATGTCCAGCAGGGCCACAGTGGCGTATGTGTAACATTTTTCGTATGGTAGAGGAGGCAGTCTTGAGAGTTGTCCTGCATGGCAACTGTGGCGTTTGTCCAGCATGGCCACTGTTGCGTATGTCCAGCAGGGCCACAGTGGCGTATGTCCAGCATGGCCACTGTGGCGTATGTCCAACAGGGCCACAGTGGCGTATGTCCTGCATGGCCACTGTGGCGCATGCGTAACATTTTTCGTATGGTAGAGGAGGCAGTCTTGAGAGTTGTCCTGCATGGCAACTGTGGCGTATGTCCAGCATGGCCACTGTGGCGTATGTCCAGCAGGGCCACAGTCGCGTATGTCCAGCAGGGCCACAGTGGCGTATGTCCTGCAGGGCCACTGTGGCGTATGCGTAACATTTTTCGTATGGTAGAGGAGGCAGTCTTGAGAGTTGTCCTGCATGGCAACTGTGGCGTATGTCCAGCATGGCCACAGTCGCGTATGTCCAGCAGGGCCACAGTGGCGTATGTCCTGCAGGGCCACTGTGGCGTATGTCCAGCATGGCCACTGTGGCGTATGTCCAGCAGGGCCACAGTGGCGTATGTCCTGCAGGGCCACTGTGGCGTATGTCCTGCATGGCCCCAGTGGAGTATGCGTAACATTTTTCGTATGGTAGAGGAGGCAGTCTTGAGAGTTGTCCTGCAAGGCAACTGTGGTGTATGTCCAGCATGGCCACTGTGGCGTATGTCCAGCAGGGCCACAGTGGCGTATGTCCTGCAGGGCCACTGTGGCGTATGCCCAGCATGGCCCCAGTGGAGTATGCGTAACATTTTTCGTATGGTAGAGGAGGCAGTCTTGAGAGTTGTCCTGCATGGCAACTGTGGTGTATGTCCAGCATGGCCACAGTGGCGTATGTCCTGCATGGCCACTGTGGCGTATGTCCAGCAGGACCACAGTGGCGTATGTCCTGCATGGCCACTGTGGCGTATGCCCAGCTGGGCCACAGTGGCGTATGTCCTGCAGGGCCACTGTGGCGTATGTCCAGCAGGGCCACAGTGGCGTATGTCCTGCATGGCCACTGTGGCGTATGTCCAGCAGGACCACAGTGGCGTATGTCCTGCATGGCCACTGTGGCGTATGCCCAGCTGGGCCACAGTGGCGTATGTCCTGCAGGGCCACTGTGGCGTATGTCCTGCATGGCCACTGTGGCGTATGCGTAACATTTTTCGTATGGTAGAGGAGGCAGTCTTGAGAGTTGTCCTGCATGGCAACTGTGGTGTATGTCCAGCATGGCCACTGTGGCGTATGTCCAGCAGGGCCACAGTGGCGTATGTCCTGCAGGGCCACAGTGGCGTATGTCCTGCATGGCCACTGTGGCGTATGCGTAACATTTTTCGTATGGTAGAGGAGGCAGTCTTGAGAGTTGTCCTGCATGGCAACTGTGGCGTATGTCCAGCATGGCCACTGTGGCGTATGTCCAGCAGGGCCACAGTCGCGTATGTCCAGCAGGGCCACAGTGGCGTATGTCCTGCAGGGCCACTGTGGCGTATGTCCAGCATGGCCACTGTGGCGTATGTCCAGCAGGGCCACAGTGGCGTATGTCCTGCAGGGCCACTGTGGCGTATGTCCAGCATGGCCCCAGTGGAGTATGCGTAACATTTTTCGTATGGTAGAGGAGGCAGTCTTGAGAGTTGTCCTGCATGGCAACTGTGGTGTATGTCCAGCATGGCCACTGTGGCGTATGTCCAGCAGGGCCACAGTGGCGTATGTCCTGCAGGGCCACTGTGGCGTATGTCCAGCATGGCCCCAGTGGAGTATGCGTAACATTTTTCGTATGGTAGAGGAGGCAGTCTTGAGAGTTGTCCTGCATGGCAACTGTGGTGTATGTCCAGCATGGCCACTGTGGCGTATGTCCAGCAGGGCCACAGTGGCGTATGTCCTGCAGGGCCACAGTGGCGTATGTCCTGCAGGGCCACTGTGGCGTATGTCCTGCATGGCCCCAGTGGAGTATGCGTAACATTTTTCGTATGGTAGAGGAGGCAGTCTTGAGAGTTGTCCTGCAAGGCAACTGTGGTGTATGTCCAGCATGGCCACTGTGGCGTATGTCCAGCAGGGCCACAGTGGCGTATGTCCTGCAGGGCCACTGTGGCGTATGTCCAGCATGGCCCCAGTGGAGTATGCGTAACATTTTTCGTATGGTAGAGGAGGCAGTCTTGAGAGTTGTCCTGCATGGCAACTGTGGTGTATGTCCAGCATGGCCACTGTGGCGTATGTCCAGCAGGGCCACAGTGGCGTATGTCCAGCAGGACCACAGTGGCGTATGTCCTGCATGGCCACTGTGGCGTATGCCCAGCTGGGCCACAGTGGCGTATGTCCTGCAGGGCCACTGTGGCGTATGTCCTGCATGGCCACTGTGGCGTATGCGTAACATTTTTCGTATGGTAGAGGAGGCAGTCTTGAGAGTTGTCCTGCATGGCAACTGTGGTGTATGTCCAGCATGGCCACTGTGGCGTATGTCCAGCAGGGCCACAGTGGCGTATGTCCTGCAGGGCCACAGTGGCGTATGTCCTGCATGGCCACTGTGGCGTATGCGTAACATTTTTCGTATGGTAGAGGAGGCAGTCTTGAGAGTTGTCCTGCATGGCAACTGTGGCGTATGTCCAGCATGGCCACTGTGGCGTATGTCCAGCAGGGCCACAGTCGCGTATGTCCAGCAGGGCCACAGTGGCGTATGTCCTGCAGGGCCACTGTGGCGTATGTCCAGCATGGCCACTGTGGCGTATGTCCAGCAGGGCCACAGTGGCGTATGTCCTGCAGGGCCACTGTGGCGTATGTCCAGCATGGCCCCAGTGGAGTATGCGTAACATTTTTCGTATGGTAGAGGAGGCAGTCTTGAGAGTTGTCCTGCATGGCAACTGTGGTGTATGTCCAGCATGGCCACTGTGGCGTATGTCCAGCAGGGCCACAGTCGCGTATGTCCAGCAGGGCCACAGTGGCGTATGTCCTGCAGGGCCACTGTGGCGTATGTCCAGCATGGCCACTGTGGCGTATGTCCAGCAGGGCCACAGTGGCGTATGTCCTGCAGGGCCACTGTGGCGTATGTCCAGCATGGCCCCAGTGGAGTATGCGTAACATTTTTCGTATGGTAGAGGAGGCAGTCTTGAGAGTTGTCCTGCATGGCAACTGTGGTGTATGTCCAGCATGGCCACTGTGGCGTATGTCCAGCAGGGCCACAGTGGCGTATGTCCTGCAGGGCCACTGTGGCGTATGTCCTGCATGGCAACTGTGGCGTATGTCCAGCAGGGCCACAGTCGCGTATGTCCAGCAGGGCCACAGTGGCGTATGTCCTGCAGGGCCACTGTGGCGTATGTCCAGCATGGCCACTGTGGCGTATGTCCAGCAGGGCCACAGTGGCGTATGTCCTGCAGGGCCACTGTGGCGTATGTCCAGCATGGCCCCAGTGGAGTATGCGTAACATTTTTCGTATGGTAGAGGAGGCAGTCTTGAGAGTTGTCCTGCATGGCAACTGTGGCGTATGTCAAGCAGGGCCACAGTGGCGTATGTCTAGCATGGCCACTGTGGCGTATGTCCAGCAGGGCCACAGTGGCGTATGTCCTGCATGGCTACTGTGGCGCATGCGTTACATTTTTCGTATGGTAGAGGAGGCAGTCTTGAGAGCTGTCCTGCATGGCAACTGTGGCGTATGTCAAGCAGGGCCACAGTGGCGTATGTCCAGCAGGGCCACAGTGGCGTATGTCCTGCAGGGCCACTGTGGCGTATGTCCAGCATGGCCACTGTGGCGTATGTCCAGCAGGGCCACAGTGGCGTATGTCCTGCAGGGCCCCAGTGGAGTATGCGTAACATTTTTCGTATGGTAGAGGAGGCAGTCTTGAGAGTTGTCCTGCATGGCAACTGTGGCGTTTGTCCAGCATGGCCACTGTGGCGTATGTCCAGCAGGGCCACAGTGGCGTATGTCCTGCATGGCCACTGTGGCGCATGCGTAACATTTTTCGTATGGTAGAGGAGGCAGTCTTGAGAGTTGTCCTGCATGGCAACTGTGGCGTTTGTCCAGCATGACCACTGTGGCGTATGTCCAGCAGGGCCACAGTGGCGTATGTCTAGCAGGGCCACAGTGGCGTATGTCCAGCAGGGCCACAGTGGCGTATGTCCTGCATGGCCACTGTGGCGCATGCGTAACATTTTTCGTATGGTAGAGGAGGCAGTCTTGAGAGTTGTCCTGCATGGCAACTGTGGCGTTTGTCCAGCATGGCCACTGTGGCGTATGTCCAGCAGGGCCACAGTGGCGTATGTCCTGCATGGCCACTGTGGCGCATGCGTAACATTTTTCGTATGGTAGAGGAGGCAGTCTTGAGAGTTGTCCTGCATGGCAACTGTGGCGTTTGTCCAGCATGGCCACTGTGGCGTATGTCCAGCAGGGCCACAGTGGCGTATGTCCTGCATGGCCACTGTGGCGCATGCGTAACATTTTTCGTATGGTAGAGGAGGCAGTCTTGAGAGCTGTCCTGCATGGCAACTGTGGCGTATGTCCTGCATGGCCACTGTGGCGTATGTCCAGCATGGCCACTGTGGCGTATGTCCAGCAGGGCCACAGTGGCGTATGTCCTGCAGGGCCCCAGTGGAGTATGCGTAACATTTTTCGTATGGTAGAGGAGGCAGTCTTGAGAGTTGTCCTGCATGGCAACTGTGGCGTTTGTCCAGCATGGCCACTGTTGCGTATGTCCAGCAGGGCCACAGTGGCGTATGTCCAGCATGGCCACTGTGGCGTATGTCCAGCAGGGCCACAGTGGCGTATGTCCTGCATGGCCACTGTGGCGCATGCGTAACATTTTTCGTATGGTAGAGGAGGCAGTCTTGAGAGTTGTCCTGCATGGCAACTGTGGCGTTTGTCCAGCATGGCCACTGTGGCGTATGTCCAGCAGGGCCACAGTGGCGTATGTCCTGCATGGCCACTGTGGCGCATGCGTAACATTTTTCGTATGGTAGAGGAGGCAGTCTTGAGAGCTGTCCTGCATGGCAACTGTGGCGTATGTCCTGCATGGCCACTGTGGCGTATGTCCTGCAGGGCCACTGTGGCGTATGTCCAGCATGGCCACTGTGGCGTATGTCCAGCAGGGCCACAGTGGCGTATGTCCAGCAGGGCCACAGTGGCGTATGTCCAGCATGGCCACTGTGTCGTATGTCCAGCAGGGCCACAGTCGCGTATGTCCAGCAGGGCCACAGTGGCGTATGTCCTGCATGGCCACTGTGGCGCATGCGTAACATTTTTCGTATGGTAGAGGAGGCAGTCTTGAGAGTTGTCCTGCATGGCAACTGTGGCGTTTGTCCAGCATGACCACTGTGGCGTATGTCCAGCAGGGCCACAGTGGCGTATGTCCTGCATGGCCACTGTGGCGCATGCGTAACATTTTTCGTATGGTAGAGGAGGCAGTCTTGAGAGCTGTCCTGCATGGCAACTGTGGCGTATGTCCTGCATGGCCACTGTGGCGTATGTCCTGCAGGGCCACTGTGGCGTATGTCCAGCATGGCCACTGTGGCGTATGTCTAGCAGGGCCACAGTGTCGTATGTCCTGCATGGCCACTGTGGCGTATGTCCAGCAGGGCCACCGTGGCGTATGTCCAGCATGGCCACTGTGGCGTATGTCCAGCAGGGCCACAGTCGCGTATGTCCAGCAGGGCCACAGTGGCGTATGTCCTGCATGGCCACTGTGGCGCATGCGTAACATTTTTCGTATGGTAGAGGAGGCAGTCTTGAGAGTTGTCCTGCATGGCAACTGTGGCGTTTGTCCAGCATGGCCACTGTGGCGTATGTCCAGCAGGACCACAGTGGCGTATGTCCTGCATGGCCACAGTGGCGTATGTCCTGCATGGCCACAGTGGCGTATGTCCAGCATGGCCACTGTGGCGAATGTCCAGCAGGGCCACAGTGGCGTATGTCCTGCAGGGCCACTGTGGCGTATGTCCTGCAGGGCCACTGTGGCGTATGTCCTGCATGGCCACTATGGCGTATGTCCAGCAGGGCCACAGTGGCGTATGCCCTGCATGGCCACTGTGGCGTATGTCCAGCAGGGCCACAGTGGCGTATGTCCTGCAGGGCCACTGTGGCGTATGTCCTGCATGGCCACTGTGGCGTATGTCCAGCAGGGCCACAGTGGCGTATGTCCAGCATGGCCACTGTGGCGTATGTCCAGCAGGGCCACAGTCGCGTATGTCCAGCAGGGCCACAGTGGCGTATGTCCTGCATGGCCACTGTGGCGCATGCGTAACATTTTTCGTATGGTAGAGGAGGCAGTCTTGAGAGCTGTCCTGCATGGCAACTGTGGCGTATGTCCTGCATGGCCACTGTGGCGTATGTCCTGCAGGGCCACTGTGGCGTATGTCCAGCAGGGCCACAGTGGCGTATGTCCTGCATGGCCACTGTGGCGTATGCGTAACATTTTTCGTATGGTAGAGGAGGCAGTCTTGAGAGTTGTCCTGCATGGCAACTGTGGTGTATGTCCAGCATGGCCACTGTGGCGTATGTCCAGCAGGGCCACTGTGGCGTATGTCCTGCATGGCCACTGTGGCGTATGCGTAACATTTTTCGTATGGTAGAGGAGGCAGTCTTGAGAGCTGTCCTGCATGGCCACGGTGGCATATGTCCTGCAGGGCCACTGCGGCGTATGTCCAGCAGGGCCACAGTGGCGAATGTCCTGCAGGGCCACTGTGGCGTATGTCCAGCAGGGCCACACTGGCGTATGTCCTGCAGCGCCACTGTGGCGTTTGTCCAGCAGGGCCACAGTGGCGTATGTCCTGCATGGCCACTGTGGCGAATGTCCTGCAGGGCCACTGTGGCGTATGTCCTGCAGGGCCACTGTGGCGTATGTCCTGCATGGCCACTGTGGCGTATGTCCAGCAGGACCACAGTGGCGTATGTCCTGCATGGCCACAGTGGCGTATGTCCTGCATGGCCACAGTGGCGTATGTCCAGCATGGCCACTGTGGCGAATGTCCAGCAGGGCCACAGTGGCGTATGTCCTGCAGGGCCACTGTGGCGTATGTCCTGCATGGCCACTGTGGCGTATGTCCTGCAGGGCCACTGTGGCGTATGTCCAGCAGGGCCACAGTGGCGTATGTCCTGCATGGCCACTGTGGCGCATGCGTAACATTTTTCGTATGGTAGAGGAGGCAGTCTTGAGAGCTGTCCTGCATGGCAACTGTGGCGTATGTCCTGCATGGCCACTGTGGCGTATGTCCTGCAGGGCCACTGTGGCGTATGTCCAGCAGGGCCACAGTGGCGTATGTCCTGCATGGCCACTGTGGCGTATGCGTAACATTTTTCGTATGGTAGAGGAGGCAGTCTTGAGAGTTGTCCTGCATGGCAACTGTGGTGTATGTCCAGCATGGCCACTGTGGCGTATGTCCAGCAGGGCCACAGTGGCGTATGTTCTGCAGGGCCACTGTGGCGTATGTCCTGCATGGCCACTGTGGCGTATGCGTAACATTTTTCGTATGGTAGAGGAGGCAGTCTTGAGAGCTGTCCTGCATGGCCACGGTGGCATATGTCCTGCAGGGCCACTGCGGCGTATGTCCAGCAGGGCCACAGTGGCGAATGTCCTGCAGGGCCACTGTGGCGTATGTCCAGCAGGGCCACACTGGCGTATGTCCTGCAGCGCCACTGTGGCGTTTGTCCAGCAGGGCCACAGTGGCGTATGTCCTGCATGGCCACTGTGGCGTATGCGTAACATTTTTCGTATGGTAGAGGAGGCAGTCTTGAGAGTTGTCCTGCATGGCAACTGTGGCGTTTGTCCAGCAGGGCCACAGTGGCGTATGTCCTGCATGGCCACTGTGGCGTATGCGTAACATGAGGCAGGAGGCAGTTGACAGGACAGGCATAAGACAGGAGGCAGTCTTGAGAGCTGTCCTGCATGGCAACTGTGGCGTATGTCCTGCATGGCCACTGTGGCGTATGTCCTGCAGGGCCACTGTGGCGTATGTCCAGCAGGGCCACAGTGGCGTATGTCCTGTATGGCCACTGTGGCGTATGCGTAACATTTTTCGTATGGTAGAGGAGGCAGTCTTGAGAGTTGTCCTGCATGGCAACTGTGGTGTATGTCCAGCATGGCCACTGTGGCGTATGTCCAGCAGGGCCACAGTGGCGTATGTCCTGCAGGGCCACTGTGGCGTATGTCCTGCATGGCCACTATGGCGTATGTCCAGCAGGGCCACAGTGGCGTATGTTCCGCAGGGCCACTGTGGCGTATGCCCAGCAGGGCCACAGTGGCGTATGTCCTGCATGGCCACTGTGGCGTATGCGTAACATTTTTCGTATGGTAGAGGAGGCAGTCTTGAGAGTTGTCCTGCATGGCAACTGTGGCGTATGTCCAGCATGGCCACAGTAGCGTATGTCCTGCAGGGCCACTGTGGCGTATGTCCTGCATGGCCACTGTGGCGTATGCGTAACATTTTTCGTATGGTAGAGGAGGCAGTCTTGAGTGTTGTACAGCAGGGCCACTGTGGCGTTTGTCCAGCAGGGCCACAGTGGCGTATGTCCTGCAGCGCCACTGTGGCGTATGCGTAACATTTTTCGTATGGTAGAGGAGGCAGTCTTGAGAGTTGTACAGCAGGGCCACTGTGGCGTTTGTCCAGCAGGGCCACAGTGGCGTATGTCCTGCAGCGCCACTGCGGCGTATGTCCAGCAGGGCCACACTGGCGTATGCCCTGCATGGCCACTGTGGCGTATGTCCAGCAGGGCCACAGTATGTCCTGCATGGCCACGGTGGCATATGTCCTGCAGGGCCACTGCGGCGTATGTCCAGCAGGGCCACAGTGGCGTATGTCCTGCATGGCCACAGTGGCGTATGTCCTGCAGCGCCACTGTGGCGTATGTCCAGCAGGGCCACAGTGGCGTATGTCCTGCATGGCCACGGTGGCATATGTCCAGCAGGGCCACTGCGGCGTATGTCCAGCAGGGCCACAGTGGCGTATGTCCTGCATGGCCACTGTGGCGTATGTCCAGCAGGGCCACAGTGGCGTATGTCCTGCATGGCCACTGTGGCGTATGTCCAGCAGGGCCACACTGGCGTATGTCCTGCAGCGCCACTGTGGCGTATGCGTAACATTTTTCGTATGGTAGAGGAGGCAGTCTTGAGAGTTGTACAGCAGGGCCACTGTGGCGTTTGTCCAGCAGGGCCACTGTGGCGTATGTCCTGCAGCGCCACTGTGGCGTATGTCCAGCAGGGCCACACTGGCGTATGTCCTGCAGCGCCACTGTGGCGTATGCGTAACATTTTTCGTATGGTAGAGGAGGCAGTCTTGAGAGTTGTCCTGCATGGCAAATGTGGTGTATGTCCAGCATGGCCACTGTGGCGTATGTCCAGCAGGGCCACAGTGGCGTATGTCCTGCAGGGCCACTGTGGCGTATGTCCTGCATGGCCACTGTGGCGTATGTCCAGCAGGGCCACACTGGCGTATGCCCTGCATGGCCACAGTGGCGTATGTCCTGCATGGCCACTGTGGCGTATGCGTAACATTTTTCGTATGGTAGAGGAGGCAGTCTTGAGAGTTGTCCTGCATGGCAACTGTGGTGTATGTCCAGCATGGCCACTGTGGCGTATGTCCAGCAGGGCCACAGTGGCGTATGTTCCGCAGGGCCACTGCGGCGTATGTCCAGCATGGCCACAGTAGCGTATGTCCTGCATGGCCACTGTGGCGTATGCGTAACATGAGGCAGGAGGCAGTTGACAGGACAGGCATGAGACAGGAGGCAGTCTTGAGAGCTGTCCTGCATGGCAACTGTGGCGTATGTCCTGCATGGCCACTGTGGCGTATGTCCTGCAGGGCCACTGTGGCGTATGTCCAGCAGGGCCACAGTGGCGTATGTCCAGCATGGCCACTGTGGCGTATGCGTAACATTTTTCGTATGGTAGAGGAGGCCACTGTGGCGTATGTCCTGCATGGCCACTGTGGCGTATGCGTAACATTTTTCGTATGGTAGAGGAGGCAGTCTTGAGAGCTGTCCTGCATGGCAAATGTGGTGTATGTCCAGCATGGCCACTGTGGCGTATGTCCAGCAGGGCCACAGTGGCGTATGTCCTGCAGGGCCACTGTGGCGTATGTCCAGCATGGCCACTGTGGCGTATGCGTAACATTTTTCGTATGGTAGAGGAGGCAGTCTTGAGAGTTGTCCTGCATGGCAACTGTGGTGTATGTCCAGCATGGCCACTGTGGCGTATGTCCAGCAGGGCCACAGTGGCGTATGTCCTGCAGGGCCACTGTGGCGTATGTCCTGCATGGCCACTGTGGCGTATGTCCAGCAGGGCCACAGTGGCGTATGTCCTGCAGGGCCACTGTGGCGTATGTCCTGCATGGCCACTGTGGCGTATGCGTAACATTTTTCGTATGGTAGAGGAGGCAGTCTTGAGAGTTGTCCAGCAGGGCCACAGTGGCGTATGTCCTGCAGCGCCACTGTGGCGTATGTCCGGCAGGGCCACAGTGGCGTATGCCCTGCATGGCCACTGTGGCATATGTCCAGCAGGGCCACAGTGGCGTATGCGTAACATTTTTCGTATGGTAGAGGAGGCAGTCTTGAGAGTTGTCCTGCATGGCAACTGTGGTGTATGTCCAGCATGGCCACAGTGGCGTATGTCCTGCAGGGCCACTGTGGCGTATGTCCTGCATGGCCACTGTGGCGTATGCGTAACATTTTTCGTATGGTAGAGGAGGCAGTCTTGAGAGTTGTCCTGCATGGCAATTGTGGTGTATGTCCAGCATGGCCACAGTGGCGTATGTCCTGCAGGGCCACTGTGGCGTATGTCCTGCATGGCCACTGTGGCGTATGCGTAACATTTTTCGTATGGTAGAGGAGGCAGTCTTGAGAGTTGTCCTGCATGGCAACTGTGGTGTATGTCCAGCATGGCCACAGTGGCGTATGTCCTGCAGGGCCACTGCGGCGTATGTCCTGCATGGCCACTGTGGCGTATGCGTAACATTTTTCGTATGGTAGAGGAGGCAGTCCTGAGAGTTGTCCAGCAGGGCCAAAGTGGCGTATGTCCTGCAGCGCCACTGTGGCGTATGTCCAGCAGGGCCACAGTGGCGTATGCCCTGCATGGCCACTGTGGCATATGTCCAGCATGGCCACTGTGGCGTATGTCCAGCAGGGCCACTGTGGCGTATTTCCTGCAGGGCCACTGTGGCGTATGTCCAGCAGGGCCACAGTGGCGTATGTCCTGCAGGGCCACTGTGGCGTATGTCCAGCATGGCCACTGTGGCGTATGTCCAGCAGGGCCACAGTGGCGTATGTCCTGCAGGGCCACTGTGGCGTATTTCCTGCAGGGCCACTGTGGCGTATGTCCTGCAGGGCCACTGTGGCGTATGTCCAGCATGGCCACTGTGGCGTATGTCCAGCAGGGCCACAGTGGCGTATGTCCTGCAGGGCCACTGTGGCGTATTTCCTGCAGGGCCACTGTGGCGTATGTCCTGCAGGGCCACTATGGAGTATGTCCAGCAGGGCCACAGTGGCGTATGTCCTGCATGGCCACTGTGGCGTATGCCCAGCTGGGCCACAGTGGCGTATGTCCTGCAGGGCCACAGTGGCGTATGTCCTGCATGGCCACTGTGGCGTATGCGTAACATTTTTCGTATGGAAGAGGAGGCAGTCTTGAGAGTTGTCCAGCATGGCGACAGTGGCGTATGTTCAGCAGGGCCACTGTGGCGTATGTCCAGCAGGGCCACTGTGGCGTATGTCCTGCATGGCCACTGTGGCGTATGTCCTGCATGGCCACTGTGGCGTATGTCCTGCATGGCCACTGTGGCGTATGCGTAACATTTTTCGTATGGTAGAGGAGGCAGTCTTGAGAGTTGTCCTGCATGGCAACTGTGGCGTATGTCCAGCAGGGCCACAGTGGCGTATGTCCTGCAGGGCCACTGTGGCGTATGTCCTGCATGGCCACTGTGGCGTATGCGTAACATTTTTCGTATGGTAGAGGAGGCAGTCTTGAGAGTTGTCCTGCATGGCAACTGTGGCGTATGTCCAGCAGGGCCACAGTGGCGTATGTCCTGCATGGCCACTGTGGCGTATGTAAAGCAGGGCCACAGTGGCGTATGTCCTGCATGGCCACTGTGGCGTATGCTCAGCTGGGCCACAGTGGCGTATGTCCTGCAGGGCCACTGTGGCGTATGTCCTGCATGGCCACTGTGGCGTATGCGTAACATTTTTCGTATGGTAGAGGAGGCAGTCTTGAGAGTTGTACAGCAGGGCCACAGTGGCGTATGTCCAGCAGGGCCACAGTGGCGTATGCCCTGCATGGCCACTGTGGCGTATGTCCAGCAGGGCCACTGTGGCGTATGTCCTGCATGGCCACTGTGGCGTATGTCCAGCAGGGCCACAGTGGCGTATGTCCTGCATGGCCACTGTGGCGTATGCCCAGCTGGGCCACAGTGGCGTATGTCCTGCATGGCCACTGTGGCGTATGCGTAATATTTTTCGTATGGTAGAGGAGGCAGTCTTGAGAGTTGTCCTGCATGGCAACTGTGGCGTATGTCCAGCAGGGCCACAGTGGCGTATGTCCTGCATGGCCACTGTGGCGTATGTAAAGCAGGGCCACAGTGGCGTATGTCCTGCATGGCCACTGTGGCGTATGCCCAGCTGGGCCACAGTGGCGTATGTCCTGCATGGCCACTGTGGCGTATGCGTAACATTTTTCGTATGGTAGAGGAGGCAGTCTTGAGAGTTGTCCTGCATGGCAACTGTGGCGTATGTCCAGCAGGGCCACAGTGGCGTATGTCCTGCATGGCCACTGTGGCGTATGTAAAGCAGGGCCACAGTGGCGTATGTCCTGCATGGCCACTGTGGCGTATGCCCAGCAGGGCCACAGTGGCGTATGTCCTGCAGCGCCACTGCGGCGTATGTCCTGCAGGGCCACTGTGGCGTATGTCCTGCATGGCCACTGTGGCGTATGTCCAGCAGGGCCACTGTGGCGTATGTCCTGCATGGCCACTGTGGCGTATGTCCAGCAGGGCCACAGTGGCGTATGTCCTGCATGGCCACTGTGGCGTATGCCCAGCTGGGCCACAGTGGCGTATGTCCTGCATGGCCACTGTGGCGTATGCGTAATATTTTTCGTATGGTAGAGGAGGCAGTCTTGAGAGTTGTCCTGCATGGCAACTGTGGCGTATGTCCAGCAGGGCCACAGTGGCGTATGTCCTGCATGGCCACTGTGGCGTATGTAAAGCAGGGCCACAGTGGCGTATGTCCTGCATGGCCACTGTGGCGTATGCCCAGCAGGGCCACAGTGGCGTATGTCCTGCAGCGCCACTGCGGCGTATGTCCTGCAGGGCCACTGTGGCGTATGTCCTGCATGGCCACTGTGGCGTATGCGTAACATTTTTCGTATGGTAGAGGAGGCAGTCTTGAGAGTTGTCCTGCATGGCCACTGTGGCGTATGCCCAGCTGGGCCACAGTGGCGTATGTCCTGCAGGGCCACTGTGGCGTATGCCCAGCTGGGCCACAGTGGCGTATGTCCTGCAGGGCCACTGTGGCGTATGTCCTGCATGGCCACTGTGGCGTATGCGTAACATTTTTCGTATGGTAGAGGAGGCAGTCTTGAGAGTTGTCCTGCATGGCAACTGTGGTGTATGTCCAGCATGGCCACTGTGGCGTATGTGAAGCAGGGCCACAGTGGCGTATGTCCTGCAGGGCCACTGTGGCGTATGTCCTGCATGGCCACTGTGGCGTATGCCCAGCTGGGCCACAGTGGCGTATGTCCTGCATGGCCACTGTGGCGTATGCGTAACATTTTTCGTATGGTAGAGGAGGCAGTCTTGAGAGTTGTCCTGCATGGCAACTGTGGCGTATGTCCAGCAGGGCCACAGTGGCGTATGCCCTGCATGGCCACTGTGGCGTATGTCCAGCAGGGCCACTGTGGCGTATGTCCTGCATGGCCACTGTGGCGTATGCCCAGCTGGGCCACAGTGGCGTATGTCCTGCATGGCCACTGTGGCGTATGCGTAACATTTTTCGTATGGTAGAGGAGGCAGTCTTGAGAGTTGTCCTGCATGGCAACTGTGGTGTATGTCCAGCATGGCCACTGTGGCGTATGTCCAGCAGGGCCACAGTGGCGTATGTCCAGCATGGCCACTGTGGCGTATGTCCAGCAGGGCCACAGTGGCGTATGTCCTGCAGGGCCACTGTGGCGTATGTCCTGCATGGCCACTGTGGCGTATGCGTAACATTTTTCGTATGGTAGAGGAGGCAGTCTTGAGAGTTGTCCAGCATGGCCACAGTGGCGTATGTTCAGCAGGGCCACTGTGGCGTATGTCCAGCAGGGCCACAGTGGCGTATGTCCTGCATGGCCACTGTGGCGTATGCGTAACATTTTTCGTATGGTAGAGGAGGCAGTCTTGAGAGTTGTCCAGCATGGCCACAGTGGCGTATGTTCAGCAGGGCCACTGTGGCGTATGTCCAGCAGGGCCACAGTGGCGTATGTCCTGCATGGCCACTGTGGCGTATGCGTAACATTTTTCGTATGGTAGAGGAGGCAGTCTTGAGAGTTGTCCAGCATGGCCACAGTGGCGTATGTTCAGCAGGGCCACTGTGGCGTATGTCCAGCAGGGCCACAGTGGCGTATGTCCTGCATGGCCACTGTGGCGTATGCGTAACATTTTTCGTATGGTAGAGGAGGCAGTCTTGAGAGTTGTCCTGCATGGCAACTGTGGCGTATGTCCAGCAGGGCCACAGTGGCGTATGTCCTGCAGGGCCACTGTGGCGTATGTCCTGCATGGCCACTGTGACGTATGCGTAACATTTTTCGTATGGCAGAGGAGGCAGTCTTGAGAGTTGTACAGCAGGGCCACTGTGGCGTTTGTCCAGCAGGGCCACAGTGGCGTATGTCCTGCAGCGCCACTGTGGCGTATGTCCAGCAGGTCCACAGTGGCGTATGCCCTGCAGGGCCACTGTGGCGTATGTCCTGCATGGCCACTGTGGCGTATGTCCAGCATGGCCACTGTGGCGTATGTCCAGCAGGGCCACAGTGGCGTATGTCCTGCAGGGCCACTGTGGCGTATGTCCTGCATGGCCACTGTGGCGTATGCGTAACATTTTTCGTATGGCAGAGGAGGCAGTCTTGAGAGTTGTCCAGCATGGCCACAGTGGCGTATGTTCAGCAGGGCCACTGTGGCGTATGTCCTGCATGGCCACTGTGGCGTATGCGTAACATTTTTCGTATGGTAGAGGAGGCAGTCTTGAGAGTTGTCCAGCATGGCGACAGTGGCGTATGTTCAGCAGGGCCACTGTGGCGTATGTCCAGTAGGGCCACTGTGGCGTATGTCCTGCAGGGCCACTGTGGCGTATTTCCTGCAGGGCCACTGTGGCGTATGTCCAGCAGGGCCACAGTGGCGTATGCCCTGCATGGCCACTGTGGCGTATGTCCAGCAGGGCCACAGTGGCGTATGTCCTGCAGGGCCACTGTGGCGTATTTCCTGCAGGGCCACTGTGGCGTATGTCCTGCAAGGGCCACTGTGGCGTATGTCCTGCAGGGCCACTGTGGCGTATGTCCAGCATGGCCACTGTGGCGTATGTCCAGCAGGGCCACAGTGGCGTATGTCCTGCATGGCCACTGTGGCGTATGCGTAACATTTTTCGTATGGTAGAGGAGGCAGTCTTGAGAGTTGTCCAGCATGGCCACAGTGGCGTATGTCCAGCAGGGCCACTGTGGCGTATGTCCTGCATGGCCACTGTGGCGTATGTCCTGCAAGGGCCACTGTGGCGTATGTCCTGCAAGGGCCACTGTGGCGTATGTCCTGCAGGGCCACTGTGGCGTATGTCCAGCATGGCCACTGTGGCGTATGTCCAGCAGGGCCACAGTGGCGTATGTCCTGCAGCGCCACTGTGGCGTATGTCCAGCAGGTCCACAGTGGCGTATGCCCTGCAGGGCCACTGTGGCGTATGTCCTGCATGGCCACTGTGGCGTATGTCCAGCATGGCCACTGTGGCGTATGTCCAGCAGGGCCACAGTGGCGTATGTCCTGCAGGGCCACTGTGGCGTATGTCCTGCATGGCCACTGTGGCGTATGCGTAACATTTTTCGTATGGCAGAGGAGGCAGTCTTGAGAGTTTTCCAGCATGGCCACAGTGGCGTAACATTTTTCGTATGGTAGAGGAGGCAGTCTTGAGAGTTGTACAGCAGGGCCATAGTGGCGTATGTCCTGCATGGCCACTGTGGCGTATGTCCTGCAGGGCCACTGTGGCGTATGTCCTGCAGGGCCACTGTGGCGTATGTTCTGCAGGGCCACTGTGGCGTATGTCCAGCAGGGCCACAGTGGCGTATGTCCTGCAGGGCCACTGTGGAGTATGTCCTGCATGGCCACTGTGGCGTATGTCCAGCAGGGCCACAGTGGCGTATGTCCTGCAGGGCCACTGTGGAGTATGTCCTGAAGGGCCACTGTGGCGTATGTCCAGCAGGGCCACAGTGGCGCATGTCCTGCATGGCCACTGTGGCGTATGTCCTGCAGGGCCACAGTGGCGTTTGTCCTGCATGGCCACTGTGGCGTATGCGTAACATTTTTCGTATAGTAGAGGAGGCAGTCTTGAGAGTTGTCCAGCATGGCCACAGTGGCGTATGTCCAGCAGGGCCACAGTGGCGTATGTCCAGCAGGGCCACAGTGGCGTATGTCCTGCATGGCCACTGTGGCGTATGTCCTGCATGGCCACTGTGGCGTATGTCCTGCATGGCCACTGTGGCGTATGTTCAGCAGGGCCACTGTGACGTATGTTCAGCAGGGCCACTGTGGCGTATGTCCAGCAGGGCCACAGTGGCGTATGTCCTGCATGGCCACTGTGGCGTATATCCTGCAGGGCCACTGTGGCGTATGTCCTGCAGGGCCACTGTGGCGTATGTCCTGCAGGGCCACTGTGGCGTATGTTCAGCAGGGCCACAGTGGCGTATGTCCTGCATGGCCACTGTGGCGTATGCGTAACATTTTTCGTATGGTAGAGGAGGCAGTCTTGAGAGTTGTCCAGCATGGCCACAGTGGCGTACGTTCAGCAGGGCCACTGTGGCGTATGTCCAGCAGGCCCACAGTGGCGTATGTCCTGCATGGCCACTGTGGCGTATGTCCAGCAGGGCCACAGTGGCGTATGTCCTGCAGGGCCACTGTGGCGTATGTCCTGCATGGCCACTTTGGCGTATGTCCTGCAGGGCCACAGTGGCGTATGTCCTGCATGGCCACTGTGGCGTATGTCCTGCAGCGCCACTGTGGCGTATGTCCAGCAGGGCCACAGTGGCGTATGTCCTGCATGGCCACAGTGGCGTATGTCCTGCAGCGCCACTGTGGCGTATGTCCTGCATGGCCACTTTGGCGTATGTCCTGCAGGGCCACAGTGGCGTATGTCCTGCATGGCCACTGTGGCGTATGCGTAACATTTTTCGTATGGTAGAGGAGGCAGTCTTGAGAGTTGTACAGCAGGGCCACAGTGGCGTATGTCCTGCATGGCCACAGTGGCGTATGTCCTGCAGCGCCACAAACGCCACTGTGGCGTATGTCCAGCAGGGCCACAGTGGCGTATGCCCTGCATGGCCACTGTGGCGTATGTCCTGCAATGCCACAGTGGCGTATGTCCTGCAGGGCCACTGTGGCGTATGTCATGCAGCGCCACAAACGCCACTGTGGCGTATGCCCTGCATGGCCACTGTGGCGTATGTCCAGCAGGGCCACAGTGGCGTATGCCCTGCATGGCCACTGTGGCGTATGTCCTGCAATGCCACAGTGGCGTATGTCGTGCATGGCCACTGTGGCGTATATCCAGCATGGCCACTGTGGCGTATGCCCAGCAGGGCCACAGTGGCGTATGCCCAGCAGGGCCACAGTGGCGTATGTCCTGCATGGCCACTGTAGCGTATGCGTAACATTTTTCGTATGGTAGAGGAGGCAGTCTTGAGAGTTGTACAGCAGGGCCACTGTGGCGTTTGTCCAGCAGGGCCACTGTGGCGTTTGTCCAGCAGGGCCACAGTGGCGTATGTCCTGCATGGCCACTGTGGCGTATGTCCAGCATGGCCACTGTGGCGTATGTCCAGCAGGGCCACAGTCGCGTATGTCCAGCAGGGCCACTGTAGCGTATGCGTAACATTTTTCGTATGGTAGAGGAGGCAGTCTTGAGAGCTGTCCAGCATGGCCACAGTGGCGTATGTCCTGCATGGCCACTGTAGCGTATGCGTAACATTTTTCGTATGGTAGAGGAGGCAGTCTTGAGAGCTGTCCTGCATGGCCACTGTGGCGTATGTCCAGCAGGGCCACAGTGGCGTATGTCCTGCATGGCCACTGTGGCGTATGTCCAGCAGGGCCACAGTGGCGTATGTCCTGCATGGCCACTGTGGCGTATGTCCAGCATGGCCACTGTGGCGTATGTCCAGCAGGGCCACAGTGGCGTATGTCCTGCATGGCCACTGTGGCGTATGTCCAGCATGACCACTGTGGCGTATGTCCAGCAGGGCCACAGTCGCGTATGTCCAGTAGGGCCACAGTGGCGTATGTCCTGCATGGCCACTGTGGCGTATGTCCAGCAGGGCCACAGTGGCGTATGTCCTGCATGGCCACTGTGGCGTATGTGCAGCAGTCCTGCATGGCAGTCTTGAGAGTTGTCCTGCATGGCAACTGTGGCGTTTGTCCAGCATGGCCACGGTGGCATATGTCCTGCAGGGGCACTGCGGCGTATGTCCAGCAGGGCCACAGTGGCGTATGTCCTGCATGGCCACTGTGGCGTATGTCCAGCAGGGCCACAGTGGCGTATGTCCTGCATGGCCACTGTGGCGTATGCGTAACATTTTTCTTATGGTAGAGGAGGCAGTCTTGAGAGTTTTCCAGCATGGCCACAGTGGCGTAACATTTTTCGTATGGTAGAGGAGGCAGTCTTGAGAGTTGTACAGCAGGGCCATAGTGGCGTATGTCCTGCATGGCCACTGTGGCGTATGTCCTGCAGGGCCACTGTGGCGTATGTCCTGCAGGGCCACTGTGGCGTATGTTCTGCAGGGCCACTGTGGCGTATGTCCAGCAGGGCCACAGTGGCGTATGTCCTGCAGGGCCACTGTGGAGTATGTCCTGCATGGCCACTGTGGCGTATGTCCAGCAGGGCCACAGTGGCGTATGTCCTGCAGGGCCACTGTGGAGTATGTCCTGCATGGCCACTGTGGCGTATGTCCAGCAGGGCCACAGTGGCGCATGTCCTGCATGGCCACTGTGGCGTATGTCCTGCAGGGCCACAGTGGCGTATGCCCTGCATGGCCACTGTGGCGTATGTCCTGCAATGCCACAGTGGCGTATGTCGTGCATGGCCACTGTGGCGTATATCCAGCATGGCCACTGTGGCGTATGTCCAGCAGGGCCACAGTGGCGTATGTCCTGCATGGCCACTGTGGCGTATGTCCAGCAGGGCCACAGTGGCGTATGTCCTGCAGGGCCACTGTGGCGTATGTCCTGCATGGCCACTTTGGCGTATGTCCTGCAGGGCCACAGTGGCGTATGTCCTGCATGGCCACTGTGGCGTATGTCCTGCAGCGCCACTGTGGCGTATGTCCAGCAGGGCCACAGTGGCGTATGTCCTGCATGGCCACAGTGGCGTATGTCCTGCAGCGCCACTGTGGCGTATGTCCTGCATGGCCACTGTGGCGTATGCGTAACATTTTTCGTATGGTAGAGGAGGCAGTCTTGAGAGTTGTACAGCAGGGCCACAGTGGCGTATGTCCTGCATGGCCACAGTGGCGTATGTCCTGCAGCGCCACAAACGCCACTGTGGCGTATGTCCAGCAGGGCCACAGTGGCGTATGCCCTGCATGGCCACTGTGGCGTATGTCCTGCAATGCCACAGTGGCGTATGTCGTGCATGGCCACTGTGGCGTATATCCAGCATGGCCACTGTGGCGTATGCCCAGCAGGGCCACTGTAGCGTATGCGTAACATTTTTCGTATGGTAGAGGAGGCAGTCTTGAGAGTTGTACAGCAGGGCCACAGTGGCGTATGTCCTGCATGGCCACAGTGGCGTATGTCCTGCAGCGCCACTGTGGCGTATGTCCTGCATGGCCACTGTGGCGTATGCGTAACATTTTTCGTATGGTAGAGGAGGCAGTCTTGAGAGTTGTACAGCAGGGCCACAGTGGCGTATGTCCTGCATGGCCACAGTGGCGTATGTCCTGCAGCGCCACTGTGGCGTATGTCCTGCATGGCCACTGTGGCGTATGCGTAACATTTTTCGTATGGTAGAGGAGGCAGTCTTGAGAGTTGTACAGCAGGGCCACAGTGGCGTATGTCCAGCAGGGCCACAGTGGCGTATGCCCTGCATGGCCACTGTGGCGTATGTCCTGCAATGCCACAGTGGCGTATGTCGTGCATGGCCACTGTGGCGTATATCCAGCATGGCCACTGTGGCGTATGCCCAGCAGGGCCACTGTAGCGTATGCGTAACATTTTTCGTATGGTAGAGGAGGCAGTCTTGAGAGTTGTACAGCAGGGCCACAGTGGCGTATGTCCTGCATGGCCACAGTGGCGTATGTCCTGCAGCGCCACTGTGGCGTATGTCCTGCATGGCCACTGTGGCGTATGCGTAACATTTTTCGTATGGTAGAGGAGGCAGTCTTGAGAGTTGTACAGCAGGGCCACTGTGGCGTTTGTCCAGCAGGGCCACTGTGGCGTTTGTCCAGCAGGGCCACAGTGGCGTATGTCCTGCATGGCCACTGTGGCGTATGTCCAGCATGGCCACTGTGGCGTATGTCCAGCAGGGCCACAGTCGCGTATGTCCAGCAGGGCCACTGTAGCGTATGCGTAACATTTTTCGTATGGTAGAGGAGGCAGTCTTGAGAGCTGTCCAGCATGGCCACAGTGGCGTATGTCCTGCATGGCCACTGTAGCGTATGCGTAACATTTTTCGTATGGTAGAGGAGGCAGTCTTGAGAGCTGTCCTGCATGGCCACTGTGGCGTATGTCCAGCAGGGCCACAGTGGCGTATGTCCTGCATGGCCACTGTGGCGTATGTCCAGCAGGGCCACAGTGGCGTATGTCCTGCATGGCCACTGTGGCGTATGTCCAGCATGGCCACTGTGGCGTATGTCCAGCAGGGCCACAGTGGCGTATGTCCTGCATGGCCACTGTGGCGTATGTCCAGCATGGCCACTGTGGCGTATGTCCAGCAGGGCCACAGTCGCGTATGTCCAGTAGGGCCACAGTGGCGTATGTCCTGCATGGCCACTGTGGCATATGTCCAGCAGGGCCACAGTGGCGTATGTCCTGCATGGCCACTGTGGCGTATGTGCAGCAGTCCTGCATGGCAGTCTTGAGAGTTGTCCTGCATGGCAACTGTGGCGTTTGTCCAGCATGGCCACTGTGGCGTATGTCCAGCATGGCCACTGTGGCGTTTGTCCAGCATGGCCACGGTGGCATATGTCCTGCAGGGGCACTGCGGCGTATGTCCAGCAGGGCCACAGTGGCGTATGTCCTGCATGGCCACTGTGGCGTATGTCCAGCAGGGCCACAGTGGCGTATGTCCTGCATGGCCACTGTGGCGTATGTGCAGCAGTCCTGCATGGCAGTCTTGAGAGTTGTCCTGCATGGCAACTGTGGCGTTTGTCCAGCATGGCCACTGTGGCGTATGTCCAGCATGGCCACTGTGGCGTATGTCCAGCAGGGCCACAGTGGCGTATGTCCTGCATGGCCACTGCGGCGTATGTCCAGCAGTGCCACTGTGGCGTATGTCCAGCATGGCCACAGTGGCGTATGTCCAGCAGGGCCAGAGTCGCGTATGTCCAGTAGGGCCACAGTGGCGTATGTCCTGCATGGCCACAGTGGCGTATGTCCTGCATGGCCACTGTGGCGTATGCGTAACATTTTTCGTATGGTAGAGGAGGCAGTCTTGAGAGCTGTCCTGCATGGCCACTGTGGCGTATGTCCAGCAGGGCCACAGTGGCGTATGTCCTGCATGGCAACTGTGGCGTATGTCCAGCAGGGCCACAGTGGCGTATGTCCAGCAGGGCCACAGTCGCGTATGTCCAGTAGAGCCACAGTGGCGTATGTCCTGCATGGCCACAGTGGCGTATGTCCTGCATGGCCACTGTGGGGTATGTCCAGCATGGCCACAGTGGCGTATGTCCAGCAGGGCCACAGTCGCGTATGTCCAGTAGAGCCACAGTGGCGTATGTCCTGCATGGCCACAGTGGCGTATGTCCTGCATGGCCACTGTGGCGCATGTCCAGCAGGGCCACAGTCGCGTATGTCCCGCATGGCCACTGTGGCGTATGTCCAGCATGGCCACAGTGGCGTATGTCCAGCAGGGCCACAGTCGCGTATGTCCAGTAGAGCCACAGTGGCGTATGTCCTGCATGGCCACAGTGGCGTATGTCCTGCATGGCCACAGTGGCGTATGTCCTGCATGGCCACTGTGGCGTATGCGTAACATTTTTCGTATGGTAGAGGAGGCAGTCTTGAGAGTTGTCCTGCAGGGCAACTGTGGCGTATGTCCAGCAGGGCCACAGTGGCGTATGTCCTGCACGGCCACTGTGGCGTATGCGTAACATTTTTCGTATGGTAGAGGAGGCAGTCTTGAGAGTTGTCCTGCATGGCAACTGTTTCGTTTGTCCAGCAGGGCCACAGTCGCGTATGTCCAGCAGGGCCACTGTGGCGTATGTCCTGCATGGCCACTGTGGCGTATGTCCAGCAGGGCCACAGTGGCGTATGTCCTGCAGAGCCACAGTCGCGTATGTCCAGTAGAGCCACAGTGGCGTATGTCCTGCATGGCCACAGTGGCGTATGTCCTGCATGGCCACAGTGGCGTATGTCCTGCATGGCCACTGTGGCGTATGCGTAACATTTTTCGTATGGTAGAGGAGGCAGTCTTGAGAGCTTTCCTGCATGGCCACGGTGGCATATGTCCTGCAGGGCCACAGTGGCGTATGTCCAGCAGGGCCACTGTGGCGTATGTCCTGCATGGCCACTGTGGCGTATGCGTAACATTTTTCGTATGGTAGAGGAGGCAGTCTTGAGAGCTGTCCTGCATGGCAACTGTTTCGTTTGTCCAGCAGGGCCACAGTCGCGTATGTCCAGCAGGGCCACTGTGGCGTATGTCCTGCATGGCCACTGTGGCGTATGTCCAGCAGGGCCACAGTGGCGTATGTCCTGCAGAGCCACAGTCGCGTATGTCCAGTAGAGCCACAGTGGCGTATGTCCTGCATGGCCACAGTCGCGTATGTCCAGTAGAGCCACAGTGGCGTATGTCCTGCATGGCCACAGTGGCGTATGTCCTGCATGGCCACAGTAGCGTATGTCCTGCATGGCCACTGTGGGGTATGTCCAGCATGGCCACAGTGGCGTATGTCCAGCAGGGCCACAGTCGCGTATGTCCAGTAGAGCCACAGTGGCGTATGTCCTGCATGGCCACAGTGGCGTATGTCCTGCATGGCCACTGTGGCGCATGTCCAGCAGGGCCACAGTCGCGTATGTCCTGCATGGCCACTGTGGCGTATGTCCAGCATGGCCACAGTGGCGTATGTCCAGCAGGGCCACAGTCGCGTATGTCCAGTAGAGCCACAGTGGCGTATGTCCTGCATGGCCACAGTGGCGTATGTCCTGCATGGCCACAGTGGCGTATGTCCTGCATGGCCACTGTGGCGTATGCGTAACATTTTTCGTATGGTAGAGGAGGCAGTCTTGAGAGCTGTCCTGCATGGCCACGGTGGCATATGTCCTGCAGGGCCACTGTGGCGTATGTCCAGCAGGGTCACAGTGGCGTATGTCCTGCATGGCCACAGTGGCGTATGTCCTGCACGGCCACTGTGGCGTATGTCCTGCATGGCCACTGTGGCGTATGCGTAACATTTTTCGTATGGTAGAGGAGGCAGTCTTGAGAGCTGTCCTGCATGGCCACGGTGGCATATGTCCTGCAGGGCCACTGTGGCGTATGTCCAGCAGGGTCACAGTGGCGTATGTCCTGCATGGCCACTGTGGCGTATGTCCGGCAGGGCCACAGTGGCGTATGTCCTGCATGGCCACTGTGGCGTATGTCTAGCAGGGCCACAGTGGCGTATGTCCTGCATGGCCACTGTGGCGTATGCGTAACATTTTTCGTATGGTAGAGGAGGCAGTCTTGAGAGCTGTCCTGCATGGCCACGGTGGCATATGTCCTGCAGGGCCACTGTGGCGTATGTCCAGCAGGGTCACAGTGGCGTATGTCCTGCATGGCCACTGTGGCGTATGTCCGGCAGGGCCACAGTGGCGTATGTCCTGCATGGCCACTGTGGCGTATGTCCAGCACGGCCACTGTGGCGTATGTCCTGCATGGCCACTGTGGCGTATGCGTAACATTTTTCGTATGGTAGAGGAGGCAGTCTTGAGAGTTGTCCTGCAGGGCAACTGTGGCGTATGTCCAGCAGGGCCACAGTGGCGTATGTCCTGCACGGCCACTGTGGCGTATGTCCTGCATGGCCACTGTGGCGTATGCGTAACATTTTTCGTATGGTAGAGGAGGCAGTCTTGAGAGCTGTCCTGCATGGCCACGGTGGCATATGTCCTGCAGGGCCACTGTGGCGTATGTCCAGCAGGGTCACAGTGGCGTATGTCCTGCATGGCCACTGTGGCGTATGTCCGGCAGGGCCACAGTGGCGTATGTCCTGCATGGCCACTGTGGCGTATGTCCAGCAGGGCCACAGTGGCGTATGTCCTGCATGGCCACTGTGGCGTATGTGCAGCAGGGCCACTGCGGCGTATGTCCAGCAGGGCCACAGTGGCGCATGTCCAGCAGGGCCACAGTGGCGTATGTCCTGCATGGCCACTGTGGCGTATGTGCAGCAGGGCCACTGCGGCGTATGTCCAGCAGGGCCACAGGCAGTCTTGAGAGCTTTCCTGCATGGCCACGGTGGCGTATGTCCTGCGCGGCCACTGTGGCGTATGCGTAACATTTTTCGTATGGTAGAGGAGGCAGTCTTGAGAGTTGTCCTGCATGGCAACTGTGGCGTATGTCCAGCATGGCCACTGTGGCGTATGTCCTGCATGGCCACTGTGGCGTATGTCCAGCAGGGCCACAGTGGCGTATGTCCTGCATGGCCACTGTGGCGTATGTGCAGCAGGGCCACTGCGGCGTATGTCCAGCAGGGCCACAGTGGCGCATGTCCAGCAGGGCCACTGTGGCGTATGTCCTGCATGGCCACTGTGGCGTATGCGTAACATTTTTCGTATGGTAGAGGAGGCAGTCTTGAGAGTTGTCCTGCATGGCAACTGTGGCGTATGTCCAGCATGGCCACTGTGGCGTATGTCCTGCAGGGCCACTGTGGCGTATGTCCTGCATGGCCACTGTGCCGTATGTCCAGCAGGGCCACAGTGGCGTATGTCCTGCATGGCCACTGTGGCGTATGTGCAGCAGGGCCACAGTGGCGTATGTCCTGCATGGCCACTGTGCCGTATGTCCAGCAGGGCCACACTGGCGTATGTCCTGCAGGGCCACAGTCGCGTATGTGCAGCAGGGCCACAGTGGCGTATGTCCTGCATGGCCACTGTGGCGTATGTGCAGCAGGGCCACAGTGGCGTATGTCCTGCACGGCCACTGTGCCGTATGTCCAGCAGGGCCACACTGGCGTATGTCCTGCATGGCCACTGTGGCGTATGCGTAACATTTTTCGTATGGTAGAGGAGGCAGTCTTGAGGGCTGTCCTGCATGGCAACTGTGGCGTTTGTCCAGGATGGCCACGGTGGCATATGTCCTGCAGGGCCACTGTGGCGTATGTCCAGCATGGCCACTGTGGCGTTTGTCCAGCATGGCCACGGTGCCATATGTCCTGCAGGGCCACTGCGGCGTATGTCCAGCAGGGCCACAGTCGCGTATGTGCAGCAGGGCCACAGTGGCGTATGTCCTGCATGGCCACTGTGGCGTATGTGCAGCAGGGCCACAGTGGCGTATGTCCTGCACGGCCACTGTGCCGTATGTCCAGCAGGGCCACAGTGGCGTATGTCCTGCATGGCCACAGTCGCGTATGTGCAGCAGGGCCACAGTGGCGTATGTCCTGCATGGCCACTGTGGCGTATGTGCAGCAGGGCCACAGTAGCGTATGTCCTGCACGGCCACTGTGCCGTATGTCCAGCAGGGCCACAGTGGCGTATGTCCTGCATGGCCACTGTGGCGTATGTGCAGCAGGGCCACAGTGGCGTATGTCCTGCACGGCCACTGTGCCGTATGTCCAGCAGGGCCACAGTGGCGTATGTCCTGCATGGCCTCTGTGCCGCATGTCCAGCAGGGCCACAGTGGCGTATGTCCTGCATGGCCACTGTGCCGTATGCCCAGCAGGGCCACAGTGGCGTATGTCCTGCATGGCCACTGTGCCGTATGCCCAGCAGGGCCACAGTGGCGTATGTCCTGCACGGCCACTGTGGCGTATGCGTAACATTTTTCGTATGGTAGAGGAGGCAGTCTTGAGGGCTGTCCTGCATGGCAACTGTGGCGTATGTGCAGCAGGGCCACAGTGGCGTATGTCCTGCACGGCCACTGTGCCGTATGTCCAGCAGGGCCACAGTGGCGTATGTCCTGCATGGCCTCTGTGCCGCATGTCCAGCAGGGCCACAGTGGCGTATGTCCAGCATGGCCACTGTGGCGTTTGTCCAGCATGGCCACTGTGGCGTATGTCCAGCAGTGCCACTGTGGCGTATGTCCAGCAGGGCCACTGTGGCGTATGTCTAGCATGGCCACTGTGGCGTATGTCCAGCAGGGCCACAGTGGCGTATGTCCTGCACGGCCACTGTGGCGTATGCGTAACATTTTTCGTATGGTAGAGGAGGCAGTCTTGAGGGCTGTCCTGCATGGCAACTGTGGCGTATGTCCTGCATGGCCACTGTGGCGTATGTCCTCCAGCGCCACTGCGGCGTATGTCCAGCAGGGCCACAGTGGCGTATGTCCTGCACGGCCACTGTGGCGTATGCGTAACATTTTTCGTATGGTAGAGGAGGCAGTCTTGAGAGTTGTCCTGCATGGCAACTGTTTCGTTTGTCCAGCAGGGCCACAGTCGCGTATGTCCAGCAGGGCCACTGTGGCGTATGTCCTGCATGGCCACTGTGGCGTATGTCCTGCAGGGCCACAGTGGCGTATGTCCTGCAGAGCCACTGTGGCGTATGTCCAGCATGGTCACTGTGGCGTATGTCCAGCAGGGCCACAGTCGCGTATGTCCAGCAGGGCCACTGTGGCGTATGTCCAGCATGGCCACAGTGGCGTATGTCCAGCAGGGCCACAGTCGCGTATGTCCAGTAGGGCCACAGTGGCGTATGTCCTGCATGGCCACTGTGGCGTATGCGTAACATTTTTCGTATGGAAGAGGAGGCAGTCTTGAGAGCTGTCCTGCATGGCCACGGTGGCATATGTCCTGCAGGGCCACTGTGGCGTATGTCCAGCAGGGTCACAGTGGCGTATGTCCTGCATGGCCACTGTGGCGTATGTCCAGCAGGGCCACAGTGGCGTATGTCCTGCATGGCCACTGTGGCGTATGTCCAGCAGGGCCACAGTGGCGTATGTCCAGCAGGGCCACAGTGGCGCATGTCCAGCAGGGCCACTGTGGCGTATGTCCTGCATGGCCACTGTGGCGTATGTCCTGCAGGGCCACTGTGGCGTATGTCCTGCATGGCCACTGTGGCGTATGTGCAGCAGGGCCACTGCGGCGTATGTCCAGCAGGGCCACAGTGGCGCATGTCCAGCAGGGCCACAGTGGCGCATGTCCAGCAGGGCCACTGTGGCGTATGTCCTGCAGGGCCACTGTGGCGTATGTCCTGCATGGCCACTGTGGCGTATGTCCAGCAGGGCCACAGTGGCGTATGTCCTGCAGGGCCACTGTGGCGTGTGTCCTGCATGGCCACTGTGGCGTATGCGTAACATTTTTCGTATGGTAGAGGAGGCAGTCTTGAGAGCTTTCCTGCATGGCCACGGTGGCATGTGTCCAGCAGGGCCACAGTGGCGTATGTCCTGCAGGGCCACAGTAGCGCATGTCCAGCAGGGCCACTGTGGCGTATGTCCTGCATGGCCACTGTGGCGTATGCGTAACATTTTTCGTATGGTAGAGGAGGCAGTCTTGAGAGTTGTCCTGCATGGCAACTGTGGCGTATGTCCAGCATGGCCACTGTGGCGTGTGTCCTGCATGGCCACTGTGGCGTATGTCCAGCAGGGCCACAGTGGCCTATGTCCTGCATGGCCACTGTGGCGTATGCGTAACATTTTTCGTATGGTAGAGGAGGCAGTCTTGAGAGTTGTCCTGCATGGCAACTGTTTCGTTTGTCCAGCAGGGCCACAGTGGCGTATGTCCTGCATGGCCACTGTGGCGTATGTGCAGCAGGGCCACTGCGGCGTATGTCCAGCAGGGCCACAGTGGCGCATGTCCAGCAGGGCCACTGTGGCGTATGTCCTGCATGGCCACTGTGGCGTATGTCCAGCAGGGCCACAGTGGCGTATGTCCTGCATGGCCACTGTGGCGTATGTCCTGCATGGCCACTGTGGCGTATGCGTAACATTTTTCGAATGGTAGAGGAGGCAGTCTTGAGAGTTGTCCTGCATGGCAACTGTGGCGTTTGTCCAGCATGGCCACTGTGGCGTATGTCCTGCAGGGCCACTGTGGCGTATGTGCAGCAGGGCCACTGCGGCGTATGTCCAGCAGGGCCACTGTGGCGTATGTCCTGCAGGGCCACTGTGGCGTATGTCCTGCATGGCCACTGTGGTGTATGTCCAGCAGGGCCACAGTGGCGTATGTCCTGCAGGGCCACAGTGGCGCATGTCCAGCAGGGCCACAGTGGCGTATGTCCCGCATGGCCACTGTGGCGTATGTCCAGCAGGGCCACAGTGGCGTAAGTCCTGCAGGGCCACTGTGGCGTATGTCCAGCAGGGCCACAGTGGCGTATGTCCTGCATGGCCAATGTGGCCTATGCGTAACATTTTTCGTATGGTAGAGGAGGCAGTCTTGAGAGTTGTCCTGCATGGCAACTGTGGCGTATGTCCAGCATGGCCACTGTGGCGTATGTCCAGCAGGGCCACAGTCGCGTATGTCCAGCAGGGCCACTGTGGCGTATGTCCTGCATGGCCACTGTGGCGTATGTCCAGCAGGGCCACTGTGGCGTATGTCCAGCAGGGCCACAGTCGCGTATGTCCAGCAGGGCCACAGTGGCGTATGTCCTGCATGGCCACTGTGGCGTATGCGTAACATTTTTCGTATGGTAGAGGAGGCAGTCTTGAGAGCTGTCCTGCATGGCCACTGTGGCGTATGTCCAGCAGGGCCACAGTGGCGTATGTCCTGCATGGCCACTGTGGCATATGTCCTGCAGGGCCACTGCGGCGTATGTCCAGCAAGGCCACAGTGGCGCATGTCCAGCAGGGCCACTGTGGCGTATGTCCTGCATGGCCACTGTGGCGTATGCGTAACATTTTTCGTATGGTAGAGGAGGCAGTCTTGAGAGCTGTCCTGCATGGCCACTGTGGCGTATGTCCAGCAGGGCCACAGTGGCGTATGTCCTGCATGGCCACTGTGGCGTATGTCCTGCATGGCCACTGTGGCGTATGCGTAACATTTTTCGTATGGTAGAGGAGGCAGTCTTGAGAGCTGTCCTGCATGGCAACTGTGGCGTACGTCCAGCATGGCCACTGTGGCGTATGTCCAGCAGGGCCACAGTGGCGTATATCCTGGATGGCCACTGTGCCGTATGTCCAGCAGGGCCACAGTGGCGTATGTCCTGCATGGCCACTGTGGCGTATGCGTAACATTTTTCGTATGGTAGAGGAGGCAGTCTTGAGAGCTGTCCAGCATGGCCACTGTGGCGTATGTCCAGCAGGGCCACAGTGGCGTATGTCCTGCATGGCCACTGTGGCATATGTCCTGCAGGGCCACTGCGGCGTATGTCCAGCAAGGCCACAGTGGCGCATGTCCAGCAGGGCCACTGTGGCGTATGTCCTGCATGGCCACTGTGGCGTATGCGTAACATTTTTCGTATGGTAGAGGAGGCAGTCTTGAGAGCTGTCCAGCATGGCCACTGTGGCGTATGTCCAGCAGGGCCACAGTGGCGTATGTCCTGCATGGCCACTGTGGCATATGTCCTGCAGGGCCACTGCGGCGTATGTCCAGCAAGGCCACAGTGGCGCATGTCCAGCAGGGCCACAGTGGCGTATGTCCAGCAGGGCCACAGTGGCGTATGTCCTGCATGGCCACTGTGGCATATGTCCTGCAGGGCCACTGCGGCGTATGTCCAGCAAGGCCACAGTGGCGCATGTCCAGCAGGGCCACTGTGGCGTATGTCCTGCATGGCCACTGTGGCGTATGTCCAGCAGGGCCACAGTGGCGTATGTCCTGCATGGCCACTGTGGCGTATGCGTAACATTTTTCGTATGGTAGAGGAGGCAGTCTTGAGAGCTGTCCTGCATGGCCACTGTGGCGTGTGTCCAGCAGGGCCACAGTGGCGTATGTCCTGCATGGCCACTGTGGCATATGTCCTGCAGGGCCACTGCGGCGTATGTCCAGCAAGGCCACAGTGGCGCATGTCCAGCAGGGCCACTGTGGCGTATGTCCTGCATGGCCACTGTGGCGTATGCGTAACATTTTTCGTATGGTAGAGGAGGCAGTCTTGAGAGCTGTCCTGCATGGCCACTGTGGCGTATGTCCAGCAGGGCCACAGTGGCGTATGTCCTGCATGGCCACTGTGGCGTATGCGTAACATTTTTCGTATGTTAGAGGAGGCAGTCTTGAGAGCTGTCCTGCATGGCAACTGTGGCGTACGTCCAGCATGGCCACTGTGGCGTATGTCCAGCAGGGCCACAGTGGCGTATGTGCAGCAGGGCCACAGTGGCGTATGTCCTGCATGGCCACTGTGGCGTATGTGCAGCAGGGCCACAGTGGCGTATGTCCTGCACGGCCACTGTGCCGTATGTCCAGCAGGGCCACAGTGGCGTATGTCCTGCATGGCCACAGTCGCGTATGTGCAGCAGGGCCACAGTGGCGTATGTCCTGCATGGCCACTGTGGCGTATGTGCAGCAGGGCCACAGTAGCGTATGTCCTGCACGGCCACTGTGCCGTATGTCCAGCAGGGCCACAGTGGCGTATGTCCTGCATGGCCACTGTGGCGTATGTGCAGCAGGGCCACAGTGGCGTATGTCCTGCACGGCCACTGTGCCGTATGTCCAGCAGGGCCACAGTGGCGTATGTCCTGCATGGCCTCTGTGCCGCATGTCCAGCAGGGCCACAGTGGCGTATGTCCTGCATGGCCACTGTGCCGTATGCCCAGCAGGGCCACAGTGGCGTATGTCCTGCATGGCAACTGTGGCGTATGTCCAGCATGGCCACTGTGGCGTTTGTCCAGCATGGCCACTGTGGCGTATGTCCAGCAGTGCCACTGTGGTGTATGTCCAGCATGGCCACTGTGGCGTTTGTCCAGCATGGCCACGGTGGCATATGTCCTGCAGGGCCACTGCGGCGTATGTCCAGCAGGGCCACTGTGGCGTATGTCTAGCATGGCCACTGTGGCGTATGTCCAGCAGGGCCACAGTGGCGTATGTCCTGCACGGCCACTGTGGCGTATGCGTAACATTTTTCGTATGGTAGAGGAGGCAGTCTTGAGGGCTGTCCTGCATGGCAACTGTGGCGTATGTCCTGCATGGCCACTGTGGCGTATGTCCTCCAGCGCCACTGCGGCGTATGTCCAGCAGGGCCACAGTGGCGTATGTCCTGCACGGCCACTGTGGCGTATGCGTAACATTTTTCGTATGGTAGAGGAGGCAGTCTTGAGAGGTGTCCTGCATGGCCACGGTGGCATATGTCCTGCAGGGCCACAGTGGCGTATGTCCTGCAGGGCCACAGTGGCGTATGTCCTGCAGAGCCACTGTGGCGTATGTCCAGCATGGTCACTGTGGCGTATGTCCAGCAGGGCCACAGTCGCGTATGTCCAGCAGGGCCACTGTGGCGTATGTCCAGCATGGCCACAGTGGCGTATGTCCAGCAGGGCCACAGTCGCGTATGTCCAGTAGGGCCACAGTGGCGTATGTCCTGCATGGCCACTGTGGCGTATGCGTAACATTTTTCGTATGGTAGAGGAGGCAGTCTTGAGAGCTGTCCTGCATGGCCACGGTGGCATATGTCCTGCAGGGCCACTGTGGCGTATGTCCAGCAGGGTCACAGTGGCGTATGTCCTGCATGGCCACTGTGGCGTATGTCCAGCAGGGCCACAGTGGCGTATGTCCTGCATGGCCACTGTGGCGTATGTCCAGCAGGGCCACAGTGGCGTATGTCCTGCATGGCCACTGTGGCGTATGTGCAGCAGGGCCACTGCGGCGTATGTCCAGCAGGGCCACAGTGGCGCATGTCCAGCAGGGCCACTGTGGCGTATGTCCTGCATGGCCACTGTGGCGTATGTCCTGCAGGGCCACAGTCGCGTATGTCCAGCAGGGCCACTGTGGCGTATGTCCTGCATGGCCACTGTGGCGTATGTCCTGCAGGGCCACAGTGGCGTATGTCCTGCAGAGCCACTGTGGCGTATGTCCAGCATGGTCACTGTGGCGTATGTCCAGCAGGGCCACAGTCGCGTATGTCCAGCAGGGCCACTGTGGCGTATGTCCAGCATGGCCACAGTGGCGTATGTCCAGCAGGGCCACAGTCGCGTATGTCCAGTAGGGCCACAGTGGCGTATGTCCTGTATGGCCACTGTGGCGTATGCGTAACATTTTTCGTATGGTAGAGGAGGCAGTCTTGAGAGCTGTCCTGCATGGCCACGGTGGCATATGTCCTGCAGGGCCACTGTGGCGTATGTCCAGCAGGGTCACAGTGGCGTATGTCCTGCATGGCCACTGTGGCGTATGTCCAGCAGGGCCACTGTGGCGTATGTTAAGCATGGCCACTGTGGCGTATGTCCAGCAGGGCCACTGTGGCGTATGTCCAGCAGGGCCACAGTGGCGTATGTCCTGCAGCGCCACTGTGGCGTATGTCCAGCAGGGCCACTATGGCGTATGTCCTGCATGGCCACTGTGGCGTATGCGTAACATTTTTCGTATGGTAGAGGAGGCAGTCTTGAGAGTTGTCCTGTATGGCAACTGTGGCGTACGTCCAGCATGGCCACTGTGGCGTATGTCCAGCAGGGCCACTGTGGCGTATGTCCAGCATGGCCACAGTGGCGTATGTCCAGCAGGGCCACTGTGGCGTATGTCCAGCATGGCCACTGTGGCGTATGTCCAGCATGGCCACAGTGGCGTATGTCCAGCAGGGCCACTGTGGCGTATGTCCAGCATGGCCACAGTGGCGTATGTCCAGCAGGGCCACAGTGGCGTATGTCCAGCAGGGCCACAGTGGCGTATGTCCAGCATGGCCACTGTGGCGTATGTCCAGCAGGGCCACTGTGGCGTATGTTTAGCATGGCCACTGTGGCGTATGTCCAGCAGGGCCACTGTGGCGTATGTCCAGCAGGGCCACAGTGGCGTATGTCCAGCATGGCCACTGTGGCGTATGTCCAGCAGGGCCACTGTGGCGTATGTCCAGCATGGCCACTGTGGCGTATGTCCAGCAGGGCCACAGTGGCATATGTCCTGCAGGGCCACTGTGGCGTATGTCCAGCAGGGCCACTGTGGCGTATGTCTAGCATGGCCACTGTGGCGTATGTCCAGCAGGGCCACAGTGGCGTATGTCCTGCACGGCCACTGTGGCGTATGCGTAACATTTTTCGTATGGTAGAGGAGGCAGTCTTGAGAGTTGTCCTGCATGGCAACTGTTTCGTTTGTCCAGCAGGGCCACAGTCGCGTATGTCCAGCAGGGCCACTGTGGCGTATGTCCTGCATGGCCACTGTGGCGTATGTCCTGCAGGGCCACAGTGGCGTATGTCCTGCAGAGCCACTGTGGCGTATGTCCAGCATGGTCACTGTGGCGTATGTCCAGCAGGGCCACAGTCGCGTATGTCCAGCAGGGCCACTGTGGCGTATGTCCAGCATGGCCACAGTGGCGTATGTCCAGCAGGGCCACAGTCGCGTATGTCCAGTAGGGCCACAGTGGCGTATGTCCTGCATGGCCACTGTGGCGTATGCGTAACATTTTTCGTATGGTAGAGGAGGCAGTCTTGAGAGCTGTCCTGCATGGCCACGGTGGCATATGTCCTGCAGGGCCACTGTGGCGTATGTCCAGCAGGGTCACAGTGGCGTATGTCCTGCATGGCCACTGTGGCGTATGTCCAGCAGGGCCACAGTGGCGTATGTCCTGCATGGCCACTGTGGCGTATGTCCAGCAGGGCCACAGTGGCGTATGTCCTGCATGGCCACTGTGGCGTATGTGCAGCAGGGCCACTGCGGCGTATGTCCAGCAGGGCCACAGTGGCGCATGTCCAGCAGGGCCACAGTGGCGTATGTCCAGCAGGGCCACAGTGGCGCATGTCCAGCAGGGCCACTGTGGCGTATGTCCTGCATGGCCACTGTGGCGTATGTCCTGCAGGGCCACTGTGGCGTATGTCCTGCATGGCCACTGTGGCGTATGTGCAGCAGGGCCACTGCGGCGTATGTCCAGCAGGGCCACAGTGGCGCATGTCCAGCAGGGCCACAGTGGCGCATGTCCAGCAGGGCCACTGTGGCGTATGTCCTGCAGGGCCACTGTGGCGTATGTCCTGCATGGCCACTGTGGCGTATGTCCAGCAGGGCCACAGTGGCGTATGTCCTGCAGGGCCACAGTGGCGCATGTCCAGCAGGGCCACTGTGGCGTATGCGTAACATTTTTCGTATGGTAGAGGAGGCAGTCTTGAGAGTTGTCCTGCATGGCAACTGTGGCGTATGTCCAGCATGGCCACTGTGGCGTATGTCCTGCATGGCCACTGTGGCGTATGTCCAGCAGGGCCACAGTGGCGTATGTCCTGCATGGCCACTGTGGCGTATGCGTAACATTTTTCGTATGGTAGAGGAGGCAGTCTTGAGAGCTGTCCTGCATGGCCACGGTGGCATATGTCCTGCAGGGCCACTGTGGCGTATGTCCAGCAGGGTCACAGTGGCGTATGTCCTGCATGGCAACTGTGGCGTATGTCCAGCATGGCCACTGTGGCGTATGTCCTGCATGGCCACTGTGGCGTATGTGCAGCAGGGCCACTGCGGCGTATGTCCAGCAGGGCCACAGTGGCGCATGTCCAGCAGGGCCACAGTGGCGCATGTCCAGCAGGGCCACTGTGGCGTATGTCCTGCAGGGCCACTGTGGCGTATGTCCTGCATGGCCACTGTGGTGTATGTCCAGCAGGGCCACAGTGGCGTATGTCCTGCAGGGCCACAGTAGCGCATGTCCAGCAGGGCCACTGTGGCGTATGTCCTGCATGGCCACTGTGGCGTATGCGTAACATTTTTCGTATGGTAGAGGAGGCAGTCTTGAGAGTTGTCCTGCATGGCAACTGTGGCGTATGTCCAGCATGGCCACTGTTGCGTGTGTCCTGCATGGCCACTGTGGCGTATGTCCAGCAGGGCCACAGTGGCCTATGTCCTGCATGGCCACTGTGGCGTATGCGTAACATTTTTCGTATGGTAGAGGAGGCAGTCTTGAGAGTTGTCCTGCATGGCAACTGTTTCGTTTGTCCAGCAGGGCCACAGTCGCGTATGGCAACTGTGGCGTATGTCCAGCATGGCCACTGTTGCGTGTGTCCTGCATGGCCACTGTGGCGTATGTCCAGCAGGGCCACAGTGGCCTATGTCCTGCATGGCCACTGTGGCGTATGCGTAACATTTTTCGTATGGTAGAGGAGGCAGTCTTGAGAGTTGTCCTGCATGGCAACTGTTTCGTTTGTCCAGCAGGGCCACAGTCGCGTATGTCCAGCAGGGCCACTGTGGCGTATGTCCAGCAGGGCCACAGTGGCGTATGTCCTGCATGGCCACTGTGGCGTATGTGCAGCAGGGCCACTGCGGCGTATGTCCAGCAGGGCCACAGTGGCGCATGTCCAGCAGGGCCACTGTGGCGTATGTCCTGCATGGCCACTGTGGCGTATGTCCAGCAGGGCCACAGTGGCGTATGTCCTGCATGGCCACTGTGGCGTATGTCCTGCATGGCCACTGTGGCGTATGCGTAACATTTCTCGAATGGTAGAGGAGGCAGTCTTGAGAGTTGTCCTGCATGGCAACTGTGGCGTTTGTCCAGCATGGCCACTGTGGCGTATGTCCTGCAGGGCCACTGTGGCGTATGTGCAGCAGGGCCACTGCGGCGTATGTCCAGCAGGGCCACTGTGGCGTATGTCCTGCAGGGCCACTGTGGCGTATGTCCTGCATGGCCACTGTGGCGTATGTCCAGCAGGGCCACAGTGGCGTATGTCCTGCAGGGCCACAGTGGCGCATGTCCAGCAGGGCCACAGTGGCGTATGTCCCGCATGGCCACTGTGGCGTATGTCCAGCAGGGCCACAGTGGCGTAAGTCCTGCAGGGCCACTGTGGCGTATGTCCAGCAGGGCCACAGTGGCGTATGTCCTGCATGGCCAATGTGGCCTATGCGTAACATTTTTCGTATGGTAGAGGAGGCAGTCTTGAGAGTTGTCCTGCATGGCAACTGTTTCGTTTGTCCAGCAGGGCCACAGTCGCGTATGTCCAGCAGGGCCACTGTGGCGTATGTCCAGCAGGGCCACAGTGGCGTATGTCCTGCATGGCCACTGTGGCGTATGTGCAGCAGGGCCACTGCGGCGTATGTCCAGCAGGGCCACAGTGGCGCATGTCCAGCAGGGCCACTGTGGCGTATGTCCTGCATGGCCACTGTGGCGTATGTCCAGCAGGGCCACAGTGGCGTATGTCCTGCATGGCCACTGTGGCGTATGTCCTGCATGGCCACTGTGGCGTATGCGTAACATTTCTCGAATGGTAGAGGAGGCAGTCTTGAGAGTTGTCCTGCATGGCAACTGTGGCGTTTGTCCAGCATGGCCACTGTGGCGTATGTCCTGCAGGGCCACTGTGGCGTATGTGCAGCAGGGCCACTGCGGCGTATGTCCAGCAGGGCCACTGTGGCGTATGTCCTGCAGGGCCACTGTGGCGTATGTCCTGCATGGCCACTGTGGCGTATGTCCAGCAGGGCCACAGTGGCGTATGTCCTGCAGGGCCACAGTGGCGCATGTCCAGCAGGGCCACAGTGGCGTATGTCCCGCATGGCCACTGTGGCGTATGTCCAGCAGGGCCACAGTGGCGTAAGTCCTGCAGGGCCACTGTGGCGTATGTCCAGCAGGGCCACAGTCGCGTATGTCCAGCAGGGCCACTGTGGCGTATGTCCTGCATGGCCACTGTGGCGTATGTCCAGCAGGGCCACTGTGGCGTATGTCCAGCAGGGCCACAGTCGCGTATGTCCAGCAGGGCCACAGTGGCGTATGTCCTGCATGGCCACTGTGGCGTATGCGTAACATTTTTCGTATGGTAGAGGAGGCAGTCTTGAGAGCTGTCCTGCATGGCCACTGTGGCGTATGTCCAGCAGGGCCACAGTGGCGTATGTCCTGCATGGCCACTGTGGCATATGTCCTGCAGGGCCACTGCGGCGTATGTCCAGCAAGGCCACAGTGGCGTATGTCCTGCAGGGCCACAGTGGCGTATGTCCCGCATGGCCACTGTGGCGTATGTCCAGCAGGGCCACAGTGGCGTAAGTCCTGCAGGGCCACTGTGGCGTATGTCCAGCAGGGCCACAGTGGCGTATGTCCTGCAGGGCCACAGTGGCGCATGTCCAGCAGGGCCACAGTGGCGTATGTCCCGCATGGCCACTGTGGCGTATGTCCAGCAGGGCCACAGTGGCGTAAGTCCTGCAGGGCCACTGTGGCGTATGTCCAGCAGGGCCACAGTCGCGTATGTCCAGCAGGGCCACTGTGGCGTATGTCCTGCATGGCCACTGTGGCGTATGTCCAGCAGGGCCACTGTGGCGTATGTCCAGCAGGGCCACAGTCGCGTATGTCCAGCAGGGCCACAGTGGCGTATGTCCTGCATGGCCACTGTGGCGTATGCGTAACATTTTTCGTATGGTAGAGGAGGCAGTCTTGAGAGCTGTCCTGCATGGCCACTGTGGCGTATGTCCAGCAGGGCCACAGTGGCGTATGTCCTGCATGGCCACTGTGGCGTATGTCCTGCAACGCCACTCTGGCGTATGTCCTGCATGGCCACTGTGCCGTATGTCCAGCAGGGCCACAGTGGCGTATGTCCTGCATGGCCACTGTGGCGTATGCGTAACATTTTTCGTATGGTAGAGGAGGCAGTCTTGAGAGCTGTCCTGCATGGCAACTGTGGCGTACGTCCAGCATGGCCACTGTGGCGTATGTCCAGCAGGGCCACAGTGGCGTATATCCTGGATGGCCACTGTGCCGTATGTCCAGCAGGGCCACAGTGGCGTATGTCCTGCATGGCCACTGTGGCGTATGCGTAACATTTTTCGTATGGTAGAGGAGGCAGTCTTGAGAGCTGTCCTGCATGGCAACTGTGGCGTACGTCCAGCATGGCCACTGTGGCGTATGTCCTGCACGGCCACTGTGGCGTATGTCCAGCAGGGCCACAGTGGCGTATGTCCTGCATGGCCACTGTGGCGTATGCGTAACATTTTTCGTATGGTAGAGGAGGCAGTCTTGAGAGCTGTCCTGCATGGCCACTGTGGCGTATGTCCAGCAGGGCCACAGTGGCGTATGTCCTGCATGGCCACTGTGGCATATGTCCTGCAGGGCCACTGCGGCGTATGTCCAGCAAGGCCACAGTGGCGCATGTCCAGCAGGGCCACTGTGGCGTATGTCCTGCATGGCCACTGTGGCGTATGTCCAGCAGGGCCACAGTGGCGTATGTCCTGCATGGCCACTGTGGCGTATGCGTAACATTTTTCGTATGGTAGAGGAGGCAGTCTTGAGAGCTGTCCTGCATGGCCACTGTGGCGTGTGTCCAGCAGGGCCACAGTGGCGTATGTCCTGCATGGCCACTGTGGCATATGTCCTGCAGGGCCACTGCGGCGTATGTCCAGCAAGGCCACAGTGGCGCATGTCCAGCAGGGCCACTGTGGCGTATGTCCTGCATGGCCACTGTGGCGTATGCGTAACATTTTTCGTATGGTAGAGGAGGCAGTCTTGAGAGCTGTCCTGCATGGCCACTGTGGCGTATGTCCAGCAGGGCCACAGTGGCGTATGTCCTGCATGGCCACTGTGGCGTATGCGTAACATTTTTCGTATGGTAGAGGAGGCAGTCTTGAGAGCTGTCCTGCATGGCAACTGTGGCGTACGTCCAGCATGGCCACTGTGGCGTATGTCCAGCAGGGCCACAGTGGCGTATATCCTGGATGGCCACTGTGCCGTATGTCCAGCAGGGCCACAGTGGCGTATGTCCTGCATGGCCACTGTGGCGTATGCGTAACATTTTTCGTATGGTAGAGGAGGCAGTCTTGAGAGCTGTCCTGCATGGCAACTGTTTCGTTTGTCCAGCATGGCTACTGTGGCGTATGTCCAGCAGGGCCACAGTCGCGTATGTCCAGCAGGGCCACTGTGGCGTATGTCCTGCATGGCCCCTGTGGCGTATGTCCAGCAGGGCCACAGTGGCGTATGTCCTGCATGGCCACTGTGGCGTATGCGTAACATTTTTCGTATGGTAGAGGAGGCAGTCTTGAGAGCTGTCCTGCATGGCAACTGTGGCGTACGTCCAGCATGGCCACTGTGGCGTATGTCCTGCACGGCCACTGTGGCGTATGTCCAGCAGGGCCACAGTGGCGTATGTCCTGCATGGCCACTGTGGCGTATGCGTAACATTTTTCGTATGGTAGAGGAGGCAGTCTTGAGAGCTGTCCTGCATGGCAACTGTGGCGTACGTCCAGCATGGCCACTGTGGCGTATGTCCAGCAGGGCCACAGTGGCGTATATCCTGGATGGCCACTGTGCCGTATGTCCAGCAGGGCCACAGTGGCGTATGTCCTGCATGGCCACTGTGGCGTATGCGTAACATTTTTCGTATGGTAGAGGAGGCAGTCTTGAGAGCTGTCCTGCATGGCAACTGTGGCGTACGTCCAGCATGGCCACTGTGGCGTATGTCCAGCAGGGCCACAGTGGCGTATATCCTGGATGGCCACTGTGCCGTATGTCCAGCAGGGCCACAGTGGCGTATGTCCTGCATGGCCACTGTGGCGTATGCGTAACATTTTTCGTATGGTAGAGGAGGCAGTCTTGAGAGTTGTCCTGCATGGCAACTGTGGCGTATGTCCAGCAGGGCCACAGTGGCGTATGTCCTGGATGGCCACTGTGGCGTATGTCCAGCAGGGCCACAGTGGCGTATGTCCAGCAGGGCCACAGTGGCGTATGTCCTGCATGGCCACAGTGGCGTATGTCCTGCAGGGCCACTGCGGCGTATGTCCAGCAAGGCCACAGTGGCGCATGTCCAGCATGGCCACTGTGGCGTATGTCCAGCAGGGCCACAGTGGCGTATGTCCAGCAGGGCCACTGTGGCGTATGTCCTGCATGGCCACTGTGGCGTATGCGTAACATTTTTCGTATGGTAGAGGAGGCAGTCTTGAGAGTTGTCCTGCATGGCAACTGTGGCGTATGTCCAGCAGGGCCACAGTGGCGTATGTCCTGGATGGCCACTGTGGCGTATGTCCAGCAGGGCCACAGTGGCGTATGTCCTGCATGGCCACTGTGGCGTATGTCCAGCAGGGCCACACTGGCGTGTGTCCTGCATGGCCACAGTGGCGTATGTCCTGCAGGGCCACAGTGGCGTATGTCCTGCATGGCCACTGTGGCGTATGTCCTGCAGCGCCACTCTAGCGTATGTCCAACATGGCCACTGTGGCGTATGTCCAGCAGGGCCACAGTCGCGTATGTCCAGCAGGGCCACAGTGGCGTATGTCCTGCATGGCCACTGTGGCGTATGTCCAGCAGGGCCACAGTGGTGTATATCCTGGATGGCCACTGTATCGTATGCTCAGCAGGGCCACAGTGCCGTATGTCCTGCATGGCCACTGTGGCGTATATCCTGCAGGGCCACAGTGGCGTATGTCCTGCAGGGCCACTGTGGCGTATGTCCAGCATGGCCACTGTGGCGTATGTCCAGCAGGGCCACAGTGGCGTATGTTCAGCATGGCCACTGTGGCGTATGTCCAGCAGGGCCACAGTCGCGTATGTCCAGCAGGGCCACAGTGGCGTATGTCCTGGATGGCCACTGTGGCGTATGTCCAGCAGGGCCACAGTGGCGTATGTCCTGCATGGCCACTGTGGCGTATGTCCAGCAGGGCCACACTGGCGTGTGTCCTGCATGGCCACAGTGGCGTATGTCCTGCAGGGCCACAGTGGCGTATGTCCTGCATGGCCACTGTGGCGTATGTCCTGCATTGCCACTCTAGCGTATGTCCAACATGGCCACTGTGGCGTATGTCCAGCAGGGCCACAGTCGCGTATGTCCAGCAGGGCCACAGTGGCGTATGTCCTGCATGGCCACTGTGGCGTATGTCCTGCAGCGCCACTCTGGCGTACGTCCAGCAGGGCCACAGTGGCGTATGTCCTGCAGGGCCACAGTGGCATATGTCCAGCAGGGCCACAGTGGCGTATGTCCTGCAGGGCCACAGTGGCGTATGTCCTGCATGGCCACTGTGGCGTATGTCCAGCAGGGCCACAGTGGCGTATGTTCAGCATGGCCACTGTGGCGTATGTCCAGCAGGGCCACAGTGGCGTATGTTCAGCATGGCCACTGTGGCGTATGTCCAGCAGGGCCACAGTCGCGTATGTCCAGCAGGGCCACAGTGGCGTATGTCCTGCAGGGCCACAGTGGCGTATGTCCTGCATGGCCACTGTGGCGTATGCGTAACATTTTTCGTATGGTAGAGGAGGCAGTCTTGAGAGCTGTCCTGCATGGCAACTGTGGCGTACGTCCAGCATGGCCACTGTGGCGTATGCGTAACATTTTTCGTATGGTAGAGGAGGCAGTCTTGAGAGCTGTCCTGCATGGCAACTGTGGCGTACGTCCAGCATGGCCACTGTGGCGAATGTCCTGCATGGCCACTGTGGCGTATGTCCAGCAGGGCCACAGTGGCGTATATCCTGGATGGCCACTGTGCCGTATGTCCAGCAGGGCCACAGTGGCGTATGTCCTGCATGGCCACTGTGGCCTATGCGTAACATTTTTCGTATGGTAGAGGAGGCAGTCTTGAGAGCTGTCCTGCATGGCTACTGTGGCGTACGTACAGCATGGCCACTGTGGCGTATGTCCAGCAGGGCCACAGTGGCGTATATCCTGCATGGCCACTGTGGCGTATGCTCAGCAGGGCCACAGTGGCGTATGTCCAGCAGGGCCACTGTGGCGTATGTCCTGCATGGCCACTGTGGCGTATGCGTAACATTTTTCGTATGGTAGAGGAGGCAGTCTTGAGAGTTGTCCTGCATGGCAACTGTGGCGTATGTCCAGCAGGGCCACAGTGGCGTATGTCCTGGATGGCCACTGTGGCGTATGTCCAGCAGGGCCACAGTGGCGTATGTCTTGCATGGCCACTGTGGCGTATGCGTAACATTTTTCGTATGGTAGAGGAGGCAGTTTTGAGAGCTGTCCTGCATGGCAACTGTGGCGTACGTCCAGCATGGCCACTGTGGCGTATGTCCAGCAGTGCCACAGTGGCGTATGTCCTGCATGGCCACTGTGGCGTATGTCCTGCATGGCCACGGTGGCATATGTCCAGCAGTGCCACTGTGGCGTATGTCCAGCATGGCCACTGTGGCGTATGTCCAGCAGTGCCACAGTGGCGTATGTCCTGCACGGCCACTGTGGCGTATGCGTAACATTTTTCGTATGGTAGAGGAGGCAGTCTTGAGAGTTGTCCTGCATGGCAACTGTGGCGTATGTCCAGCATGGCCACTGTGGCGTATGTCCAGCAGGGCCACAGTCGCGTATGTCCTGCATGGCCACTGTGGCGTATGCGTAACATTTTTCGTATGGTAGAGGAGGCAGTCTTGAGAGTTGTCCAGCATGGCAACTGTTTCGTTTGTCCAGCACGGCTACTGTGGCGTATGTCCAGCAGGGCCACTGTGGCGTATGTCCTGCATGGCCAATGTGGCGTATGTCCAGCAGGGCCACAGTGGCGTATGTCCTGCAGGGCCACTGTGGCGTATGTCCAGCATGGCCACTGTGGCGTATGTCCAGCAGGGCCACAGTCGCGTATGTCCAGCAGGGCCACAGTAGCGTATGTCCTGCATGGCCACTGTGGCGTATGCGTAACATTTTTCGTATGGTAGAGGAGGCAGTCTTGAGAGTTGTCCTGCATGGCAACTGTTTCGTTTGTCCAGCACGGCTACTGTGGCGTATGTCCAGCAGGGCCACAGTCGCGTATGTCCAGCAGGGCCACTGTGGCGTATGTCCTGCATGGCCACTGTGGCGTATGTCCAGCAGGGCCACAGTGGCGTATGTCCTGCAGGGCCACTGTGGCGTATGTCCAGCATGGCCACTGTGGCGTATGTCCAGCAGGGCCACAGTCGCGTATGTCCAGCAGGGCCACAGTGGCGCATGTCCAGCAGGGCCACTGTGGCGTATGTCCTGCATGGCCACTGTGGCGTATGCGTAACATTTTTCGTATGGTAGAGGAGGCAGTCTTGAGAGCTGTCCTGCATGGCCACGGTGGCATATGTCCTGCAGGGCCACTGTGGCGTATGTCCAGCAGGGCCACAGTGGCGTATGTCCTGCATGGCCACTGTGGCGTATGTCCAGCATGGCCACTGTGGCGTATGTCCAGCAGGGCCACAGTCGCGTATGTCCTGCATGGCCACTGTGGCGTATGCGTAACATTTTTCGTATGGTAGAGGAGGCAGTCTTGAGAGTTGTCCTGCATGGCAACTGTGGCGTATGTCCAGCAGTGCCACAGTGGCGTATGTCCTGCACGGCCACAGTCGCGTATGTCCAGCAGGGCCACAGTGGCGCATGTCCAGCAGGGCCACTGTGGCGTATGTCCTGCATGGCCACTGTGGCGTATGCGTAACATTTTTCGTATGGTAGAGGAGGCAGTCTTGAGAGTTGTCCTGCATGGCAACTGTTTCGTTTGTCCAGCACGGCTACTGTGGCGTATGTCCAGCAGGGCCACAGTCGCGTATGTCCAGCAGGGCCACTGTGGCGTATGTCCTGCATGGCCACTGTGGCGTATGTCCAGCAGGGCCACAGTGGCGTATGTCCTGCAGGGCCACTGTGGCGTATGTCCAGCATGGCCACTGTGGCGTATGTCCAGCAGGGCCACAGTCGCGTATGTCCAGCAGGGCCACAGTGGCGCATGTCCAGCAGGGCCACTGTGGCGTATGTCCTGCATGGCCACAGTGGCGTATGTCCAGCATGGCCACTGTGGCGTATGTCCAGCAGTGCCACAGTGGCGTATGTCCTGCACGGCCACTGTGGCGTATGCGTAACATTTTTCGTATGGTAGAGGAGGCAGTCTTGAGAGTTGTCCTGCATGGCAACTGTTTCGTTTGTCCAGCACGGCTACTGTGGCGTATGTCCAGCAGGGCCACAGTCGCGTATGTCCAGCAGGGCCACTGTGGCGTATGTCCTGCATGGCCACTGTGGCGTATGTCCAGCAGGGCCACAGTCGCGTATGTCCAGCAGGGCCACAGTGGCGCATGTCCAGCAGGGCCACTGTGGCGTATGTCCAGCATGGCCACTGTGGCGTATGTCCAGCAGGGCCACAGTCGCGTATGTCCAGCAGGGCCACTGTGGCGTATGTCCAGCATGGCCACTGTGGCGTATGTCCAGCAGGGCCACAGTGGCGTATGTCCAGCATGGCCACTGTGGCGTATGTCCAGCAGTGCCACAGTTGCGTATGTCCTGCACGGCCACTGTGGCGTATGCGTAACATTTTTCGTATGGTAGAGGAGGCAGTCTTGAGAGTTGTCCTGCATAGCAACTGTGGCGTTTGTCCAGCATGGCCACAGTGGCGTATGTCCTGCACGGCCACTGTGGCGTATGCGTAACATTTTTCGTATGGTAGAGGAGGCAGTCTTGAGAGCTGTCCTGCATGGCAACTGTGGCGTACGTCCAGCATGGCCACTGTGGCGTATGTCCAGCAGGGCCACAGTCTTTATGTCCAGCAGGGCCTCAGTGGCGTATGTCCTGCATGGCCACTGTGGCGTATGTCCTGCAGCGCCACTGCGGCGTATGTCCAGCAGGGCCACAGTGGCGTATGTCCAGCAGGGCCACAGTGGCGTATGTCCAGCATGGCCACTGTGGCGTATGTCCAGCATGGCCACTGTGGCGTATGTCCAGCAGGGCCACTGTGGCGTATGTCCAGCAGGGCCACTGTGGCGTATGTCCTGCATGGCCACTGTGGCGTATGCGTAACATTTTTCGTATGGTAGAGGAGGCAGTCTTGAGAGTTGTCCTGCATGGCAACTGTGGCGTTTGTCCAGCATGGCCACTGTGGCGTATGTCCAGCAGTGCCACAGTGGCGTATGTCCTGCATGGCCACTGTGGCGTATGTCCTGCATGGCCACGGTGGCATATGTCCAGCAGTGCCGCTGTGGCGTATGTCCAGCATGGCCACTGTGGCGTATGTCCAGCAGTGCCACAGTGGCGTATGTCCTGCACGGCCACTGTGGCGTATGCGTAACATTTTTCGTATGGTAGAGGAGGCAGTCTTGAGAGTTGTCCTGCATGGCAACTGTGGCGTTTGTCCAGCATGGCCACTGTGGCGTATGTCCAGCAGGGCCACAGTGGCGTATGTCCTGCATGGCCACTGTGGCCTATGCGTAACATTTTTTGTATGGTAGAGGAGGCAGTCTTGAGAGTTGTCCTGCATGGCAACTGTGGCGTACGTCCAGCATGGCCACTGTGGCGTATGTCCTGCATGGCCACTGTGGCGTATGCGTAACATTTTTCGTATGGAAGAGGAGGCAGTCTTGAGAGTTGTCCAGCATGGCGACAGTGGCGTATGTTCAGCAGGGCCACTGTGGCGTATGTCCAGCAGGGCCACTGTGGCGTATGTCCTGCATGGCCACTGTGGCGTATGTCCTGCATGGCCACTGTGGCGTATGCGTAACATTTTTCGTATGGTAGAGGAGGCGTTTTGAGAGTTGTCCAGCATGGCCACAGTGGCGTATGTTCAGCAGGGCCACTGTGGCGTATGTCCAGCAGGGCCACTGTGAAGTATGCGTAACATTTTTCGTATGGTAGAGGAGGCAGTCTTGAGAGTTGTACAGCAGGGCCACAGTGGCGTATGTCCTGCAGCGCCGCTGTGGCGTATGTCCAGCAGGGCCACAGTGGCGTATGCCCTGCATGGCCACTGTGGCGTATGCGTAACATTTTTCGTATGGTAGAGGAGGCGTTTTGAGAGTTGTCCAGCATGCTGGCGTATGTTCAGCAGGGCCACTGTGGCGTATGTCCAGCAGGGCCACTGTGAAGTATGCGTAACATTTTTCGTATGGTAGAGGAGGCAGTCTTGAGAGTTGTACAGCAGGGCCACAGTGGCGTATGTCCTGCATGGCCACTGTGGCGTATGTCCAGCAGGGCCACTGTGGCGTATGTCCTGCATGGCCACTGTGGCGTATGTCCAGCTGGGCCACAGTGGCGTATGTCCTGCATGGCCACTGTGGCGTATGCGTAACATTTTTCGTATGGTAGAGGAGGCAGTCTTGAGAGTTGTCCTGCATGGCAACTGTGGCGTATGTCCAGCAGGGCCACAGTGGCGTATGTCCTGCAGGGCCACTGTGGCGTATGTCCTGCATGGCCACTGTGGCGTATGCGTAACATTTTTCGTATGGTAGAGGAGGCAGTCTTGAGAGTTGTCCTGCATGGCAACTGTGGCGTATGTCCAGCAGGGCCACAGTGGCGTATGTCCTGCATGGCCACTGTGGCGTATGTAAAGCAGGGCCACAGTGGCGTATGTCCTGCATGGCCACTGTGGCGTATGCCCAGCTGGGCCACAGTGGCGTATGTCCTGCAGGGCCACTGTGGCGTATGTCCTGCATGGCCACTGTGGCGTATGCGTAACATTTTTCGTATGGTAGAGGAGGCAGTCTTGAGAGTTGTACAGCAGGGCCACAGTGGCGTATGTCCAGCAGGGCCACAGTGGCGTATGCCCTGCATGGCCACTGTGGCGTATGTCCAGCAGGGCCACTGTGGCGTATGTCCTGCATGGCCACTGTGGCGTATGTCCAGCAGGGCCACAGTGGCGTATGTCCTGCATGGCCACTGTGGCGTATGCCCAGCTGGGCCACAGTGGCGTATGTCCTGCATGGCCACTGTGGCGTATGCGTAATATTTTTCGTATGGTAGAGGAGGCAGTCTTGAGAGTTGTCCTGCATGGCAACTGTGGCGTATGTCCAGCAGGGCCACAGTGGCGTATGTCCTGCATGGCCACTGTGGCGTATGTAAAGCAGGGCCACAGTGGCGTATGTCCTGCATGGCCACTGTGGCGTATGCCCAGCTGGGCCACAGTGGCGTATGTCCTGCAGGGCCACTGTGGCGTATGTCCTGCATGGCCACTGTGGCGTATGCGTAACATTTTTCGTATGGTAGAGGAGGCAGTCTTGAGAGTTGTCCTGCATGGCCACTGTGGCGTATGCCCAGCTGGGCCACAGTGGCGTATGTCCTGCAGGGCCACTGTGGCGTATGTCCTGCATGGCTACTGTGGCGTATGCCAAGCTGGGCCACAGTGGCGTATGTCCTGCATGGCCACTGTGGCGTATGCCCAGCTGGGCCACAGTGGCGTATGTCCTGCAGGGCCACTGTGGCGTATGTCCTGCATGGCCACTGTGGCGTATGCGTAACATTTTTCGTATGGTAGAGGAGGCAGTCTTGAGAGTTGTACAGCAGGGCCACAGTGGCGTATGTCCTGCAGCGCCACTGTAGCGTATGTCCAGCAGGGCCACAGTGGCGTATGCCCTGCATGGCCACTGTGGCGTATGTCCAGCAGGGCCACTGTGGCGTATGTCCTGCATGGCTACTGTGGCGTATGCCAAGCTGGGCCACAGTGGCGTATGTCCTGCATGGCCACTGTGGCGTATGCGTAACATTTTTCGTATGGTAGAGGAGGCAGTCTTGAGAGTTGTCCTGCATGGCAACTGTGGCGTATGTCCAGCAGGGCCACAGTGGCGTATGCCCTGCATGGCCACTGTGGCGTATGCCCAGCTGGGCCACAGTGGCGTATGTCCTGCAGGGCCACTGTGGCGTATGTCCTGCATGGCCACTGTGGCGTATGCGTAACATTTTTCGTATGGTAGAGGAGGCAGTCTTGAGAGTTGTACAGCAGGGCCACAGTGGCGTATGTCCAGCAGGGCCACAGTGGCGTATGCCCTGCATGGCCACTGTGGCGTATGTCCAGCAGGGCCACTGTGGCGTATGTCCTGCATGGCCACTGTGGCGTATGTCCAGCAGGGCCACAGTGGCGTATGTCCTGCATGGCCACTGTGGCGTATGCGTAACATTTTTCGTATGGTAGAGGAGGCAGTCTTGAGAGTTGTCCAGCATGGCCACAGTGGCGTATGTTCAGCAGGGCCACTGTGGCGTATGTCCAGCAGGGCCACAGTGGCGTATGTCCTGCATGGCCACTGTGGCGTATGCGTAACATTTTTCGTATGGTAGAGGAGGCAGTCTTGAGAGTTGTCCAGCATGGCCACAGTGGCGTATGTTCAGCAGGGCCACTGTGGCGTATGTCCAGCAGGGCCACAGTGGCGTATGTCCTGCATGGCCACTGTGGCGTATGCGTAACATTTTTCGTATGGTAGAGGAGGCAGTCTTGAGAGTTGTCCAGCATGGCCACAGTGGCGTATGTTCAGCAGGGCCACTGTGGCGTATGTCCAGCAGGGCCACAGTGGCGTATGTCCTGCATGGCCACTGTGGCGTATGCGTAACATTTTTCGTATGGTAGAGGAGGCAGTCTTGAGAGTTGTCCTGCATGGCAACTGTGGCGTATGTCCAGCAGGGCCACAGTGGCGTATGTCCTGCAGGGCCACTGTGGCGTATGTCCTGCATGGCCACTGTGGCGTATGCGTAACATTTTTCGTATGGCAGAGGAGGCAGTCTTGAGAGTTGTACAGCAGGGCCACTGTGGCGTTTGTCCAGCAGGGCCACAGTGGCGTATGTCCTGCAGCGCCACTGTGGCGTATGTCCAGCAGGTCCACAGTGGCGTATGCCCTGCAGGGCCACTGTGGCGTATGTCCTGCATGGCCACTGTGGCGTATGTCCAGCATGGCCACTGTGGCGTATGTCCAGCAGGGCCACAGTGGCGTATGTCCTGCAGGGCCACTGTGGCGTATGTCCTGCATGGCCACTGGGGCGTATGCGTAACATTTTTCGTATGGTAGAGGAGGCAGTCTTGAGAGTTGTCCAGCATGGCCACAGTGGCGTATGTTCAGCAGGGCCACTGTGGCGTATGTCCTGCATGGCCACTGTGGCGTATGCGTAACATTTTTCGTATGGTAGAGGAGGCAGTCTTGAGAGTTGTACAGCAGGGCCACTGTGGCGTTTGTCCAGCAGGGCCACAGTGGCGTATGTCCAGCAGGGCCACAGTGGCGTATGCCCTGCATGGCCACTGTGGCGTATGTCCAGCAGGGCCACAGTGGCGTATGTCCTGCAGGGCCACTGTGGAGTATGTCCTGCATGGCCACTGTGGCGTATGTCCAGCAGGGCCACAGTGGCGTATGTCCTGCAGGGCCACTGTGGAGTATGTCCTGAAGGGCCACTGTGGCGTATGTCCAGCAGGGCCACAGTGGCGCATGTCCTGCATGGCCACTGTGGCGTATGTCCTGCAGGGCCACAGTGGCGTTTGTCCTGCATGGCCACTGTGGCGTATGCGTAACATTTTTCGTATAGTAGAGGAGGCAGTCTTGAGAGTTGTCCAGCATGGCCACAGTGGCGTATGTCCAGCAGGGCCACAGTGGCGTATGTCCAGCAGGGCCACAGTGGCGTATGTCCTGCATGGCCACTGTGGCGTATGTCCTGCATGGCCACTGTGGCGTATGTCCTGCATGGCAGGGCCACAGTGGCGTATGTCCTGCATGGCCACTGTGGCGTATGTCCTGCAGGGCCACTGTGGCGTATGTCCTGCAGGGCCACTGTGGCGTATGTCCTGCAGGGCCACTGTGGCGTATGTTCAGCAGGGCCACAGTGGCGTATGTCCTGCATGGCCACTGTGGCGTATGCGTAACATTTTTCGTATGGTAGAGGAGGCAGTCTTGAGAGTTGTCCAGCATGGCCACAGTGGCGTACGTTCAGCAGGGCCACTGTGGCGTATGTCCAGCAGGGCCACAGTGGCGTATGTCCTGCATGGCCACTGTGGCGTATGTCCAGCAGGGCCACAGTGGCGTATGTCCTGCAGGGCCACTGTGGCGTATGTCCTGCATGGCCACTTTGGCGTATGTCCTGCAGGGCCACAGTGGCGTATGTCCTGCATGGCCACTGTGGCGTATGTCCTGCAGCGCCACTGTGGCGTATGTCCAGCAGGGCCACAGTGGCGTATGTCCTGCATGGCCACAGTGGCGTATGTCCTGCATGGCCACTGTGGCGTATGCGTAACATTTTTCGTATGGTAGAGGAGGCAGTCTTGAGAGTTGTACAGCAGGGCCACAGTGGCGTATGTCCTGCATGGCCACAGTGGCGTATGTCCTGCAGCGCCACAAACGCCACTGTGGCGTATGTCCAGCAGGGCCACAGTGGCGTATGCCCTGCATGGCCACTGTGGCGTATGTCCTGCAATGCCACAGTGGCGTATGTCCTGCAGGGCCACTGTGGCGTATGTCATGCAGCGCCACAAACGCCACTGTGGCGTATGCCCTGCATGGCCACTGTGGCGTATGTCCAGCAGGGCCACAGTGGCGTATGCCCTGCATGGCCACTGTGGCGTATGTCCTGCAATGCCACAGTGGCGTATGTCGTGCATGGCCACTGTGGCGTATATCCAGCATGGCCACTGTGGCGTATGCCCAGCAGGGCCACAGTGGCGTATGCCCAGCAGGGCCACAGTGGCGTATGTCCTGCATGGCCACTGTAGAGTATGCGTAACATTTTTCGTATGGTAGAGGAGGCAGTCTTGAGAGTTGTCCTGCATGGCAACTGTGGCGTATGTCCAGCATGGCCACTGTGGCGTATGCCCAGCAGGGCCACAGTGGCGTATGTCCTGCATGGCCACTGTAGCGTATGCGTAACATTTTTCGTATGGTAGAGGAGGCAGTCTTGAGAGTTGTACAGCAGGGCCACTGTGGCGTTTGTCCAGCAGGGCCACTGTGGCGTTTGTCCAGCAGGGCCACAGTGGCGTATGTCCTGCATGGCCACTGTGGCGTATGTCCAGCATGGCCACTGTGGCGTATGTCCAGCAGGGCCACAGTCGCGTATGTCCAGCAGGGCCACTGTAGCGTATGCGTAACATTTTTCGTATGGTAGAGGAGGCAGTCTTGAGAGCTGTCCAGCATGGCCACAGTGGCGTATGTCCTGCATGGCCACTGTAGCGTATGCGTAACATTTTTCGTATGGTAGAGGAGGCAGTCTTGAGAGTTGTCCTGCATGGCAACTGTGGCGTATGTCCAGCATGGCCACTGTGGCGTATGCCCAGCAGGGCCACAGTGGCGTATGTCCTGCATGGCCACTGTAGCGTATGCGTAACATTTTTCGTATGGTAGAGGAGGCAGTCTTGAGAGTTGTACAGCAGGGCCACTGTGGCGTTTGTCCATTAGGGCCACAGTGGCGTATGTCCTGCATGGCCACTGTGGCGTATGTCCAGCAGGGCCACTGTAGCGTATGCGTAACATTTTTCGTATGGTAGAGGAGGCAGTCTTGAGAGCTGTCCTGCATGGCCACTGTGGCGTATGTCCAGCAGGGCCACAGTGGCGTATGTCCTGCATGGCCACTGTGGCGTATGTCCAGCAGGGCCACAGTGGCGTATGTCCTGCATGGCCACTGTGGCGTATGTCCAGCATGGCCACTGTGGCGTATGTCCAGCAGGGCCACAGTGGCGTATGTCCTGCATGGCCACTGTGGCGTATGTCCAGCAGGGCCACAGTCGCGTATGTCCAGTAGGGCCACAGTGGCGTATGTCCTGCATGGCCACTGTGGCGTATGTCCAGCAGGGCCACAGTGGCGTATGTCCTGCATGGCCACTGTGGCGTATGTGCAGCAGTCCTGCATGGCAGTCTTGAGAGTTGTCCTGCATGGCAACTGTGGCGTTTGTCCAGCATGGCCACTGTGGCGTATGTCCAGCATGGCCACTGTGGCGTTTGTCCAGCATGGCCACTGTGGCGTATGTCCTGCAGGGCCACTGTGGCGTATGTCCTGCATGGCCACTGTGGCGTATGTCCAGCATGGCCACTGTGGCGTATGTCCAGCAGGGCCACAGTGGCGTATGTCCTGCAGGGCCACTGTGGAGTATGTCCTGCATGGCCACTGTGGCGTATGTCCAGCAGGGCCACAGTGGCGCATGTCCTGCATGGCCACTGTGGCGTATGTCCTGCAGGGCCACAGTGGCGTATGCCCTGCATGGCCACTGTGGCGTATGTCCTGCAATGCCACAGTGGCGTATGTCGTGCATGGCCACTGTGGCGTATATCCAGCATGGCCACTGTGGCGTATGTCCAGCAGGGCCACAGTGGCGTATGTCCTGCATGGCCACTGTGGCGTATGTCCAGCAGGGCCACAGTGGCGTATGTCCTGCAGGGCCACTGTGGCGTATGTCCTGCATGGCCACTTTGGCGTATGTCCTGCAGGGCCACAGTGGCGTATGTCCTGCATGGCCACTGTGGCGTATGTCCTGCAGCGCCACTGTGGCGTATGTCCAGCAGGGCCACAGTGGCGTATGTCCTGCATGGCCACAGTGGCGTATGTCCTGCAGCGCCACTGTGGCGTATGTCCTGCATGGCCACTGTGGCGTATGCGTAACATTTTTCGTATGGTAGAGGAGGCAGTCTTGAGAGTTGTACAGCAGGGCCACAGTGGCGTATGTCCTGCATGGCCACAGTGGCGTATGTCCTGCAGCGCCACAAACGCCACTGTGGCGTATGTCCAGCAGGGCCACAGTGGCGTATGCCCTGCATGGCCACTGTGGCGTATGTCCTGCAGTCTTGAGAGCTGTCCTGCATGGCCACTGTGGCGTATGTCCAGCAGGGCCACAGTGGCGTATGTCCTGCATGGCCACTGTGGCGTATGTCCAGCAGGGCCACAGTGGCGTATGTCCTGCATGGCCACTGTGGCGTATGTCCAGCATGGCCACTGTGGCGTATGTCCAGCAGGGCCACAGTGGCGTATGTCCTGCATGGCCACTGTGGCGTATGTCCAGCATGGCCACTGTGGCGTATGTCCAGCAGGGCCACAGTCGCGTATGTCCAGTAGGGCCACAGTGGCGTATGTCCTGCATGGCCACTGTGGCGTATGTCCAGCAGGGCCACAGTGGCGTATGTCCTGCATGGCCACTGTGGCGTATGTGCAGCAGTCCTGCATGGCAGTCTTGAGAGTTGTCCTGCATGGCAACTGTGGCGTTTGTCCAGCATGGCCACTGTGGCGTATGTCCAGCATGGCCACTGTGGCGTTTGTCCAGCATGGCCACTGTGGCGTATGTCCTGCAGGGCCACTGTGGCGTATGTCCTGCATGGCCACTGTGGCGTATGTCCAGCATGGCCACTGTGGCGTATGTCCAGCAGGGCCACAGTGGCGTATGTCCTGCAGGGCCACTGTGGCGTATGTCCTGCATGGCCACTTTGACGTATGTCCTGCAGGGCCACAGTGGCGTATGTCCTGCATGGCCACTGTGGCGTATGTCCTGCAGCGCCACTGTGGCGTATGTCCAGCAGGGCCACAGTGGCGTATGTCCTGCATGGCCACAGTGGCGTATGTCCTGCAGCGCCACTGTGGAGTATGTCCTGCATGGCCACTGTGGCGTATGTCCAGCAGGGCCACAGTGGCGCATGTCCTGCATGGCCACAGTGGCGTATGCCCTGCATGGCCACTGTGGCGTATGTCCTGCAATGCCACAGTGGCGTATGTCGTGCATGGCCACTGTGGCGTATATCCAGCATGGCCACTGTGGCGTATGTCCAGCAGGGCCACAGTGGCGTATGTCCTGCATGGCCACTGTGGCGTATGTCCAGCAGGGCCACAGTGGCGTATGTCCTGCAGGGCCACTGTGGCGTATGTCCTGCATGGCCACTTTGACGTATGTCCTGCAGGGCCACAGTGGCGTATGTCCTGCATGGCCACTGTGGCGTATGTCCTGCAGCGCCACTGTGGCGTATGTCCAGCAGGGCCACAGTGGCGTATGTCCTGCATGGCCACAGTGGCGTATGTCCTGCAGCGCCACTGTGGCGTATGTCCTGCATGGCCACTGTGGCGTATGCGTAACATTTTTCGTATGGTAGAGGAGGCAGTCTTGAGAGTTGTACAGCAGGGCCACAGTGGCGTATGTCCTGCATGGCCACAGTGGCGTATGTCCTGCAGCGCCACTGTGGCGTTTGTCCAGCAGGGCCACTGTGGCGTTTGTCCAGCAGGGCCACAGTGGCGTATGTCCTGCATGGCCACTGTGGCGTATGTCCAGCATGGCCACTGTGGCGTATGTCCAGCAGGGCCACAGTCGCGTATGTCCAGCAGGGCCACTGTAGCGTATGCGTAACATTTTTCGTATGGTAGAGGAGGCAGTCTTGAGAGCTGTCCAGCATGGCCACAGTGGCGTATGTCCTGCATGGCCACTGTAGCGTATGCGTAACATTTTTCGTATGGTAGAGGAGGCAGTCTTGAGAGCTGTCCTGCATGGCCACTGTGGCGTATGTCCAGCAGGGCCACAGTGGCGTATGTCCTGCATGGCCACTGTGGCGTATGTCCAGCAGGGCCACAGTGGCGTATGTCCTGCATGGCCACTGTGGCGTATGTCCAGCAGGGCCACAGTGGCGTATGTCCTGCATGGCCACTGTGGCGTATGTCCAGCATGGCCACTGTGGCGTATGTCCAGCAGGGCCACAGTGGCGTATGTCCTGCATGGCCACTGTGGCGTATGTCCTGCATGGCCACTGTGGCGTATGTCCAGCATGGCCACAGTGGCGTATGTCCTGCATGGCCACTGTGGCGTATGTGCAGCAGTCCTGCATGGCAGTCTTGAGAGTTGTCCTGCATGGCAACTGTGGCGTTTGTCCAGCATGGCCACTGTGGCGTATGTCCAGCATGGCCACTGTGGCGTTTGTCCAGCATGGCCACGGTGGCATATGTCCTGCAGGGGCACTGCGGCGTATGTCCAGCAGTGCCACTGTGGCGTATATCCAGCATGGCCACTGTGGCGTATGTCCAGCATGGCCACAGTGGCGTATGTCCAGCAGGGCCAGAGTCGCGTATGTCCAGCAGGGCCACACTGGCGTATGTCCTGCATGGCCACTGTGGCGTATGCGTAACATTTTTCGTATGGTAGAGGAGGCAGTCTTGAGAGTTGCCCTGCATGGCAACTGTGGCGTTTTGTCCAGCATGGCCACTGTGGCATATGTCCTGCAGGGCCACTGCGGCGTATGTCCAGCAGTGCCACTGTGGCGTATGTCCAGCATGGCCACTGTGGCGTTTGTCCAGCATGGCCACGGTGGCATATGTCCTGCAGGGGCACTGCGGCGTATGTCCTGCATGGCCACTGTGGCGTATGTCCAGCATGGCCACAGTGGCGTATGTCCAGCAGGGCCAGAGTCGCGTATGTCCAGTAGGGCCACAGTGGCGTATGTCCTGCATGGCCACAGTGGCGTATGTCCTGCATGGCCACTGTGGCGTATGCGTAACATTTTTCGTATGGTAGAGGAGGCAGTCTTGAGAGCTGTCCTGCATGGCCACTGTGGCGTATGTCCAGCAGGGCCACAGTGGCGTATGTCCTGCATGGCAACTGTGGCGTATGTCCAGCATGGCCACTGTGGCGTATGTCCAGCAGGGCCACAGTGGCGTATGTCCAGCAGGGCCACAGTCGCGTATGTCCAGTAGAGCCACAGTGGCGTATGTCCTGCATGGCCACAGTGGCGTATGTCCTGCATGGCCACTGTGGGGTATGTCCAGCATGGCCACAGTGGCGTATGTCCAGCAGGGCCACAGTCGCGTATGTCCAGTAGAGCCACAGTGGCGTATGTCCTGCATGGCGACAGTGGCGTATGTCCTGCATGGCCACTGTGGCGCATGTCCAGCAGGGCCACAGTCGCGTATGTCCTGCATGGCCACTGTGGCGTATGTCCAGCATGGCCACAGTGGCGTATGTCCAGCAGGGCCACAGTCGCGTATGTCCAGTAGAGCCACAGTGGCGTATGTCCTGCATGGCCACAGTGGCGTATGTCCTGCATGGCCACAGTGGCGTATGTCCTGCATGGCCACTGTGGCGTATGCGTAAAATTTTTCGTATGGTAGAGGAGGCAGTCTTGAGAGCTTTCCTGCATGGCCACGGTGGCATATGTCCTGCAGGGCCACAGTGGCGTATGTCCAGCAGGGCCACTGTGGCGTATGTCCTGCATGGCCACTGTGGCGTATGCGTAACATTTTTCGTATGGTAGAGGAGGCAGTCTTGAGAGTTGTCCTGCAGGGCAACTGTGGCGTATGTCCAGCAGGGCCACAGTGGCGTATGTCCTGCACGGCCACTGTGGCGTATGCGTAACATTTTTCGTATGGTAGAGGAGGCAGTCTTGAGAGTTGTCCTGCATGGCAACTGTTTCGTTTGTCCAGCAGGGCCACAGTCGCGTATGTCCAGCAGGGCCACTGTGGCGTATGTCCTGCATGGCCACTGTGGCGTATGTCCAGCAGGGCCACAGTGGCGTATGTCCTGCAGAGCCACAGTCGCGTATGTCCAGTAGAGCCACAGTGGCGTATGTCCTGCATGGCCACAGTGGCGTATGTCCTGCATGGCCACAGTGGCGTATGTCCTGCATGGCCACTGTGGCGTATGCGTAACATTTTTCGTATGGTAGAGGAGGCAGTCTTGAGAGCTGTCCTGCATGGCCACTGTGGCGTATGTCCAGCAGGGCCACAGTGGCGTATGTCCTGCATGGCAACTGTGGCGTATGTCCAGCATGGCCACTGTGGCGTATGTCCAGCAGGGCCACAGTGGCGTATGTCCAGCAGGGCCACAGTCGCGTATGTCCAGTAGAGCCACAGTGGCGTATGTCCTGCATGGCCACAGTGGCGTATGTCCTGCATGGCCACTGTGGGGTATGTCCAGCATGGCCACAGTGGCGTATGTCCAGCAGGGCCACAGTCGCGTATGTCCAGTAGAGCCACAGTGGCGTATGTCCTGCATGGCGACAGTGGCGTATGTCCTGCATGGCCACTGTGGCGTATGTCCAGCAGGGCCAGAGTCGCGTATGTCCAGTAGGGCCACAGTGGCGTATGTCCTGCATGGCCACAGTGGCGTATGTCCTGCATGGCCACTGTGGCGTATGCGTAACATTTTTCGTATGGTAGAGGAGGCAGTCTTGAGAGCTGTCCTGCATGGCCACTGTGGCGTATGTCCAGCAGGGCCACAGTGGCGTATGTCCTGCATGGCAACTGTGGCGTATGTCCAGCATGGCCACTGTGGCGTATGTCCAGCAGGGCCACAGTGGCGTATGTCCAGCAGGGCCACAGTCGCGTATGTCCAGTAGAGCCACAGTGGCGTATGTCCTGCATGGCCACAGTGGCGTATGTCCTGCATGGCCACTGTGGGGTATGTCCAGCATGGCCACAGTGGCGTATGTCCAGCAGGGCCACAGTCGCGTATGTCCAGTAGAGCCACAGTGGCGTATGTCCTGCATGGCGACAGTGGCGTATGTCCTGCATGGCCACTGTGGCGCATGTCCAGCAGGGCCACAGTCGCGTATGTCCTGCATGGCCACTGTGGCGTATGTCCAGCATGGCCACAGTGGCGTATGTCCAGCAGGGCCACAGTCGCGTATGTCCAGTAGAGCCACAGTGGCGTATGTCCTGCATGGCGACAGTGGCGTATGTCCAGCATGGCCACAGTGGCGTATGTCCAGCAGGGCCAGAGTCGCGTATGTCCAGTAGGGCCACAGTGGCGTATGTCCTGCATGGCCACAGTGGCGTATGTCCTGCATGGCCACTGTGGCGTATGCGTAACATTTTTCGTATGGTAGAGGAGGCAGTCTTGAGAGCTGTCCTGCATGGCCACTGTGGCGTATGTCCAGCAGGGCCACAGTGGCGTATGTCCTGCATGGCAACTGTGGCGTATGTCCAGCATGGCCACTGTGGCGTATGTCCAGCAGGGCCACAGTGGCGTATGTCCAGCAGGGCCACAGTCGCGTATGTCCAGTAGAGCCACAGTGGCGTATGTCCTGCATGGCCACAGTGGCGTATGTCCTGCATGGCCACTGTGGGGTATGTCCAGCATGGCCACAGTGGCGTATGTCCAGCAGGGCCACAGTCGCGTATGTCCAGTAGAGCCACAGTGGCGTATGTCCTGCATGGCCACAGTGGCGTATGTCCTGCATGGCCACTGTGGCGCATGTCCAGCAGGGCCACAGTCGCGTATGTCCTGCATGGCCACTGTGGCGTATGTCCAGCATGGCCACAGTGGCGTATTTCCAGCAGGGCCACAGTCGCGTATGTCCAGTAGAGCCACAGTGGCGTATGTCCTGCATGGCCACAGTGGCATATGTCCTGCATGGCCACAGTGGCGTATGTCCTGCATGGCCACTGTGGCGTATGCGTAACATTTTTCGTATGGTAGAGGAGGCAGTCTTGAGAGCTTTCCTGCATGGCCACGGTGGCATATGTCCTGCAGGGCCACAGTGGCGTATGTCCAGCAGGGCCACTGTGGCGTATGTCCTGCATGGCCACTGTGGCGTATGCGTAACATTTTTCGTATGGTAGAGGAGGCAGTCTTGAGAGTTGTCCTGCATGGCAACTGTTTCGTTTGTCCAGCAGGGCCACAGTCGCGTATGTCCAGCAGGGCCACTGTGGCGTATGTCCTGCATGGCCACTGTGGCGTATGTCCAGCAGGGCCACAGTGGCGTATGTCCTGCAGAGCCACAGTCGCGTATGTCCAGTAGAGCCACAGTGGCGTATGTCCTGCATGGCCACAGTCGCGTATGTCCAGTAGAGCCACAGTGGCGTATGTCCTGCATGGCCACAGTGGCGTATGTCCTGCATGGCCACAGTAGCGTATGTCCTGCATGGCCACTGTGGGGTATGTCCAGCATGGCCACAGTGGCGTATGTCCAGCAGGGCCACAGTCGCGTATGTCCAGTAGAGCCACAGTGGCGTATGTCCTGCATGGCCACAGTGGCGTATGTCCTGCATGGCCACTGTGGCGCATGTCCAGCAGGGCCACAGTCGCGTATGTCCTGCATGGCCACTGTGGCGTATGTCCAGCATGGCCACAGTGGCGTATGTCCAGCAGGGCCACAGTCGCGTATGTCCAGTAGAGCCACAGTGGCGTATGTCCTGCATGGCCACAGTGGCGTATGTCCTGCATGGCCACAGTGGCGTATGTCCTGCATGGCCACTGTGGCGTATGCGTAACATTTTTCGTATGGTAGAGGAGGCAGTCTTGAGAGCTGTCCTGCATGGCCACGGTGGCATATGTCCTGCAGGGCCACTGTGGCGTATGTCCAGCAGGGTCACAGTGGCGTATGTCCTGCATGGCCACAGTGGCGTATGTCCTGCACGGCCACTGTGGCGTATGTCCTGCATGGCCACTGTGGCGTATGCGTAACATTTTTCGTATGGTAGAGGAGGCAGTCTTGAGAGCTGTCCTGCATGGCCACGGTGGCATATGTCCTGCAGGGCCACTGTGGCGTATGTCCAGCAGGGTCACAGTGGCGTATGTCCTTCATGGCCACTGTGGCGTATGTCCGGCAGGGCCACAGTGGCGTATGTCCTGCATGGCCACTGTGGCGTATGTCCAGCAGGGCCACAGTGGCGTATGTCCTGCATGGCCACTGTGGCGTATGCGTAACATTTTTCGTATGGTAGAGGAGGCAGTCTTGAGAGCTGTCCTGCATGGCCACTGTGGCGTATGTCCAGCACGGCCACTGTGGCGTATGTCCTGCATGGCTACTGTGGCGTATGCGTAACATTTTTCGTATGGTAGAGGAGGCAGTCTTGAGAGTTGTCCTGCAGGGCAACTGTGGCGTATGTCCAGCAGGGCCACAGTGGCGTATGTCCTGCACGGCCACTGTGGCGTATGTCCTGCATGGCCACTGTGGCGTATGCGTAACATTTTTCGTATGGTAGAGGAGGCAGTCTTGAGAGTTGTCCTGCAGGGCAACTGTGGCGTATGTCCAGCAGGGCCACAGTGGCGTATGTCCTGCACGGCCACTGTGGCGTATGCGTAACATTTTTCGTATGGTAGAGGAGGCAGTCTTGAGAGTTGTCCTGCATGGCAACTGTTTCGTTTGTCCAGCAGGGCCACAGTCGCGTATGTCCAGCAGGGCCACTGTGGCGTATGTCCTGCATGGCCACTGTGGCGTATGTCCAGCAGGGCCACAGTGGCGTATGTCCTGCAGAGCCACAGTCGCGTATGTCCAGTAGAGCCACAGTGGCGTATGTCCTGCATGGCCACATTCGCGTATGTCCAGTAGAGCCACAGTGGCGTATGTCCTGCATGGCCACAGTGGCGTATGTCCTGCATGGCCACAGTGGCGTATGTCCTGCATGGCCACTGTGGCGTATGCGTAACATTTTTCGTATGGTAGAGGAGGCAGTCTTGAGAGCTGTCCTGCATGGCCACGGTGGCATATGTCCTGCAGGGCCACTGTGGCGTATGTCCAGCAGGGTCACAGTGGCGTATGTCCTGCATGGCCACAGTGGCGTATGTCCTGCACGGCCACTGTGGCGTATGTCCTGCATGGCCACTGTGGCGTATGCGTAACATTTTTCGTATGGTAGAGGAGGCAGTCTTGAGAGCTGTCCTGCATGGCCACGGTGGCATATGTCCTGCAGGGCCACTGTGGCGTATGTCCAGCAGGGTCACAGTGGCGTATGTCCTGCATGGCCACTGTGGCGTATGTCCGGCAGGGCCACAGTGGCGTATGTCCTGCATGGCCACTGTGGCGTATGTCCAGCAGGGCCACAGTGGCGTATGTCCTGCATGGCCACTGTGGCGTATGCGTAACATTTTTCGTATGGTAGAGGAGGCAGTCTTGAGAGCTGTCCTGCATGGCCACTGTGGCGTATGTCCAGCACGGCCACTGTGGCGTATGTCCTGCATGGCCACTGTGGCGTATGCGTAACATTTTTCGTATGGTAGAGGAGGCAGTCTTGAGAGTTGTCCTGCAGGGCAACTGTGGCGTATGTCCAGCAGGGCCACAGTGGCGTATGTCCTGCACGGCCACTGTGGCGTATGTCCTGCATGGCCACTGTGGCGTATGCGTAACATTTTTCGTATGGTAGAGGAGGCAGTCTTGAGAGCTGTCCTGCATGGCCACGGTGGCATATGTCCTGCAGGGCCACTGTGGCGTATGTCCAGCAGGGTCACAGTGGCGTATGTCCTGCATGGCCACTGTGGCGTATGTCCGGCAGGGCCACAGTGGCGTATGTCCTGCATGGCCACTGTGGCGTATGTCCAGCAGGGCCACAGTGGCGTATGTCCTGCATGGCCACTGTGGCGTATGTGCAGCAGGGCCACTGCGGCGTATGTCCAGCAGGGCCACAGTGGCGCATGTCCAGCAGGGCCACAGTGGCGTATGTCCTGCATGGCCACTGTGGCGTATGTGCAGCAGGGCCACTGCGGCGTATGTCCAGCAGGGCCACAGGCAGTCTTGAGAGCTTTCCTGCATGGCCACGGTGGCGTATGTCCTGCGCGGCCACTGTGGCGTATGCGTAACATTTTTCGTATGGTAGAGGAGGCAGTCATGAGAGTTGTCCTGCATGGCAACTGTGGCGTATGTCCAGCATGGCCACTGTGGCGTATGTCCTGCATGGCCACTGTGGCGTATGTCCAGCAGGGCCACAGTGGCGTATGTCCTGCATGGCCACTGTGCCGTATGTCCAGCAGGGCCACAGTGGCGTATGTCCTGCATGGCCACTGTGGCGTATGTGCAGCAGGGCCACAGTGGCGTATGTCCTGCATGGCCACTGTGCCGTATGTCCAGCAGGGCCACACTGGCGTATGTCCTGCAGGGCCACAGTCGCGTATGTGCAGCAGGGCCACAGTGGCGTATGTCCTGCATGGCCACTGTGGCGTATGTGCAGCAGGGCCACAGTGGCGTATGTCCTGCACGGCCACTGTGCCGTATGTCCAGCAGGGCCACACTGGCGTATGTCCTGCATGGCCACTGTGGCGTATGCGTAACATTTTTCGTATGGTAGAGGAGGCAGTCTTGAGGGCTGTCCTGCATGGCAACTGTGGCGTTTGTCCAGCATGGCCACGGTGGCATATGTCCTGCAGGGCCACTGTGGCGTATGTCCAGCATGGCCACTGTGGCGTTTGTCCAGCATGGCCACGGTGCCATATGTCCTGCAGGGCCACTGCGGCGTATGTCCAGCAGGGCCACAGTCGCGTATGTGCAGCAGGGCCACAGTGGCGTATGTCCTGCATGGCCACTGTGGCGTATGTGCAGCAGGGCCACAGTGGCGTATGTCCTGCACGGCCACTGTGCCGTATGTCCAGCAGGGCCACAGTGGCGTATGTCCTGCATGGCCACAGTCGCGTATGTGCAGCAGGGCCACAGTGGCGTATGTCCTGCATGGCCACTGTGGCGTATGTGCAGCAGGGCCACAGTAGCGTATGTCCTGCACGGCCACTGTGCCGTATGTCCAGCAGGGCCACAGTGGCGTATGTCCTGCATGGCCACTGTGGCGTATGTGCAGCAGGGCCACAGTGGCGTATGTCCTGCACGGCCACTGTGCCGTATGTCCAGCAGGGCCACAGTGGCGTATGTCCTGCATGGCCTCTGTGCCGCATGTCCAGCAGGGCCACAGTGGCGTATGTCCTGCATGGCCACTGTGCCGTATGCCCAGCAGGGCCACAGTGGCGTATGTCCTGCATGGCAACTGTGGCGTATGTCCAGCATGGCCACTGTGGCGTTTGTCCAGCATGGCCACTGTGGCGTATGTCCAGCAGTGCCACTGTGGCGTATGTCCAGCAGGGCCACTGTGGCGTATGTCTAGCATGGCCACTGTGGCGTATGTCCAGCAGGGCCACAGTGGCGTATGTCCTGCACGGCCACTGTGGCGTATGCGTAACATTTTTCGTATGGTAGAGGAGGCAGTCTTGAGGGCTGTCCTGCATGGCAACTGTGGCGTATGTCCTGCATGGCCACTGTGGCGTATGTCCTCCAGCGCCACTGCGGCGTATGTCCAGCAGGGCCACAGTGGCGTATGTCCTGCACGGCCACTGTGGCGTATGCGTAACATTTTTCGTATGGTAGAGGAGGCAGTCTTGAGAGTTGTCCTGCATGGCAACTGTTTCGTTTGTCCAGCAGGGCCACAGTCGCGTATGTCCAGCAGGGCCACTGTGGCGTATGTCCTGCATGGCCACTGTGGCGTATGTCCTGCAGGGCCACAGTGGCGTATGTCCTGCAGAGCCACTGTGGCGTATGTCCAGCATGGTCACTGTGGCGTATGTCCAGCAGGGCCACAGTCGCGTATGTCCAGCAGGGCCACTGTGGCGTATGTCCAGCATGGCCACAGTGGCGTATGTCCAGCAGGGCCACAGTCGCGTATGTCCAGTAGGGCCACAGTGGCGTATGTCCTGCATGGCCACTGTGGCGTATGCGTAACATTTTTCGTATGGTAGAGGAGGCAGTCTTGAGAGCTGTCCTGCATGGCCACGGTGGCATATGTCCTGCAGGGCCACTGTGGCGTATGTCCAGCAGGGTCACAGTGGCGTATGTCCTGCATGGCCACTGTGGCGTATGTCCAGCAGGGCCACAGTGGCGTATGTCCTGCATGGCCACTGTGGCGTATGTCCAGCAGGGCCACAGTGGCGTATGTCCTGCATGGCCACTGTGGCGTATGTGCAGCAGGGCCACTGCGGCGTATGTCCAGCAGGGCCACAGTGGCGCATGTCCAGCAGGGCCACAGTGGCGCATGTCCAGCAGGGCCACTGTGGCGTATGTCCTGCAGGGCCACTGTGGCGTATGTCCTGCATGGCCACTGTGGCGTATGTCCAGCAGGGCCACAGTGGCGTATGTCCTGCAGGGCCACAGTGGCGCATGTCCAGCAGGGCCACTGTGGCGTATGTCCTGCATGGCCACTGTGGCGTATGCGTAACATTTTTCGTATGGTAGAGGAGGCAGTCTTGAGAGTTGTCCTGCATGGCAACTGTGGCGTATGTCCAGCATGGCCACTGTGGCGTATGTCCTGCATGGCCACTGTGGCGTATGTCCAGCAGGGCCACAGTGGCGTATGTCCTGCATGGCCACTGTGGCGTATGCGTAACATTTTTCGTATGGTAGAGGAGGCAGTCTTGAGAGCTTTCCTGCATGGCCACGGTGGCATATGTCCAGCAGGGCCACAGTGGCGTATGTCCTGCAGGGCCACAGTAGCGCATGTCCAGCAGGGCCACTGTGGCGTATGTCCTGCATGGCCACTGTGGCGTATGCGTAACATTTTTCGTATGGTAGAGGAGGCAGTCTTGAGAGTTGTCCTGCATGGCAACTGTGGCGTATGTCCAGCATGGCCACTGTGGCGTGTGTCCTGCATGGCCACTGTAGCGTATGTCCAGCAGGGCCACAGTGGCCTATGTCCTGCATGGCCACTGTGGCGTATGCGTAACATTTTTCGTATGGTAGAGGAGGCAGTCTTGAGAGTTGTCCTGCATGGCAACTGTTTCGTTTGTCCAGCAGGGCCACAGTCGCGTATGTCCAGCAGGGCCACTGTGGCGTATGTCCAGCAGGGCCACAGTGGCGTATGTCCTGCATGGCCACTGTGGCGTATGTGCAGCAGGGCCACTGCGGCGTATGTCCAGCAGGGCCACAGTGGCGCATGTCCAGCAGGGCCACTGTGGCGTATCTCCTGCATGGCCACTGTGGCGTATGTCCAGCAGGGCCACAGTGGCGTATGTCCTGCATGGCCACTGTGGCGTATGTCCTGCATGGCCACTGTGGCGTATGCGTAACATTTTTCGAATGGTAGAGGAGGCAGTCTTGAGAGTTGTCCTGCATGGCAACTGTGGCGTTTGTCCAGCATGGCCACTGTGGCGTATGTCCTGCAGGGCCACTGTGGCGTATGTGCAGCAGGGCCACTGCGGCGTATGTCCAGCAGGGCCACTGTGGCGTATGTCCTGCAGGGCCACTGTGGCGTATGTCCTGCATGGCCACTGTGGTGTATGTCCAGCAGGGCCACAGTGGCGTATGTCCTGCAGGGCCACAGTGGCGCATGTCCAGCAGGGCCACAGTGGCGTATGTCCCGCATGGCCACTGTGGCGTATGTCCAGCAGGGCCACAGTGGCGTAAGTCCTGCAGGGCCACTGTGGCGTATGTCCAGCAGGGCCACAGTGGCGTATGTCCTGCATGGCCAATGTGGCCTATGCGTAACATTTTTCGTATGGTAGAGGAGGCAGTCTTGAGAGTTGTCCTGCATGGCAACTGTGGCGTATGTCCAGCATGGCCACTGTGGCGTATGTCCAGCAGGGCCACAGTCGCGTATGTCCAGCAGGGCCACTGTGGCGTATGTCCTGCATGGCCACTGTGGCGTATGTCCAGCAGGGCCACTGTGGCGTATGTCCAGCAGGGCCACAGTCGCGTATGTCCAGCAGGGCCACAGTGGCGTATGTCCTGCATGGCCACTGTGGCGTATGCGTAACATTTTTCGTATGGTAGAGGAGGCAGTCTTGAGAGCTGTCCTGCATGGCCACTGTGGCGTATGTCCAGCAGGGCCACAGTGGCGTATGTCCTGCATGGCGACTGTGGCATATGTCCTGCAGGGCCACTGCGGCGTATGTCCAGCAAGGCCACAGTGGCGCATGTCCAGCAGGGCCACTGTGGCGTATGTCCTGCATGGCCACTGTGGCGTATGCGTAACATTTTTCGTATGGTAGAGGAGGCAGTCTTGAGAGCTGTCCTGCATGGCCACTGTGGCGTATGTCCAGCAGGGCCACAGTGGCGTATGTCCTGCATGGCCACTGTGGCGTATGTCCTGCATGGCCACTGTGGCGTATGCGTAACATTTTTCGTATGGTAGAGGAGGCAGTCTTGAGAGCTGTCCTGCATGGCAACTGTGGCGTACGTCCAGCATGGCCACTGTGGCGTATGTCCAGCAGGGCCACAGTGGCGTATATCCTGGATGGCCACTGTGCCGTATGTCCAGCAGGGCCACAGTGGCGTATGTCCTGCATGGCCACTGTGGCGTATGCGTAACATTTTTCGTATGGTAGAGGAGGCAGTCTTGAGAGCTGTCCAGCATGGCCACTGTGGCGTATGTCCAGCAGGGCCACAGTGGCGTATGTCCTGCATGGCCACTGTGGCATATGTCCTGCAGGGCCACTGCGGCGTATGTCCAGCAAGGCCACAGTGGCGCATGTCCAGCAGGGCCACTGTGGCGTATGTCCTGCATGGCCACTGTGGCGTATGCGTAACATTTTTCGTATGGTAGAGGAGGCAGTCTTGAGAGCTGTCCAGCATGGCCACTGTGGCGTATGTCCAGCAGGGCCACAGTGGCGTATGTCCTGCATGGCCACTGTGGCATATGTCCTGCAGGGCCACTGCGGCGTATGTCCAGCAAGGCCACAGTGGCGCATGTCCAGCAGGGCCACAGTGGCGTATGTCCAGCAGGGCCACAGTGGCGTATGTCCTGCATGGCCACTGTGGCATATGTCCTGCAGGGCCACTGCGGCGTATGTCCAGCAAGGCCACAGTGGCGCATGTCCAGCAGGGCCACTGTGGCGTATGTCCTGCATGGCCACTGTGGCGTATGTCCAGCAGGGCCACAGTGGCGTATGTCCTGCATGGCCACTGTGGCGTATGCGTAACATTTTTCGTATGGTAGAGGAGGCAGTCTTGAGAGCTGTCCTGCATGGCCACTGTGGCGTGTGTCCAGCAGGGCCACTGCGGCGTATGTCCAGCAAGGCCACAGTGGCGCATGTCCAGCAGGGCCACTGTGGCGTATGTCCTGCATGGCCACTGTGGCGTATGCGTAACATTTTTCGTATGGTAGAGGAGGCAGTCTTGAGAGCTGTCCTGCATGGCCACTGTGGCGTATGTCCAGCAGGGCCACAGTGGCGTATGTCCTGCATGGCCACTGTGGCGTATGCGTAACATTTTTCGTATGGTAGAGGAGGCAGTCTTGAGAGCTGTCCTGCATGGCAACTGTGGCGTACGTCCAGCATGGCCACTGTGGCGTATGTCCAGCAGGGCCACAGTGGCGTATGTGCAGCAGGGCCACAGTGGCGTATGTCCTGCATGGCCTCTGTGCCGCATGTCCAGCAGGGCCACAGTGGCGTATGTCCTGCACGGCCACTGTGCCGTATGTCCAGCAGGGCCACAGTGGCGTATGTCCTGCATGGCCACTGTGGCGTATGTGCAGCAGGGCCACAGTGGCGTATGTCCTGCACGGCCACTGTGCCGTATGTCCAGCAGGGCCACAGTGGCGTATGTCCTGCATGGCCTCTGTGCCGCATGTCCAGCAGGGCCACAGTGGCGTATGTCCTGCATGGCCACTGTGCCGTATGCCCAGCAGGGCCACAGTGGCGTATGTCCTGCATGGCAACTGTGGCGTATGTCCAGCATGGCCACTGTGGCGTTTGTCCAGCATGGCCACTGTGGCGTATGTCCAGCAGTGCCACTGTGGTGTATGTCCAGCATGGCCACTGTGGCGTTTGTCCAGCATGGCCACGGTGGCATATGTCCTGCAGGGCCACTGCGGCGTATGTCCAGCAGGGCCACTGTGGCGTATGTCTAGCATGGCCACTGTGGCGTATGTCCAGCAGGGCCACAGTGGCGTATGTCCTGCACGGCCACTGTGGCGTATGCGTAACATTTTTCGTATGGTAGAGGAGGCAGTCTTGAGGGCTGTCCTGCATGGCAACTGTGGCGTATGTCCTGCATGGCCACTGTGGCGTATGTCCTCCAGCGCCACTGCGGCGTATGTCCAGCAGGGCCACAGTGGCGTATGTCCTGCACGGCCACTGTGGCGTATGCGTAACATTTTTCGTATGGTAGAGGAGGCAGTCTTGAGAGCTGTCCTGCATGGCCACGGTGGCATATGTCCTGCAGGGCCACAGTGGCGTATGTCCTGCAGGGCCACAGTGGCGTATGTCCTGCAGAGCCACTGTGGCGTATGTCCAGCATGGTCACTGTGGCGTATGTCCAGCAGGGCCACAGTCGCGTATGTCCAGCAGGGCCACTGTGGCGTATGTCCAGCATGGCCACAGTGGCGTATGTCCAGCAGGGCCACAGTCGCGTATGTCCAGTAGGGCCACAGTGGTGTATGTCCTGCATGGCCACTGTGGCGTATGCGTAACATTTTTCGTATGGTAGAGGAGGCAGTCTTGAGAGCTGTCCTGCATGGCCACGGTGGCATATGTCCTGCAGGGCCACTGTGGCGTATGTCCAGCAGGGTCACAGTGGCGTATGTCCTGCATGGCCACTGTGGCGTATGTCCAGCAGGGCCACAGTGGCGTATGTCCTGCATGGCCACTGTGGCGTATGTCCAGCAGGGCCACAGTGGCGTATGTCCTGCATGGCCACTGTGGCGTATGTGCAGCAGGGCCACTGCGGCGTATGTCCAGCAGGGCCACAGTAGCGCATGTCCAGCAGGGCCACTGTGGCGTATGTCCTGCATGGCCACTGTGGCGTATGTCCTGCAGGGCCACAGTCGCGTATGTCCAGCAGGGCCACTGTGGCGTATGTCCTGCATGGTCACTGTGGCGTATGTCCAGCAGGGCCACAGTCGCGTATGTCCAGCAGGGCCACTGTGGCGTATGTCCAGCATGGCCACAGTGGCGTATGTCCAGCAGGGCCACAGTCGCGTATGTCCAGTAGGGCCACTGTGGCGTATGTCCTGCATGGTCACTGTGGCGTATGTCCAGCAGGGCCACAGTCGCGTATGTCCAGCAGGGCCACTGTGGCGTATGTCCAGCATGGCCACAGTGGCGTATGTCCAGCAGGGCCACAGTCGCGTATGTCCAGTAGGGCCACAGTGGCGTATGTCCTGCAGGGCCACTGTGGCGTATGTCCAGCAGGGTCACAGTGGCGTATGTCCTGCATGGCCACGGTGGCATATGTCCTGCAGGGCCACTGTGGCGTATGTCCAGCAGGGTCACAGTGGCGTATGTCCTGCATGGCCACTGTGGCGTATGTCCAGCAGGGCCACTGTGGCGTATGTTTAGCATGGCCACTGTGGCGTATGTCCAGCAGGGCCACTGTGGCGTATGTCCAGCAGGGCCACAGTGGCGTATGTCCTGCAGCGCCACTGTGGCGTATGTCCAGCAGGGCCACTATGGCGTATGTCCTGCATGGCCACTGTGGCGTACGTCCAGCATGGCCACTGTGGCGTATGTCCAGCAGGGCCACTGTGGCGTATGTCCAGCATGGCCACAGTGGCGTATGTCCAGCAGGGCCACTGTGGCGTATGTCCAGCATGGCCACTGTGGCGTATGTCCAGCATGGCCACAGTGGCGTATGTCCAGCAGGGCCACTGTGGCGTATGTCCAGCATGGCCACAGTGGCGTATGTCCAGCAGGGCCACAGTGGCGTATGTCCTGCATGGCCACTGTGGCGTATGTCCGGCAGGGCCACAGTGGCGTATGTCCTGCATGGCCACTGTGGCGTATGTCCAGCACGGCCACTGTGGCGTATGTCCTGCATGGCCACTGTGGCGTATGCGTAACATTTTTCGTATGGTAGAGGAGGCAGTCTTGAGAGTTGTCCTGTATGGCAACTGTGGCGTACGTCCAGCATGGCCACTGTGGCGTATGTCCAGCAGGGCCACTGTGGCGTATGTCCAGCATGGCCACAGTGGCGTATGTCCAGCAGGGCCACTGTGGCGTATGTCCAGCATGGCCACTGTGGCGTATGTCCAGCATGGCCACAGTGGCGTATGTCCAGCAGGGCCACTGTGGCGTATGTCCAGCATGGCCACAGTGGCGTATGTCCAGCAGGGCCACAGTGGCGTATGTCCAGCAGGGCCACAGTGGCGTATGTCCAGCATGGCCACTGTGGCGTATGTCCAGCAGGGCCACTGTGGCGTATGTTTAGCATGGCCACTGTGGCGTATGTCCAGCAGGGCCACTGTGGCGTATGTCCAGCAGGGCCACAGTGGCGTATGTCCAGCATGGCCACTGTGGCGTATGTCCAGCAGGGCCACTGTGGCGTATGTCCAGCATGGCCACTGTGGCGTATGTCCAGCAGGGCCACAGTGGCATATGTCCTGCAGGGCCACTGCGGCGTATGTCCAGCAGGGCCACTGTGGCGTATGTCTAGCATGGCCACTGTGGCGTATGTCCAGCAGGGCCACAGTGGCGTATGTCCTGCACGGCCACTGTGGCGTATGCGTAACATTTTTCGTATGGTAGAGGAGGCAGTCTTGAGAGTTGTCCTGCATGGCAACTGTTTCGTTTGTCCAGCAGGGCCACAGTCGCGTATGTCCAGCAGGGCCACAGTGGCGTATGTCCAGCAGGGCCACAGTGGCGTATGTCCAGCATGGCCACTGTGGCGTATGTCCAGCAGGGCCACTGTGGCGTATGTTTAGCATGGCCACTGTGGCGTATGTCCTGCAGGGCCACAGTGGCGTATGTCCTGCAGAGCCACTGTGGCGTATGTCCAGCATGGTCACTGTGGCGTATGTCCAGCAGGGCCACAGTCGCGTATGTCCAGTAGGGCCACAGTGGCGTATGTCCTGCATGGCCACTGTGGCGTATGCGTAACATTTTTCGTATGGTAGAGGAGGCAGTCTTGAGAGCTGTCCTGCATGGCCACGGTGGCATATGTCCTGCATGGCCACTGTGGCGTATGTCCAGCAGGGCCACAGTGGCGTATGTCCTGCATGGCCACTGTGGCGTATGTCCAGCAGGGCCACAGTGGCGTATGTCCTGCATGGCCACTGTGGCGTATGTGCAGCAGGGCCACTGCGGCGTATGTCCAGCAGGGCCACAGTGGCGCATGTCCAGCAGGGCCACAGTGGCGTATGTCCAGCAGGGCCACAGTGGCGCATGTCCAGCAGGGCCACTGTGGCGTATGTCCTGCATGGCCACTGTGGCGTATGTCCTGCAGGGCCACTGTGGCGTATGTCCTGCATGGCCACTGTGGCGTATGTGCAGCAGGGCCACTGCGGCGTATGTCCTGCATGGCCACTGTGGCGTATGTCCAGCAGGGCCACAGTGGCGTATGTCCTGCAGGGCCACAGTGGCGCATGTCCAGCAGGGCCACTGTGGCGTATGTCCTGCATGGCCACTGTGGCGTATGCGTAACATTTTTCGTATGGTAGAGGAGGCAGTCTTGAGAGTTGTCCTGCATGGCAACTGTGGCGTATGTCCAGCATGGCCACTGTGGCGTATGTCCTGCATGGCCACTGTGGCGTATGTCCAGCAGGGCCACAGTGGCGTATGTCCTGCATGGCCACTGTGGCGTATGCGTAACATTTTTCGTATGGTAGAGGAGGCAGTCTTGAGAGCTTTCCTGCATGGCCACGGTGGCATATGTCCAGCAGGGCCACAGTGGCGTATGTCCTGCAGGGCCACAGTAGCGCATGTCCAGCAGGGCCACTGTGGCGTATGTCCTGCATGGCCACTGTGGCGTATGCGTAACATTTTTCGTATGGTAGAGGAGGCAGTCTTGAGAGTTGTCCTGCATGGCAACTGTGGCGTATGTCCAGCATGGCCACTGTGGCGTGTGTCCTGCATGGCCACTGTGGCGTATGTCCAGCAGGGCCACAGTGGCCTATGTCCTGCATGGCCACTGTGGCGTATGCGTAACATTTTTCGTATGGTAGAGGAGGCAGTCTTGAGAGTTGTCCTGCATGGCAACTGTTTCGTTTGTCCAGCAGGGCCACAGTCGCGTATGTCCAGCAGGGCCACTGTGGCGTATGTCCAGCAGGGCCACAGTGGCGTATGTCCTGCATGGCCACTGTGGCGTATGTGCAGCAGGGCCACTGCGGCGTATGTCCAGCAGGGCCACAGTGGCGCATGTCCAGCAGGGCCACTGTGGCGTATGTCCTGCATGGCCACTGTGGCGTATGTCCAGCAGGGCCACAGTGGCGTATGTCCTGCATGGCCACTGTGGCGTATGTCCTGCATGGCCACTGTGGCGTATGCGTAACATTTCTCGAATGGTAGAGGAGGCAGTCTTGAGAGTTGTCCTGCATGGCAACTGTGGCGTTTGTCCAGCATGGCCACTGTGGCGTATGTCCTGCAGGGCCACTGTGGCGTATGTGCAGCAGGGCCACTGCGGCGTATGTCCAGCAGGGCCACTGTGGCGTATGTCCTGCAGGGCCACTGTGGCGTATGTCCTGCATGGCCACTGTGGCGTATGTCCAGCAGGGCCACAGTGGCGTATGTCCTGCAGGGCCACAGTGGCGCATGTCCAGCAGGGCCACAGTGGCGTATGTCCCGCATGGCCACTGTGGCGTATGTCCAGCAGGGCCACAGTGGCGTAAGTCCTGCAGGGCCACTGTGGCGTATGTCCAGCAGGGCCACAGTGGCGTATGTCCTGCATGGCCAATGTGGCCTATGCGTAACATTTTTCGTATGGTAGAGGAGGCAGTCTTGAGAGTTGTCCTGCATGGCAACTGTGGCGTATGTCCAGCATGGCCACTGTGGCGTATGTCCAGCAGGGCCACAGTCGCGTATGTCCAGCAGGGCCACTGTGGCGTATGTCCTGCATGGCCACTGTGGCGTATGTCCAGCAGGGCCACTGTGGCGTATGTCCAGCAGGGCCACAGTCGCGTATGTCCAGCAGGGCCACAGTGGCGTATGTCCTGCATGGCCACTGTGGCGTATGCGTAACATTTTTCGTATGGTAGAGGAGGCAGTCTTGAGAGCTGTCCTGCATGGCCACTGTGGCGTATGTCCAGCAGGGCCACAGTGGCGTATGTCCTGCATGGCCACTGTGGCTATGTCCTGCAGGGCCACTGCGGCGTATGTCCAGCAAGGCCACAGTGGCGCATGTCCAGCAGGGCCACTGTGGCGTATGTCCTGCATGGCCACTGTGGCGTATGCGTAACATTTTTCGTATGGTAGAGGAGGCAGTCTTGAGAGCTGTCCTGCATGGCCACTGTGGCGTATGTCCAGCAGGGCCACAGTGGCGTATGTCCTGCATGGCCACTGTGGCGTATGTCCTGCAACGCCACTCTGGCGTATGTCCTGCATGGCCACTGTGCCGTATGTCCAGCAGGGCCACAGTGGCGTATGTCCTGCATGGCCACTGTGGCGTATGCGTAACATTTTTCGTATGGTAGAGGAGGCAGTCTTGAGAGCTGTCCTGCATGGCCACTGTGGCGTGTGTCCAGCAGGGCCACAGTGGCGTATGTCCTGCATGGCCACTGTGGCATATGTCCTGCAGGGCCACTGCGGCGTATGTCCAGCAAGGCCACAGTGGCGCATGTCCAGCAGGGCCACTGTGGCGTATGTCCTGCATGGCCACTGTGGCGTATGCGTAACATTTTTCGTATGGTAGAGGAGGCAGTCTTGAGAGCTGTCCTGCATGGCCACTGTGGCGTATGTCCAGCAGGGCCACAGTGGCGTATGTCCTGCATGGCCACTGTGGCGTATGCGTAACATTTTTCGTATGGTAGAGGAGGCAGTCTTGAGAGCTGTCCTGCATGGCAACTGTGGCGTACGTCCAGCATGGCCACTGTGGCGTATGTCCAGCAGGGCCACAGTGGCGTATATCCTGGATGGCCACTGTGCCGTATGTCCAGCAGGGCCACAGTGGCGTATGTCCTGCATGGCCACTGTGGCGTATGCGTAACATTTTTCGTATGGTAGAGGAGGCAGTCTTGAGAGCTGTCCTGCATGGCAACTGTTTCGTTTGTCCAGCATGGCTACTGTGGCGTATGTCCAGCAGGGCCACAGTCGCGTATGTCCAGCAGGGCCACTGTGGCGTATGTCCTGCATGGCCCCTGTGGCGTATGTCCAGCAGGGCCACAGTGGCGTATGTCCTGCATGGCCACTGTGGCGTATGCGTAACATTTTTCGTATGGTAGAGGAGGCAGTCTTGAGAGCTGTCCTGCATGGCAACTGTGGCGTACGTCCAGCATGGCCACTGTGGCGTATGTCCTGCACGGCCACTGTGGCGTATGTCCAGCAGGGCCACAGTGGCGTATGTCCTGCATGGCCACTGTGGCGTATGCGTAACATTTTTCGTATGGTAGAGGAGGCAGTCTTGAGAGCTGTCCTGCATGGCAACTGTGGCGTACGTCCAGCATGGCCACTGTGGCGTATGTCCAGCAGGGCCACAGTGGCGTATATCCTGGATGGCCACTGTGCCGTATGTCCAGCAGGGCCACAGTGGCGTATGTCCTGCATGGCCACTGTGGCGTATGCGTAACATTTTTCGTATGGTAGAGGAGGCAGTCTTGAGAGCTGTCCTGCATGGCAACTGTGGCGTACGTCCAGCATGGCCACTGTGGCGTATGTCCAGCAGGGCCACAGTGGCGTATATCCTGGATGGCCACTGTGCCGTATGTCCAGCAGGGCCACAGTGGCGTATGTCCTGCATGGCCACTGTGGCGTATGCGTAACATTTTTCGTATGGTAGAGGAGGCAGTCTTGAGAGCTGTCCTGCATGGCAACTGTGGCGTACGTCCAGCATGGCCACTGTGGCGTATGTCCAGCAGGGCCACAGTGGCGTATATCCTGGATGGCCACTGTGCCGTATGTCCAGCAGGGCCACAGTGGCGTATGTCCTGCATGGCCACTGTGGCGTATGCGTAACATTTTTCGTATGGTAGAGGAGGCAGTCTTGAGAGTTGTCCTGCATGGCAACTGTGGCGTATGTCCAGCAGGGCCACAGTGGCGTATGTCCTGGATGGCCACTGTGGCGTATGTCCAGCAGGGCCACAGTGGCGTATGTCCTGCATGGCCACTGTGGCGTATGTCCAGCAGGGCCACACTGGCGTGTGTCCTGCATGGCCACAGTGGCGTATGTCCTGCAGGGCCACAGTGGCGTATGTCCTGCATGGCCACTGTGGCGTATGTCCTGCAGCGCCACTCTAGCGTATGTCCAACATGGCCACTGTGGCGTATGTCCAGCAGGGCCACAGTCGCGTATGTCCAGCAGGGCCACAGTGGCGTATGTCCTGCATGGCCACTGTGGCGTATGTCCTGCAGCGCCACTCTAGCGTATGTCCAACATGGCCACTGTGGCGTATGTCCAGCAGGGCCACAGTCGCGTATGTCCAGCAGGGCCACAGTGGCGTATGTCCTGCATGGCCACTGTGGCGTATATCCTGCAGGGCCACAGTGGCGTATGTCCTGCAGGGCCACTGTGGCGTATGTCCAGCATGGCCACTGTGGCGTATGTCCAGCAGGGCCACAGTGGCGTATGTTCAGCATGGCCACTGTGGCGTATGTCCAGCAGGGCCACAGTCGCGTATGTCCAGCCGGGCCACAGTGGCGTATGTCCTGCATGGCCACTGTGGCGTATGTCCAGCAGGGCCACAGTGGCGTATGTTCAGCATGGCCACTGTGGCGTATGTCCAGCAGGGCCACAGTCGCGTATGTCCAGCAGGGCCACAGTGGCGTATGTCCTGGATGGCCACTGTGGCGTATGTCCAGCAGGGCCACAGTGGCGTATGTCCTGCATGGCCACTGTGGCGTATGTCCAGCAGGGCCACACTGGCGTGTGTCCTGCATGGCCACAGTGGCGTATGTCCTGCAGGGCCACAGTGGCGTATGTCCTGCATGGCCACTGTGGCGTATGTCCTGCAGCGCCACTCTAGCGTATGTCCAACATGGCCACTGTGGCGTATGTCCAGCAGGGCCACAGTCGCGTATGTCCAGCAGGGCCACAGTGGCGTATGTCCTGCATGGCCACTGTGGCGTATGTCCTGCAGCGCCACTCTGGCGTACGTCCAGCAGGGCCACAGTGGCGTATGTCCTGCAGGGCCACAGTGGCATATGTCCAGCAGGGCCACAGTGGCGTATGTCCTGCAGGGCCACAGTGGCGTATGTCCTGCATGGCCACTGTGGCGTATGTCCAGCAGGGCCACAGTGGCGTATGTTCAGCATGGCCACTGTGGCGTATGTCCAGCAGGGCCACAGTCGCGTATGTCCAGCAGGGCCACAGTGGCGTATGTCCTGCATGGCCACTGTGGCGTATGTCCAGCAGGGCCACAGTGGCGTATGTCCTGGATGGCCACTGTGGCGTATGTCCAGCAGGGCCACAGTGGTGTATATCCTGGATGGCCACTGTATCGTATGCTCAGCAGGGCCACAGTGCCGTATGTCCTGCATGGCCACTGTGGCGTATGTCCAGCAGGGCCACAGTGGCGTACGTCCTGCATGGCCACTGTGGCGTATGTCCAGCAGGGCCACAGTGGCGTATATCCTGCAGGGCCACAGTGGCGTATGTCCTGCAGGGCCACTGTGGCGTATGTCCAGCATGGCCACTGTGGCGTATGTCCAGCAGGGCCACAGTCGCGTATGTCCTGCATGGCCACTGTGGCGTATGTCCTGCAGCGCCACTCTGGCGTACGTCCAGCAGGGCCACAGTGGCGTATGTCCTGCAGGGCCACAGTGGCATATGTCCAGCAGGGCCACAGTGGCGTATGTCCTGCAGGGCCACAGTGGCGTATGTCCTGCATGGCCACTGTGGCGTATGCGTAACATTTTTCGTATGGTAGAGGAGGCAGTCTTGAGAGCTGTCCTGCATGGCAACTGTGGCGTACGTCCAGCATGGCCACTGTGGCGTATGTCCTGCATGGCCACTGTGGCGTATGTCCAGCAGGGCCACAGTGGCGTATATCCTGGATGGCCACTGTGGCGTATGTCCAGCAGGGCCACAGTGGCGTATGTCCTGCATGGCCACTGTGGCGTATGCGTAACATTTTTCGTATGGTAGAGGAGGCAGTCTTGAGAGTTGTCCTGCATGGCAACTGTGGCGTTTGTCCAGCATGGCCACTGTGGCGTATGTCCAGCAGTGCCACAGTGGCGTATGTCCTGCATGGCCACTGTGGCGTATGTCCTGCATGGCCACGGTGGCATATGTCCAGCAGTGCCACTGTGGCGTATGTCCAGCATGGCCACTGTGGCGTATGTCCAGCAGTGCCACAGTGGCGTATGTCCTGCACGGCCACTGTGGCGTATGCGTAACATTTTTCGTATGGTAGAGGAGGCAGTCTTGAGAGCTGTCCTGCATGGCCACTGTGGCGTATGTCCAGCAGGGCCACAGTGGCGTATGTCCTGCATGGCCACTGTGGCGTATGCGTAACATTTTTCGTATGGTAGAGGAGGCAGTCTTGAGAGCTGTCCTGCATGGCAACTGTGGCGTACGTCCAGCATGGCCACTGTGGCGTATGTCCTGCATGGCCACTGTGGCGTATGTCCAGCAGGGCCACAGTGGCGTATATCCTGGATGGCCACTGTGGCCTATGCGTAACATTTTTCGTATGGTAGAGGAGGCAGTCTTGAGAGCTGTCCTGCATGGCCACTGTGGCGTACGTACAGCATGGCCACTGTGGCGTATGTCCAGCAGGGCCACAGTGGCGTATATCCTGCATGGCCACTGTGGCGTATGCTCAGCAGGGCCACAGTGGCGTATGTCCAGCAGGGCCACTGTGGCGTATGTCCTGCATGGCCACTGTGGCGTATGCGTAACATTTTTCGTATGGTAGAGGAGGCAGTCTTGAGAGTTGTCCTGCATGGCAACTGTGGCGTATGTCCAGCAGGGCCACAGTGGCGTATGTCCTGGATGGCCACTGTGGCGTATGTCCAGCAGGGCCACAGTGGCGTATGTCCTGCATGGCCACTGTGGCGTATGTCCAGCAGGGCCACACTGGCGTGTGTCCTGCATGGCCACAGTGGCGTATGTCCTGCAGGGCCACAGTGGCGTATGTCCAGCAGGGCCACAGTCGCGTATGTCCAGCAGGGCCACAGTGGCGTATGTCCTGCATGGCCACTGTGGCGTATGTCCAGCAGGGCCACAGTGGTGTATATCCTGGATGGCCACTGTATCGTATGCTCAGCAGGGCCACAGTGCCGTATGTCCTGCATGGCCACTGTGGCGTATGTCCAGCAGGGCCACAGTGGCGTACGTCCTGCATGGCCACTGTGGCGTATGTCCAGCAGGGCCACAGTGGCGTATATCCTGCAGGGCCACAGTGGCGTATGTCCTGCAGGGCCACTGTGGCGTATGTCCAGCATGGCCACTGTGGCGTATGTCCAGCAGGGCCACAGTCGCGTATGTCCTGCATGGCCACTGTGGCGTATGTCCTGCAGCGCCACTCTGGCGTACGTCCAGCAGGGCCACAGTGGCGTATGTCCTGCAGGGCCACAGTGGCATATGTCCAGCAGGGCCACAGTGGCGTATGTCCTGCAGGGCCACTGTGGCGTATGTCCTGCATGGCCACTGTGGCGTATGTCCAGCAGGGCCACAGTGGCGTATGTTCAGCATGGCCACTGTGGCGTATGTCCAGCAGGGCCACAGTCGCGTATGTCCAGCAGGGCCACAGTGGCGTATGTCCTGCATGGCCACTGTGGCGTATGTCCAGCAGGGCCACAGTGGCGTATGTCCTGGATGGCCACTGTGGCGTATGTCCAGCAGGGCCACAGTGGCGTATGTTCAGCATGGCCACTGTGGCGTATGTCCAGCAGGGCCACAGTCGCGTATGTCCAGCAGGGCCACAGTGGCGTATGTCCTGCATGGCCACTGTGGCGTATGTCCAGCAGGGCCACAGTGGTGTATATCCTGGATGGCCACTGTATCGTATGCTCAGCAGGGCCACAGTGCCGTATGTCCTGCATGGCCACTGTGGCGTATGTCCAGCAGGGCCACAGTGGCGTACGTCCTGCATGGCCACTGTGGCGTATGTCCAGCAGGGCCACAGTGGCGTATATCCTGCAGGGCCACAGTGGCGTATGTCCTGCAGGGCCACTGTGGCGTATGTCCAGCATGGCCACTGTGGCGTATGTCCAGCAGGGCCACAGTCGCGTATGTCCTGCATGGCCACTGTGGCGTATGTCCTGCAGCGCCACTCTGGCGTACGTCCAGCAGGGCCACAGTGGCGTATGTCCTGCAGGGCCACAGTGGCATATGTCCAGCAGGGCCACAGTGGCGTATGTCCTGCAGGGCCACAGTGGCGTATGTCTTGCATGGCCACTGTGGCGTATGCGTAACATTTTTCGTATGGTAGAGGAGGCAGTCTTGAGAGCTGTCCTGCATGGCAACTGTGGCGTACGTCCAGCATGGCCACTGTGGCGTATGTCCTGCAGCGCCACTGCGGCGTATGTCCAGCAGGGCCACAGTGGCGTATGCGTAACATTTTTCGTATGGTAGAGGAGGCAGTCTTGAGAGCTGTCCTGCATGGCAACTGTGGCGTACGTCCAGCATGGCCACTGTGGCGTATGTCCAGCAGTGCCACAGTGGCGTATGTCCTGCATGGCCACTGTGGCGTATGTCCTGCATGGCCACGATGGCATATGTCCAGCAGTGCCACTGTGGCGTATGTCCAGCATGGCCACTGTGGCGTATGTCCAGCAGTGCCACAGTGGCGTATGTCCTGCACGGCCACTGTGGCGTATGCGTAACATTTTTCGTATGGTAGAGGAGGCAGTCTTGAGAGTTGTCCTGCATGGCAACTGTGGCGTATGTCCAGCATGGCCACTGTGGCGTATGTCCAGCAGGGCCACAGTCGCGTATGTCCTGCATGGCCACTGTGGCGTATGCGTAACATTTTTCGTATGGTAGAGGAGGCAGTCTTGAGAGTTGTCCAGCATGGCAACTGTTTCGTTTGTCCAGCACGGCTACTGTGGCGTATGTCCAGCAGGGCCACTGTGGCGTATGTCCTGCATGGCCAATGTGGCGTATGTCCAGCAGGGCCACAGTGGCGTATGTCCTGCAGGGCCACTGTGGCGTATGTCCAGCATGGCCACTGTGGCGTATGTCCAGCAGGGCCACAGTCGCGTATGTCCAGCAGGGCCACAGTAGCGTATGTCCTGCATGGCCACTGTGGCGTATGCGTAACATTTTTCGTATGGTAGAGGAGGCAGTCTTGAGAGTTGTCCTGCATGGCAACTGTTTCGTTTGTCCAGCACGGCTACTGTGGCGTATGTCCAGCAGGGCCACAGTCGCGTACGTCCAGCAGGGCCACTGTGGCGTATGTCCTGCATGGCCACTGTGGCGTATGTCCAGCAGGGCCACAGTGGCGTATGTCCTGCAGGGCCACTGTGGCGTATGTCCAGCAGGGCCACAGTCGCGTATGTCCAGCAGGGCCACAGTCGCGTATGTCCAGCAGGGCCACAGTGGCGCATGTCCAGCAGGGCCACTGTGGCGTATGTCCTGCATGGCCACTGTGGCGTATGCGTAACATTTTTCGTATGGTAGAGGAGGCAGTCTTGAGAGCTGTCCTGCATGGCCACGGTGGCATATGTCCTGCAGGGCCACTGTGGCGTATGTCCAGCATGGCCACTGTGGCGTATGTCCAGCAGGGCCACAGTCGCGTATGTCCTGCATGGCCACTGTGGCGTATGCGTAACATTTTTCGTATGGTAGAGGAGGCAGTCTTGAGAGTTGTCCTGCATGGCAACTGTGGCGTATGTCCAGCATGGCCACTGTGGCGTATGTCCAGCAGGGCCACAGTGGCGTATGTCCAGCATGGCCACTGTGGCGTATGTCCAGCAGTGCCACAGTGGCGTATGTCCTGCACGGCCACTGTGGCGTATGCGTAACATTTTTCGTATGGTAGAGGAGGCAGTCTTGAGAGTTGTCCTGCATAGCAACTGTGGCGTTTGTCCAGCATGGCCACAGTGGCGTATGTCCTGCACGGCCACTGTGGCGTATGCGTAACATTTTTCGTATGGTAGAGGAGGCAGTCTTGAGAGCTGTCCTGCATGGCAACTGTGGCGTACGTCCAGCATGGCCACTGTGGCGTATGTCCAGCAGGGCCACAGTCGCGTATGTCCAGCAGGGCCTCAGTGGCGTATGTCCTGCATGGCCACTGTGGCGTATGTCCTGCAGCGCCACTGCGGCGTATGTCCAGCAGGGCCACAGTGGCGTATGTCCAGCAGGGCCACAGTGGCGTATGTCCAGCATGGCCACTGTGGCGTATGTCCAGCATGGCCACTGTGGCGTATGTCCAGCAGGGCCACTGTGGCGTATGTCCAGCAGGGCCACTGTGGCGTATGTCCTGCATGGCCACTGTGGCGTATGCGTAACATTTTTCGTATGGTAGAGGAGGCAGTCTTGAGAGTTGTCCTGCATGGCAACTGTGGCGTTTGTCCAGCATGGCCACTGTGGCGTATGTCCAGCAGTGCCACAGTGGCGTATGTCCTGCATGGCCACTGTGGCGTATGTCCTGCATGGCCACGGTGGCATATGTCCAGCAGTGCCGCTGTGGCGTATGTCCAGCATGGCCACTGTGGCGTATGTCCAGCAGTGCCACAGTGGCGTATGTCCTGCACGGCCACTGTGGCGTATGCGTAACATTTTTCGTATGGTAGAGGAGGCAGTCTTGAGAGTTGTCCTGCATGGCAACTGTGGCGTTTGTCCAGCATGGCCACTGTGGCGTATGTCCAGCAGGGCCACAGTGGCGTATGCGTAACATTTTTCGTATGGTAGAGGAGGCAGTCTTGAGAGTTGTCCTGCATGGCAACTGTGGCGTTTGTCCAGCATGGCCACTGTGGCGAATGTCCAGCAGGGCCACAGTGGCGTATGTCTTGCATGGCCACTGTGGCGTATGCGTAACATTTTTCGTATGGTAGAGGAGGCAGTCTTGAGATTTGCCCTGCATGGCAACTGTGGCGTATGTCCATCATGGCAACTGTGGCGTATGTCCAGCAGGGCCACAGTGGCGTATGTCCTGCAGGGCCACTGTGGCGTATGTCCTGCATGGCCACTGTGGCGTATGTCCTGCATGGCCACTGTGGCGTATGCGTAACATTTTTCGTATGGTAGAGGAGGCAGTCTTGAGAGTTGTCCTGCATGGCAACTGTGGCGTACGTCCAGCATGGCCACTGTGGCGTATGTCCTGCATGGCCACTGTGGCGTATGCGTAACATTTTTCGTATGGTAGAGGAGGCAGTCTTGAGAGTTGTCCTGCATGGCAACTGTGGCTTATGTCCAGCATGGCCACTGTGGCGTATGTCCAGCAGGGCCACAGTGGCGTATGTCCTGGATGGCCACTGTGGCGTATGTCCAGCAGGGCCACAGTGGCGTATGTCCTGCATGGCCACTGTGGCGTATATCCAGCAGGGCCACAGTGGCGTATGTCCTGCATGGCCACTGTGGCGTATGTCCAGCAGGGCCACAGTCGCGTATGTCCAGCAGGGCCACTGTGGCGTATGTCCTGCATGGCCACTGCGGCGTATGTCCAGCAGGGCCACAGTGGCGTAAGTCCTGCAGGGCCACTGTGGCGTATGTCCAGCAGGGCCACAGTGGCGTATGTCCTGCATGGCCACTGTGGCGTATGCCCAGCAGGGAAACAGTGGCGTATGTCCTGCATAGCGACTGTGGCGTATGTCCAGCAGTGCCACTGCGGCGTATGTCCAGCAGGGCCACAGTGGCGTAAGTCCTGCAGGGCCACTGTGGCGTATGTCCAGCAGGGCCACAGTGGCGTATGTCCTGCATGGCCACTATAGCGTATGTCCTGCATGGCCACTGTGGCGTATGCGTAACATTTTTCGCATGGTAGAGGAGGCAGTCTTGAGAGTTGTCCTACATGGCAACTGTGGCGTACGTCCAGCATGGCCACTGTGGCGTATGTCCCGCAGGGCCACTGCGGCGTATGTCCAGCAGGGCGACAGTGGCGTATGTCCTGCAGGGCAACTGTGGTGTATGTCCAGCATGGCCACTGTGGCGTATGTCCAGCAGGGCCACAGTGGCGTATGTCCTGCAGGGCCACTGTGGCGTATGTCCTGCATGGCCACTGTGGCGTATGTCCTGCATGTGGCGTATGCGTAACATTTTTCGTATGGTAGAGGAGGCAGTCTTGAGAGTTGTCCCGCATGGCAACTGTGGCGTTTGTCCTGCATGGTCACTGCGGCGTATGTCCAGCAGGGCCACAGTGGCGTATGTCCTGCATGGCCACTGTGGCGTATATCCAGCAGGGCCACAGTGGCGTATGTCCTGCATGGCCACTGTGGCGTATGTCCAGCAGGGCCACAGTCGCGTATGTCCTGCAGGGCCACAGTGGCGTAAGTCCTGCAGGGCCACTGTGGCGTATGTCCAGCAGGGCCACAGTGGCGTATGTCCTGCATGGCCACTGTAGCGTATGTGTAACATTTTTCGTATGGTAGAGGAGGCAGTCTTGAGAGTTGTCCAGCATGGCCACAGTGGCGTAAGTCCTGCAGGGCCACTGTGGCGTATGTCCAGCAGGGCCACAGTGGCGTATGTCCTGCATGGCCACTGTGGCGTATGTGTAACATTTTTCGCATGGTAGAGGAGGCAGTCTTGAGAGTTGTCCTGCATGGCAACTGTGGCGTACGTCCAGCATGGCCACTGTGGTGTATGTCCCGCAGGGCCACTGCGGCGTATGTCCAGCAGGGCGACAGTGGCGTATGTCCTTTAGGGCAACTGTGGCGTATGTCCAGCAGGGCCACAGTGGCGTATGTCCTGCATGGCCACTGTAGCGTATGTCCTGCAGGGCCATAGTCGCGTATGTCCAGCAGGGCCACAGTGGCGTATGTCCTGCAGGGCCACTGTGGCGTATGTCCTGCATGGCCACTGTGGCGTATATCCAGCAGGGCCACAGTGGCGTATGTCCTGCATGGTCACTGCGGCGTATGTCCAGCAGGGCCACAGTGGCGTATGTCCTGCATGGCCACTGTAGCGTATGTCCTGCAGGGCCATAGTCGCGTATGTCCAGCAGGGCCACAGTGGCGTATGTCCTGCAGGGCCACTGTGGCGTATGTCCTGCAGGGCCACAGTGGCGTATGTCCTGCATGGCCACTGTAGCGTATGTCCTGCAGGGCCATAGTCGCGTATGTCCAGCAGGGCCACAGTGGCGTATGTCCTGCAGGGCCACTGTGGCGTATGTCCTGCATGGCCACTGTGGCGTATATCCAGCAGGGCCACAGTGGCGTATGTCCTGCAGGGCCACTGTGGCGTATGCCCAGCAGGGAAACAGTGGCGTATGTCCTGCATGGCCACTGTGGCGTATGTCCAGCAGGGCCACAGTGGCGTATGTCCTGCAGGGCCACTGTGGCGTATGTCCTGCATGACCACTGTGGCGTATATCCAGCAGGGCCACAGTGGCGTATGTCCTGCATGGCCACTGTGGCGTATGCCCAGCAGGGCCACTGTGGCGTATGTCCAGCATGGCCACTGTGGCGTATGTCCAGCAGGGCCACAGTGGTGTATGTCCTGCACGGCCACTGTGGCGTATGCGTAACATTTTTCGTATGGTAGAGGAGGCAGTCTTAAGAGTTGTCCTGCATGGCAACTGTGGCGTTTGTCCAGCATGGCCAATGTGGCGTATGTCCAGCAGGGCCACTGTGGCGTATGTCCTGCAGCGCCACTGTCCAGCAGGGCCACAGTGGCGTAAGTCCTGCACGGCCACTGTGGCGTATGCGTAACATTTTTCGTATGGTAGAGGAGGCAGTCTTGAGAGTTGTCCTGCATGGCAACTGTGGCGTATGTCCTGCATGGCCACGGTGGCATATGTCCTGCAGGGCCACTGCGGCGTATGTCCAGCAGTGCCACTGTGGCGTATGTCCTGCATGGCCACGGTGGCATATGTCCAGCATGGCCACTGTGGCGTATGCCCAGCAGGGCCACTGTGGCGTATGTCCAGCATGGCCACTGTGGCGTATGCGTAACATTTTTCGTATGGTAGAGGAGGCAGTCTTGAGAGTTGTCCTGCATGGCAACTGTGGCGTTTGTCCAGCATGGCCACTGTGGCGAATGTCCAGCAGGGCCACAGTGGCGTATGTCTTGCATGGCCACTGTGGCGTATGCGTAACATTTTTCGTATGGTAGAGGAGGCAGTCTTGAGATTTGCCCTGCATGGCAACTGTGGCGTATGTCCATCATGGCAACTGTGGCGTATGTCCAGCAGGGCCACAGTGGCGTATGTCCTGCAGGGCCACTGTGGCGTATGTCCTGCATGGCCACTGTGGCGTATGTCCTGCATGGCCACTGTGGCGTATGCGTAACATTTTTCGTATGGTAGAGGAGGCAGTCTTGAGAGTTGTCCTGCATGGCAACTGTGGTGTATGTCCATCATGGCAACTGTGGCGTATGTCCAGCAGGGCCACAGTGGCGTATGTCCTGCAGGGCCACTGTGGCGTATGTCCTGCATGGCCACTGTGGCGTATGTCCAGCAGGGCCACAGTGGTGTATGTCCTGCATGGCCACTGTGGCGTATGCCCAGCAGGGAAACAGTGGCGTATGTCCTGCATGGCCACTGTGGCGTATGTCCTGCATGGCCACTGTGGCGTATGTCCAGCAGGGCCACAGTGGTGTATGTCCTGCATGGCCACTGTGGCGTATGTCCAGCAGGGCCACAGTGGCGTATGTCCTGCAGGGCCACTGTGGCGTATGTCCTGCAGGGCCACTGGCGTATGTCGTATGTCCTGCATGGCCACTGTGGCGTATGTCCAGCAGGGCCACAGTGGCGTATGTCCTGCAGGGCCACTGTGGCGTATGTCCAGCAGGGCCACTGTGGCGTATGTCCTGCAGCGCCACTGCGGCGTATGTCCAGCAGGGCCACAGTGGCGTATGTCCAGCAGGGCCACTGCGGCGTAAGTCCAGCAGGACCACAGTGGCGTAGGGCCACAGTGGCGTATGTCCTGCAGGGACACTGTGGCGTATGTCCTGCATGGCCACTGTGGCGTATGTCCAGCTTGGCCACTGTGGCGTATGTCCAGCAGGGCCACAGTGGTGTATGTCCTGCATGGCCACTGTGGCGTATGCCCAGCAGGGAAACAGTGGCGTATGTCCTGCATGGCCACTGTGGCTTATGTCCAGCAGGGCCACAGTGGCGTATGTCCTGCAGGGCCACTGTGGCGTATGTCCTGCAGGGCCACTGTGGCGTATGTCCAGCATGGCCACTGTGGCGTATGTCCAGCAGCGCCACTGCGGCGTATGTCCAGCAGGGCCACAGTGGCGTATGCCCAGCATGGCCACTGTGGCGTATGTCCAGCAGCGCCACTGCGGCGTATGTCCTGCAGGGCCACAGTGGCGTATGCCCAGCAGGGCCACAGTGGCGTATGCCCAGCAGGGCCACAGTGGCGTATGTCCTGCAGGGCCACAGTGGCGTATGCCCAGCAGGGCCACAGTGGCGTATGTCCTGCATGGCCACTGTGGCGTATGTCCTGCAGGGCCACTGTGGCGTATGTCCTGCATGGCAACTGTGGCGTATGTCCAGCATGGCCACTGTGGCGTATGTCCTGCAGGGCCACAGTGGCGTATGCCCAGCAGGGCCACAGTGGCGTATGTCCTGCATGGCCACTGTGGCGTATGTCCTGCAGGGCCACTGCGGCGTATGTCCTGCATGGCCACTGTGGCGTATGTCCAGCAGGGCCACAGTGGCGTATGTCCTGCAGGGCCACTGTGGCGTATGTCCAGCATGGCCACTGTGGCGTATGTCCAGCAGCGCCACTGCGGCGTATGTCCAGCAGGGCCACAGTGGCGTATGTCCAGCAGGGCCACAGTGGCGTATGCCCAGCAGGGCCACTGTGGCGTATGTCCTGCATGGCCACTGTGGCGTATGTCCTGCATGGCAACTGTGGCGTATGTCCAGCATGGCCACTGTGGCGTATGTCCAGCAGGGCCACAGTGGCGTATGTCCTGCATGGCCACTGTGGCGTATGTCCTGCAGGGCCACTGTGGCGTATGTCCTGCATGGCCACTGTGGCGTATGTCCAGCAGGGCCACAGTGGCGTATGTCCTGCAGGGCCACTGTGGCGTATGTCCAGCATGGCCACTGTGGCGTATGTCCAGCAGCGCCACTGCGGCGTATGTCCAGCAGGGCCACAGTGGCGTATGCCCAGCAGGGCCACTGTGGCGTATGTCCTGCATGGCCACTGTGGCGTATGTCCTGCATGGCAACTGTGGCGTATGTCCTGCATGGCCACTGTGGCGCATGCGTAACATTTTTCGTATGGTAGAGGAGGCAGTCTTGAGAGTTGCCCTGCATGGCAACTGTGGCGTATGTCCATCATGGCAACTGTGGCGTATGTCCAGCAGGGCCACAGTGGCGTATGTCCTGCAGGGCCACTGTGGCGTATGTCCAGCATGGCAACTGTGGCGTATGTCCTGCAAGGCCACTGTGGCGTATGTCCTGCAGGGCCACTGTGGCGTATGTCCAGCATGGCCACTGTGGCGTATGTCCAGCAGGGCCACAGTCGCGTATGTCCTGCATGGCCACTGTGGCGTATGCGTAACATTTTTCGTATGGTAGAGGAGGCAGTCTTGAGAGTTATCCTGCATGGCAACTGTGGCGTTTGTCCAGCAGGGCCACAGTGGCGTATGTCCAGCAGGGCCACAGTGGCGTATGCCCAGCAGGGCCACTGTGGCGTATGTCCTGCATGGCCACTGTGGCGTATGTCCTGCATGGCAACTGTGGCGTATGTCCTGCATGGCCACTGTGGCGTATGCGTAACATTTTTCGTATGGTAGAGGAGGCAGTCTTGAGAGTTATCCTGCATGGCAACTGTGGCGTTTGTCCAGCAGGGCCACAGTGGCGTATGTCCTGCATGGCCACTGTGGCGTATGCGTAACATTTTTCGTATGGTAGAGGAGGCAGTCTTGAGAGTTGTCCTGCATGGCAACTGTGGCGTTTGTCCTGCAGGGCCACTGTGGCGTATGTCCAGCATGGCTACTGTGGAGTATGTCCAGCAGGGCCACAGTCGCGTATATCCTGCAGGGCCACAGTGGCGTATGTCCTGCATGGCCACTGTGGCGTATGCGTAACATTTTTCGTATGGTAGAGGAGGCAGTCTTGAGAGTTGTCCTGCATGGCAACTGTGGCGTATGTCCAGCAGGGCCACAGTCGCGTATGTCCTGCAGGGCCACAGTGGCGTATGTCCTGCATGGCCACTGTGGCGTATGCGTAACATTTTTCGTATGGTAGAGGAGGCAGTCTTGAGAGTTGTCCTGCATGGCAACTGTGGCGTTTGTCCTGCAGGGCCACTGTGGCGTATGTCCAGCATGGCTACTGTGGAGTATGTCCAGCAGGGCCACAGTCGCGTATATCCTGCAGGGCCACAGTGGCGTATGTCCTGCATGGCCACTGTGGCGTATGCGTAACATTTTTCGTATGGTAGAGGAGGCAGTCTTGAGAGTTGTCCTGCATGGCAACTGTGGCGTATGTCCAGCAGGGCCACAGTCGCGTATGTCCTGCAGGGCCACAGTGGCGTATGTCCTGCATGGCCACTGTGGCGTATGCGTAACATTTTTCGTATGGTAGAGGAGGCAGTCTTGAGAGTTGTCCTGCATGGCAACTGTGGCGTTTGTCCTGCAGGGCCACTGTGGCGTATGTCCAGCATGGCAACTGTGGCGTATGTCCAGCAGGGCCACAGTCGCGTTTGTCCAGCAGGGCCACAGTGGCGTATGTCCTGCATGGCCACTGTGGCGTATGCGTAACATTTTTCGTATGGTAGAGGAGGCAGTCTTGAGAGTTGTCCTGCATGGCAACTGTGGCGTATGTCCAGCAGGGCCACAGTCGCGTATGTCCTGCAGGGCCACAGTGGCGTATGTCCTGCATGGCCACTGTGGCGTATGCGTAACATTTTTCGTATGGTAGAGGAGGCAGTCTTGAGAGTTGTCCTGCATGGCAACTGTGGCGTATGTCCAGCAGGGCCACAGTCGCGTATGTCCTGCAGGGCCACAGTGGCGTATGTCCTGCATGGCCACAGTGGCGTATGCGTAACATTTTTCGTATGGTAGAGGAGGCAGTCTTGAGAGTTGTCCTGCATGGCAACTGTGGCGTTTGTCCTGCAGGGCCACAGTGGCGTATGTCCTGCATGGCCACTGTGGCGTATGCGTAACATTTTTCGTATGGTAGAGGAGGCAGTCTTGAGAGTTATCCTGCATGGCAACTGTGGCGTTTGTCCAGCAGGGCCACAGTGGCGTATGTCCTGCATGGCCACTGTGGCGTATGCGTAACATTTTTCGTATGGTAGAGGAGGCAGTCTTGAGAGTTGTCCTGCATGGCAACTGTGGCGTATGTCCAGCAGGGCCACAGTCGCGTATGTCCTGCAGGGCCACAGTGGCGTATGTCCTGCATGGCCACTGTGGCGTATGCGTAACATTTTTCGTATGGTAGAGGAGGCAGTCTTGAGAGTTGTCCTGCATGGCAACTGTGGCGTTTGTCCAGCAGGGCCACAGTGGCGTATGTCCTGCATGGCCACTGTGGCGTATGCGTAACATTTTTCGTATGGTAGAGGAGGCAGTCTTGAGAGTTGTCCTGCATGGCAACTGTGGCGTATGTCCAGCAGGGCCACAGTGGCGTATATTCTGCATGGCCACTGTGGCGTATGCGTAAAATTTTTCGTATGGTAGAGGAGGCAGTCTTGAGAGTTGTCCTGCATGGCAACTGTGGCGTTTGTCCAGCATGGCCACTGTGGCGTATATTCTGCATGGCCACTGTGGCGTATGCGTAACATTTTTCGTATGGTAGAGGAGGCAGTCTTGAGAGTTATCCTGCATGGCAACTGTGGCGTTTGTCCAGCAGGGCCACAGTGGCGTATGTCCAGCAGGGCCATAGTGGCGTATGCCCAGCAGGGCCACTGTGGCGTATGTCCTGCATGGCCACTGTGGCGTATGTCCTGCATGGCAACTGTGGCGTATGTCCTGCATGGCCACTGTGGCGTATGCGTAACATTTTTCGTATGGTAGAGGAGGCAGTCTTGAGAGTTATCCTGCATGGCAACTGTGGCGTTTGTCCAGCAGGGCCACAGTGGCGTATGTCCTGCATGGCCACTGTGGCGTATGCGTAACATTTTTCGTATGGTAGAGGAGGCAGTCTTGAGAGTTGTCCTGCATGGCAACTGTGGCGTATGTCCAGCAGGGCCACAGTCGCGTATGTCCTGCAGGGCCACAGTGGCGTATGTCCTGCATGGCCACTGTGGCGTATGCGTAACATTTTTCGTATGGTAGAGGAGGCAGTCTTGAGAGTTGTCCTGCATGGCAACTGTGGCGTTTGTCCTGCAGGGCCACTGTGGCGTATGTCCAGCATGGCTACTGTGGAGTATGTCCAGCAGGGCCACAGTCGCGTATATCCTGCAGGGCCACAGTGGCGTATGTCCTGCATGGCCACTGTGGCGTATGCGTAACATTTTTCGTATGGTAGAGGAGGCAGTCTTGAGAGTTGTCCTGCATGGCAACTGTGGCGTATGTCCAGCAGGGCCACAGTCGCGTATGTCCTGCAGGGCCACAGTGGCGTATGTCCTGCATGGCCACTGTGGCGTATGCGTAACATTTTTCGTATGGTAGAGGAGGCAGTCTTGAGAGTTGTCCTGCATGGCAACTGTGGCGTTTGTCCTGCAGGGCCACTGTGGCGTATGTCCAGCATGGCAACTGTGGCGTATGTCCAGCAGGGCCACAGTCGCGTTTGTCCAGCAGGGCCACAGTGGCGTATGTCCTGCATGGCCACTGTGGCGTATGCGTAACATTTTTCGTATGGTAGAGGAGGCAGTCTTGAGAGTTGTCCTGCATGGCAACTGTGGCGTATGTCCAGCAGGGCCACAGTCGCGTATGTCCTGCAGGGCCACAGTGGCGTATGTCCTGCATGGCCACTGTGGCGTATGCGTAACATTTTTCGTATGGTAGAGGAGGCAGTCTTGAGAGTTGTCCTGCATGGCAACTGTGGCGTATGTCCAGCAGGGCCACAGTCGCGTATGTCCTGCAGGGCCACAGTGGCGTATGTCCTGCATGGCCACAGTGGCGTATGCGTAACATTTTTCGTATGGTAGAGGAGGCAGTCTTGAGAGTTGTCCTGCATGGCAACTGTGGCGTTTGTCCTGCAGGGCCACAGTGGCGTATGTCCTGCATGGCCACTGTGGCGTATGCGTAACATTTTTCGTATGGTAGAGGAGGCAGTCTTGAGAGTTATCCTGCATGGCAACTGTGGCGTTTGTCCAGCAGGGCCACAGTGGCGTATGTCCTGCATGGCCACTGTGGCGTATGCGTAACATTTTTCGTATGGTAGAGGAGGCAGTCTTGAGAGTTGTCCTGCATGGCAACTGTGGCGTATGTCCAGCAGGGCCACAGTCGCGTATGTCCTGCAGGGCCACAGTGGCGTATGTCCTGCATGGCCACTGTGGCGTATGCGTAACATTTTTCGTATGGTAGAGGAGGCAGTCTTGAGAGTTGTCCTGCATGGCAACTGTGGCGTATGTCCAGCAGGGCCACAGTGGCGTATATTCTGCATGGCCACTGTGGCGTATGCGTAAAATTTTTCGTATGGTAGAGGAGGCAGTCTTGAGAGTTGTCCTGCATGGCAACTGTGGCGTTTGTCCAGCATGGCCACTGTGGCGTATGTCCAGCAGGGCCACAATGGCGTATGTCCTGCATGGCCACTGTGGCGTATGCGTAACATTTTTCGTATGGTAGAGGAGGCAGTCTTGAGAGTTGTCCTGCATGGCAACTGTGGCGTACGTCCAGCATGGCCACTGTGGCGTATGTCCTGCAGGGGCACTGTGGCGTTTGTCCAGCAGGGCCACAGTGGCGTATGTCCTGCATGGCCACTGTGGCGTATGCGTAACATTTTTCGTATGGTAGAGGAGGCAGTCTTGAGAGTTGTCCTGCATGGCAACTGTGGCGTTTGTCCAGCAGGGCCACAGTGGCGTATGTCCTGCATGGCCACTGTGGCGTATGCGTAACATTTTTCGTATGGTAGAGGAGGCAGTCTTGAGAGTTGTCCTGCATGGCAACTGTGGCGTACGTCCAGCATGGCCACTGTGGCGTATGTCCTGCAGGGGCACTGTGGCGTATGTCCAGCATGGCCACTGTGGCGTATGCGCAGCAGGGCCACAGTGGCGTATGTCCAGCATGGCCACTGTGGCGTATGTCCTGCAGGGGCACTGTGGCGTATGTCCAGCATGGCCACTGTGGCGTATGCCCAGCAGGGCCACAGTGGCGTATGTCCTGCATGGCCACTGTGGCGTATGCGTAACATTTTTCGTATGGTAGAGGAGGCAGTCTTGAGAGTTGTCCTGCATGGCAACTGTGGCGTTTGTCCAGCAGGGCCACAGTGGCGTATGTCCTGCATGGCCACTGTGGCGTATGCGTAACATTTTTCGTATGGTAGAGGAGGCAGTCTTGAGAGTTGTCCTGCATGGCAACTGTGGCGTATGTCCAGCAGGGCCACAGTCGCGTATGTCCTGCAGGGCCACAGTGGCGTATGTCCTGCATGGCCACTGTGGCGTATGCGTAACATTTTTCGTATGGTAGAGGAGGCAGTCTTGAGAGTTGTCCTGCATGGCAACTGTGGCGTATGTCCAGCAGGGCCACAGTCGCGTATGTCCTGCAGGGCCACAGTGGCGTATGTCCTGCATGGCCACTGTGGCGTATGCGTAACATTTTTCGTATGGTAGAGGAGGCAGTCTTGAGAGTTGTCCTGCATGGCAACTGTGGCGTTTGTCCAGCAGGGCCACAGTGGCGTATGTCCTGCATGGCCACTGTGGCGCATGCGTAACATTTTTCGTATGGTAGAGGAGGCAGTCTTGAGAGTTGTCCTGCATGGCAACTGTGGCGTATGTCCAGCAGGGCCACAGTCGCGTATGTCCTGCAGGGCCACAGTGGCGTATGTCCTGCATGGCCACTGTGGCGTATGCGTAACATTTTTCGTATGGTAGAGGAGGCAGTCTTGAGAGCTGTCCTGCAAGGCAACTGTGGCGTACGTCCAGCATGGCCACTGTGGCGTATGTCCCGCAGGGCCACTGTGGCGTATGTCCAGCATGGCCACTGTGGCGTATGTCCAGCAGGGCCACAGTCGCGTATGTCCAGCAGGGCCACAGTGGCGTATATTCTGCATGGCCACTGTGGCGTATGCGTAACATTTTTCGTATGGTAGAGGAGGCAGTCTTGAGAGTTGTCCTGCATGGCAACTGTGGCGTTTGTCCAGCATGGCCACTGTGGCGTATGTCCAGCAGGGCCACAATGGCGTATGTCCTGCATGGCCACTGTGGCGTATGCGTAACATTTTTCGTATGGTAGAGGAGGCAGTCTTGAGAGTTGTCCTGCATGGCAACTGTGGCGTTTGTCCAGCAGGGCCACAGTGGCGTATGTCCTGCATGGCCACTGTGGCCTATGCGTAACATTTTTCGTATGGTAGAGGAGGCAGTCTTGAGAGTTGTCCTGCATGGCAACTGTGGCGTACGTCCAGCATGGCCACTGTGGCGTATGTCCTGCAGGGGCACTGTGGCGTATGTCCAGCATGGCCACTGTGGCGTATGCGCAGCAGGGCCACAGTGGCGTATGTCCAGCATGGCCACTGTGGCGTATGTCCTGCAGGGGCACTGTGGCGTATGACCAGCATGGCCACTGTGGCGTATGCCCAGCATGGCCACAGTGGCGTATGCGTAACATTTTTCGTATGGTAGAGGAGGCAGTCTTGAGAGTTGTCCTGCATGGCAACTGTGGCGTACGTCCAGCATGGCCACTGTGGCGTATGTCCTGCAGGGGCACTGTGGCGTATGTCCAGCATGGCCACTGTGGCGTATGCGCAGCAGGGCCACAGTGGCGTATGTCCAGCATGGCCACTGTGGCGTATGTCCTGCAGGGGCACTGTGGCGTATGTCCAGCATGGCCACTGTGGCGTATGCCCAGCATGGCCACAGTGGCGTATGCGTAACATTTTTCGTATGGTAGAGGAGGCAGTCTTGAGAGTTGTCCTGCATGGCAACTGTGGCGTATATCCAGCAGGGCCACAGTGGCGAATGTCCTGCAGGGCCACTGTGGCGTATGTCCTGCAGGGCCACAGTCACGTATGTCCAGCAGGGCCACAGTGGCGTATGTCACGCAGGGCCACAGTGGCGTATGCGTAACATTTTTCGTATGGTAGAGGAGGCAGTCTTGAGAGTTGTCCTGCATGGCAACTGTGGCGTATGTCCAGCAGGGCCACAGTGGCGAATGTCCTGCAGGGCCACTGTGGCGTATGTCCTGCATGGTCACTGTGGCGTATGCGTAATATTTTTCGTATGGTAGAGGAGGCAGTCTTGAGAGTTGTCCTGCATGGCAACTGTGGCGTTTGTCCAGCAGGGCCACAGTGGCGTATGTCCTGCATGGCCACTGTGGCGCATGCGTAACATTTTTCGTATGGTAGAGGAGGCAGTCTTGAGAGCTGTCCTGCATGGCAACTGTGGCGTATGTCCTGCAGGGCCACAGTCGCGTATGTCCTGCAGGGCCACTGTGGCGTGTGTCCTGCATGGCCACTGTCGCGTTTGTCCAGCATGGCCACTGTGGCGTATATCCAGCAGGGCCACAGTGGCGTATGTCCTGCAGGGCCACAGTCGCGTATGTCCAGCAGGGCCACAGTGGCGTATGTCCTGCATGGCCACTGTGGCGTATGCGTAACATTTTTCGTATGGTAGAGGAGGCAGTCTTGAGAGTTATCCTGCATGGCAACTGTGGCGTATGTCCAGCAGGGCCACAGTGGCGAATGTCCTGCAGGGCCACTGTGGCGTATGTCCTGCATGGCCACTGTGGCGCATGCGTAACATTTTTCGTATGGTAGAGGAGGCAGTCTTGAGAGCTGTCCTGCATGGCAACTGTGGCGTATGTCCTGCAGGGCCACAGTCGCGTATGTCCTGCAGGGCCACTGTGGCGTGTGTCCTGCATGGCCACTGTGGCGTTTGTCCAGCATGGCCACAGTGGCGTATATCCAGCAGGGCCACAGTGGCGTATGTCCTGCATGGCCACTGTGGCGTATGCGTAACATTTTTCGTATGGTAGAGGAAGCAGTCTTGAGAGTTGTCCTGCATGGCAACTGTGGCGTTTGTCCAGCAGGGCCACAGTGGCGTATGTCCTGCATGGCCACTGTGGCGCATGCGTAACATTTTTCGTATGGTAGAGGAGGCAGTCTTGAGAGCTGTCCTGCATGGCAACTGTGGCGTATGTCCTGCAGGGCCACAGTCGCGTATGTCCTGCAGGGCCACTGTGGCGTGTGTCCTGCATGGCCACTGTGGCGTTTGTCCAGCATGGCCACTGTGGCGTATATCCAGCAGGGCCACAGTGGCGTATGTCCTGCATGGCCACTGTGGCGTATGCGTAACATTTTTCGTATGGTAGAGGAGGCAGTCTTGAGAGTTGTCCTGCATGGCAACTGTGGCGTTTGTCCAGCAGGGCCACAGTGGCGTATGTCCTGCATTGCCACTGTGGCGCATGCGTAACATTTTTCGTATGGTAGAGGAGGCAGTCTTGAGAGCTGTCCTGCATGGCAACTGTGGCGTATGTCCTGCAGGGCCACAGTCGCGTATGTCCAGCAGGGCCACAGTGGCGTATGCGTAACATTTTTCGTATGGTAGAGGAGGCAGTCTTGAGAGCTGTCCTGCATGGCAACTGTGGCGTACGTCCAGCATGGCCACTGTGGCGTATGTCCCGCAGGGATACTGTGGCGTATGTCCCGCAGGGCCACTGTGGCGTATGTCCAGCATGGCCACTGTGGCGTATGTCCAGCAGGGCCACAGTCGCGTATGTCCAGCAGGGCCACAGTGGCGTATGTCCTGCATGGCCACTGTGGCGTATGCGTAACATTTTTCGTATGGTAGAGGAGGCAGTCTTGAGAGTTGTCCTGCATGGCAACTGTGGCGTTTGTCCAGCATGGCCACAGTGGCGTATGTCCTGCATGGCCACTGTGGCCTATGCGTAACATTTTTCGTATGGTAGAGGAGGCAGTCTTGAGAGTTGTCCTGCATGGCAACTGTGGCGTTTGTCCAGCATGGCCACTGTGGCGTATGTCCTGCATGGCCACTGTGGCGTATGTCCAGCAGGGCCACAGTGGCGTATGTCCTGCATGGCCACTGTGGCCTATGCGTAACATTTTTCGTATGGTAGAGGAGGCAGTCTTGAGAGTTGTCCTGCATGGCAACTGTGGTGTATGTCCAGCATGGCCACTGTGGCGTATGTCCCGCAGGGCCACTGCGGCGTATGTCCAGCATGGCTACAGTCGCGTATGTCCAGCTGGGCCACAGTGGCGTATGTCCTGCATGGCCACTGTGGCGTATGCGTAACATTTTTCGTATGGTAGAGGAGGCAGTCTTGAGAGTTGTCCTGCATGGCCACAGTGGCGTATGTAATGCAGCGCCACTGTGGCGTATGTCCTGCAGCGCCACTGTGGCGTATGTCCTGCATGGCCACTGTGGCGTATGTCCAGCAGGGCCACAGTTTCGAATGTCCTGCAGGGAAACTGTGGCGTATGTCCTGCAGGGCCACTGTGGCGTATGTCCTGCATGGCCACTATGGCGTATGTCCAACAGGGCCACAGTGGCGTATGTCCTGCATGGCCACTGTGGCGTATGTAATGCAGCGCCACTGTGGCGTATGTCCTGCAGCGCCACTGTGGCGTATGTCCTGCATGGCCACTGTGGCGTATGTCCAGCAGGGCCACAGTGGCGAATGTCCTGCAGGGCCACTGTGGCGTATGTCCTGCAGGGCAGTCTTGAGAGTTGTCCTGCATGGCAACTGTGGCGTATGTCCAGCAGGGCCACAGTGGCGAATGTCCTGCAGGGCCACTGTGGCGTATGTCCAACAGGGCCACAGTGGCGTATGTCCTGCATGGCCACTGTGGCGTATGTAATGCAGCGCCACTGTGGCGTATGTCCTGCAGCGCCACTGTGGCGTATGTCCTGCATGGCCACTGTGGCGTATGCGTAACATTTTTCGTATGGTAGAGGAGGCAGTCTTGAGAGTTGTCCTGCATGGCAACTGTGGCGTATGTCCAGCAGGCCCACAGTGGCGAATGTCCTGCAGGGCCACTGTGGCGTATGTCCTGCATGGCCACTGTGGCGTATGTAATGCAGCGCCACTGTGGCGTATGTCCTGCAGCGCCACTGTGGCGTATGTCCTGCATGGCCACTGTGGCGTATGCGTAACATTTTTCGTATGGTAGAGGAGGCAGTCTTGAGAGTTGTCCTGCATGGCAACTGTGGCGTATGTCCAGCAGGGCCACAGTGGCGAATGTCCTGCAGGGCCACTGTGGCGTATGTCCTGCATGGCCACTGTGGCGTATGCGTAACATTTTTCGTATGGTAGAGGAGGCAGTCTTGAGAGTTGTCCTGCATGGCCACAGTGGCGTATGTTCAGCAGGGCCACTGTGACGTATGCGTAACATTTTTCGTATGGTAGAGGAGGCAGTCTTGAGAGTTGTCCTGCATGGCAACTGTGGCGTATGTCCAGCAGGCCCACAGTGGCGAATGTCCTGCAGGGCCACTGTGGCGTATGTCCTGCATGGCCACTGTGGCGTATGTCCTGCAGGGCAGTCTTGAGAGTTGTCCTGCATGGCAACTGTGGCGTATGTCCAGCAGGGCCACAGTGGCGAATGTCCTGCAGGGCCACTGTGGCGTATGTCCAACAGGGCCACAGTGGCGTATGTCCTGCATGGCCACTGTGGCGTATGTAATGCAGCGCCACTGTGGCGTATGTCCTGCAGCGCCACTGTGGCGTATGTCCTGCATGGCCACTGTGGCGTATGCGTAACATTTTTCGTATGGTAGAGGAGGCAGTCTTGAGAGTTGTCCTGCATGGCAACTGTGGCGTATGTCCAGCAGGCCCACAGTGGCGAATGTCCTGCAGGGCCACTGTGGCGTATGTCCTGCATGGCCACTGTGGCGTATGTAATGCAGCGCCACTGTGGCGTATGTCCTGCAGCGCCACTGTGGCGTATGTCCTGCAGCGCCACTGTGGCGTATGCGTAACATTTTTCGTATGGTAGAGGAGGCAGTCTTGAGAGTTGTCCTGCATGGCAACTGTGGCGTATGTCCAGCAGGCCCACAGTGGCGAATGTCCTGCAGGGCCACTGTGGCATATGTCCTGCATGGCCACTGTGGCGTATGTAATGCAGCGCCACTGTGGCGTATGTCCAGCAGCGCCACTGTGGCGTATGTCCTGCAGCGCCACTGTGGCGTATGCGTAACATTTTTCGTATGGTAGAGGAGGCAGTCTTGAGAGTTGTCCTGCATGGCAACTGTGGCGTATGTCCAGCAGGCCCACAGTGGCGAATGTCCTGCAGGGCCACTGTGGCGTATGTCCTGCATGGCCACTGTGGCGTATGTAATGCAGCGCCACTGTGGCGTATGTCCTGCAGCGCCACTGTGGCGTATGTCCTGCATGGCCACTGTGGCGTATGCGTAACATTTTTCGTATGGTAGAGGAGGCAGTCTTGAGAGTTGTCCTGCATGGCAACTGTGGCGTATGTCCAGCAGGGCCACAGTGGCGTATGTCCTGCAGGGCCACTGTGGCGTATGTCCTGCATGGACACTGTGGCGTATGCGTAACATTTTTCGTATGGTAGAGGAGGCAGTCTTGAGAGTTGTCCTGCATGGCAACTGTGGCGTATGTCCAGCAGGGCCACAGTGGCGAATGTCCTGCAGGGCCACTGTGGCGTATGTCCTGCATGGCCACTGTGGCGTATGTAATGCAGCGCCACTGTGGCGTATGTCCTGCAGCGCCACTGTGGCGTATGTCCTGCATGGACACTGTGGCGTATGCGTAACATTTTTCGTATGGTAGAGGAGGCAGTCTTGAGAGTTGTCCTGCATGGCAACTGTGGCGTATGTCCAGCAGGGCCACAGTGGCGTATGTCCTGCAGGGCCACTGTGGCGTATGTCCTGCATGGACACTGTGGCGTATGCGTAACATTTTTCGTATGGTAGAGGAGGCAGTCTTGAGAGTTGTCCTGCATGGCCACAGTGGCGTATGTTCAGCAGGGCCACTGTGGCGTATGCGTAACATTTTTCGTATGGTAGAGGAGGCAGTCTTGAGAGTTGTACAGCAGGGCCACTGTGGCGTTTGTCCAGCAGGGCCACAGTGGCGTATGTCCTGCAGGGCCACTGTGGCGTATGTCCAGCAGGGCCACAGTGGCGTATGTCCTGCAGCGCCACTGTGGCGTATGTCCTGCATGGCCACTGTGGCGTATGCGTAACATTTTTCGTATGGTAGAGGAGGCAGTCTTGAGAGTTGTACAGCAGGGCCACTGTGGCGTTTGTCCAGCAGGGCCACAGTGGCGTATGTCCTGCAGGGCCACAGTGGCGTATGTTCAGCAGGGCCACTGTGGCGTATGCGTAACATTTTTCGTATGGTAGAGGAGGCAGTCTTGAGAGTTGTACAGCAGGGCCACTGTGGCGTTTGTCCAGCAGGGCCACAGTGGCGTATGTCCTGCATGGCCACTGTGGCGTATGCGTAACAATTTTCGTATGGTAGAGGAGGCAGTCTTGAGAGTTGTCCTGCATGGCAACTGTGGCGTACGTCCAGCATGGCCACTGTGGCGTATGTCCAGCATGGCCACTGTGGCGTATGTCCAGCATGGCCACTGTGGCGTATGCGTAACATTTTTCGTATGGTAGAGGAGGCAGTCTTGAGAGTTGTACAGCAGGGCCACTGTGGCGTATGTCCTGCAGCGCCACTGTGGCGTATGTCCTGCATGGCCACTGTGGCGTATGCGTAACATTTTTCGTATGGTAGAGGAGGCAGTCTTGAGAGTTGTACAGCAGGGCCACTGTGGCGTTTGTCCAGCAGGGCCACAGTGGCGTATGTCCTGCAGGGCCACAGTGGCGTATGTTCAGCAGGGCCACTGTGGCGTATGCGTAACATTTTTCGTATGGTAGAGGAGGCAGTCTTGAGAGTTGTACAGCAGGGCCACTGTGGCGTTTGTCCAGCAGGGCCACAGTGGCGTATGTCCTGCAGGGCCACTGTGGCGTATGTCCAGCAGGGCCACAGTGGCGTATGTCCTGCAGCGCCACTGTGGCGTATGTCCAGCAGGGCCACAGTGGCGTATGCCCTGCATGGCCACTGTGGCATATGTCCAGCAGGGCTACAGTGGCGTATGTCCAGCAGGGCCACAGTGGCGTATGTCCAGCATGGCCACTGTGGCGTATGTCCAGCATGGCCGCTGTGGCGTATGCGTAACATTTTTCGTATGGTAGAGGAGGCAGTCTTGAGAGTTGTCCTGCATGGCAACTGTTTCGTTTGTCCAGCATGGCCACTGTGGCGTATGTCCAGCTTGGCCACTGTGCCGTATGTCCAGCAGGGCCACAGTGGCGTATGTCCTGCACGCCCACTGTGGCGTATGCGTAACATTTTACGTATGGTAGAGGAGGCAGTCTTGAGAGTTGTCCTGCATGGCAACTGTGGCGTACGTCCAGCATGGCCACTGTGGCGTATGTCCAGCATGGCCACTGTGGCGTATGTCCAACATGGCCACTGTGGCGTATGCGTAACATTTTTCGTATGGTAGAGGAGGCAGTCTTGAGAGTTGTCCTGCATGGCAACTGTGGCGTACGTCCAGCATGGCCACTGTGGCGTATGTCCAGCATGGCCACTGTGGCGTATGTCCAGCATGGCCGCTGTGGCGTATGCGTAACATTTTTCGTATGGTAGAGGAGGCAGTCTTGAGAGTTGTCCTGCATGGCAACTGTTTCGTTTGTCCAGCATGGCCACTGTGGCGTATGTCCAGCTTGGCCACTGTGCCGTATGTCCAGCAGGGCCACAGTGGCGTATGTCCTGCACGCCCACTGTGGCGTATGCGTAACATTTTTCGTATGGTAGAGGAGGCAGTCTTGAGAGTTGTCCTGCATGGCAACTGTGGCGTACGTCCAGCATGGCCACTGTGGCGTATGTCCAGCATGGCCACTGTGGCGTATGTCCAACATGGCCACTGTGGCGTATGCGTAACATTTTTCGTATGGTAGAGGAGGCAGTCTTGAGAGTTGTACAGCAGGGCCACTGTGGCGTTTGTCCAGCAGGGCCACAGTGGCGTATGTCCTGCATGGCCACTGTGGCGTATGCGTAACAATTTTCGTATGGTAGAGGAGGCAGTCTTGAGAGTTGTACAGCAGGGCCACAGTGGCGTTTGTTCAGCAGGGCCACTGTGGCGTATGCGTAACATTTTTCGTATGGTAGAGGAGGCAGTCTTGAGAGTTGTACAGCAGGGCCACTGTGGCGTTTGTCCAGCAGGGCCACAGTGGCGTATGTCCTGCAGGGCCACTGTGGCGTATGTCCAGCAGGGCCACAGTGGCGTATGTCCTGCAGCGCCACTGTGGCGTATGTCCAGCAGGGCCACAGTGGCGTATGCCCTGCATGGCCACTGTGGCATATGTCCAGCAGGGCCACAGTGGCGTATGTCCAGCAGGGCCACAGTGGCGTATGTCCAGCAGGGCCACAGTGGCGTATGTCCTGCACGCCCACTGTGGCGTATGCGTAACATTTTTCGTATGGTAGAGGAGACAGTCTTGAGAGTTGTACAGCAAGGCCACTGTGGCGTATGTCCAGCAGGGCCACTGTGGCGTATGCGTAACATTTTTCGTATGGTAGAGGAGGCAGTCTTGAGAGTTGTCCAGCATGGCCACAGTGGCGTATGTTCAGCAGGGCCACTGTGGCGTATGCGTAACATTTTTCGTATGGTAGAGGAGACAGTCTTGAGAGTTGTACAGCAAGGCCACTGTGGCGTTTGTCCAGCAGGGCCACTGCGGCGTATGTCTAGCAGGGCCACTGTGGCGTATGTCCTGCATGGCCACTGTGGCGTATGTCCTGCAGAGCCACTGTGGCGTATGTCCTGCATGGCCACTGTGGCGTTTGTCCAGCAGGGCCACAGTGGCGTATGTTCAGCAGGGCCACAGTGGCGTATGCCCTGCATGGCCACTGTTGCGTATGTCCAGCAGGGCCACAGTGGCGTATGTCCTGCAGGGCCACAGTGGCGTATGTCCAGCAGGGCCACGGTGGCGTATGTCCTGCGTGGCCACTGTGGCGTATGTCCAGCAGGGTCACTGTGGCGTATGCGTAACATTTTTCATATGGTAGAGGAGGCAGTCTTGAGAGTTGTCCTGCATGGCAACTGTGGCGTATGTCCAGCAGGGCCACAGTCGCGTATGTCCTGCATGGCCACTGTGGCGTATGTCCTGCAGCGCCACTGTGGCGTATGTCCAGCAGGGCCACAGTGGCGTATGTCCCGCAGGGCCACTGTGGCGTATGTCCTGCATGGCCACTGTGGCGTATGTCCTGCAGAGCCACTGTGGCGTATGTCCTGCATGGCCACTGTGGCGTTTGTCCAGCAGGGCCACAGTGGCGTATGTTCACCAGGGCCACAGTGGCGTATGCCCTGCATGGCCACTGTTGCGTATGTCCAGCAGGGCCACAGTGGCGTATGTCCTGCAGGGCCACAGTGGCGTATGTCCAGCAGGGCCACAGTGGCGTATGTCCTGCATGGCCACTGTGGCGTATGTCCAGCAGGGCCACTGTGGCGTATGCGTAACATTTTTCGTATGGTAGAGGAGACAGTCTTGAGAGTTGTACAGCAAGGCCACTGTGGCGTATGTCCAGCAGGGCCACTGTGGCGTATGCGTAACATTTTTCGTATGGTAGAGGAGGCAGTCTTGAGAGTTGTCCAGCATGGCCACAGTGGCGTATGTTCAGCAGGGCCACTGTGGCGTATGCGTAACATTTTTCGTATGGTAGAGGAGACAGTCTTGAGAGTTGTACAGCAAGGCCACTGTGGCGTTTGTCCAGCAGGGCCACTGCGGCGTATGTCTAGCAGGGCCACTGTGGCGTATGTCCTGCATGGCCACTGTGGCGTATGTCCTGCAGAGCCACTGTGGCGTATGTCCTGCATGGCCACTGTGGCGTTTGTCCAGCAGGGCCACAGTGGCGTATGTTCAGCAGGGCCACAGTGGCGTATGCCCTGCATGGCCACTGTTGCGTATGTCCAGCAGGGCCACAGTGGCGTATGTCCTGCAGGGCCACAGTGGCGTATGTCCAGCAGGGCCACAGTGGCGTATGTCCTGCATGGCCACTGTGGCGTATGTCCAGCAGGGCCACTGTGGCGTATGCGTAACATTTTTCGTATGGTAGAGGAGACAGTCTTGAGAGTTGTACAGCAAGGCCACTGTGGCGTATGTCCAGCAGGGCCACTGTGGCGTATGCGTAACATTTTTCGTATGGTAGAGGAGGCAGTCTTGAGAGTTGTCCAGCATGGCCACAGTGGCGTATGTTCAGCAGGGCCACTGTGGCGTATGCGTAACATTTTTCGTATGGTAGAGGAGACAGTCTTGAGAGTTGTACAGCAAGGCCACTGTGGCGTTTGTCCAGCAGGGCCACTGCGGCGTATGTCTAGCAGGGCCACTGTGGCGTATGTCCTGCATGGCCACTGTGGCGTATGTCCTGCAGAGCCACTGTGGCGTATGTCCTGCATGGCCACTGTGGCGTTTGTCCAGCAGGGCCACAGTGGCGTATGTTCAGCAGGGCCACAGTGGCGTATGCCCTGCATGGCCACTGTTGCGTATGTCCAGCAGGGCCACAGTGGCGTATGTCCTGCAGGGCCACAGTGGCGTATGTCCAGCAGGGCCACAGTGGCGTATGTCCTGCATGGCCACTGTGGCGTATGTCCAGCAGGGTCACTGTGGCGTATGCGTAACATTTTTCATATGGTAGAGGAGGCAGTCTTGAGAGTTGTCCTGCATGGCAACTGTGGCGTATGTCCAGCAGGGCCACAGTCGCGTATGTCCTGCATGGCCACTGTGGCGTATGTCCTGCAGCGCCACTGTGGCGTATGTCCAGCAGGGCCACAGTGGCGTATGTCCTGCATGGCCACTGTGGCGTATGGTCTGCATGGCCACTGTGGCGTATGTCCTGCATGGCCGCTGTGGCGTATGCGTAACATTTTTCGTATGGTAGAGGAGGCAGTCTTGAGAGCTGTCCTGCATGGCAACTGTGGCGTATGTCCTGCATGGCCACTCTGGCGTATGTCCTGCATGGCCACTGTGGCGTATGTCCAGCAGGGCCACTGTGGCGTATGTCCTGCAGCGCCACTGCGGCGTATGTCCTGCATGGCCACTGTGGCGTATGCGTAACATTTTTCGTATGGTAGAGGAGGCAGTCTTGAGAGTTGTCCTGCATGGCAACTGTGGCGTATGTCCAGCAGGGCCACAGTCGCGTATGTCCAGCATGGCCACTGTGGCGTATGTCCAGCAGGGCCACAGTCGCGTATGTCCAGCAGGGCCACAGTGGCGTATGTCCAGCAGGGCCACTGCGGCGTATGTCCTGCATGGCCACAGTGGCGTATGTCCTGCAGCGCCACTGTGGCGTATGTCCAGCAGGGCCACAGTGGCGTATGTCCTGCACGGCCACTGTGGCGTATGCGTAACATTTTTCGTATGGTAGAGGAGGCAGTCTTGAGAGTTGTCCTGCATGGCAACTGTGGCGTATGTCCAGCAGGGCCACAGTCGCGTATGTCCTGCATGGCCACTGTGGCGTATGTCCTGCAGCGCCACTGTGGCGTATGTCCAGCAGGGCCACAGTGGCGTATGTCCAGCAGGGCCACAGTGGCGTATGTCCTGCATGGCCACTGTGGCGTATGTCCTGCATGGCCACTGTGGCGCATGCGTAACATTTTTCGTATGGTAGAGGAGGCAGTCTTGAGAGCTGTCCAGCAGGGCCACAGTCGCGTATGTCCTGCATGGCCACAGTGGCGTATGTCCTGCAGCGCCACTGTGGCGTATGTCCAGCAGGGTCACAGTGGCGTATGTCCTGCATGGCCACTGTGGCGTATGTCCTGCATGGCCACTGTGGCGTATATCCTGCATGGCCACTGTGGCGCATGCGTAACATTTTTCGTATGGTAGAGGAGGCAGTCTTGAGAGCTGTCCAGCAGGGCCACAGTCGCGTATGTCCTGCATGGCCACAGTGGCGTATGTCCTGCAGCGCCACTGTGGCGTATGTCCAGCAGGGTCACAGTGGCGTATGTCCTGCATGGCCACTGTGGCGTATGTCCTGCATGGCCACTGTGGCGTATGTCCTGCATGGCCACTGTGGCGCATGCGTAACATTTTTCGTATGGTAGAGGAGGCAGTCTTGAGAGCTGTCCAGCAGGGCCACAGTCGCGTATGTCCTGCATGGCCACAGTGGCGTATGTCCTGCAGCGCCACTGTGGCGTATGTCCAGCAGGGTCACAGTGGCGTATGTCCTGCATGGCCACTGTGGCGTATGTCCTGCATGGCCACTGTGGCGTATGTCCTGCATGGCCACTGTGGCGTATGTCCTGCAGCGCCACTGCGGCGTATGTCCTGCAGGGCCACAGTGGCAGTCTTGAGAGTTGTCCTGCATGGCAACTGTGGCGTTTGTCCAGCATGGCCACTGTGGCGTATGTCCTGCATGGCCACTGTGGCGTATGTCCAGCAGGGCCACAGTGGCGTATGTCCAGCAGGGCCACATTGGCGTATGTCCTGCATGGCCGCTGTGGCGTATGTCCTGCACGGCCACTGTGGCGTATGCGTAACATTTTTCGTATGGTAGAGGAGGCAGTCTTGAGAGTTGTCCTGCATGTCAACTGTGGCGTTTGTCCAGCATGGCCACTGTGGCGTATGTCCAGCAGGGCCACAGTGGCGTATGTCCTGCATGGCCACTGTGGCGTATGCGTAACATTTTTCGTATGGTAGAGAAGGCAGTCTTGAGAGTTGTCCTGCATGGCCACTGTGGCGTATGCCCAGCAGGGCCACAGTGGCGTATGTCCTGCATGGCCACTGTGGCGTATGCGTAACATTTTTCGTATGGTAGAGAAGGCAGTCTTGAGAGTTGTCCAGCATGGCCACAGTGGCGTATGTTCAGCAGGGCCACTGTGGCGTATGCGTAACATTTTTCGTATGGTAGAGGAGGCAGTCTTGAGAGTTGTACAGCAGGGCCACTGTGGCGTATGTCCAGCATGGCCACTGTGGCGTATGTCCAGCATGGCCACTGTGGCGTATGTCCAGCAGGGCCACAGCGGCGTATGTCCTGCAGGGCCACTGTGGCGTATGTCCAGCAGGGCCACAGTGGCGTATGTCCTGCATGGCTACTGTGGCGTATGCGTAACATTTTTCGTATGGTAGAGAAGGCAGTCTTGAGAGTTGTCCTGCATGGCCACTGTGGCGTATGCCCAGCAGGGCCACAGTGGCGTATGTCCTGCATGGCCACTGTGGCGTATGCGTAACATTTTTCGTATGGTAGAGAAGGCAGTCTTGAGAGTTGTCCAGCATGGCCACAGTGGCGTATGTTCAGCAGGGCCACTGTGGCGTATGTCCAGCAGGGCCACAGTGGCGTATGTCCTGCATGGCTACTGTGGCGTATGCGTAACATTTTTCGTATGGTAGAGAAGGCAGTCTTGAGAGTTGTCCTGCATGGCCACTGTGGCGTATGCCCAGCAGGGCCACAGTGGCGTATGTCCTGCATGGCCACTGTGGCGTATGCGTAACATTTTTCGTATGGTAGAGAAGGCAGTCTTGAGAGTTGTCCAGCATGGCCACAGTGGCGTATGTTCAGCAGGGCCACTGTGGCGTATGTCCAGCAGGGTCACTGTGGCGTATGCGTAACATTTTTCGTATGGAAGAGGAGGCAGTCTTGAGAGTTGTACAGCGGCGTATGTCCAGCAGGGCCACTGTGGCGTATGTCCTGCAGGGCCACTGTGGCGTATGTCCAGCAGGGCCACAGTGGCGTATGTCCAGCAGGGCCACAGTGGCGTATGTCCTGCATTGCCACTGTGGCGTATGTCCTGCAGGGCCACTGTGGCGTATGTCCAGCAGGGCCACAGTGGCGTATGTCCTGCAGGGCCACTGTGGCGTATGTCCTGCAGGGCCACTGTGGCGTATGTCCAGCATGGCCACTGTGGCGTATGTCCTGCAGGGCCACTGTGGCGTATGTCCTGCAGGGCCACTGTGGCGTATGTCCAGCAGGGCCACAGTGGCGTATGTCCTGCATGGCCACTGTGGCGTATGCGTAACATTTTTCGTATGGTAGAGGAGGCAGTCTTGATAGTTGTCCTGCATGGCAACTGTGGCGTATGTCCAGCATGGCCACTGTGGCGTATGTCCTGCAGGGCCACTGTGGCGTATGTCCAGCATGGCCACTGTGGCGTATGTCCTGCAGGGCCACTGTGGCGTATGTCCTGCAGGGCCACTGTGGCGTATGTCCAGCATGGCCACAGTGGCGTATGTCCAGCAGGGCCACAGTGGCGTATGTCCTGCAGGGCCACTGTGGCGTATGTCCTGCAGGGCCACTGTGGCGTATGTCCAGCAGGGCCACAGTGGCGTATGTCCTGCAGGGCCACTGTGGCGTATGTCCTGCAGGGCCACAGTGGCGTATGTCCTGCATGGCCACTGTGGCGTATGCGTAACATTTTTCGTATGGTAGAGGAGGCAGTCTTGAGAGTTGTACAGCAGGGCCACTGTGGCGTATGTCCAGCAGGGTCACTGTGGCGTATGCGTAACATTTTTCGTATGGAAGAGGAGGCAGTCTTGAGAGTTGTACAGCGGCGTATGTCCAGCAGGGCCACTGTGGCGTATGTCCTGCAGGGCCACTGTGGCGTATGTCCAGCAGGGCCACAGTGGCGTATGTCCAGCAGGGCCACAGTGGCGTATGTCCTGCATTGCCACTGTGGCGTATGTCCTGCAGGGCCACTGTGGCGTATGTCCAGCAGGGCCACAGTGGCGTATGTCCTGCAGGGCCACTGTGGCGTATGTCCTGCAGGGCCACTGTGGCGTATGTCCAGCATGGCCACTGTGGCGTATGTCCTGCAGGGCCACTGTGGCGTATGTCCTGCAGGGCCACTGTGGCGTATGTCCAGCAGGGCCACAGTGGCGTATGTCCTGCATGGCCACTGTGGCGTATGCGTAACATTTTTCGTATGGTAGAGGAGGCAGTCTTGAGAGTTGTCCTGCATGGCAACTGTGGCGTATGTCCAGCATGGCCACTGTGGCGTATGTCCAGCAGGGCCACAGTGGCGTATGTCCTGCATGGCCACTGTGGCGTATGCGTAACATTTTTCGTATGGTAGAGGAGGCAGTCTTGATAGTTGTCCTGCATGGCAACTGTGGCGTATGTCCAGCATGGCCACTGTGGCGTATGTCCTGCAGGGCCACTGTGGCGTATGTCCAGCATGGCCACTGTGGCGTATGTCCTGCAGGGCCACTGTGGCGTATGTCCTGCAGGGCCACTGTGGCGTATGTCCAGCATGGCCACAGTGGCGTATGTCCAGCAGGGCCACAGTGGCGTATGTCCTGCAGGGCCACTGTGGCGTATGTCCTGCAGGGCCACTGTGGCGTATGTCCAGCAGGGCCACAGTGGCGTATGTCCTGCAGGGCCACTGTGGCGTATGTCCTGCAGGGCCACAGTGGCGTATGTCCTGCATGGCCACTGTGGCGTATGCGTAACATTTTTCGTATGGTAGAGAAGGCAGTCTTGAGAGTTGTCCAGCATGGCCACAGTGGCGTATGTTCAGCAGGGCCACTGTGGCGTATGCGTTACATTTTTCGTATGGTAGAGGAGGCAGTCTTGAGAGTTGTACAGCAGGGCCACTGTGGCGTATGTCCAGCAGGGTCACTGTGGCGTATGCGTAACATTTTTCGTATGGAAGAGGAGGCAGTCTTGAGAGTTGTACAGCGGCGTATGTCCAGCAGGGCCACTGTGGCGTATGTCCTGCAGGGCCACTGTGGCGTATGTCCAGCAGGGCCACAGTGGCGTATGTCCTGCATTGCCACTGTGGCGTATGTCCTGCAGGGCCACTGTGGCGTATGTCCAGCAGGGCCACAGTGGCGTATGTCCTGCAGGGCCACTGTGGCGTATGTCCTGCAGGGCCACTGTGGCGTATGTCCAGCATGGCCACTGTGGCGTATGCGTAACATTTTTCGTATGGAAGAGGAGGCAGTCTTGAGAGTTGTCCTGCATGGCAACTGTGGCGTATGTCCAGCATGGCCACTGTGGCGTATGTCCTGCAGGGCCACTGTGGCGTATGTCCAGCATGGCCACTGTGGCGTATGTCCTGCAGGGCCACTGTGGCGTATGTCCTGCAGGGCCACTGTGGCGTATGTCCAGCAGGGCCACAGTGGCGTATGTCCAGCAGGGCCACAGTGGCGTATGTCCTGCAGGGCCACTGTGGCGTATGTCCTGCAGGGCCACTGTGGCGTATGTCCAGCAGGGCCACAGTGGCGTATGTCCTGCAGGGCCACTGTGGCGTATGTCCTGCAGGGCCACAGTGGCGTATGTCCTGCATGGCCACTGTGGCGTATGCGTAACATTTTTCGTATGGTAGAGAAGGCAGTCTTGAGAGTTGTCCAGCATGGCCACAGTGGCGTATGTTCAGCAGGGCCACTGTGGCGTATGCGTTACATTTTTCGTATGGTAGAGGAGGCAGTCTTGAGAGTTGTACAGCAGGGCCACTGTGGCGTATGCGTAACATTTTTCGTATGGTAGAGAAGGCAGTCTTGAGAGTTGTCCAGCATGGCCACAGTGGCGTATGTTCAGCAGGGTCACTGTGGCGTATGCGTAACATTTTTCGTATGGAAGAGGAGGCAGTCTTGAGAGTTGTACAGCGGCGTATGTCCAGCAGGGCCACTGTGGCGTATGTCCTGCAGGGCCACTGTGGCGTATGTCCAGCAGGGCCACAGTGGCGTATGTCCAGCAGGGCCACAGTGGCGTATGTCCTGCATTGCCACTGTGGCGTATGTCCTGCAGGGCCACTGTGGCGTATGTCCAGCAGGGCCACAGTGGCGTATGTCCTGCAGGGCCACTGTGGCGTATGTCCTGCAGGGCCACTGTGGCGTATGTCCAGCATGGCCACTGTGGCGTATGCGTAACATTTTTCGTATGGAAGAGGAGGCAGTCTTGAGAGTTGTCCTGCATGGCAACTGTGGCGTATGTCCAGCATGGCCACTGTGGCGTATGTCCAGCAGGGCCACAGTGGCGTATGTCCTGCAGGGCCACTGTGGCGTATGTCCTGCAGGGCCACTGTGGCGTATGTCCTGCAGGGCCACTGTGGCGTATGTCCAGCATGGCCACTGTGGCGTATGTCCTGCAGGGCCACTGTGGCGTATGTCCTGCAGGGCCACTGTGGCGTATGTCCAGCAGGGCCACAGTGGCGTATGTCCAGCAGGGCCACAGTGGCGTATGTCCTGCAGGGCCACTGTGGCGTATGTCCTGCAGGGCCACTGTGGCGTATGTCCTGCAGGGCCACTGTGGCGTATGTCCTGCAGGGCCACTGTGGCGTATGTCCAGCAGGGCCACAGTGGCATATGTCCAGCAGGGCCACAGTGGCGTATGTCCTGCAGGACCACTGTGGCGTATGTCCTGCAGGGCCACTGTGGCGTATGTCCAGCAGGGCCACAGTGGCGTATGTCCTGCAGGGCCACTGTGGCGTATGTCCAGCAGGGCCACAGTGGCGTATGTCCTGCAGGGCCACTGTGGCGTATGTCCTGCAGGGCCACTGTGGCGTATGTCCAGCATGGCCACTGTGGCGTATGCGTAACATTTTTCGTATGGTAGAGGAGGCAGTCTTGAGAGTTGTCCTGCATGGCAACTGTGGCGTATGTCCAGCATGGCCACTGTGGCGTATGTCCTGCATGGCCACTGTGGCGTATGGTCAGCAGGGTCACAGTGGCGTATGACCTGCACGGCCACTGTGGCGTATGTCCAGCAGGGCCACAGTGGCGTATGTCCTGCATGGCCACAGTGGCGTATATCCTGCAGGGCCACTGTGGCGTATGTCTTGCATGGCCACTGTGGCGTATGCGTAACATTTTTCGTATGGTAGAGGAGGCAGTCTTGAGAGCTGTCCTGCATGGCCACGGTGGCATATGTCCTGCAGGGCCACTGCGGCGTATGTCCAGCAGGGCCACAGTGGCGTATATCCTGCAGGGCCACTGTGGCGTATGTCCTGCATGGCCACTGTGGCGTATGTTCAGCAGGGCCACTGTGGCGTATGCGTAACATTTTTCGTATGGTAGAGGAGGCAGTCTTGAGAGTTGTCCTGCATGGCAACTGTGGCGTATGTCCAGCAGGGCCACAGTGGCGTATGTCCTGCATGGCCACTGTGGCGTATGTCCTGCAGGGCCACTGTGGCGTATGTCCAGCATGGCCACTGTGGCGTATGCGTAACATTTTTCGTATGGTAGAGGAGGCAGTCTTGAGAGTTGTCCTGCATGGCAACTGTGGCGTATGTCCAGCATGGCCACTGTGGCGTATGTCCAGCAGGGGCACAGTGGCGTATGTCCTGCAGGGCCACTGTGGCGTATGTCCTGCAGGGCCACTGTGGCGTATGTCCAGCATGGCCACTGTGGCGTATGTCCTGCATGGCCACTGTGGCGTATGTCCAGCAGGGCCACAGTGGCGTATGTCCTGCAGGGCCACAGTGGCGTGTGTCCTGCAGGGCCACTGTGGCGTATGTCCTGCAGGGCCACTGTGGCGTATGTCCAGCATGGCCACTGTGGCGTATGCGTAACATTTTTCGTATGGTAGAGTTGGCAGTCTTGAGAGCTGTCCTGCATGGCCACGGTGGCATATGTCCTGCAGGGCCACTGCGGCGTATGTCCAGCAGGGCCACTGTGGAGTATGTCCAGCAGGGCCACAGTGGCGTATGTCCTGCAGGGCCACAGTGGCGTATGTCCTGCATGGCCACTGTGGCGTATGTCCTGCAGGGCCACCGTGGCGTATGTCCAGCATGGCCACTGTGGCGTATGCGTAACATTTTTCGTATGGTAGAGGAGGCAGACTTGAGAGTTGTCCTGCATGGCAACTGTGGCGTATGTCCAGCAGGGCCACTGTGGCGTATGTCCAGCAGGGCCAGAGTGGCGTATGTCCTGCATGGCCACTGTGGCGTATGTCCAGCAGGGCCACAGTGGCGTATGTCCTGCATGGCCACTGTGGCGTATGTCCTGCAGGGCCACTGTGGCGTATGTCCAGCATGGCCACTGTGGCGTATGCGTAACATTTTTCGTATGGTAGAGCAGGCAGTCTTGAGAGTTGTCCTGAATGGCAACTGTGGCGTATGTCCAGCATGGCCACTGTGGCGTATGTTCAGCAGGGCCACTGTGGCGTATGCGTAACATTTTTCGTATGGTAGAGGAGGCAGTCTTGAGAGTTGTCCTGCATGGCAACTGTGGCGTATGTCCAGCAGGGCCACAGTGGCGTATGTCCTGCAGGGCCACAGTGGCGTGTGTCCTGCAGGGCCACTGTGGCGTATGTCCTGCATGGCCACTGTGGCGTATGTCCAGCAGGGCCACAGTGGCGTATGTCCTGCATGGCCACCGTGGCGTATGTCCTGCAGGGCCACTGTGGCGTATGTCCTGCAGGGCCACTGTGGCGTATGTCCTGCAGGGCCACTGTGGCGTATGTCCAGCATGGCCACTGTGGCGTATGTCCTGCAGGGCCACTGTGGCGTATGTCCAGCAGGGCCACAGTGGCGTATGTCCAGCAGGGCCACAGTGGCGTATGCGTAACATTTTTCGTATGGTAGAGGAGGCAGTCTTGAGAGTTGTCCTGCATGGCAACTGTGGCGTATGTCCAGCAGGGCCACAGTGGCGTATGTCCTGCAGGGCCACAGTGGCGTATGACCTGCACGGCCACTGTGGCGTATGTCCTGCAGGGCCACTGCGGCGTATGTCCAGCAGGGCCACAGTGGCGTATGTCCTGCAGGGCCACAGTGGCGTATGACCTGCACGGCCACTGTGGCGTATGTCCAGCAGGGCCACAGTGGCGTATGTCCTGCATTGCCACTGTGGCGTATGTCCTGCAGGGCCACTGTGGCGTATGTCCAGCAGGGCCACAGTGGCGTATGTCCTGCAGGGCCACTGTGGCGTATGTCCTGCAGGGCCACTGTGGCGTATGTCCAGCATGGCCACTGTGGCGTATGCGTAACATTTTTCGTATGGAAGAGGAGGCAGTCTTGAGAGTTGTCCTGCATGGCAACTGTGGCGTATGTCCAGCATGGCCACTGTGGCGTATGTCCAGCAGGGCCACAGTGGCGTATGTCCTGCAGGGCCACTGTGGCGTATGTCCTGCAGGGCCACTGTGGCGTATGTCCTGCAGGGCCACTGTGGCGTATGTCCAGCATGGCCACTGTGGCGTATGTCCTGCAGGGCCACTGTGGCGTATGTCCTGCAGGGCCACTGTGGCGTATGTCCAGCAGGGCCACAGTGGCGTATGTCCAGCAGGGCCACAGTGGCGTATGTCCTGCAGGGCCACTGTGGCGTATGTCCTGCAGGGCCACTGTGGCGTATGTCCTGCAGGGCCACTGTGGCGTATGTCCTGCAGGGCCACTGTGGCGTATGTCCAGCAGGGCCACAGTGGCATATGTCCAGCAGGGCCACAGTGGCGTATGTCCTGCAGGACCACTGTGGCGTATGTCCTGCAGGGCCACTGTGGCGTATGTCCAGCAGGGCCACAGTGGCGTATGTCCTGCAGGGCCACTGTGGCGTATGTCCAGCAGGGCCACAGTGGCGTATGTCCTGCAGGGCCACTGTGGCGTATGTCCTGCAGGGCCACTGTGGCGTATGTCCAGCATGGCCACTGTGGCGTATATCCTGCAGGGCCACTGTGGCGTATGTCCTGCATGGCCACTGTGGCGTATGTTCAGCAGGGCCACTGTGGCGTATGCGTAACATTTTTCGTATGGTAGAGGAGGCAGTCTTGAGAGTTGTCCTGCATGGCAACTGTGGCGTATGTCCAGCATGGCCACTGTGGCGTATGTCCTGCATGGCCACTGTGGCGTATGGTCAGCAGGGTCACAGTGGCGTATGACCTGCACGGCCACTGTGGCGTATGTCCAGCAGGGCCACAGTGGCGTATGTCCTGCATGGCCACAGTGGCGTATATCCTGCAGGGCCACTGTGGCGTATGTCTTGCATGGCCACTGTGGCGTATGCGTAACATTTTTCGTATGGTAGAGGAGGCAGTCTTGAGAGCTGTCCTGCATGGCCACGGTGGCATATGTCCTGCAGGGCCACTGCGGCGTATGTCCAGCAGGGCCACAGTGGCGTATATCCTGCAGGGCCACTGTGGCGTATGTCCTGCATGGCCACTGTGGCGTATGTTCAGCAGGGCCACTGTGGCGTATGCGTAACATTTTTCGTATGGTAGAGGAGGCAGTCTTGAGAGTTGTCCTGCATGGCAACTGTGGCGTATGTCCAGCAGGGCCACAGTGGCGTATGTCCTGCATGGCCACTGTGGCGTATGTCCTGCAGGGCCACTGTGGCGTATGTCCAGCATGGCCACTGTGGCGTATGCGTAACATTTTTCGTATGGTAGAGGAGGCAGTCTTGAGAGTTGTCCTGCATGGCAACTGTGGCGTATGTCCAGCATGGCCACTGTGGCGTATGTCCAGCAGGGGCACAGTGGCGTATGTCCTGCAGGGCCACTGTGGCGTATGTCCTGCAGGGCCACTGTGGCGTATGTCCAGCATGGCCACTGTGGCGTATGTCCTGCATGGCCACTGTGGCGTATGTCCAGCAGGGCCACAGTGGCGTATGTCCTGCAGGGCCACAGTGGCGTGTGTCCTGCAGGGCCACTGTGGCGTATGTCCTGCAGGGCCACTGTGGCGTATGTCCAGCATGGCCACTGTGGCGTATGCGTAACATTTTTCGTATGGTAGAGTTGGCAGTCTTGAGAGCTGTCCTGCATGGCCACGGTGGCATATGTCCTGCAGGGCCACTGCGGCGTATGTCCAGCAGGGCCACTGTGGAGTATGTCCAGCAGGGCCACAGTGGCGTATGTCCTGCAGGGCCACAGTGGCGTATGTCCTGCATGGCCACTGTGGCGTATGTCCTGCAGGGCCACCGTGGCGTATGTCCAGCATGGCCACTGTGGCGTATGCGTAACATTTTTCGTATGGTAGAGGAGGCAGACTTGAGAGTTGTCCTGCATGGCAACTGTGGCGTATGTCCAGCAGGGCCACTGTGGCGTATGTCCAGCAGGGCCAGAGTGGCGTATGTCCTGCATGGCCACTGTGGCGTATGTCCAGCAGGGCCACAGTGGCGTATGTCCTGCATGGCCACTGTGGCGTATGTCCTGCAGGGCCACTGTGGCGTATGTCCAGCATGGCCACTGTGGCGTATGCGTAACATTTTTCGTATGGTAGAGCAGGCAGTCTTGAGAGTTGTCCTGAATGGCAACTGTGGCGTATGTCCAGCATGGCCACTGTGGCGTATGTTCAGCAGGGCCACTGTGGCGTATGCGTAACATTTTTCGTATGGTAGAGGAGGCAGTCTTGAGAGTTGTCCTGCATGGCAACTGTGGCGTATGTCCAGCAGGGCCACAGTGGCGTATGTCCTGCAGGGCCACAGTGGCGTGTGTCCTGCAGGGCCACTGTGGCGTATGTCCTGCATGGCCACTGTGGCGTATGTCCAGCAGGGCCACAGTGGCGTATGTCCTGCATGGCCACCGTGGCGTATGTCCTGCAGGGCCACTGTGGCGTATGTCCTGCAGGGCCACTGTGGCGTATGTCCTGCAGGGCCACTGTGGCGTATGTCCAGCATGGCCACTGTGGCGTATGTCCTGCAGGGCCACTGTGGCGTATGTCCAGCAGGGCCACAGTGGCGTATGTCCAGCAGGGCCACAGTGGCGTATGCGTAACATTTTTCGTATGGTAGAGGAGGCAGTCTTGAGAGTTGTCCTGCATGGCAACTGTGGCGTATGTCCAGCAGGGCCACAGTGGCGTATGTCCTGCAGGGCCACAGTGGCGTATGACCTGCACGGCCACTGTGGCGTATGTCCTGCAGGGCCACTGCGGCGTATGTCCAGCAGGGCCACAGTGGCGTATGTCCTGCAGGGCCACAGTGGCGTATGACCTGCACGGCCACTGTGGCGTATGTCCTGCAGGGCCACTGCGGCGTATGTCCAGCAGGGCCACTGTGGCGTATGTCCTGCAGGGCCACTGCGGTGTATGTCCAGCATGGCCACTGTGGCGTATGGGTAACATTTTTCGTATGGTAGAGCAGGCAGTCTTAAGAGTTGTCCTGCATGGCAACTGTGGCGTATGTCCAGCATGGCCACTGTGGCGTATGTCCAGCAGGGCCACTGTGGCGTATGTCCTGCATGGCCACTGTGGCGTATGTCCTGCAGGGCCACTGTGGCGTATGTCCAGCATGGCCACTGTGGCGTATGCGTAACATTTTTCGTATGGTAGAGGAGGCAGTCTTGAGAGTTGTCCTGCATGGCAACTGTGGCGTATGTCCAGCATGGCCACTGTGGCGTATGTCCAGCAGGGCCACAGTGGCGTATGTCCTGCATGGCCACTGTGGCGTATGTCCAGCAGGGCCACAGTGGCGTATGTCCTGCAGGGCCACTGTGGCGTATGTCCTGCATGGCCACTGTGGCGTATGTCCAGCAGGGCCACAGTGGCGTATGTCCTGCATGGCCACAGTGGCGTATGTCCTGCATGTCAACTGTGGCGTATGTCCAGCATGGCCACTGTGGCGTATGTCCAGCAGGGCCACAGTGGCGTATGTACTGCAGGGCCACTGTGGCGTATGTCCAGCAGGGCCACAGTGGCGTATGTCCTGCAGGGCCACTGTGGCGTATGTCCTGCATGGCCACTGTGGCGTATGTCCAGCAGGGCCACAGTGGCGTATGTCCTGCATGGCCACAGTGGCGTATGTCCTGCATGGCAACTGTGGCGTATGTCCAGCATGGCCACTGTGGCGTATGTCCAGCAGGGCCACAGTGGCGTATGTACTGCAGGGCCACTGTGGCGTATGTCCTGCAGGGCCACTGTGGCGTATGTCCAGCAAGGCCACAGTGGCGTATGTCCTGCAGGGCCACTGTGGCGTATGTCCTGCATGGCCACTGTGGCGTATGCCCAGCAGGGCCACAGTGGCGTATGTCCTGCATGGCCACTGTGGCGTATGTCCAGCAGGGCCACAGTGGCGTATGTCCTGCAGGGCCACTGTGGCGTATGTCCTGCATGGCCACTGTGGCGTATGTCCAGCAGGGCCACAGTGGCGTATGTCCTGCAGGGCCACTGTGGCGTATGTCCTGCATGGCCACTGTGGCGTATGTCCAGCAGGGCCACAGTGGCGTATGTCCTGCAGGGCCACTGTGGCGTATGTCCAGCAGGGCCACAGTGGCGTATGTCCTGCATGGCCACTGTGGCGTATGTCCTGCAGGGCCACTGTGGCGTATGTCCAGCATGGCCACTGTGGCGTATGCGTAACATTTTTCGTATGGTAGAGTTGGCAGTCTTGAGAGCTGTCCTGCATGGCCACGGTGGCATATGTCCTGCAGGGCCACTGCGGCGTATGTCCAGCAGGGCCACTGTGGAGTATGTCCAGCAGGGCCACAGTGGCGTATGTCCTGCAGGGCCACAGTGGCGTATGTCCTGCATGGCCACTGTGGCGTATGTCCTGCAGGGCCACCGTGGCGTATGTCCAGCATGGCCACTGTGGCGTATGCGTAACATTTTTCGTATGGTAGAGGAGGCAGTCTTGAGAGTTGTCCTGCATGGCAACTGTGGCGTATGTCCAGCATGGCCACTGTGGCGTATGTCCAGCAGGGCCACTGTGGCGTATGTTCAGCATGGCCACTGTGGCGTATGCGTAACATTTTTCGTATGGTAGAGCAGGCAGTCTTGAGAGTTGTCCTGCATGGCAACTGTGGCGTATGTCCAGCATGGCCACTGTGGCGTATGGGTAACATTTTTCGTATGGTAGAGCAGGCAGTCTTAAGAGTTGTCCTGCATGGCAACTGTGGCGTATGTCCAGCATGGCCACTGTGGCGTATGTCCAGCATGGCCACTGTGGCGTATGGGTAACATTTTTCGTATGGTAGAGGAGGCAGTCTTGAGAGTTGTCCTGCATGGCAACTGTGGCGTATGTCCAGCAGGGCCACAGTGGCGTATGTCCTGCATGGCCACAGTGGCGTATGTCCTGCAGGGCCACTGTGGCGTATGTCCTGCAGGGCCACTGTGGCGTATGTCCTGCAGGGCCACTGTGGCGTATGTCCAGCATGGCCACTGTGGCGTATGTCCTGCAGGGCCACTGTGGCGTATGTCCTGCAGGGCCACTGTGGCGTATGTCCAGCAGGGCCACAGTGGCGTATGTCCAGCAGGGCCACAGTGGCGTATGCGTAACATTTTTCGTATGGTAGAGGAGGCAGTCTTGAGAGTTGTCCTGCATGGCAACTGTGGCGTATGTCCAGCAGGGCCACAGTGGCGTATGTCCTGCAGGGCCACAGTGGCGTATGACCTGCACGGCCACTGTGGCGTATGTCCTGCAGGGCCACTGCGGCGTATGTCCAGCAGGGCCACAGTGGCGTATGTCCTGCAGGGCCACTGCGGCGTATGTCCAGCAGGGCCACAGTGGCGTATGTCCTGCAGGGCCACAGTGGCGTATGACCTGCACGGCCACTGTGGCGTATGTCCTGCAGGGCCACTGCGGCGTATGTCCAGCAGGGCCACTGTGGCGTATGTCCTGCAGGGCCACTGCGGTGTATGTCCAGCATGGCCACTGTGGCGTATGGGTAACATTTTTCGTATGGTAGAGCAGGCAGTCTTAAGAGTTGTCCTGCATGGCAACTGTGGCGTATGTCCAGCATGGCAACTGTGGCGTATGTCCAGCATGGCAACTGTGGCGTATGTCCTGCATGGCCACTGTGGCGTATGTCCTGCAGGGCCACTGTGGCGTATGTCCAGCATGGCCACAGTGGCGTATGTCCTGCAGGGCCACAGTGGCGTATGACCTGCACGGCCACTGTGGCGTATGTCCTGCAGGGCCACTGCGGCGTATGTCCAGCAGGGCCACAGTGGCGTATGTCCTGCAGGGCCACTGCGGCGTATGTCCAGCAGGGCCACAGTTGCGTATGTCCTGCAGGGCCACAGTGGCGTATGACCTGCACGGCCACTGTGGCGTATGTCCTGCAGGGCCACTGCGGCGTATGTCCAGCAGGGCCACTGTGGCGTATGTCCTGCAGGGCCACTGCGGCGTATGTCCAGCATGGCCACTGTGGCGTATGGGTAACATTTTTCGTATGGTAGAGCAGGCAGTCTTAAGAGTTGTCCTGCATGGCAACTGTGGCGTATGTCCAGCATGGCCACTGTGGCGTATGTCCAGCAGGGCCACTGTGGCGTATGTCCTGCATGGCCACTGTGGCGTATGTCCTGCAGGGCCACTGTGGCGTATGTCCAGCATGGCCACTGTGGCGTATGTCCAGCAGGGCCACAGTGGCGTATGTCCTGCAGGGCCACTGTGGCGTATGTCCAGCAGGGCCACAGTGGCGTATGTCCTGCAGGGCCACTGTGGCGTATGTCCTGCAGGGCCACTGTGGCGTATGTCCAGCAGGGCCACAGTGGCGTATGTCCTGCAGGGCCACTGTGGCGTATGTCCTGCATGGCCACTGTGGCGTATGCCCAGCAGGGCCACAGTGGCGTATGTCCTGCATGGCCACTGTGGCGTATGTCCTGCAGGGCCACTGCGGCGTATGTCCAGCAGGGCCACAGTGGCGTATGTCCTGCAGGGCCACTGCGGCGTATGTCCAGCAGGGCCACAGTTGCGTATGTCCTGCAGGGCCACAGTGGCGTATGACCTGCACGGCCACTGTGGCGTATGTCCTGCAGGGCCACTGCGGCGTATGTCCAGCAGGGCCACTGTGGCGTATGTCCTGCAGGGCCACTGCGGCGTATGTCCTGCAGGGCCACTGTGGCGTATGTCCTGCATGGCCACTGTGGCGTATGTCCTGCAGGGCCACTGTGGCGTATGTCCTGCATGGCCACTGTGGCGTATGTCCTGCAGGGCCACTGTGGCGTATGTCCAGCATGGCCACTGTGGCGTATGTCCAGCAGGGCCACAGTGGCGTATGTCCTGCATGGCCACTGTGGCGTATGTCCAGCAGGGCCACAGTGGCGTATGTCCTGCAGGGCCACTGTGGCGTATGTCCTGCATGGCCACTGTGGCGTATGTCCAGCAGGGCCACAGTGGCGTATGTCCTGCAGGGCCACTGTGGCGTATGTCCAGCAGGGCCACTGTGGCGTATGTCCAGCATGGCCACTGTGGCGTATGTCCAGCAGGGCCACAGTGGCGTATGTCCTGCATGGCCACTGTGGCGTATGTCCAGCAGGGCCACAGTGGCGTATGTCCTGCAGGGCCACTGTGGCGTATGTCCTGCATGGCCACTGTGGCGTATGTCCAGCAGGGCCACAGTGGCGTATGTCCTGCAGGGCCACAGTGGCGTATGTCCTGCATGGCCACTGTGGCGTATGTCCTGCAGGGCCACTGTGGCGTATGTCCTGCATGGCCACTGTGGCGTATGTCCAGCAGGGCCACAGTGGCGTATGTCCTGCAGGGCCACAGTGGCGTATGTCCTGCAGGGCCACTGTGGCGTATGTCCAGCAGGGCCACAGTGGCGTATGTCCTGCATGGCCACTGTGGCGTATGTCCTGCAGGGCCACTGTGGCGTATGTCCTGCATGGCCACTGTGGCGTATGTCCTGCAGGGCCACTGTGGCGTATGTCCAGCATGGCCACTGTGGCGTATGTCCAGCAGGGCCACAGTGGCGTATGTCCTGCATGGCCACTGTGGCGTATGTCCAGCAGGGCCACAGTGGCGTATGTCCTGCAGGGCCACTGTGGCGTATGTCCTGCATGGCCACTGTGGCGTATGTCCAGCAGGGCCACAGTGGCGTATGTCCTGCAGGGCCACAGTGGCGTATGTCCTGCAGGGCCACTGTGGCGTATGTCCAGCAGGGCCACAGTGGCGTATGTCCTGCATGGCCACTGTGGCGTATGTCCTGCAGGGCCACTGTGGCGTATGTCCTGCAGGGCCACTGTGGCGTATGTCCAGCAGGGCCACAGTGGCGTATATCCTGCAGGGCCACTGTGGCGTATGTCCTGCATGGCCACTGTGGAGTATGTCCAGCAGGGCCACAGTGGCGTATGTCCTGCAGGGCCACAGTGGCGTATGTCCTGCATGGCCACTGTGGCGTATGTCCTGCAGGGCCACTGTGGCGTATGTCCAGCATGGCCACTGTGGCGTATGCGTAACATTTTTCGTATGGTAGAGGAGGCAGTCTTGAGAGTTGTCCTGCATGGCAACTGTGGCGTATGTCCAGCATGGCCACTGTGGCGTATGTCCAGCAGGGCCACAGTGGCGTATGTCCTGCAGGGCCACTGTGGCGTATGTCCTGCAGGGCCACTGTGGCGTATGTCCAGCATGGCCACTGTGGCGTATGCGTAACATTTTTCGTATGGTAGAGGAGGCAGTCTTGAGAGTTGTCCTGCATGGCAACTGTGGCGTATGTCCAGCATGGCCACTGTGGCGTATGTCCAGCAGGGCCACAGTGGCGTATGTCCTGCAGCGACTGTGGCGTATGTCCAGCAGGGCCACAGTGGCGTATGTCCTGCATGGCCACTGTGGCGTATGTCCTGCAGGGCCACTGTGGCGTATGTCCAGCATGGCCACTGTGGCGTATGTCCAGCAGGGCCACAGTGGCGTATGTCCTGCAGGGCCACTGTGGCGTATGTCCAGCAGGGCCAGAGTGGCGTATGTCGTGCATGGCCACTGTGGCGTATGTCCAGCAGGGCCACAGTGGCGTATGTCCTGCATGGCCACTGTGGCGTATGTCCTGCACGGCCACTGTGGCGTATGCGTAACATTTTTCGTATGGTAGAGGAGGCAGTCTTGAGAGTTGTCCAGCATGGCCACAGTGGCGTAGGTCCAGCAGGGCCACAGTGGCGTATGTCCTGCAGGGCCACTGTGGCGTATGTCCAGCAGGGTCACAGTGGCGTACGTCTAGCATGGCCACTGTGGCGTATGTCCAGCAGGGCCACAGTGGCGTATGTCCTTTCGTATGGTAGAGGAGGCAGTCTTGAGAGTTGTCCTGCATGGCAACTGTGGCGTATGTCCAGCAAGGCCACTGTGGCTTATGTCCAGCATGGCCACTGTGGCGTATGTCCAGCAGGGCCACTGTGGCGTATGTCCAGCAGGGCCACAGTGGCGTATGTCCTGCATGGCCACTGTGGCGTATGTCCAGCAGGGCCACAGTGGCGTATGTCCTGCATGGCCACAGTGGCGTATGTCCTGCATGGCCACTGTGGCGTATGTCCTGCACGGCCACTGTGGCGTATGTCCAGCAGGGCCACAGTGGCGTATGTCCTGCAGGGCCACTGTGGCGTATGTCCTGCATGGCCACTGTGGCGTATGTCCTGCAGGGCCACTGTGGCGTATGTCCAGCATGGCCACTGTGGCGTATGTCCAGCATGGCCACTGTGGCGTATGCCCAGCAGGGCACAGTGGCGTATGTCCTGCATGGCCACTGTGGCGTATGTCCTGCACGGCCACTGTGGCGTATGTCCAGCAGGGCCACAGTGGCGTATGTCCTGCAGGGCCACTGTGGCGTATGTCCTGCATGGCCACTGTGGCGTATGTCCTGCAGGGCCACAGTGGCGTAGGTCCAGCAGGGCCACAGTGGCGTATGTCCAGCATGGCCACAGTGGCGTATGTCCAGCAGGGCCACAGTGGCGTATGTCCAGCAGGGCCACAGTGGCGTATGTCCTGCATGGCCACTGTGGCGTATGCCCAGCAGGGCACAGTGGCGTATGTCCTGCATGGCCACTGTGGCGTATGTCCTGCAGGGCCACTGTGGCGTAAGTCCAGCAGGGCCACAGTGGCGTATGTCCTGCAGGGCCACTGTGGCGTATGTCCTGCACGGCCACTGTGGCGTAAGTCCAGCAGGGCCACAGTGGCGTATGTCCTGCATGGCCACTGTGGCGTATGTCCTGCAGGGCCACTGTGGCGTATGTCCAGCATAGCCACTCAGGCGTATGTCCAGCATGGCCACTGTGGCGTATGCCCAGCAGGCCACAGTGGCGTATGTCCAGCAGGGCCACAGTGGCGTATTTGCTGCAGAACCACTGTGGCGTATGTCCTGCATGGCCACTGTGGCGTATGTCCTGCAGGGCCACTGTGGCGTATGTCCTGCATGGCCACTGTGGCGTATGTCCAGCAGGGCCACAGTGGCGTATGTCCTGCATGGCCACTGTGGCGTATGTCCAGCAGGGCCACAGTCGCGTATGTCCTGCAGGGCCACTGTGGCGTATGTCCTGCAGGGCCACTGTGGCGTATGTCCAGCATGGCCACTGTGGCGTATGTCCAGCATGGCCACTGTGGCGTATGCCCAGCAGGGCACAGTGGCGTTTGTCCTGCATGGCCACTGTGGCGTATGTCCTGCATGGCCACTGTGGCGTATGTCCTGCACGGCCACTGTGGCGTATGTCCAGCATGGCCACTGTGGCGTATGTCCAGCAGGGCCACAGTGGCGTATGTCCAGCATGGCCACTGCGGCGTATGTCCAGCATGACCACTGTGGCGTATGCCCAGCAGGGCACAGTGGCGTATGTCCTGCAGGGCCACAGTGGCGTATGTCCAGCATGACCACTGTGGCGTATGCCCAGCAGGGCACAGTGGCGTATGTCCTGCATGGCCACTGTGGCGTATGTCCTGCATGGCCACTGTGGCGTATGTCCTGCATGGCCACTGTGGCGTATGTCCTGCAGGGCCACTGTGGCGTATGTCCTGCATGGCCACTGTGGCGTATGTCCAGCAGGGCCACAGTGGCGTATGTCCTGCATGGCCACTGTGGCGTATGTCCAGCAGGGCCACAGTCGCGTATGTCCTGCAGGGCCACTGTGGCGTATGTCCTGCAGGGCCACTGTGGCGTATGTCCAGCATGGCCACTGTGGCATATGTCCAGCATGGCCACTGTGGCGTATGTCCAGCAGGGCCACAGTGGCGTATGTCCTGCAGGGCCACTGTGGCGTATGTCCTGCATGGCCACTGTGGCGTATGTCCTGCAGGGCCACTGTGGCTTTTGTCCAGCAGGGCCACAGTGGCGTATGTCCAGCAGGGCCACAGTGGCGTATGTCCAGCATGGCCACTGCGGCGTATGTCCAGCATGACCACTGTGGCGTATGCCCAGCAGGGCACAGTGGCGTATGTCCTGCAGGGCCACAGTGGCGTATGTCCAGCATGACCACTGTGGCGTATGCCCAGCAGGGCACAGTGGCGTATGTCCTGCATGGCCACTGTGGCGTATGTCCTGCATGGCCACTGTGGCGTATGTCCTGCACGGCCACTGTGGCGTATGTCCTGCATGGCCACTGTGGCGTATGTCCTGCAGGGCCACTGTGGCTTTTGTCCAGCAGGGCCACAGTGGCGTATGTCCAGCATGGCCACTGCGGCGTATGTCCAGCATGACCACTGTGGCGTATGCCCAGCAGGGCACAGTGGCGTATGTCCTGCAGGGCCACAGTGGCGTATGTCCAGCATGACCACTGTGGTGTATGCCCAGCAGGGCACAGTGGCGTATGTCCTGCATGGCCACTGTGGCGTATGTCCTGCAGGGCCACAGTGGCGTATGTCCAGCAGGGCCACAGTGGCGTATGTCCTGCAGGGCCACTGTGGCGTATGTCCTGCATGGCCACTGTGGCGTATGTCCTGCATGGCCACTGTGGCGTATGTCCTGCACGGCCACTGTGGCGTATGTCCAGCATGGCCACTGTGGCGTATGTCCAGCAGGGCCACAGTGGCGTATGTCCAGCATGGCCACTGCGGCGTATGTCCAGCATGACCACTGTGGCGTATGCCCAGCAGGGCACAGTGGCGTATGTCCTGCAGGGCCACAGTGGCGTATGTCCAGCATGACCACTGTGGTGTATGCCCAGCAGGGCACAGTGGCGTATGTCCTGCATGGCCACTGTGGCGTATGTCCTGCAGGGCCACAGTGGCGTATGTCCTGCATGGCCACTGTGGCGTATGTCCTGCACGGCCACTGTGGCGTATGTCCAGCAGGGCCGCTGTGGCGTATGTCCAGCATGGCCACTGTGGCGTATGCCCAGCAGGGCACAGTGGCGTATGTCCTGCATGGCCACTGTGGCGTATGTCCTGCACGGCCACTGTGGCGTATGTCCTGCATGGCCACTGTGGCGTATGTCCAGCATGGCCACTGTGGCGTATGTCCAGCAGGGCCACAGTGGCGTATGTCCTGCAGGGCCACTGTGGCGTTTGTCCAGCATGGCCACTGTGGCGTATGTCCAGCAGGGCCACAGTGGCGTATGTCCTGCAGGGCCACTGTGTCGTATGTCCAGCATGGCCACTGTGGCATATGCCCAGCAGGGCACAGTGGCGTATGTCCTGCATGGCCACTGTGGCGTATGTCCTGCAGGGCCACTGTGGCGTATGTCCTGCATGGCCACTGTGGCGTATGTCCTGCAGGGCCACAGTGGCGTATGTCCAGCAGGGCCACAGTGGCGTATGTCCTGCAGGGCCACTGTGGCGTGTGTCCTGCATGGCCACTGTGGCGTTTGTCCAGCATGGCCACTGTGGCGTATATCCAGCAGGGCCACAATGGCGTATGTCCAGCATGGCCACTGTGGCGTATGTCCAGCATGGCCACTGTGGCGTATGCCCAGCAGGGCGCAGTGGCGTATGTCCTGCATGGCCACTGTGGCGTATGTCCAGCATGGCCACTGTGGCGTATGCCCAGCAGGGCCACTGTGGCGTATGTCCAGCAGGGCCACAGTGGCGTATGTCCTGCATGGCCACTGTGGCGTTTGTCCAGCATGGCCACTGTGGCGTATGTCCAGCAGGGCCACTGTGGCGTATGTCCTGCAGGGCCACTGTGGCGTATGTCCAGCAGGGCCACAGTGGCGTACGTCCTGCATGGCCACTGTGGCGTATGCGTAACATTTTTCGTATGGTAGAGGAGGCAGTCTTGAGAGTTGTCCAGCATGGCTACAGTGGCGTATGTCCTGCAGCGCCACTGCGGCGTATGTCCAGCAGGGCCACTGTGGCGTATGTCCAGCATGGCCACTGTGGCGTATGTCCAGCAGGCCACAGTGGCGTATGTCCTGCATGGCCACTGTGGCGTATGCGTAACATTTTTCATATGGTAGAGGAGGCAGTCTTGAGAGTTGTACAGCAGGGCCACAGTGGCGTATGTCCTGCGTGGCCACTGTGGCGTATGTCCAGCAGGGCCACAGTGGCGTATGTCCTAGATGGCCACAGTGGCGTATGCCCTGCATGGCCACTGTGGCGTATGCGTAACATTTTTCGTATGGTAGAGGAGGCAGTCTTGAGAGTTGTCCAGCATGGCTACAGTGGCGTATGTCCTGCAGGGCCACTGCGGCGTATGTCCAGCAGGGCCACAGTGGCGCATGTGTTGCATGGCCACTGTGGCGTATGTCCTGCATGGCCATTGTGGCGTATGCGTAACATTTTTCGTATGGTAGAGGAGGCAGTCTTGAGAGTTGTCCTGCATGGCAACTGTGGCGTACGTCCAGCATGGCCCCAGTGGCGTATGTCCTGCAGCGCCACTGCGGCGTATGTCCAGCAGGGCCACTGTGGCGTATGTCCAGCATGGCCACTGTGGCGTATGTCCTGCATGGCCATTGTGGCGTATGCGTAACATTTTTCGTATGGTAGAGGAGGCAGTCTTGAGAGTTGTCCTGCATGGCAACTGTGGCGTACGTCCAGCATGGCCACAGTGGCGTATGTCCTGCAGCGCCACTGCGGCGTATGTCCAGCAGGGCCACTGTGGCGTATGTCCAGCATGGCCACTGTGGCGTATGTCCAGCAGGCCACAGTGGCGTATGTCCTGCATGGCCACTGTGGCGTATGCGTAACATTTTTCATATGGTAGAGGAGGCAGTCTTGAGAGTTGTCCTGCATGGCCACAGTGGCGTATGTCCTGCATGGCCACTTTGGCGTATGCGTAACATTTTTCGTATGGTAGAGGAGGCAGTCTTGAGAGCTGTCCTGCATGGCCACTGTGGCGTATGTCCAGCAGGGCCACTGTGGCGTATGTCCAGCATGGCCACTGTGGCGTATGTCCAGCAGGGCCACAGTGGCGTATGTCCTGCATGGCCACTGTGGCGTATGCGTAACATTTTTCATATGGTAGAGGAGGCAGTCTTGAGAGTTGTCCTGCATGGCCCCAGTGGCGTATGTCCTGCATGGCCACTTTGGCGTATGCGTAACATTTTTCGTATGGTAGAGGAGGCAGTCTTGAGAGCTGTCCTGCATGGCCACTGTGGCGTATGTCCAGCAGGGCCACTGTGGCGTATGTCCAGCAGGGCCACAGTGGCGTATGTCCTGCAGGGCCACTGTGGCGTATGTCCTGCATGGCCACTGTGGCGTATGTCCTGCAGGGCCACTGTGGCGTATGTCCAGCATGGCCACTGTGGCGTATGTCCAGCATGGCCACTGTGGCGTATGCCCAGCAGGGCACAGTGGCGTATGTCCTGCATGGCCACTGTGGCGTATGTCCTGCACGGCCACTGTGGCGTATGTCCAGCAGGGCCACAGTGGCGTATGTCCTGCAGGGCCACTGTGGCGTATGTCCTGCATGGCCACTGTGGCGTATGTCCTGCAGGGCCACTGTGGCGTATGTCCAGCATGGCCACTGTGGCGTATGTCCTGCAGGGCCACTGTGGCGTATGTCCAGCATGGCCACTGTGGCGTATGTCCAGCAGGGCCACAGTGGCGTATGTCCTGCACGGCCACTGTGGCGTATGCGTAACATTTTTCGTATGGTAGAGGAGGCAGTCTTGAGAGTTGTCCTGCATGGCCACTGTGGCGTATGCCCAGCAGGGCACAGTGGCGTATGTCCTGCATGGCCACTGTGGCGTATGTCCTGCATGGCCACTGTGGCGTATGTCCAGCATAGCCACTCTGGCGTATGCCCAGCAGGCCACAGTGGCGTATGCGTAACATTTTTCGTATGGTTGTCCTGCATGGCAACTGTGGCGTATATCCAGCAGGGCCACAGTGGCGTATTTGCTGCAGGACCACTGTGGCGTATGTCCTGCATGGCCACTGTGGCGTATGTCCTGCAGGGCCACTGTGGCGTATGTCCTGCATGGCCACTGTGGCGTATGTCCAGCAGGCCCACAGTCGCGTATGTCCTGCAGGGCCACTGTGGCGTATGTCCTGCATGGCCACTGTGGCGTATGTCCTGCAGGGCCACTGTGGCGTATGTCCAGCATGGCCACTGTGGCGTATGTCCAGCATGGCCACTGTGGCGTATGTCCAGCAGGGCCACAGTGGCGTATGTCCAGCAGGGCCACAGTGGCGTATGTCCTGCATGGCCACTGTGGCGTATGCCCAGCAGGGCACAGTGGCGTATGTCCAGCAGGGCCACAGTGGCGTATGTCCAGCAGGGCCACAGTGGCGTATGTCCAGCAGGGCCACAGTGGCGTATGTCCTGCATGGCCACAGTGGCGTATGTCCAGCAGGGCCACAGTGGCGTATGTCCTGCATGGCCACTGTGGCGTATGTCCTGCAGGGCCACAGTGGCGTAGGTCCAGCAGGGCCACAGTGGCGTATGTCCAGCATGGCCACAGTGGCGTATGTCCAGCAGGGCCACAGTGGCGTATGTCCAGCAGGGCCACAGTGGCGTATGTCCTGCATGGCCACTGTGGCGTATGCCCAGCAGGGCACAGTGGCGTATGTCCTGCATGGCCACTGTGGCGTATGTCCTGCAGGGCCACTGTGGCGTAAGTCCAGCAGGGCCACAGTGGCGTATGTCCTGCAGGGCCACTGTGGCGTATGTCCTGCACGGCCACTGTGGCGTAAGTCCAGCAGGGCCACAGTGGCGTATGTCCTGCATGGCCACTGTGGCGTATGTCCTGCAGGGCCACTGTGGCGTATGTCCAGCATAGCCACTCAGGCGTATGTCCAGCATGGCCACTGTGGCGTATGCCCAGCAGGCCACAGTGGCGTATGTCCAGCAGGGCCACAGTGGCGTATGCGTAACATTTTTCGTATGGTTGTCCTGCATGGCAACTGTGGCGTATGTCCAGCAGGGCCACAGTGGCGTATTTGCTGCAGGACCACTGTGGCGTATGTCCTGCATGGCCACTGTGGCGTATGTCCTGCAGGGCCACTGTGGCGTATGTCCTGCATGGCCACTGTGGCGTATGTCCAGCAGGGCCACAGTGGCGTATGTCCTGCATGGCCACTGTGGCGTATGTCCAGCAGGGCCACAGTCGCGTATGTCCTGCAGGGCCACTGTGGCGTATGTCCTGCAGGGCCACTGTGGCGTATGTCCAGCATGGCCACTGTGGCGTATGTCCAGCATGGCCACTGTGGCGTATGCCCAGCAGGGCACAGTGGCGTATGTCCTGCATGGCCACTGTGGCGTATGTCCTGCACGGCCACTGTGGCGTATGTCCAGCATGGCCACTGTGGCGTATGTCCAGCAGGGCCACAGTGGCGTATGTCCTGCAGGGCCACTGTGGCGTTTGTCCAGCATGGCCACTGTGGCGTATGTCCAGCAGGGCCACAGTGGCGTATGTCCTGCAGGGCCACTGTGGCGTATGTCCTGCATGGCCACTGTGGCGTATGTCCTGCAGGGCCACTGTGGCTTTTGTCCAGCAGGGCCACAGTGGCGTATGTCCAGCAGGGCCACAGTGGCGTATGTCCAGCATGGCCACTGCGGCGTATGTCCAGCATGACCACTGTGGCGTATGCCCAGCAGGGCACAGTGGCGTATGTCCTGCAGGGCCACAGTGGCGTATGTCCAGCATGACCACTGTGGCGTATGCCCAGCAGGGCACAGTGGCGTATGTCCTGCATGGCCACTGTGGCGTATGTCCTGCAGGGCCACAGTGGCGTATGTCCTGCATGGCCACTGTGGCGTATGTCCTGCACGGCCACTGTGGCGTATGTCCAGCATGGCCACTGTGGCGTATGTCCAGCAGGGCCACAGTGGCGTATGTCCTGCAGGGCCACTGTGGCGTTTGTCCAGCATGGCCACTGTGGCGTATGTCCAGCAGGGCCACAGTGGCGTATGTCCTGCATGGCCACTGTGGCGTATGTCCTGCAGGGCCACAGTGGCGTAGGTCCAGCAGGGCCACAGTGGCGTATGTCCAGCATGGCCACAGTGGCGTATGTCCAGCAGGGCCACAGTGGCGTATGTCCAGCAGGGCCACAGTGGCGTATGTCCTGCATGGCCACTGTGGCGTATGCCCAGCAGGGCACAGTGGCGTATGTCCTGCATGGCCACTGTGGCGTATGTCCTGCAGGGCCACTGTGGCGTAAGTCCAGCAGGGCCACAGTGGCGTATGTCCTGCAGGGCCACTGTGGCGTATGTCCTGCACGGCCACTGTGGCGTAAGTCCAGCAGGGCCACAGTGGCGTATGTCCTGCATGGCCACTGTGGCGTATGTCCTGCAGGGCCACTGTGGCGTATGTCCAGCATAGCCACTCAGGCGTATGTCCAGCATGGCCACTGTGGCGTATGCCCAGCAGGCCACAGTGGCGTATGTCCAGCAGGGCCACAGTGGCGTATGCGTAACATTTTTCGTATGGTTGTCCTGCATGGCAACTGTGGCGTATGTCCAGCAGGGCCACAGTGGCGTATTTGCTGCAGGACCACTGTGGCGTATGTCCTGCATGGCCACTGTGGCGTATGTCCTGCAGGGCCACTGTGGCGTATGTCCTGCATGGCCACTGTGGCGTATGTCCAGCAGGGCCACAGTGGCGTATGTCCTGCATGGCCACTGTGGCGTATGTCCAGCAGGGCCACAGTCGCGTATGTCCTGCAGGGCCACTGTGGCGTATGTCCTGCAGGGCCACTGTGGCGTATGTCCAGCATGGCCACTGTGGCGTATGTCCAGCATGGCCACTGTGGCGTATGCCCAGCAGGGCACAGTGGCGTATGTCCTGCATGGCCACTGTGGCGTATGTCCTGCACGGCCACTGTGGCGTATGTCCAGCATGGCCACTGTGGCGTATGTCCAGCAGGGCCACAGTGGCGTATGTCCTGCAGGGCCACTGTGGCGTTTGTCCAGCATGGCCACAGTGGCGTATGTCCTGCAGGGCCACTGTGGCGTTTGTCCAGCATGGCCACTGTGGCGTATGTCCAGCAGGGCCACAGTGGCGTATGTCCTGCAGGGCCACTGTGGCGTTTGTCCAGCAGGGCCACAGTGGCGTATGTCCTGCAGGGCCACTGTGGCGTATGTCCTGCATGGCCACTGTGGCGTATGTCCAGCAGGGCCACAGTGGCGTATGTCCTGCAGGGCCACTGTGGCGTTTGTCCAGCATGGCCACTGTGGCGTATGTCCAGCAGGGCCACAGTGGCGTATGTCCTGCAGGGCCACTGTGGCGTATGTCCTGCATGGCCACTGTGGCGTATGTCCTGCAGGGCCACTGTGGCTTTTGTCCAGCAGGGCCACAGTGGCGTATGTCCAGCAGGGCCACAGTGGCGTATGTCCAGCATGGCCACTGCGGCGTATGTCCAGCATGACCACTGTGGCGTATGCCCAGCAGGGCACAGTGGCGTATGTCCTGCAGGGCCACAGTGGCGTATGTCCAGCATGACCACCACTGTGGCGTATGTCCAGCATGGCCACTGTGGCGTATGCCCAGCAGGGCACAGTGGCGTATGTCCTGCATGGCCACTGTGGCGTATGTCCTGCATGGCCACTGTGGCGTATGTCCAGCAGGGCCACAGTGGCGTATGTCCAGCAGGGCCACAGTGGCGTATGTCCTGCACGGCCACTGTGGCGTATGTCCAGCAGGGCCACAGTGGCGTATGTCCTGCAGGGCCACTGTGGCGTGTGTCCTGCATGGCCACTGTGGCGTTTGTCCAGCATGGCCACTGTGGCGTATGTCCAGCAGGGCCACAGTGGCGTATGTCCTGCATGGCCACTGTGGCGTTTGTCCAGCATGGCCACTGTGGCGTATGTCCAGCAGGGCCACTGTGGCGTATGTCCTGCAGGGCCACTGTGGCGTATGTCCAGCAGGGCCACAGTGGCGTACGTCCTGCATGGCCACTGTGGCGTATGCGTAACATTTTTCGTATGGTAGAGGAGGCAGTCTTGAGAGTTGTACAGCAGGGCCACAGTGGCGTATGTCCTGCGTGGCCACTGTGGCGTATGTCCAGCAGGGCCACAGTGGCGTATGTCCTAGATGGCCACAGTGGCGTATGCCCTGCATGGCCACTGTGGCGTATGCGTAACATTTTTCGTATGGTAGAGGAGGCAGTCTTGAGAGTTGTCCAGCATGGCTACAGTGGCGTATGTCCAGCAGGGCCACAGTGGCGCATGTGTTGCATGGCCACTGTGGCGTATGTCCTGCATGGCCATTGTGGCGTATGCGTAACATTTTTCGTATGGTAGAGGAGGCAGTCTTGAGAGTTGTCCTGCATGGCAACTGTGGCGTACGTCCAGCATGGCCCCAGTGGCGTATGTCCTGCAGCGCCACTGCGGCGTATGTCCAGCAGGGCCACTGTGGCGTATGTCCAGCATGGCCACTGTGGCGTATGTCCTGCATGGCCATTGTGGCGTATGCGTAACATTTTTCGTATGGTAGAGGAGGCAGTCTTGAGAGTTGTCCTGCATGGCAACTGTGGCGTACGTCCAGCATGGCCACAGTGGCGTATGTCCTGCAGCGCCACTGTGGCGTATGTCCAGCAGGGCCACTGTGGCGTATGTCCAGCAGGGCCACTGTGGCGTATGTCCAGCATGGCCACTGTGGCGTATGTCCTGCATGGCCATTGTGGCGTATGCGTAACATTTTTCATATGGTAGAGGAGGCAGTCTTGAGAGTTGTCCTGCATGGCCACAGTGGCGTATGTCCTGCATGGCCACTTTGGCGTATGCGTAACATTTTTCGTATGGTAGAGGAGGCAGTCTTGAGAGCTGTCCTGCATGGCCACTGTGGCGTATGTCCAGCAGGGCCACTGTGGCGTATGTCCAGCATGGCCACTGTGGCGTATGTCCAGCAGGGCCACAGTGGCGTATGTCCTGCATGGCCACTGTGGCGTATGCGTAACATTTTTCATATGGTAGAGGAGGCAGTCTTGAGAGTTGTCCTGCATGGCCACAGTGGCGTATGTCCTGCATGGCCACTTTGGCGTATGCGTAACATTTTTCGTATGGTAGAGGAGGCAGTCTTGAGAGCTGTCCTGCATGGCCACTGTGGCGTATGTCCAGCAGGGCCACTGTGGCGTATGTCCAGCATGGCCACTGTGGCGTATGTCCAGCAGGGCCACAGTGGCGTATGTCCTGCATGGCCACTGTGGCGTATGCGTAACATTTTTCGTATGGTAGAGGAGGCAGTCTTGAGAGCTGTCCTGCATGGCAACTGTGGCGTACGTCCAGCATGGCCACAGTGGCGTATGTCCTGCAGCGTCACTGCGGCGGCTGTCCAGCAGGGCCACAGTGGCGTATGTCCTGCATGGCCACTGTGGCGTATGCGTAACATTTTTCGTATGGTAGAGGAGGCAGTCTTGAGAGTTGTACAGCAGGGCCACAGTGGCGTATGTCCTGAGTGGCCACTGTGGCGTATGTCCAGCAGGGCCACTGTGGCGTGTGTCCAGCATGGCCACGGTGGCATATGCCCCGCAGGGCCCCTGCGGCGTATGTCCAGCAGGGCCACAGTGGCGTATGTCCTGCAGGGCCACTGTGGCGTATGTCCTGCATGGCCACTGTGGCGTATGTCCAGCATGGCCACAGTGGCGTATGTCCTGCATGGCCACTGTGGCGTATGCGTAACATTTTTCGTATGGTAGAGGAGGCAGTCTTGAGAGTTGTACAGCAGGGCCACAGTGGCGTATGTCCAGCGTGGCCACTGTGGCGTATGTCCAGCAGGGCCACAGTGGCGTATGTCCTGCAGGGCCACTGTGGCGTATGTCCTGCATGGCCACTGTGGCGTATGTCCAGCAGGGCCACAGTGGCGTATGTCCTGCATGGCCATTGTGGTATGTCCTGCAGGGCCACTGTGGCGTATGTCCAGCATGGCCACTGTGGCGTATGCCCAGCAGGGCCACAGTGGCGTATGTCCTGCATGGCCACTGTGGCGTATGCGTAACATTTTTCGTATGGTAGAGGAGGCAGTCTTGAGAGTTGTCCTGCATGGCCACTGTGGCGTATGTCCAGCATGGCCACAGTGGCGTATGTCCAGCATGGCCACTGTGGCGTATGCCCAGCAGGGCACAGTGGCGTATGTCCTGCATGGCCACTGTGGCGTATGTCCTGCATGGCCACTGTGGCGTATGTCCAGCAGGGCCACAGTGGCGTATGTCCAGCAGGGCCACAGTGGCGTATGTCCTGCACGGCCACTGTGGCGTATGCCCAGCAGGGCCACAGTGGCGTATGTCCTGCATGGCCACTGTGGCGTATGCGTAACATTTTTCGTATGGTAGAGGAGGCAGTCTTGAGAGTTGTCCTGCATGGCCACTGTGGCGTATGTCCAGCATGGCCACAGTGGCGTATGTCCTGCATGGCCACTGTGGCGTATGTCCTGCACGGCCACTGTGGCGTATGCCCAGCAGGGCCACAGTGGCGTATGTCCAGCATGGCCACAGTGGCGTATGTCCTGCATGGCCACTGTGGCGTATGTCCTGCATGGCCACTGTGGCGTATGTCCAGCAGGGCCACAGTGGCGTATGTCCAGCAGGGCCACAGTGGCGTATGTCCTGCACGGCCACTGTGGCGTATGTCCAGCAGGGCCACAGTGGCGTATGTCCTGCAGGGCCACTGTGGCGTGTGTCCTGCATGGCCACTGTGGCGTTTGTCCAGCATGGCCACTGTGGCGTATGTCCAGCAGGCCACAGTGGCGTATGTCCTGCATGGCCACTGTGGCGTATGCGTAACATTTTTCATATGGTAGAGGAGGCAGTCTTGAGAGTTGTCCTGCATGGCCACAGTGGCGTATGTCCTGCATGGCCACTTTGGCGTATGCGTAACATTTTTCGTATGGTAGAGGAGGCAGTCTTGAGAGCTGTCCTGCATGGCCACTGTGGCGTATGTCCAGCAGGGCCACTGTGGCGTATGTCCAGCATGGCCACTGTGGCGTATGTCCAGCAGGGCCACAGTGGCGTATGTCCTGCATGGCCACTGTGGCGTATGCGTAACATTTTTCGTATGGTAGAGGAGGCAGTCTTGAGAGCTGTCCTGCATGGCAACTGTGGCGTACGTCCAGCATGGCCACAGTGGCGTATGTCCTGCAGCGTCACTGCGGCGGCTGTCCAGCAGGGCCACAGTGGCGTATGTCCTGCATGGCCACTGTGGCGTATGCGTAACATTTTTCGTATGGTAGAGGAGGCAGTCTTGAGAGTTGTACAGCAGGGCCACAGTGGCGTATGTCCTGAGTGGCCACTGTGGCGTATGTCCAGCAGGGCCACTGTGGCGTGTGTCCAGCATGGCCACGGTGGCATATGCCCTGCAGGGCCCCTGCGGCGTATGTCCAGCAGGGCCACAGTGGCGTATGTCCTGCAGGGCCACTGTGGCGTATGTCCTGCATGGCCACTGTGGCGTATGTCCAGCATGGCCACAGTGGCGTATGTCCTGCATGGCCACTGTGGCGTATGCGTAACATTTTTCGTATGGTAGAGGAGGCAGTCTTGAGAGTTGTCCTGCATGGCCACAGTGGCGTATGTCCTGCATGGCCACTGTGGCGTATGCGTAACATTTTTCGTATGGTAGAGGAGGCAGTCTTGAGAGCTGTCCTGCATGGCCACTGTGGCGTATGTCCAGCAGGGCCACTGTGGCGTATGTCCAGCATGGCCACTGTGGCGTATGTCCAGCAGGGCCACAGTGGCGTATGTCCTGCATGGCCACTGTGGCGTATGCGTAACATTTTTCATATGGTAGAGGAGGCAGTCTTGAGAGTTGTCCTGCATGGCCACAGTGGCGTATGTCCTGCATGGCCACTTTGGCGTATGCGTAACATTTTTCGTATGGTAGAGGAGGCAGTCTTGAGAGCTGTCCTGCATGGCCACTGTGGCGTATGTCCAGCAGGGCCACTGTGGCGTATGTCCAGCATGGCCACTGTGGCGTATGTCCAGCAGGGCCACAGTGGCGTATGTCCTGCATGGCCACTGTGGCGTATGCGTAACATTTTTCGTATGGTAGAGGAGGCAGTCTTGAGAGCTGTCCTGCATGGCAACTGTGGCGTACGTCCAGCATGGCCACAGTGGCGTATGTCCTGCAGCGTCACTGCGGCGGCTGTCCAGCAGGGCCACAGTGGCGTATGTCCTGCATGGCCACTGTGGCGTATGCGTAACATTTTTCGTATGGTAGAGGAGGCAGTCTTGAGAGTTGTACAGCAGGGCCACAGTGGCGTATGTCCTGAGTGGCCACTGTGGCGTATGTCCAGCAGGGCCACTGTGGCGTGTGTCCAGCATGGCCACGGTGGCATATGCCCTGCAGGGCCCCTGCGGCGTATGTCCAGCAGGGCCACAGTGGCGTATGTCCTGCAGGGCCACTGTGGCGTATGTCCTGCATGGCCACTGTGGCGTATGTCCAGCATGGCCACAGTGGCGTATGTCCTGCATGGCCACTGTGGCGTATGCGTAACATTTTTCGTATGGTAGAGGAGGCAGTCTTGAGAGTTGTCCTGCATGGCCACTGTGGCGTATGTCCAGCAGGGCCACTGTGGCGTATGTCCTGCAGGGCCACTGTGGCGTATGTCCAGCATGGCCACTGTGGCGTATGTCCAGCATGGCCACTGTGGCGTATGTCCTGCAGGGCCACTGTGGCGTATGTCCTGCATGGCCACTGTGGCGTATGTCCAGCAGGGCCACAGTGGCGTATGTCCTGCAGGGCCACTGTGGCGTATGTCCAGTATGGCCACTGTGGCGTATGTCCTGCAGGGCCACTGTGGCGTATGTCCAGCAGGGCCACAGTGGCGTATGTCCTGCAGGGCCACACTGGCGTATGTCCAGCATGGCCACTGTGGCGTATGTCCTGCATGGCCACTGTGGCGTATGTCCAGCAGGGCCACTGTGGCGTGTGTCCAGCATGGCCACGGTGGCATATGCCCTGCAGGGCCCCTGCGGCGTATGTCCAGCAGGGCCACAGTGGCGTATGTCCTGCAGGGCCACTGTGGCGTATGTCCTGCATGGCCACTGTGGCGTATGTCCAGCAGGGCCACAGTGGCGTATGTCCTGCATGGCCATTGTGGTATGTCCTGCAGGGCCACTGTGGCGTATGTCCAGCATGGCCACTGTGGCGTATGCCCAGCAGGGCCACAGTGGCGTATGTCCTGCATGGCCACTGTGGCGTATGCGTAACATTTTTCGTATGGTAGAGGAGGCAGTCTTGAGAGTTGTCCTGCATGGCCACTGTGGCGTATGTCCAGCAGGGCCACTGTGGCGTATGTCCTGCAGGGCCACTGTGGCGTATGTCCAGCATGGCCACTGTGGCGTATGTCCAGCATGGCCACTGTGGCGTATGTCCTGCAGGGCCACTGTGGCGTATGTCCTGCATGGCCACTGTGGCGTATGTCCAGCAGGGCCACAGTGGCGTATGTCCTGCAGGGCCACTGTGGCGTATGTCCAGTATGGCCACTGTGGCGTATGTCCTGCAGGGCCACTGTGGCGTATGTCCAGCAGGGCCACAGTGGCGTATGTCCTGCAGGGCCACACTGGCGTATGTCCAGCATGGCCACTGTGGCGTATGTCCTGCATGGCCACTGTGGCGTATGTCCAGCAGGGCCACAGTGGCGTATGTCCGGCAGGGCCACTGTGGCGTATGTCCAGTATGGCCACTGTGGCGTATGTCCAGCATGGCCACTGTGGCGTATGTCCAGCAGGGCCACACTGGCGTATGTCCAGCATGGCCACTGCGGCGTATGTGCAGCAGGGCCACTGTGGCGTATGTCCTGCAGGGCCACTGTGGCGTATGTCCAGCAGGGCCACTGTGGCGTATGTCCTGCAGGGCCACTGTGGCGTATGTCCAGTATGGCCACTGTGGCGTATGTCCAGCATGGCCACTGTGGCGTATGTCCAGCAGGGCCACACTGGCGTATGTCCAGCATGGCCACTGCGGCGTATGTGCAGCAGGGCCACAGTGGCGTATGTCCTGCATGGCCACTGTGGCGTATGCGTAACATTTTTCGTATGGTAGAGGAGGCAGTCTTGAGAGTTGTCCTGCATGGCAACTGCGGCGTATGTCCAGCATGGCCACTGTGGCGTATGTCCTGCATTTCCACTGTGGCGTATGTCCTGCATGGCCACTGTGGCGTATGCGTAACATTTTTCGTATGGTAGAGGAGGCAGTCTTGAGAGTTGTACAGCAGGGCCACAGTGGCGTATGTCCTGCATGGCCACTGTGGCGTATGTCCAGCAGGGCCACTGTGGCGTATGTCCTGCATGGCCACTGTGGCGTATGTCCTGCATTTCCACTGTGGCGTATGTCCTGCATGGCCACTGTGGCGTATGCGTAACATTTTTCGTATGGTAGAGGAGGCAGTCTTGAGAGTTGTCCTGCATGGCAACTGCGGCGTATGTCCAGCATGGCCACTGTGGCGTATGTCCTGCATTTCCACTGTGGCGTATGTCCTGCAGGGCCACTGTGGCGTATGTCCTGCAGGGCCACTGTGGCGTATGTCCTGCATGGCCACTGTGGCGTATGTCCAGCAGGGCCACAGTGGCGTATGTCCTGCAGGGCCACTGTGGCGTATGTCCAGTATGGCCACTGTGGCGTATGTCCAGCATGACCACTGTGGCGTATGTCCAGCAGGGCCACACTGGCGTATGTCCAGCATGGCCACTGCGGCGTATGTGCAGCAGGGCCACAGTGGCGTATGTCCTGCATGGCCACTGTGGCGTATGCGTAACATTTTTCGTATGGTAGAGGAGGCAGTCTTGAGAGTTGTCCTGCATGGCAACTGCGGCGTATGTCCAGCATGGCCACTGTGGCGTATGTCCTGCATTTCCACTATGGCGTATGTCCTGCATGGCCACTGTGGCGTATGCGTAACATTTTTCGTATGGTAGAGGAGGCAGTCTTGAGAGTTGTACAGCAGGGCCACAGTGGCGTATGTCCTGCATGGCCACTGTGGCGTATGTCCAGCAGGGCCACTGTGGCGTATGTCCTGCAGGGCCACTGTGGCGTATGTCCAGTATGGCCACTGTGGCGTATGTCCAGCATGACCACTGTGGCGTATGTCCAGCAGGGCCACACTGGCGTATGTCCAGCATGGCCACTGCGGCGTATGTGCAGCAGGGCCACAGTGGCGTATGTCCTGCAGGGCCACTGTGGCGTATGTCCAGTATGGCCACTGTGGCGTATGTCCAGCATGACCACTGTGGCGTATGTCCAGCAGGGCCACACTGGCGTATGTCCAGCATGGCCACTGCGGCGTATGTGCAGCAGGGCCACAGTGGCGTATGTCCAGCATGGCCACTGTGGCGTATGTCCTGCATTTCCACTGTGGCGTATGTCCTGCAGGGCCACTGTGGCGTATGTCCTGCAGGGCCACTGTGGCGTATGTCCAGCAGGGCCACACTGGCGTATGTCCAGCATGGCCACTGCGGCGTATGTGCAGCAGGGCCACTGTGGCGTATGTCCTGCAGGGCCACTGTGGCGTATGTCCAGCAGGGCCACAGTGGCGTATGTCCTGCAGGGCCACTGTGGCGTATGTCCAGTATGGCCACTGTGGCGTATGTCCAGCATGACCACTGTGGCGTATGTCCAGCAGGGCCACACTGGCGTATGTCCAGCATGGCCACTGCGGCGTATGTGCAGCAGGGCCACAGTGGCGTATGTCCTGCATGGCCACTGTGGCGTATGCGTAACATTTTTCGTATGGTAGAGGAGGCAGTCTTGAGAGTTGTCCTGCATGGCAACTGTGGCGTATGTCCAGCATGGCCACTTTGGCGTATGTCCTGCATTTCCACTGTGGCGTATGTCCTGCATGGCCACTGTGGCGTATGCATAACATTTTTCGTATGGTAGAGGAGGCAGTCTTGAGAGTTGTCCAGCATGGCCACAGTGGCGTATGTTCAGCAGGGCCACTGTGGCGTATGTCCTGCATGGCCACTGTGGCGTATGCGTAACATTTTTCGTATGGTAGAGGAGGCAGTCTTGAGAGTTGTCCTGCATGGCAACTGTGGCGTATGTCCAGCATGGCCACTTTGGCGTATGTCCTGCATTTCCACTGTGGCGTATGTCCTGCATGGCCACTGTGGCGTATGCGTAACATTTTTCGTATGGTAGAGGAGGCAGTCTTGAGAGTTGTCCAGCATGGCCACAGTGGCGTATGTTCAGCAGGGCCACTGTGGCGTATGTCCAGCATGGCCACTGTGGCGTATGTCCTGCAGGGCCACTGTGGCGTATGTCCAGCATGGCCACTGTGGCGTATGCCCAGCAGGGCCACAGTGGCGTATGTCCAGCATGGCCACTGTGGCGTATGCCCAGCAGGGCCACAGTGGCGTATGTCCTGCATGGCCACTGTGGCGTATGCGTAACATTTTTCGTATGGTAGAGGAGGCAGTCTTGAGAGTTGTTCTGCATGGCCACTGTGGCGTATGTCCAGCAGGGCCACACTGGCGTATGTCCAGCATGGCCACTGTGGCGTATGTCCAGCAGGGCCACTGTGGCGTATGTCCAGCATGGCCACTGTGGCGTATGCCCAGCAGGGCCACAGTGGCGTATGTCCTGCATGGCCACTGTGGCGTATGCGTAACATTTTTCGTATGGTAGAGGAGGCAGTCTTGAGAGTTGTTCTGCATGGCCACAGTGGCGTATGTTCAGCAGGGCCACTGTGGCGTATGTCCTGCAGGGCCACTGTGGCGTATGTCCAGCATGGCCACTGTGGCGTATGCCCAGCAGGGCCACAGTGGCGTATGTCCTGCATGGCCACTGTGGCGTATGCGTAACATTTTTCGTATGGTAGAGGAGGCAGTCTTGAGAGTTGTTCTGCATGGCCACTGTGGCGTATGTCCAGCAGGGCCACACTGGCGTATGTCCAGCATGGCCACTGTGGCGTATGTCCAGCATGGCCACTGTGGCGTATGTCCTGCAGGGCCACTGTGGCGTATGTCCTGCATGGCCACTGTGGCGTATATCCTGCAGGGCCACTGTGGCGTATATCCAGCATGGCCACTGTGGCGTATGTCCAGCATGGCCACTGTGGCGTATGTCCTGCAGGGCCACTGTGGCGTATGTCCTGCAGGGCCACTGTGGCATATGTCCTGCAGGGCCACTGTGGCGTATGTCCAGTATGGCCACTGTGGCGTATGTCCAGCATGACCACTGTGGCGTATGTCCAGCAGGGCCACTGTGGCGTATGTCCAGTATGGCCACTGTGGCGTATGTCCAGCATGGCCACTGTGGCGTATGTCCAGCAGGGCCACAGTGGCGTATGTCCTGCAGGGCCACTGTGGCGTATGTCCAGTATGGCCACTGTGGCGTATGTCCAGTATGGCCACTGTGGCGTATGTCCAGCATGGCCACTGTGGCGTATGTCCAGCAGGGCCACAGTGGCGTATGTCCTGCAGGGCCACTGTGGCGTATGTCCAGTATGGCCACTGTGGCGTATGTCCTGCATGGCCACTGTGGCGTATGTCCAGCAGGGCCACAGTGGCGTATGTCCTGCAGGGCCACTGTGGCGTATGTCCAGTATGGCCACTGTGGCGTATGTCCAGCATGACCACTGTGGCGTATGTCCAGCAGGGCCACTGTGGCGTATGTCCAGCAGGGCCACAGTGGCGTATGTCCTGCAGGGCCACTGTGGCGTATGTCCAGTATGGCCACTGTGGCGTATGTCCTGCATGGCCACTGTGGCGTATGTCCAGCAGGGCCACAGTGGCGTATGTCCTGCATGGCCACTGTGGCGTATGTCCAGCATGGCCACTGTGGCGTATGTCCTGCAGGGCCACTGTGGCGTATGTCCTGCATGGCCACTGTGGCGTATGTCCAGCAGGGCCACAGTGGCGTATGTCCTGCAGGGCCACTGTGGCGTATGTCCAGTATGGCCACTGTGGCGTATGTCCTGCATGGCCACTGTGGCGTATGTCCAGCAGGGCCACAGTGGCGTATGTCCTGCATGGCCACTGTGGCGTATGTCCAGCATGGCCACTGTGGCGTATGTCCTGCAGGGCCACTGTGGCGTATGTCCTGCATGGCCACTGTGGCGTATGTCCAGCAGGGCCACAGTGGCGTATGTCCTGCAGGGCCACTGTGGCGTATGTCCAGTATGGCCACTGTGGCGTATGTCCAGCATGACCACTGTGGCGTATGTTCAGCAGGGCCACACTGGCGTATGTCCAGCATGGCCACTGCGGCGTATGTGCAGCAGGGCCACAGTGGCGTATGTCCTGCATGGCCACTGTGGCGTATGCGTAACATTTTTCGTATGGTAGAGGAGGCAGTCTTGAGAGTTGTCCTGCATGGCAACTGCGGCGTATGTCCAGCATGGCCACTGTGGCGTATGTCCTGCATTTCCACTGTGGCGTATGTCCTGCATGGCCACTGTGGCGTATGTCCTGCATGGCCACTGTGGCGTATGCGTAACATTTTTCGTATGGTAGAGGAGGCAGTCTTGAGAGTTGTACAGCAGGGCCACAGTGGCGTATGTCCTGCATGGCCACTGTGGCGTATGTCCAGCATGGCCTCTGTGGCGTATGTCCAGCAGGGCCACAGTGGCGTATGTCCTGCATGGCCACTGTGGCGTATGTCCAGCATGGCCACAGTGGCGTAAGTCCTGCATGGCCACTGTGGCGTATGTCCAGCATGGCCTCTGTGGCGTATGTCCAGCAGGGCCACAGTGGCGTATGTCCTGCATGGCCACTGTGGCGTATGTCCAGCATGCCCACAGTGGCGTAAGTCCTGCATGGCCTCTGTGGCGTATGTCCAGCAGGGCCACAGTGGCGTATGTCCTGCATGGCCACTGTGGCGTATGTCCTGCATGGCCACTGTGGCGTATGTCCTGCATGGCCACTGTGGCGTATGTCCAGCATGGCCTCTGTGGCGTATGTCCAGCAGGGCCAAAGTGGCGTATGTCCTGCATGGCCACTGTGGCGTATGTCCAGCAGGGCCACAGTGGCGTATGTCCTGCAGGGCCACTGTGGCGTATGTCCAGTATGGCCACTGTGGCGTATGTCCAGTATGGCCACTGTGGCGTATGTCCAGCATGGCCACTGTGGCGTATGTCCAGCAGGGCCACAGTGGCGTATGTCCAGCAGGGCCACAGTGGCGTATGTCCTGCAGGGCCACTGTGGCGTATGTCCAGTATGGCCACTGTGGCGTATGTCCAGTATGGCCACTGTGGCGTATGCGTAACATTTTTCGTATGGTAGAGGAGGCAGTCTTGAGAGTTGTCCTGCATGGCAACTGCGGCGTATGTCCAGCATGGCCACAGTGGCGTATGTCCTGCAGGGCCACTGTGGCGTATGTCCAGTATGGCCACTGTGGCGTATGCGTAACATTTTTCGTATGGTAGAGGAGGCAGTCTTGAGAGTTGTACAGCAGGGCCACAGTGGCGTATGTCCTGCATGGCCACTGTGACGTATGTCCAGCAGGGCCACTGTGGCGTATGTCCTGCATGGCCACTGTGGCGTATGTCCAGCATGGCCACAGTGGCGTATGTCCTGCATGGCCACTGTGGCGTATGCGTAACATTTTTCGTATGGTAGAGGAGGCAGTCTTGAGAGTTGTCCTGCATGGCAACTGCGGCGTATGTCCAGCATGGCCACAGTGGCATATGTCCTGCATGGCCACTGTGGCGTATGTCCAGCATGGCCACAGTGGCGTAAGTCCTGCATGGCCATTGTGGCGTATGTCCAGCATGGCCACAGTGGCGTATGTCCTGCATGGCCACTGTGGCGTATGCGTAACATTTTTCGTATGGTAGAGGAGGCAGTCTTGAGAGTTGTCCTGCATGGCAACTGCGGCGTATGTCCAGCATGGCCACAGTGGCATATGTCCTGCATGGCCACTGTGGCGTATGTCCAGCAGGGCCACAGTGGTGTATGTCCTGCATGGCCACTGTGGCGTATGTCCAGCAGGGCCACTGTGGCGTATGTCCAGCAGGGCCACAGTCGCGTATGTCCAGCAGGGCCACAGTGGCGTATGTCCTGCATGGCCACTGTGGCGTATGTCCTACATGGCCACTGTGGCGTATGCGTAACATTTTTCGTATGGTAGAGGAGGCAGTCTTGAGAGTTGTCCTGCATGGCAACTGTGGCGTATGTCCAGCATGGCCACTGTGGCGTATGTCCAGCAGGGCCACAGTGGCGTATGTCCTGCATGGCCACTGTGGCGTATGTCCAGCAGGGCCACAGTCGCGTATGTCCAGCAGGGCCACAGTGGCGTATGTCCTGCATGGCCACTGTGGCGTATGTCCTGCATGGCCACTGTGGCGTATGTCCAGCATGGCCACTGTGGCGTATGTCCAGCAGGGCCACAGTCGCGTATGTCCAGCAGGGCCACAGTGGCGTATGTCCTGCATGGCCACTGTGGCGTATGTCCTGCATGGCCACTGTGGCGTATGTCCTGCATGGCAACTGTGGCGTACGTCCAGCATGGCCACAGTGGCGTGTGTCCAGCATGGCCACTGTGGCGTATGCCCAGCAGGGCCCCAGTGGCGTATGTCCTGCATGGCCACTGTGGCGTATGCGTAACATTTTTCGTATGGTAGAGGAGGCAGTCTTGAGAGTTGTCCTGCATGGCAACTGTGGCGTATGTCCAGCAGGGCCACAGTGGCGTATGTCCTGCATGGCCACTGTGGCGTATGTCCAGCAGGGCCACAGTCGCGTATGTCCAGCAGGGCCACAGTGGCGTATGTCCTGCATGGCCACTGTGGCGTATGTCCTGCATGGCCACTGTGGCGTATGTCCTGCATGGCCACAGTGGCGTTTGTCCTGCAGCGCCACTGCGGCGTATGTCCAGCAGGGCCACTGTGGCGTATGTCCAGCATGGCCACTGTGGCGTATGTCCAGCAGGGCCACAGTGGCGTATGTCCTGCAGGGCCACTGTGGCGTATGTCCAGCAGGGCCACAGTGGCGTATGTCCTGCATGGCCACTGTGGCGTATGTCCAGCATGGCCACTGTGGCGTATGTCCAGCAGGGCCACAGTCGCGTATGTCCAGCAGGGCCACAGTGGCGTATGTCCTGCATAGCCACTGTGGCGTATGTCCAGCATGGCCACTGTGGCGTATGTCCAGCAGGGCCACAGTCGCGTATGTCCAGCAGGGCCACAGTGGCGTATGTCCTGCATGGCCACTGTGGCGTATGTCCTGCATGGCCACTGTGGCGTATGTCCTGCATGGCCACAGTGGCGTATGTCCTGCAGCGCCACTGCGGCGTATGTCCAGCAGGGCCACAGTGGCGTATGTCCTGCATGGCCACTGTGGCGTATGCGTAACATTTTTCGTATGGTAGAGGAGGCAGTCTTGAGAGTTGTCCTGCATGGCAACTGTGGCGTATGTCCAGCATGGCCACTGTGGCGTATGTCCAGCATGGCCACAGTGGCGTATGTCCTGCATGGCCACTGTGGCGTATGCGTAACATTTTTCGTATGGTAGAGCAGGCAGTCTTGAGAGTTGTCCTGCATGGCAACTGTGGCGTACGTCCAGCATGGCCACAGTGGCGTATGTCCTGCAGCGCCACTGCGGCGTATGTCCAGCAGGGCCACAGTGGCGTATGTCCTGCATGGCCACTGTGGCGTATGTCCAGCAGGGCCACAGTGGCGTATGTCCTGCAGGGCCACTGTGGCGTATGTCCTGCATGGCCACTGTGGCGTATGCGTAACATTTTTCGTATGGTAGAGGAGGCAGTCTTGAGAGTTGTCCTGCATGGCAACTCTGGCGTACGTCCAGCATGGCCACAGTGGCGTATGTCCTGCAGCGCCACTGCGGCGTATGTCCAGCAGGGCCACAGTGGCGTATGTCCTGCATGGCCACTGTGGCGTATGTCCAGCAGGGCCACAGTGGCGTATGTCCTGCAGGGCCACTGTGGCGTATGTCCTGCATGGCCACTGTGGCGTATGCGTAACATTTTTCGTATGGTAGAGGAGGCAGTCTTGAGAGTTGTCCTGCATGGCAACTGTGGCGTATGTCCAGCATGGCCACTGTGGCGTATGTCCAGCAGGGCCACAGTCGCGTATGTCCAGCAGGGCCACAGTGGCGTATGTCCTGCATAGCCACTGTGGCGTATGTCCAGCAGGGCCACAGTCGCGTATGTCCAGCAGGGCCACAGTGGCGTATGTCCTGCATGGCCACTGTGGCGTATGTCCTGCATATCCACTGTGGCGTATGTCCTGCATGGCCACAGTGGCGTATGTCCTGCAGCGCCACTGCGGCGTATGTCCAGCAGGGCCACAGTGGCGTATGTCCTGCATGGCCACTGTGGCGTATGCGTAACATTTTTCGTATGGTAGAGGAGGCAGTCTTGAGAGTTGTCCTGCATGGCAACTCTGGCGTACGTCCAGCATGGCCACAGTGGCGTATGTCCAGCATGGCCACTGTGGCGTATGTCCAGCAGGGCCACTGTGGCGTATGTCCAGCAGGGCCACTGTGGCGTATGTCCTGCATGGCCACTGTGGCGTATGTCCAGCAGGGCCACAGTGGCGTATGTCCTGCAGGGCCACTGTGGCGTATGTCCAGCATGGCCACAGTGGCGTATGTCCTGCAGCGCCACTGCGTATGTCCAGCAGGGCCACAGTGGCGTATGTCCTGCATGGCCACTGTGGCGTATGTCCAGCAGGGCCACAGTGGCATATGTCCTGCATGGCCACTGTGGCGTATGCGTAACATTTTTCGTATGGTAGAGGAGGCAGTCTTGAGAGTTGTCCTGCATGGCAACTGTGGCGTACGTCCAGCATGGCCACTGTGGCGTATGTCCTGCAGCGCCACTGCGGCGTATGTCCAGCAGGGCCACAGTGGCGTATGTCCTGCATGGCCACTGTGGCGTATGTCCAGCAGGGCCACAGTGGCGTATGTCCTGCATGGCCACTGTGGCGTATGCGTAACATTTTTCGTATGGTAGAGGAGGCAGTCTTGAGAGTTGTCCTGCATGGCCACTGTGGCGTATGTCCAGCAGGGCCACAGTGGCGTATGTCCTGCATGGCCACTGTGGCGTATGCGTAACATTTTTCGTATGGTAGAGGAGGCAGTCTTGAGAGTTGTCCTGCATGGCAACTCTGGCGTACGTCCAGCATGGCCACAGTGGCGTATGTCCAGCATGGCCACAGTGGCGTATGTCCTGCAGCGCCACTGCGGCGTATGTCCAGCAGGGCCACAGTGGCGTATGTCCTGCATGGCCACTGTGGCGTATGTCCAGCAGGGCCACAGTGGCGTATGTCCTGCAGGGCCACTGTGGCGTATGTCCTGCATGGCCACTGTGGCGTATGCGTAACATTTTTCGTATGGTAGAGGAGGCAGTCTTGAGAGTTGTCCTGCATGGCAACTCTGGCGTACGTCCAGCATGGCCACAGTGGCGTATGTCCTGCAGCGCCACTGCGGCGTATGTCCAGCAGGGCCACAGTGGCGTATGTCCTGCATGGCCACTGTGGCGTATGTCCAGCAGGGCCACAGTGGCGTATGTCCTGCAGGGCCACTGTGGCGTATGTCCTGCATGGCCACTGTGGCGTATGCGTAACATTTTTCGTATGGTAGAGGAGGCAGTCTTGAGAGTTGTCCTGCATGGCAACTCTGGCGTACGTCCAGCATGGCCACAGTGGCGTATGTCCAGCATGGCCACTGTGGCGTATGTCCAGCAGGGCCACTGTGGCGTATGTCCAGCAGGGCCACTGTGGCGTATGTCCAGCAGGGCCACAGTGGCGTATGTCCTGCATGGCCACTGTGGCGTATGCGTAACATTTTTCGTATGGTAGAGGAGGCAGTCTTGAGAGTTGTCCTGCATGGCAACTGTGGCGTACGTCCAGCATGGCCACAGTGGCGTATGTCCTGCAGCGCCACTGCGGCGTATGTCCAGCAGGGCCACAGTGGCGTATGTCCTGCATGGCCACTGTGGCGTATGTCCAGCAGGGCCACAGTGGCGTATGTCCTGCATGGCCACTGTGGCGTATGCGTAACATTTTTCGTATGGTAGAGGAGGCAGTCTTGAGAATTGTCCTGCATGGCAACTCTGGCGTACGTCCAGCATGGCCACAGTGGCGTATGTCCAGTATGGCCACTGTGGCGTATGTCCAGCAGGGCCACTGTGGCGTATGTCCAGCAGGGCCACAGTGGCGTATGTCCTGCAGGGCCACTGTGGCGTATGTCCTGCATGGCCACTGTGGCGTATGCGTAACATTTTTCGTATGGTAGAGGAGGCAGTCTTGAGAGTTGTCCTGCATGGCAACTCTGGCGTACGTCCAGCATGGCCACAGTGGCGTATGTCCAGCATGACCACTGTGGCGTATGTCCAGCAGGGCCACTGTGGCGTATGTCCAGCAGGGCCACTGTGGCGTATGTCCAGCAGGGCCACAGTGGCGTATGTCCTGCATGGCCACTGTGGCGTATGTCCAGCAGGGCCACAGTGGCGTATGTCCTGCAGGGCCACTGTGGCGTATGTCCAGCATGGCCACAGTGGCGTATGTCCTGCAGCGCCACTGCGTATGTCCAGCAGGGCCACAGTGGCGTATGTCCTGCATGGCCACTGTGGCGTATGTCCAGCAGGGCCACAGTGGCGTATGTCCAGCAGGGCCACTGTGGCGTATGTCCAGCATGGCCACTGTGGCGTATGTCCAGCAGGGCCACTGTGGCGTATGTCCAGCATGGCCACTGTGGCGTATGTCCAGCAGGGCCACTGTGGCGTATGTCCAGCGTGGCCACTGTGGCGTATGTCCAGCAGGGCCACTGTGGCGTATGTCCAGCATGGCCACTGTGGCGTAAGTCCAGCAGGGCCACTGTGGCGTATGTCCTGCATGGCCACTGTGGCGTATGCGTAACATTTTTCGTATGGTAGAGGAGGCAGTCTTGAGAGTTGTCCTGCATGGCAACTCTGGCGTGCGTCCAGCATGGCCACAGTGGCGTATGTCCAGCATGGCCACTGTGGCGTATGTCCAGCAGGGCCACTGTGGCGTATGTCCAGCATGGCCACTGTGGCGTATGTCCAGCAGGGCCACTGTGGCGTATGTCCAGCATGGCCACTGTGGCGTATGTCCAGCAGGGCCACTGTGGCGTATGTCCAGCATGGCCACTGTGGCGTAAGTCCAGCATGGCCACTGTGGCGTATGCGTAACATTTTTCGTATGGTAGAATAGGCAGTCTTGAGAGTTGTCCTGCATGTCAACTGTGGCGTACGTCCAGCATGGCCACAGTGGCGTATGTCCTGCAGCGCCACTGCGGCGTATGTCCAGCAGGGCCACTGTGGCGTATGCGTAAGATTTTTCGTATGGTAGAGGAGGCAGTCTTGAGAGTTGTCCTGCATGGCCACAGTGGCGTATGTCCAGCAGGGCCACTGTGGCGTATGTCCTGCATGGCCACTGTGGCGTATGCGTAACATTTTTCGCATGGTAGAGGAGGCAGTCTTGAGAGTTGTCCTGCATGGCCACAGTGGCGTATGTCCAGCAGGGCCACTGTGGCGTATGTCCAGTATGGCCACTGTGGCGTATGTCCAGCAGGGCCACAGTGGCCTATGTCCTGCATGGCCACTGTGGCGTATGCGTAACATTTTTCGTATGGTAGAATAGGCAGTCTTGAGAGTTGTCCTGCATGGCAACTGTGGCGTACGTCCAGCATGGCCACAGTGGCGTATGTCCTGCAGCGCCACCGCGGCGTATGTCCAGCAGGGCCACTGTGGCGTATGCGTAACATTTTTCGTATGGTAGAGGAGGCAGTCTTGAGAGCTGTCCTGCACGGCCACGGTGGCATATGTCCTGCAGAGCCACTGCAGCGTATGTCCAGCAGGGCCACAGTGGCGTATGTCCAGCAGCGCCACTGTGGCGTATGCGTAAAATTTTTCGTATGGTAGAGGAGGCAGTCTTGAGAGCTGTCCTGCATGGCCACGGTGGCATATGTCCTGCAGAGCCACTGCGGCGTATGTCCAGCAGAGCCACTGCAGCGTATGTCCAGCAGGGCCACAGCGTATGTCCTACGCATGGCCACTGTGGCGTATGCGTAACATTTTTCGTATGGTAGAGGAGGCAGTCTTGAGAGCTGTCCTGCATGGCCAAGGTGGCATATGTCCTGCAGAGCCACTGCGGCGTATTTCCAGCAGGGCCACTGTGGCGTATGCGTAACATTTTTCGTATGGTAGAGGAGGCAGTCTTGAGAGTTGTAATGCATGGCAACTGTGGCGTACGTCCAGCATGGCCGCTGTGGCGTATGTCCAGCAGGGCCACTGTGGCGTATGCGTAACATTTTTCGTATGGTAGAGGAGGCAGTCTTGACAGCTGTCCTGCATGGCCACGGTGGCATATGTCCTGCAGAGCCACAGCGGCGTATGTCCAGCAGGGCCACAGTGGCGTATGCGTAACATTTTTCGTATGGTAGAGGAGGCAGTCTTGAGAGTTGTCCTGCATGGCAACTGTGGCGTACGTCCAGCATGGCCACTGTGGCGTATGTCCTATATGGCCACTGTGGCGTATGCGTAACATTTTTCGTATGGTAGAGGAGGCAGTCTTGAGAGTTGTCCTGCATGGCAACTGTGGCGTACGTCCAGCATGGCCACTGTGGCGTATGTCCTGCAGGGCCACTGCGGCGTATGTCCAGCTTGGCCATTGCGGCGTATGTCCAGCAGGGCCACAGTGGCGTATGTCCTGCATGGCCACTGTGGCGTATGCGTAACATTTTTCGTATGGTAGAGGAGGCAGTCTTGAGAGTTGTCCTGCATGGCAAATGTGGCGTACGTCCAGCATGGCCACTGTGGCGTATGTCCTGCATGGCCACTGTGGCGTATGCGTAACATTTTTCGTATGGTAGAGGAGGCAGTCTTGAGAGTTGTCCTGCATGGCAACTGTGGCGTACGTCCAGCATGGCCACTGTGGCGTATGTCCTGCAGGGCCACTGCGGCGTATGTCCAGCTTGGCCATTGCGGCGTATGTCCAGCAGGGCCACAGTGGCGTATGTCCTGCATGGCCACTGTGGCGTATGCGTAACATTTTTCGTATGGTAGAGGAGGCAGTCTTGAGAGTTGTCCTGCATGGCAACTGTGGCGTACGTCCAGCATGGCCACTGTGGCGTATGTCCTGCATGGCCACTGTGGCGTATGCGTAACATTTTTCGTATGGTAGAGGAGGCAGTCTTGAGAGTTGTCCTGCATGGCAACTGTGGCGTACGTCCAGCATGGCCACTGTGGCGTATGTCCTGCAGGGCCACTGCGGCGTATGTCCAGCTTGGCCATTGCGGCGTATGTCCAGCAGGGCCACAGTGGCGTATGTCCTGCATGGCCACTGTGGCGTATGCGTAACATTTTTCGTATGGTAGAGGAGGCAGTCTTGAGAGTTGTCCTGCATGGCAACTGTGGCGTACGTCCAGCATGGCCACTGTGGCGTATGTCCTGCATGGCCACAGTGGCTTACGTCCAGCAGGGCCACAGTGGCGTATGTCCAGCATGGCCACAGTGGCGTATGTCCAGCAGGGAAACAGTGGCGTATGTCCTGCATGGCCACTGTGGCGTATGCGTAAAATTTTTCGTATGGTAGAGGAGGCAGTCTTGAGAGTTGTCCTGCATGGCAACTGTGGCATACGTCCACCATGGCCACTGTGGCGTATGTCCAGCATGGCCACTGCGGCGTATGTCCAGCAGGGCTACAGTGGCGTATGTCCTACATGGCCACTGTGGCGTTTGTCCTGCAGGGCCACTGCGGCGTATGTCCAGCAGGGCCACAGTGGCGTATGTCCTGCATGGCCACTGTGGCGTATGCGTAAAATTTTTCGTATGGTAGAGGAGGCAGTCTTGAGAGTTGTCCTGCATGGCAACTGTGGCATACGTCCAGCATGGCCACTGCGGCGTATGTCCAGCAGGGCTACAGTGGCGTATGTCCTACATGGCCACTGTGGCGTATGTCCTGCAGGGCCACTGCGGCGTATGTCCAGCAGGGCCACAGTGGCGTATGTCCTGCATGGCCACTGTGGCGTATGCGTAACATTTTTCGTATGGTAGAGGAGGCAGTCTTGAGAGTTGTCCTGCATGGCAACTGTGGCGTACGTCCAGCATGGCCACTGTGGCGTATGTCCTGCAGGGCCACTGCGGCGTATGTCCAGCTTGGCCACTGCGGCGTATGTCCAGCAGGGCCACAGTGGCGTATGTCCTGCATGGCCACTGTGGCGTATGTCCTGCATGGCCACTGTGGCATATGCGTAACATTTTTCGTATGGTAGAGGAGGCAGTCTTGAGAGTTGTCCTGCATGGCAACTGTGGCGTACGTCCAGCATGGCCACTGTGGCGTATATCCTGCAGGGCCACTGCGGCGTATGACCAGCAGGGCCACAGTGGCGTATGTCCTGTATGGCCACTGTGGCGTATGCGTAACATTTTTCGTATGGTAGAGGAGGCAGTCTTGAGAGTTGTTCTGCATGGCAACTGTGGCATACGTCCAGCATGGCCACTGTGGCGTATGTCCAGCAGGGCTAAAGTGGCGTATGTCCTACATGGCCACTGTGGCGTATGTCCTGCAGGGCCACTGCGGCGTATGTCCAGCAGGGCCACAGTGGCGTATGTCCTGCATGGCCACTGTGGCGTATGCGTAAAATTTTTCGTATGGTAGAGGAGGCAGTCTTGAGAGTTGTCCTGCAGGGCCACAGTGGCGTATGTTCTGCATGGCCACTGTGGCGTATGCGTAACATTTTTCGTATGGTAGAGGAGGCAGTCTTGAGAGTTGTCCTGCATGGCAACTGTGGCGTACGTCCAGCATGGCCACTGTGGCGTATGTCCTGCAGGGCCACTGCGGCGTATGTCCTGCATGGCCACTGTGGCGTATGTCCTGCAAGGACACAGTGGCGTATGTCCTGCATGGCCACTGTGGCGTATGCGTAACATTTTTCGTATGGTAGAGGAGGCAGTCTTGAGAGTTGTCCTGCATGGCCACTGTGGCGTATGTCCAGCAGAGCCACAGTGGCGTATGTCCTGCATGGCCACTGTGGCGTATGTCCTGCATTGCCACAGTGGCGTATGTCCTGCATGGCCACAGTGGCGTATGTCCTGCATGGCCACTGCGGCGTATGTCCTGCAGGGCCACTGCGGCGTATATCCAGCATGGCCACTGTGGCGTATGCGTAAAATTTTTCGTATGGTAGAGGAGGCAGTCTTGAGAGTTGTCCTGCAGGGCCACAGTGGCGTATGTCCTGCATGGCCACTGTGGCGTATGCGTAACATTTTTCGTATGGTAGAGGAGGCAGTCTTGAGAGTTGTCCTGCATGGCCACTGTGGCGTATGTCCAGCATGGCCACTGTGGCGTATGTCCAGCAGGGCCACAGTGGCGTATGTCCTGCATGGCCACTGTGGCGTATGTCCTGCACGGCCACTGTGGCGTATGTCCTGCATGGCCACAGTGGCGTATATCCTGCAGGGCCACTGCGGCGTATGACCAGCAGGGCCACAGTGGCGTATGTCCTGCATGGCCACTGTGGCGTATGCGTAACATTTTTCGTATGGTAGAGGAGGCAGTCTTGAGAGTTGTCCTGCATGGCAACTGTGGCGTACGTCCAGCATGGCCACTGTGGCGTATGTCCTGCAGGGCCACTGCGGCGTACGACCAGCAGGGCCACAGTGGCGTATGTCCTGCATGGCCACTGTGGCGTATGCGTAACATTTTTCGTATGGTAGAGGAGGCAGTCTTGAGAGTTGTCCTGCATGGCAACTGTGGCGTATGTCCAGCAGGGCCACAGTGGCGTATGTCCTGCATGGCCACTGTGGCGTATGTCCTGCACGGCCACTGTGGCGTATGCGTAACATTTTTCGTATGGTAGAGCAGGCAGTCTTGAGAGTTGTCCTGCAGGGCCACAGTGGCGTATGTCCTGCATGGCCACTGTGGCGTATGCGTAACATTTTTCGTATGGTAGAGGAGGCAGTCTTGAGAGTTGTCCTGCATGGCAACTGTGGCGTAAGTCCAGCATGGCCACTGTGGCGTATGTCCAGCAGGGCCACAGTGGCGTATGTCCAGCATGGCAACTGTGACGTATGTCCAGCAGGGCCACTGTGGCGTATGTCCAGCAGGGCCACAGTGGCGTATGTCCTGCATGGCCACTGTGGCGTATGCGTAACATTTTTCGTATGGTAGAGGAGGCAGTCTTGAGAGTTGTCCTGCATGGCAACTGTGGCGTATGTCCAGCATGGCCACTGTGGCGTATGTCCAGCAGGGCCACAGTGGCGTATGTCCTGCATGGCCACTGTGGCGTATGTCCTGCACGGCCACTGTGGCGTATGCGTAACATTTTTCGTATGGTAGAGCAGGCAGTCTTGAGAGTTGTCCTGCAGGGCCACAGTGGCGTATGTCCTGCATGGCCACTGTGGCGTATGCGTAACATTTTTCGTATGGTAGAGGAGGCAGTCTTGAGAGTTGTCCTGCATGGCAACTGTGGCGTATGTCCAGCATGGCCACTGTGGCGTATGTCCAGCAGGGCCACAGTGGCGTATGTCCTGCATGGCCACTGTGGCGTATGCGTAAAATTTTTCGTATGGTAGAGGAGGCAGTCTTGAGAGTTGTCCTGCAGGGCCACAGTGGCGTATGTCCTGCATGGCCACTGTGGCGTATGCGTAAAATTTTTCGTATGGTAGAGGAGGCAGTCTTGAGAGTTGTCCTGCAGGGCCACAGTGGCGTACGTCCAGCATGGCCACTGTGGCGTATGTCCTGCACGGCCACTGTGGCGTATGTCCTGCATGGCCACAGTGGCGTATATCCTGCAGGGCCACTGCGGCGTACGACCAGCAGGGCCACAGTGGCGTATGTCCTGCATGGCCACTGTGGCGTATGCGTAACATTTTTCGTATGGTAGAGGAGGCAGTCTTGAGAGTTGTCCTGCATGGCAACTGTGGCGTATGTCCAGCATGGCCACTGTGGCGTATGTCCAGCAGGGCCACAGTGGCGTATGTCCTGCATGGCCACTGTGGCGTATGTCCTGCATGGCCACTGTGGCGTATGCGTAACATTTTTCGTATGGTAGAGGAGGCAGTCTTGAGAGTTGTCCTGCAGGGCCACAGTGGCGTATGTCCTGCATGGCCACTGTGGCGTATGCGTAAAATTTTTCGTATGGTAGAGGAGGCAGTCTTGAGAGTTGTCCTGCAGGGCCACAGTGGCGTACGTCCAGCATGGCCACTGTGGCGTATGTCCTGCACGGCCACTGTGGCGTATGTCCTGCATGGCCACAGTGGCGTATATCCTGCAGGGCCACTGCGGCGTACGACCAGCAGGGCCACAGTGGCGTATGTCCTGCATGGCCACTGTGGCGTATGCGTAACATTTTTCGTATGGTAGAGGAGGCAGTCTTGAGAGTTGTCCTGCATGGCAACTGTGGCGTATGTCCAGCATGGCCACTGTGGCGTATGTCCAGCAGGGCCACAGTGGCGTATGTCCTGCATGGCCACTGTGGCGTATGTCCTGCATGGCCACTGTGGCGTATGCGTAACATTTTTCGTATGGTAGAGCAGGCAGTCTTGAGAGTTGTCCTGCAGGGCCACAGTGGCGTATGTCCTGCATGGCCACTGTGGCGTATGCGTAACATTTTTCGTATGGTAGAGGAGGCAGTCTTGAGAGTTGTCCTGCATGGCAACTGTGGCGTATGTCCAGCATGGCCACTGTGGCGTATGTCCAGCAGGGCCACAGTGGCGTATGTCCTGCATGGCCACAGTGGCGTATGTCCTGCAAGCCCACTGTGGCGTAAACATAACATTTTTCGTATGGTAGAAGAGGCAGTCTTGAGAGTTGTCCTGCATGGCAACTGTGGCGTAAGTCCAGCATGGCCACTGTGGCGTATGTCCAGCAGGGCCACAGTGGCGTATGTCCAGCAGGGCCACAGTGGCGTATGTCCTGCATGGCCACTGTGGCGTATGCGTAACATTTTTCGTATGGTAGAGGAGGCAGTCTTGAGAGTTGTCCTGCATGGCAACTGTGGCGTATGTCCAGCATGGCCACTGTGGCGTATGTCCAGCAGGGCCACAGTGGCGTATGTCCTGCATGGCCACAGTGGCGTATGTCCTGCACGGCCACTGTGGCGTATGTCCTGCATGGCCACAGTGGCGTATATCCTGCAGGGCCACTGCGGCGTATGACCAGCAGGGCCACAGTGGCGTATGTCCTGCATGGCCACTGTGGCGTATGCGTAACATTTTTCGTATGGTAGAGGAGGCAGTCTTGAGAGTTGTCCTGCATGGCAACTGTGGCGTACGTCCAGCATGGCCACTGTGGCGTATGTCCTGCAGGGCCACTGCGGCGTACGACCAGCAGGGCCACAGTGGCGTATGTCCTGCATGGCCACTGTGGCGTATGCGTAACATTTTTCGTATGGTAGAGGAGGCAGTCTTGAGAGTTGTCCTGCATGGCAACTGTGGCGTATGTCCAGCATGGCCACTGTGGCGTATGTCCAGCAGGGCCACAGTGGCGTATGTCCTGCATGGCCACAGTGGCGTATGTCCTGCAAGCCCACTGTGGCGTAAACATAACATTTTTCGTATGGTAGAAGAGGCAGTCTTGAGAGTTGTCCTGCATGGCAACTGTGGCGTAAGTCCAGCATGGCCACTGTGGCGTATGTCCAGCAGGGCCACAGTGGCGTATGTCCAGCATGGCAACTGTGACGTATGTCCAGCAGGGCCACTGTGGCGTATGTCCAGCAGGGCCACAGTGGCGTATGTCCTGCATGGCCACTGTGGCGTATGCGTAACATTTTTCGTATGGTAGAGGAGGCAGTCTTGAGAGTTGTCCTGCATGGCAACTGTGGCGTATGTCCAGCATGGCCACTGTGGCGTATGTCCAGCAGGGCCACAGTGGCGTATGTCCTGCATGGCCACTGTGGCGTATGCGTAACATTTTTCGTATGGTAGAGGAGGCAGTCTTGAGAGTTGTCCTGCATGGCAACTGTGGCGTATGTCCAGCATGGCCACTGTGGCGTATGTCCAGCAGGGCCACAGTGGCGTATGTCCTGCATGGCCACTGTGGCGTATGCGTAAAATTTTTCGTATGGTAGAGGAGGCAGTCTTGAGAGTTGTCCTGCAGGGCCACAGTGGCGTATGTCCTGCATGGCCACTGTGGCGTATGCGTAACATTTTTCGTATGGTAGAGGAGGCAGTCTTGAGAGTTGTCCTGCATGGCAACTGTGGCGTACGTCCAGCATGGCCACTGTGGCGTATGTCCTGCAGGGCCACTGCGGCGTATGTCCTGCATGGCCACTGTGGCGTATGTCCTGCAAGGACACAGTGGCGTATGTCCTGCATGGCCACTGTGGCGTATGCGTAACATTTTTCGTATGGTAGAGGAGGCAGTCTTGAGAGTTGTCCTGCATGGCAACTGTGGCGTACGTCCAGCATGGCCACTGTGGCGTATGTCCAGCAGAGCCACAGTGGCGTATGTCCTGCATGGCCACTGTGGCGTATGTCCTGCATGGCCACAGTGGCGTATGTCCTGCATGGCCACTGTGGCGTATGTCCTGCAGGGCCACTGCGGCGTATATCCAGCATGGCCACTGTGGCGTATGCGTTACATTTTTCGTATGGTAGAGCAGGCAGTCTTGAGAGTTGTCCTGCAGGGCCACAGTGGCGTACGTGCAGCATGGCCACTGTGGCGTATATCCTGCAGGGCCACTGCGGCGTATGACCAGCAGGGCCACAGTGGCGTATGTCCTGCATGGCCACTGTGGCGTATGCGTAACATTTTTCGTATGGTAGAGGAGGCAGTCTTGAGAGTTGTCCTGCATGGCAACTGTGGCGTACGTCCAGCATGGCCACTGTGGCGTATGTCCAGCAGAGCCACAGTGGCGTATGTCCTGCATGGCCACTGTGGCGTATGTCCTGCATTGCCACAGTGGCGTATGTCCAGCAGGGCCACAGTGGCGTATGTCCTGCATGGCCACTGTGGCGTATGTCCTGCACGGCCACTGTGGCGTATGTCCTGCATGGCCACAGTGGCGTATATCCTGCAGGGCCACTGCGGCGTATGACCAGCAGGGCCACAGTGGCGTATGTCCTGCATGGCCACTGTGGCGTATGCGTAACATTTTTCGTATGGTAGAGGAGGCAGTCTTGAGAGTTGTCCTGCATGGCAACTGTGGCGTACGTCCAGCATGGCCACTGTGGCGTATGTCCTGCAGGGCCACTGCGGCGTATGACCAGCAGGGCCACAGTGGCGTATGTCCTGCATGGCCACTGTGGCGTTTGCGTAACATTTTTCGTATGGTAGAGGAGGCAGTCTTGAGAGTTGTCCTGCATGGCAACTGTGGCGTATGTCCAGCATGGCCACTGTGGCGTATGTCCAGCAGGGCCACAGTGGCGTATGTCCTGCATGGCCACTGTGGCGTATGTCCTGCACGGCCACTGTGGCGTATGCGTAACATTTTTCGTATGGTAGAGCAGGCAGTCTTGAGAGTTGTCCTGCAGGGCCACAGTGGCGTATGTCCTGCATGGCCACTGTGGCGTATGCGTAACATTTTTCGTATGGTAGAGGAGGCAGTCTTGAGAGTTGTCCTGCATGGCAACTGTGGCGTATGTCCAGCATGGCCACTGTGGCGTATGTCCAGCAGGGCCACAGTGGCGTATGTCCTGCATGGCCACTGTGGCGTATGTCCTGCATGGCCACTGTGGCGTATGCGTAACATTTTTCGTATGGTAGAGGAGGCAGTCTTGAGAGCTGTCCAGCAGGGCCACAGTGGCGTATGTCCTGCAGGGCCACTGCGGCGTATGTCCAGCAGGGCCACAGTGGCGCATGTCCTGCATGGCCACTGTAGCGTATGCGTAACATTTTTCGTATGGTAGAGCAGGCAGTCTTGAGGTTGTCCTGCATGGCCACGGTGGCGTATGTCCAGCAGGGCCACAGTGGTGTATGTCCAGCAGGGCCACAGTAGCGTATGTCCTGCATGGCCACTGTGGCGTATGCGTAACATTTTTCGTATGGTAGAGCAGGCAGTCTTGAGAGTTGTCCTGCATGGCAACTGTGGCGTACGTCCAGCATGGCCACTGTGGCGTATGTCCTGCAGGGCCACTGCGGCGTATATCCAGCAGGGCCACAGTGGCGTATGTCCTGCATGGCCACGGTGGCGTATGTCCTGCATGGCCACGGTGGCGTATGTCCAGCAGGGCCACTGCGGCGTATATCCAGCAGGGCCACAGTGGCGTATGTCCTGCATGGCCACGGTGGCGTATGTCCTGCATGGCCACAGTGGCGTATGTCCTGCATGGCCACAGTGGCGTATGTCCTGCATGGCCACAGTGGCGTATGTCCAGCATGGCAACTGTGACGTATGTCCAGCAGGGCCACTGTGGCGTATGTCCAGCAGGGCCACAGTGGCGTATGTCCTGCATGGCCACTGTGGCGTATGTCCAGCACGACCACTGTGGCGTATGTCCAGCACGACCACAGTGGCGTATGTCCTGCATGGCCACAGTGGCGTATGTCCAGCAGGGCCACAGTGGCTTATGTCCTGCATGGCCAAGGTGGCGTATGTCCAGCAGGGCCACTGTGGCGTATGTCCAGCAGGGCCACTGTGGCGTATGTCCAGCAGGGCCACTGTGGCGTATGTCCAACAGGGCCACAGTGGCGTATGTCCTGCACGGCCACTGTGGCGTATGTCCAGCAGGGCCACAGTGGCGTATGTCCTGCATGGCCACTGTGGCGTATGTCCTGCACGGCAACTGTGGCGTATGCGTAACATTTTTCGTATGGTAGAGCAGGCAGTCTTGAGAGTTGTCCTGCAGGGCCACAGTGGCGTATGTCCTGCATGGCCACGGTGGCGTATGTCCAGCAGGGCCACAGTGGTGTATGTCCAGCAGGGCCACAGTAGCGTATGTCCTGCATGGCCACTGTGGCGTATGCGTAACATTTTTCGTATGGTAGAGCAGGCAGTCTTGAGAGTTGTCCTGCATGGCAACTGTGGCGTACGTCCAGCATGGCCACTGTGGCGTATGTCCTGCAGGGCCACTGCGGCGTATATCCAGCAGGGCCACAGTGGCGTATGTCCTGCATGGCCACGGTGGCGTATGTCCTGCATGGCCACGGTGGCGTATGTCCAGCAGGGCCACTGCGGCGTATATCCAGCAGGGCCACAGTGGCGTATGTCCTGCAAGCCCACTGTGGCGTATGCGTAACATTTTTCGTATGGTAGAGGAGACAGTCTTGAGAGCTGTCCTTCATGGCCACAGTGGCGTATGTCCAGCAGGGCCACAGTGGATGTCCTGCATGGCCACAGTGGCGTATGTCCAGCAGGGCCACAGTGGCGTATGTCCTGCACGGCCACTGTGGCGTATGCGTAACATTTTTCGTATGGTAGAGCAGGCAGTCTTGAGAGTTGTCCTGCATGGCAACTGTGGCGTACGTCCAGCATGGCCACTGTGGCGTATGTCCTGCAGGGCCACTGCGGCGTATATCCAGCAGGGCCACAGTGGCGTATGTCCTGCATGGCCACGGTGGCGTATGTTCAGCACGACCACAGTGGCGTATGTCCTGCATGGCCACAGTGGCGTATGTCCTGCATGGCCACAGTGGCGTATGTCCTGCACGGCCACTGTGGCGTATGTCCTGCATGGCAACTGTGGCGTATGTCCAGCATGGCCACTGTGGCGTATGTCCAGCAGGGCCACTGTGGCGTATGTCCAGCAGGGTCCAGCACGACCACAGTGGCGTATGTCCTGCATGGCCACAGTGGCGTATGTCCTGCATGGCCACAGTGGCGTATGTCCTGCACGGCCACTGTGGCGTATGTCCTGCATGGCAACTGTGGCGTATGTCCAGCATGGCCACTGTGGCGTATGTCCAGCAGGGCCACAGTGGCGTATGTCCTGCATGGCCACTGTGGCGTATGTCCTGCACGGCCACTGTGGCGTATGCGTAACATTTTTCGTATGGTAGAGCAGGCAGTCTTGAGAGTTGTCCTGCAGGGCCACAGTGGCGTATGTCCTGCATGGCCACGGTGGCGTATGTCCAGCAGGGCCACAGTGGTGTATGTCCAGCAGGGCCACAGTAGCGTATGTCCTGCATGGCCACTGTGGCGTATGCGTAACATTTTTCGTATGGTAGAGCAGGCAGTCTTGAGAGTTGTCCTGCATGGCAACTGTGGCGTACGTCCAGCATGGCCACTGTGGCGTATGTCCTGCAGGGCCACTGCGGCGTATATCCAGCAGGGCCACAGTGGCGTATGTCCTGCATGGCCACGGTGGCGTATGTCCTGCATGGCCACGGTGGCGTATGTCCAGCAGGGCCACTGCGGCGTATATCCAGCAGGGCCACAGTAGCGTATGTCCTGCAAGCCCACTGTGGCGTATGCGTAACATTTTTCGTATGGTAGAGGAGACAGTCTTGAGAGCTGTCCTTCATGGCCACAGTGGCGTATGTCCTGCATGGCCACAGTGGCGTATGTCCTGCATGGCCACAGTGGCGTATGTCCTGCATGGCCACAGTGGCGTATGTCCAGCAGGGCCACAGTGGCTTATGTCCTGCATGGCCAAGGTGGCGTATGTCCAGCAGGGCCACAGTGGCGTATGTCCAGCATGGCAACTGTTGCGTAAGTCCAGCATGGCCACTGTGGCGTATGTCCAGCAGGGCCACTCTCGCGTATGTCCAACATGGCCACTGCGGCGTATGTCCAGCAGGGCCACAGTGGATGTCCTGCATGGCCACAGTGGCGTATGTCCAGCAGGGCCACAGTGGCGTATGTCCTGCACGGCCACTGTGGCGTATGCGTAACATTTTTCGTATGGTAGAGGAGACAGTCTTGAGAGCTGTCCTTCATGGCCACAGTGGCGTATGTCCTGCAGCGCCACTGCGGTGTATGTCCAGCAGGGCCACAGTGGCGTATGTCCTGCAAGCCCACTGTGGCGTTTGCGTAACATTTTTCGTATGGTAGAGGAGACAGTCTTGAGAGCTGTCCTTCATGGCCACAGTGGCGTATGTCCAGCACGACCACAGTGGCGTATGTCCTGCACGGCCACTGTGGCGTATGTCCTGCATGGCCACAGTGGCGTATGTCCTGCACGGCCACTGTGGCGTATGTCCAGCAGGGCCACAGTGGCGTATGTCCTGCATGGCCACAGTGGCGTATGTCCTGCATGGCCACAGTGGCGTATGTCCAGCAGGGCCACAGTGGCGTATGTCCTGCACGGCCACTGTGGCGTATGCGTAACATTTTTCGTATGGTAGAGCAGGCAGTCTTGAGAGTTGTCCTGCATGGCAACTGTGGCGTACGTCCAGCATGGCCACTGTGGCGTATGTCCTATAGGGCCACTGCGGCGTATATCCAGCAGGGCCACAGTGGCGTATGTCCTGCAGGGCCACAGTGGTGTATGTCCAGCAGGGCCACAGTGGCGTATGTCCTGCATGGCCACTGTGGCGTATGCGTAACATTTTTCGTATGGTAGAGGAGACAGTCTTGAGAGCTGTCCTTCATGGCCACAGTGGCGTATGTCCTGCATGGCCACAGTGGCGTATGTCCTGCATGGCCACTGTGGCGTATGCGTAACATTTTTCGTATGGTAGAGGAGACAGTCTTGAGAGCTGTCCTTCATGGCCACAGTGGCGTATGTCCTGCAGCGCCACTGCGGTGTATGTCCAGCAGGGCCACAGTGGCGTATGTCCTGCAAGCCCACTGTGGCGTTTGCGTAACATTTTTCGTATGGTAGAGGAGACAGTCTTGAGAGCTGTCCTTCATGGCCACAGTGGCGTATGTCCAGCACGACCACAGTGGCGTATGTCCTGCATGGCCACAGTGGCGTATGTCCTGCAGCGCCACTGTGGCGTATGTCCTGCAGCGCCACTGTGGCGTATGTCCAGCAGGGCCACAGTGGCGTATGTCCTGCATGGCCACAGTGGCGTATGTCCTGCATGGCCACTGTGGCGTATGTCCTGCACGGCCACTGTGGCGTATGTCCAGCAGGGCCACAGTGGCGTATGTCCTGCATGGCCACAGTGGCGTATGTCCTGCATGGCCACAGTGGCGTATGTCCAGCAGGGCCACAGTGGCGTATGTCCTGCACGGCCACTGTGGCGTATGCGTAACATTTTTCGTATGGTAGAGCAGGCAGTCTTGAGAGTTGTCCTGCATGGCAACTGTGGCGTATGCGTAACATTTTTCGTATGGTAGAGCAGGCAGTCTTGAGAGTTGTCCTGCATGGCAACTGTGGCGTATGCGTAACATTTTTCGTATGGTAGAGCAGGCAGTCTTGAGAGTTGTCCTGCATGGCAACTGTGGCGTACGTCCAGCATGGCCACTGTTGCGTATGTCCTGCAGGGCCACAGTGGTGTATGTTCAGCAGGGCCACAGTGGCGTATGTCCAGCAGGGCCACAGTGGCGTTTGTCCTGCATGGCCACTGTGGCGTATGTCCAGCAGGGCCACTGTGGCGTATGTCCAGCAGGGCCACAGTGGTGTATGTCCAGCAGGGCCACAGTGGCGTATGTCCTGCATGGCCACTGTGGCGTATGCGTAACATTTTTCGTATGGTAGAGGAGACAGTCTTGAGAGCTGTCCTTCATGGCCACAGTGGCGTATGTCCTGCAGCGCCACTGCGGTGTATGTCCAGCAGGGCCACAGTGGCGTATGTCCTGCAAGCCCACTGTGGCGTTTGCGTAACATTTTTCGTATGGTAGAGGAGACAGTCTTGAGAGCTGTTCTTCATGGCCACAGTGGCGTATGTCCTGCATGGCCACAGTGGCGTATGTCCTGCATGGCCACAGTGGCGTATGTCCAGCAGGGCCACAGTGGCGTATGTCCTGCATGGCAACTGTGACGTATGTCCAGCAGGGCCACTGTGGCGTATGTCCAGCAGGGCCACAGTGGCGTATGTCCTGCATGGCCACTGTGGCGTATGTCCAGCACGACCACAGTGGCGTATGTCCTGCATGGCCACAGTGGCGTATGTCCTGCAGCGCCACTGTGGCGTATGTCCAGCAGGGCCACAGTGGCGTATGTCCTGCATGGCCACAGTGGCGTATGTCCAGCAGGGCCACAGTGGCGTATGTCCTGCACGGCCACTGTGGCGTATGCGTAACATTTTTCGTATGGTAGAGCAGGCAGTCTTGAGAGTTGTCCTGCATGGCAACTGTGGCGTAAGTCCAGCATGGCCACTGCGGCGTATGTCCAGCAGGGCCACAGTGGCGTATGTCCTGCATGGCCACAGTGGCGTATGTCCAGCAGGGCCACAGTGGCGTATGTCCTGCACGGCCACTGTGGCGTATGCGTAACATTTTTCGTATGGTAGAGCAGGCAGTCTTGAGAGTTGTCCTGCATGGCAACTGTGGCGTACGTCCAGCATGGCCACTGTGGCGTATGTCCTGCATGGCCACTGTAGCGTATGCGTAACATTTTTCGTATGGTAGAGCAGGCAGTCTTGAGAGTTGTCCTGCATGGCAACTGTGGCGTAAGTCCAGCATGGCCACTGTGGCGTATGTCCAGCAGGGCCACTGTGGCGTATGTCCTGCATGGCCACAGTGGCGTATGTCCAGCAGGGCCACAGTGGCGTATGTCCTGCACGGCCACTGTGGCGTATGCGTAACATTTTTCGTATGGTAGAGCAGGCAGTCTTGAGAGTTGTCCTGCATGGCAACTGTGGCGTACGTCCAGCATGGCCACTGTGGCGTATGTCCTGCAGGGCCACTGCGGCGTATATCCAGCAGGGCCACAGTAGCGTATGTCCTGCATGGCCACTGTAGCGTATGCGTAACATTTTTCGTATGGTAGAGCAGGCAGTCTTGAGAGTTGTCCTGCATGGCAACTGTGGCGTAAGTCCAGCATGGCCACTGTGGCGTATGTCCAGCAGGGCCACTGTGGCGTATGTCCAGCAGGGCCACAGTGGCGTATGTCCTGCAGGGCCACTGCTGCGTATGTCCAGCATGGCCAAAGTGGCTTATGTCCTGAATGGCCACGGTGGCGTATGTCCAGCAGGGCCACAGTGGCGTATGTCCTGCATGGCCACTGTAGCGTATGTCCAGCATGGCCAAAGTGGCTTATGTCCTGAATGGCCACGGTGGCGTATGTCCAGCAGGGCCACAGTGGCGTATGTCCTGCAGGGCCACTGCGGCGTATGTCCAGCATGGCCAAAGTGGCTTATGTCCTGAATGGCCACGGTGGCGTATGTCCAGCAGGGCCACAGTGGCGTATGTCCCGCATGGCCACTGTGGCGTATGCGTAACATTTTTCGTATGGTAGAGCAGGCAGTCTTGAGAGTTGTCCTGCATGGCAACTGTGGCGTACGTCCAGCATGGCCACTGTGGCGTATGTCCTGCAGGGCCACTGCGGCGTATATCCAGCAGGGCCACAGTGGCGTATGTCCTGCACGGCCACTGTGGCGTATGTCCAGCAGGGCCACAGTGGCGTATGTCCTGCAAGCCCACTGTGGCGTATGCGTAACATTTTTCGTATTGTAGAGGAGACAGTCTTGAGAGCTGTCCTTCATGGCCACAGTGGCGTATGTCCTGCAGCGCCACTGCGGTGTATGTCCAGCAGGGCCACAGTGGCGTATGTCCTGCAAGCCCACTGTGGCGTATGCGTAACATTCTTCGTATGGTAGAGGAGACAGTCTTGAGAGCTGTCCTTCATGGCCACAGTGGCGTATGTCCTGCATGGCCACAGTGGCGTATGTCCTGCATGGCCACAGTGGCGTATGTCCAGCAGGGCCACAGTGGCGTATGTCCTGCATGGCCACAGTGGCGTACGTCCAGCATGGCCACTGTGGCGTATGTCCAGCAGGGCCACAGTGGCGTATGTCCAGCATGGCAACTGTGACGTATGTCCAGCAGGGCCACTGTGGCGTATGTCCAGCAGGGCCACAGTGGCGTATGTCCTGCATGGCCACTGTGGCGTATGTCCAGCACGACCACAGTGGCGTATGTCCTGCAGCGCCACTGCGGTGTATGTCCAGCAGGGCCACAGTGGCGTATGTCCTGCAAGCCCACTGTGGCGTATGCGTAACATTCTTCGTATGGTAGAGGAGACAGTCTTGAGAGCTGTCCTTCATGGCCACAGTGGCGTATGTCCTGCATGGCCACAGTGGCGTATGTCCTGCATGGCCACAGTGGCGTATGTCCAGCAGGGCCACAGTGGCGTATGTCCTGCATGGCCACAGTGGCGTACGTCCAGCATGGCCACTGTGGCGTATGTCCAGCAGGGCCACAGTGGCGTATGTCCAGCATGGCAACTGTGACGTATGTCCAGCAGGGCCACTGTGGCGTATGTCCAGCAGGGCCACAGTGGCGTATGTCCTGCATGGCCACTGTGGCGTATGTCCAGCACGACCACAGTGGCGTATGTCCTGCATGGCCACAGTGGCGTATGTCCTGCAGCGCCACTGTGGCGTATGTCCAGCAGGGCCACAGTGGCTTATGTCCTGCATGGCCAAGGTGGCGTATGTCCAGCAGGGCCACAGTGGCGTATGTCCTGCATGGCAACAGTGGCGTATGTCCTGCATTTCCACTGTGGCGTAAGCATAACATTTTTCATATGGTAGAAGAGGCAGTCTTGAGAGTTGTCCTGCATGGCAACTGTGGCGTAAGTCCAGCATGGCCACTGTGGCGTATGTCCAGCAGGGCCACTGTCGCGTATGTTCAGCATGGCCACTGCGGCGAATGTCCAGCAGGGCCACAGTGGCGTATGTCCTGCACGGCCACTGTGGCGTATGCGTAACATTTTTCGTATGGTAGAGCAGGCAGTCTTGAGAGTTGTCCTGCATGGCAACTGTGGCGTATGCGTAACATTTTTCGTATGGTAGAGCAGGCAGTCTTGAGAGTTGTCCTGCATGACAACTGTGGCGTACGTCCAGCATGGCCACTGTGGCGTATGTCCTGCAGGGCCACTGCGGCGTATATCCAGCAGGGCCACAGTGGCGTATGTCCTGCATTGCCACAGTGGCGTATGTCCAGCAGGGCCACAGTGGCGTATGTCCTGCAGCGCCACTGCGGTGTATGTCCAGCAGGGCCACAGTAGCGTATGTCCTGCATGGCCACTGTAGCGTATGCGTAACATTTTTCGTATGGTAGAGCAGGCAGTCTTGAGAGTTATCCTGCATGGCAACTGTGGCGTAAGTCCAGCATGGCCACTGTGGCGTATGTCCAGCAGGGCCACTGTGGCGTATGTCCAGCAGGGCCACAGTGGCGTATGTCCTGCAGGGCCACTGCTGCGTATGTCCAGCATGGCCAAAGTGGCTTATGTCCTGAATGGCCACGGTGGCGTATGTCCAGCAGGGCCACAGTGGCGTATGTTCAGCAGGGCCACAGTGGCGTATGCCCAGCAGGGCCACTGTAGCGTATGTCCAGCATGGCCAAAGTGGCTTATGTCCTGAATGGCCACGGTGGCGTATGTCCAGCAGGGCCACAGTGGCGTATGTCCTGCAGGGCCACTGCGGCGTATGTCCAGCATGGCCAAAGTGGCTTATGTCCTGAATGGCCACGGTGGCGTATGTCCAGCAGGGCCACAGTGGCGTATGTCCCGCATGGCCACTGTGGCGTATGCGTAACATTTTTCGTATGGTAGAGCAGGCAGTCTTGAGAGTTGTCCTGCATGGCAACTGTGGCGTACGTCCAGCATGGCCACTGTGGCGTATGTCCTGCAGGGCCACTGCGGCGTATATCCAGCAGGGCCACAGTGGCGTATGTCCTGCACGGCCACTGTGGCGTATGTCCAGCAGGGCCACAGTGGCGTATGTCCTGCACGGCCACTGTGGCGTATGCGTAACATTTTTCGTATGGTAGAGCAGGCAGTCTTGAGAGTTGTCCTGCATGGCAACTGTGGCGTATGCGTAACATTTTTCGTATGGTAGAGCAGGCAGTCTTGAGAGTTGTCCTGCATGACAACTGTGGCGTACGTCCAGCATGGCCACTGTGGCGTATGTCCTGCAGGGCCACTGTCGCGTATGTCCAGCATGGCCACTGCGGCGAATGTCCAGCAGGGCCACAGTGGCGTATGTCCTGCACGGCCACTGTGGCGTATGCGTAACATTTTTCGTATGGTAGAGCAGGCAGTCTTGAGAGTTGTCCTGCATGGCAACTGTGGCGTATGCGTAACATTTTTCGTATGGTAGAGCAGGCAGTCTTGAGAGTTGTCCTGCATGACAACTGTGGCGTACGTCCAGCATGGCCACTGTGGCGTATGTCCTGCAGGGCCACTGCGGCGTATATCCAGCAGGGCCACAGTGGCGTATGTCCTGCATTGCCACAGTGGCGTATGTCCAGCAGGGCCACAGTGGCGTATGTCCTGCAGCGCCACTGCGGTGTATGTCCAGCAGGGCCACAGTGGCGTATGTCCTGCAAGCCCACTGTGGCGTATGCGTAACATTCTTCGTATGGTAGAGGAGACAGTCTTGAGAGCTGTCCTTCATGGCCACAGTGGCGTATGTCCTGCATGGCCACAGTGGCGTATGTCCAGCAGGGCCACTGTGGCGTATGTCCAGCAGGGCCACAGTGGCGTATGCGTAACATTTTTCGTATGGTAGAGCAGGCAGTCTTGAGAGCTGTCCTGCATGGCCACGGTGGCGTATGTTCAGCAGGGCCACTGTGGCGTACGTCCAGCAGGGCCACAGTGGCGTTTGCCAGCAGGGCCACAGTGGCGTATGTCCTGCAGGGCCACTGCGGCGTATGTCCAGCATGGCCACGGTGGCGTATGTCCAGCAGGGCCACAGTGGCGTATGTCCAGCAGGGCCACAGTGGCGTATGTCCTGCATGGCCACTGTGGCGTATGCGTAACATTTTTCGTATGGTAGAGCAGGCAGTCTTGAGAGCTGTCCTGCATGGCCACGGTGGCGTATGTTCAGCAGGGCCACTGTGGCGTACGTCCAGCAGGGCCACAGTGGCGTTTGCCAGCAGGGCCACAGTGGCGTATGTCCTGCATGGCCACTGTGGCGTATGCGTAACATTTTTCGTATGGTAGAGCAGGCAGTCTTGAGAGCTGTCCTGCATGGCCACGGTGGCGTATGTCCAGCAGGGCCACAGTGGCGTATGTCCTGCATGGCCACTGTGGCGTATGCGTAACATTTTTCGTATGGTTGAGCAGGCAGTCTGTAGAGTTGTCCTGCATGGCAACTGTGGCGTACGTCCAGCATGGCCACAGTGGCGTATGTCCAGCAGGGCCACAGTGGCGTATGTCCTGCATGGCCACTGTGGCGTATGCGTAACATTTTTCGTGTGGTAGAGCAGGCAGTCTGTAGAGTTGTCCTGCATGGCAACTGTGGCGTATGCGTAACATTTTTCGTATGGTAGAGCAGGCAGTCTTGAGAGTTGTCCTGCATGGCCACAGTGGCGTATGTCCTGCAGGGCCACTGTCGCGTATGTCCAGCAGGGCCACTGTGGCGTATGTCCAGCAGGGCCACAGTGGCGTATGTCCTGCATGGCCACTGTGGCGTATGCGTAACATTTTTCGTATGGTTGAGCAGGCAGTCTGTAGAGTTGTCCTGCATGGCAACTGTGGCGTATGCGTAACATTTTTCGTATGGTAGAGCAGGCAGTCTTGAGAGTTGTCCTGCATGGCAACTGTAGCGTACGTCCAGCATGGCCACTGTGGCGTTTGTCCAGCAGGGCCACTGTCGCGTATGTCCAGGAGGGCCACTGTGGCGTATGTCCAGCATGGCCACTGTGGCGTATGTCCTGCATGGCCACAGTGGCGTATTTCCAGCAGGGCCACTGTCGCGTATGTCCAGCAGGGCCACTGTGGCGTATGTCCAGCAGGGCCACAGTGGCGTATGTCCTGCAAGCCCACTGTGGCGTATGCGTAACATTTTTCGTATGGTAGAGCAGGCAGTCTTGCCACTGTGGCGTATGTCCTGCAGGGCCACTGCGGCGTATGACCAGCAGGGCCACAGTGGCGTATGTCCTGCATGGCCACTGTGGCGTATGCGTAACATTTTTCGTATGGAAGAGCAGGCAGTCTTGAGAGTTGTCCTGCATGGCCACAGTGGCTAGGTCCAGCAGGGCCACAGTGGCGTATGTCCAATATGGCCACAGTGGCGTATGTCCAGCAGGGCCACAGTGGCGTATGTCCAGCATGGCCACAGTGGCGTATGTCCAGCAGGGCCACTGTGGCGTATGTCCAGCAGGGCCACAGTGGCGTATGTCCTGCATGGCCACTGTGGCGTATGCGTAACATTTTTCGTATGGTAGAGCAGGCAGTCTTGAGAGTTGTCCTGCATGGCAACTGTGGCGTACGTCCAGCATGGCCACTGTGGCGTTTGTCCAGCAGGGCCACTGTCGCGTATGTCCAGCAGGGCCACTGTGGCGTATGTCCAGCAGGGCCACAGTGGCGTATGTCCTGCAAGCCCACTGTGGCGTATGCGTAACATTTTTCGTATGGTAGAGGAGGCAGTCTTGAGAGTTGTCCTGCATGGCCACAGTGGCGTATGTCCTGCATGGCCACAGTGGCGTATGTCCAGCAGGGCCACAGTGGCGTATGTCCAGCATGGCCACAGTGGCGTATGTCCTGCAGGGCCACTGCGGCGTATATCCAGCAGGGCCACAGTGGCGTATGTCCTGCACGGCCACTGTGGCGTATGCGTAACATTTTTCGTATGGTAGAGGAGGCAGTCTTGAGAGTTGTCCTGCATGGCAACTGTGGCGTACGTCCAGCATGGCCACTGTGGCGTTTGTCCAGCAGGGCCACTGTCGCGTATGTCCAGGAGGGTCACTGTGGCGTATGTCCAGCAGGGCCACAGTGGCGTATGTCCTGCAAGCCCACTGTGGCGTATGCGTAACATTTTTCGTATGGTAGAGCAGGCAGTCTTGCCACTGTGGCGTATGTCCTGCAGGGCCACTGCGGCGTATGACCAGCAGGGCCACTGTGGCGTATGTCCTGCATGGCCACTGTGGCGTATGCGTAACATTTTTCGTATGGAAGAGCAGGCAGTCTTGAGAGTTGTCCTGCATGGCAACTGTGGCGTACGTCCAGCATGGCCACTGTGGCGTATGTCCTGCATGGCCACAGTGGCGTAGGTCCAGCAGGGCCACAGTGGCGTATGTCCAGCATGGCCACAGTGGCGTATGTCCAGCAGGGCCACAGTGGCGTATGTCCTGCATGGCCACTGTGGCGTATGCGTAACATTTTTCGTATGGTAGAGCAGGCAGTCTGTAGAGTTGTCCTGCATGGCAACTGTGGCGTATGCGTAACATTTTTCGTATGGTAGAGCAGGCAGTCTTGAGAGTTGTCCTGCATGGCCACAGTGGCGTATGTCCTGCATGGCCACAGTGGCGTATGTCCAGCAGGGCCACAGTGGCGTATGTCCAGCATGGCCACAGTGGCGTATGTCCTGCAGGGCCACTGCGGCGTATATCCAGCAGGGCCACAGTGGCGTATGTCCTGCACGGCCACTGTGGCGTATGCGTAACATTTTTCGTATGGTAGAGGAGGCAGTCTTGAGAGTTGTCCTGCATGGCCACAGTGGCGTATGTCCTGCATGGCCACAGTGGCGTATGTCCAGCAGGGCCACAGTGGCGTATGTCCAGCATGGCCACAGTGGCGTATGTCCTGCAGGGCCACTGCGGCGTATATCCAGCAGGGCCACAGTGGCGTATGTCCTGCACGGCCACTGTGGCGTATGCGTAACATTTTTCGTATGGTAGAGGAGGCAGTCTTGAGAGTTGTCCTGCATGGCCACAGTGGCGTATGTCCTGCATGGCCACAGTGGCGTATGTCCAGCATGGCCACTGTGGCGTATGTCCAGCATGGCCACAGTGGCGTATGTCCTGCAGGGCCACTGCGGCGTATATCCAGCAGGGCCACAGTGGCGTATGTCCTGCACGGCCACTGTGGCGTATGCGTAACATTTTTCGTATGGTAGAGGAGGCAGTCTTGAGAGTTGTCCTGCATGGCAACTGTGGCGTACGTCCATCATGGCCTCTGTGGCGTATGTCCAGCAGGGCCACTGTCGCGTATGTCCAGCAGGGCCACTGTGGCGTATGTCCAGCAGGGCCACAGTGGCGTATGTCCTGCAAGCCCACTGTGGCGTATGCGTAACATTTTTCGTATGGTAGAGCAGGCAGTCTTGCCACTGTGGCGTATGTCCTGCAGGGCCACTGCGGCGTATGACCAGCAGGGCCACAGTGGCGTATGTCCTGCATGGCCACTGTGGCATATGCGTAACATTTTTCGTATGGAAGAGCAGGCAGTCTTGAGAGTTGTCCTGCATGGCAACTGTGGCGTACGTCCAGCATGGCCACTGTGGCGTATGTCATGCATGGCCACAGTGGCGTAGGTCCAGCAGGGCCACAGTGGCGTATGTCCAGCATGGCCACAGTGGCGTATGTCCAGCAGGGCCACAGTGGCGTATGTCCTGCATGGCCACTGTGGCGTATGCGTAACATTTTTCGTATGGTAGAGCAGGCAGTCTTGAGAGTTGTCCTGCATGGCAACTGTGGCGTATGCGTAACATTTTTCGTATGGTAGAGCAGGCAGTCTTGAGAGTTGTCCTGCATGGCAACTGTGGCGTACGTCCAGCATGGCCACAGTGGCGTATGTCCAGCAGGGCCACAGTGGCGTATGTCCTGCATGGCCACTGTGGCGTATGCGTAACATTTTTCGTATGGTAGAGCAGGCAGTCTGTAGAGTTGTCCTGCATGGCAACTGTGGCGTATGCGTAACATTTTTCGTATGGTAGAGGAGGCAGTCTTGAGAGTTGTCCTGCATGGCCACAGTGGCGTACGTCCAGCATGGCCACTGTGGCGTATGTCCTGCATGGCCACAGTGGCGTAGGTCCAGCAGGGCCACAGTGGCGTATGTCCTGCATGGCCACAGTGGCGTATGTCCAGCAGGGCCACAGTGGCGTATGTCCTGCATTGCCACTGTGGCGTATGCGTAACATTTTTCGTATGGTAGAGGAGGCAGTCTTGAGAGTTGTCCTGCATGGCCACAGTGGCGTACGTCCAGCATGGCCACTGTGGCGTATGTCCTGCATGGCCACAGTGGCGTAGGTCCAGCAGGGCCACAGTGGCGTATGTCCTGCATGGCCACAGTGGCGTATGTCCAGCAGGGCCACAGTGGCGTATGTCCTGCATTGCCACTGTGGCGTATGCGTAACATTTTTCGTATGGTAGAGGAGGCAGTCTTGAGAGTTGTCCTGCATGGCCACAGTGGCGTACGTCCAGCATGGCCACTGTGGCGTATGTCCTGCATGGCCACAGTGGCGTAGGTCCAGCAGGGCCACAGTGGCGTATGTCCTGCATGGCCACAGTGGCGTATGTCCTGCATTGCCACTGTGGCGTATGTCCTGCATGGCCACAGTGGCGTAGGTCCAGCAGGGCCACAGTGGCGTATGTCCTGCATGGCCACAGTGGCGTATGTCCAGCAGGGCCACAGTGGCGTATGTCCTGCATTGCCACTGTGGCGTATGCGTAACATTTTTCGTATTTTAGAGGAGACAGTCTTGAGAGTTGTCCTGCATGGCCACAGTGGCGTACGTCCAGCATGGCCACTGTGGCGTATGTCCTGCATGGCCACAGTGGCGTAGGTCCAGCAGGGCCACAGTGGCGTATGTCCTGCATGGCCACAGTGGCGTATGTCCTGCATGGCCACAGTGGCGTAGGTCCAGCAGGGCCACAGTGGCGTATGTCCTGCATGGCCACAGTGGCGTATGTCCAGCAGGGCCACAGTGGCGTATGTCCTGCATGGCCACTGTGGCGTATGCGTAACATTTTTCGTATGGTAGAGCAGGCAGTCTGTAGAGTTGTCCTGCATGGCAACTGTGGCGTATGCGTAACATTTTTCGTATTTTAGAGGAGACAGTCTTGAGAGCTGTCCTTCATGGCCACAGTGGCGTATGTCCTGCATGGCCACTGTGGCGTACGTCCAGCATGGCCACTGTGGCGTATGTCCTGCAGGGCCACTGCGGCGTATATCCAGCAGGGCCACAGTGGCGTATGTCCTGCACGGCCACTGTGGCGTATGCGTAACATTTTTCGTATGGTAGAGGAGGCAGTCTTGAGAGTTGTCCTGCATGGCCACAGTGGCGTATGTCCAGCAGGGCCACAGTGGCGTATGTCCAGCATGGCCACAGTGGCGTATGTCCAGCAGGGCCACAGTGGCGTATGTCCAGCATGGCCACAGTGGCGTATGTCCTGCATGGCCACAGTGGCGTATGTCCAGCAGGGCCACAGTGGCGTATGTCCAGCATGGCCACAGTGGCGTATGTCCAGCAGGGCCACTGTGGCGTATGCGTAACATTTTTCGTATGGAAGAGCAGGCAGTCTTGAGAGTTGTCCTGCATGGCAACTGTGGCGTACGTCCAGCATGGCCACTGTGGCGTATGTCCTGCATGGCCACAGTGGCGTAGGTCCAGCAGGGCCACAGTGGCGTATGTCCAGCATGGCCACAGTGGCGTATGTCCAGCAGGGCCACAGTGGCGTATGTCCAGCAGGGCCACAGTGGCGTATGTCCTGCATGGCCACTGTGGCGTATGCGTAACATTTTTCGTATGGTAGAGCAGGCAGTCTGTAGAGTTGTCCTGCATGGCAACTGTGGCGTACGTCCAGCATGGCCACTGCGGCGTATGTCCAGCAGGGCCACTGTGGCGTACGTCCAGCATGGCCACTGTGGCGTATGTCCAGCAGGGCCACTGTGGCGTACGTCCAGCATGGCCACTGTGGCGTATGTCCAGCAGGGCCACTGTGGCGTACGTCCAGCATGGCCACTGTGGCGTATGTCCAGCAGGGCCACTGTGGCGTACGTCCAGCATGGCCACTGTGGCGTATGTTCAGCAGGGCCACTGTGGCGTACGTCCAGCATGGCCACAGTGGCGTATGTACAGCAGGGCCACAGTGGCGTGTGTCGGCCACTGTGGCGTATGCGTAACATTTTTCGTATGGTAGAGGAGGCAGTCTTGAGAGCTTTCCTGCATGGCCACGGTGGCATTTGTTCAGCAGGGCCACTGTGGCGTACGTCCAGCATGGCCACTGTGGCGTATGTCCAACAGGGCCACAGTGGCGTATGTCCTGCACGGCCACTGTGGCGTATGCGTAACATTTTTCGTATGGTAGTGGCCATGCTGGACGTATGCCACCGTGGCCATGCAGGACAGCTCTCAGGACTGCCTCCTCTACCATACGAAAAATGTTACGCATACGCCACAGTGGCCATGCAGGACATGCGCCACTGTGGCCCTGCTGGACATACGCCACTGTGGCCCTGCTGGACATACGCCACAGTGGCCATGCTGGACGTACGCCACAGTTGCCATGCAGGACAGCTCTCAAGACTGCCTCCTCTACCATACGAAAAATGTTACGCATACGCCACAGTGGCCGACACACGCCACTGTGGCCCTGCTGTACATACGCCACTGTGGCCCTGCTGGACATTCGAAAATGTGGCCATGCAGGACATACGCCACAGTGGCCATGCTGGACATACGCCACAGTGGCCCTGCTGGACATACGCCACAGTGGCCATGCTGGACGTACGCCACAGTGGCCCTGCTAGACATACGCCACAGTGGCCATGCTGGACGTACGCCACAGTTGCCATGCAGGACAGCTCTCAAGACTGCCTCCTCTACCATACGAAAAATGTTACGCATACGCCACAGTGGCCATGCAGGACATACGCCACTGTGGCCCTGCTGGACATACGCCACTGTGGCCCTGCTGGACATACGCCACTGTGGCCATGCTGGACGTACGCCACAGTGGCCCTGCTGAACAAATGCCACCGTGGCCATGCAGGACAGCTCTCAAGACTGCCTCCTCTGTGGCGTATGTCCTGCAAGCCCACTGTGGCGTATGCGTAACATTTTTCGTATGGTAGAGCAGGCAGTCTTGCCACTGTGGCGTATGTCCTGCATGGCCACTGTGGCGTATGCGTAACATTTTTCGTATGGAAGAGCAGGCAGTCTTGAGAGTTGTCCTGCATGGCAACTGTGGCGTACGTCCAGCATGGCCACTGTGGCGTATGTCCTGCATGGCCACAGTGGCGTAGGTCCAGCAGGGCCACAGTGGCGTATGTTCAGCATGGCCACAGTGGCGTATGTCCAGCAGGGCCACAGTGGCGTATGTCCAGCAGGGCCACAGTGGCGTATGTCCTGCATGGCCACTGTGGCGTATGCGTAACATTTTTCGTATGGTAGAGCAGGCAGTCTGTAGAGTTGTCCTGCATGGCAACTGTGGCATATGCGTAACATTTTTCGTATGGTAGAGGAGGCAGTCTTGAGAGCTGTCCTGCATGGCCACTGTGGCATATGCCCAGCAGGGCCACTGTGGCGTATGTCCTGCATGGCCACTGTAGCGTATGCGTAACATTTTTCGTATGGTAGAGAAGGCAGACTTGAGAGCTGTCCAGCAGGGCCTCTGTGGCGTACGTCCAGCATGGCCACTGTGGCGTATGTCCAGCAGGGCCACAGTGGCGTATGCCCTGCAGGGCCACAGTGGCATTTCAGGACATCTGAATTTTTGGCTACTTTTGTATAGCTAGCATCGTCGTGTAGGAGCGTTTTGTCAGGTAATCCTCCAACTGCCATATCTGCCCTATTAGACCTATCTAGGACTTAAAAACAACTTTGGTGATGTGTCCGTGTGTGTATTAACAGAATCCGATGCGTTGGAGCGCATTTCAGATGGGAAGCTGTTCAGAAGACCAATTCAGTTGCTTTATACTCTTTTAAGTTCAGAACACGTGTCTCGTGGGAGCTCCACCATGTCAAGGACAAAGGTGTCAGCAGACAAACAGAGAAATTGCTTTCATCCTCTTCCGCTCTGGTAGACGTTCGTGCGACGTACGATCACATCTCAAGGTCGACACACAACGGACATGCCGCAGCACAATGGCATACACCAGCTGATAACATCAAAGTCCTACGGAGTAACTGTACTCAACAGCAATTTAAATCTAAATCCTACACACAGTGACTGCCAAGTCCCATTCACAATGCGCTTTAGGAAATTTAATTTCGTAAATGGAGAGACAAAGGTCTATGCGGATTCGTGCTCCCAGTGGTGTCTAAAAATATCCTTGTGTGGACGTGTCGCACTCAAATGGATGTGATTTTGTCGTGCATTTTATCCATCCCGCTGTGATTGACGGCGTGTCATCGGAATACGGTCGCTCTACGTTCAGCAGGAGTCTGTGGGGCATTCCTCTCCTATCTATCTATCGTTCCACGCTGTGCTGCCAAGTGTGAGGGGGAGGTGGGTGTCTTGGCTGAAGTGCTTCGTCCCACGCGTGTTTCTGCGGGTGAATGTTCGTATTCCATCCCAACGCCTCTCATGCCTCTGATACAGCCAATTCCCAGATGGATGGAGATGTGGCAGGTTGAAGTGCAGATGACTCGAAATCGGTTTTTTCAACGTGGGATGTCTCATTCAATTGTTTCAGTATTCAGTCGTGTCGGTTGTGACGGTTGTTCACTGGAGCAACTGGGTAAATGTTCAATCGATCGAAATTGCTGTCATTCTTTTAAAGCATTCAAGGTCATTTGAGATGTAAATAGCAGGCAAGTGTTGTTCCATTGTGAGTAGATGCCTGGCTTGGGAACGTTTGATTATAGTTGACACACTGTGGTGCCCGTGCTGTTTCGGAACCTGTGGTATCCTACAACGGCACGTTGGGAAAGCGTGACAATGTCAATGCGTTGGACTGATTTGTGGAAGATACCGTCTTCCGTGTTCACAGCTGCCCGCCGCACTATCTTCTCCAGTAACAAATTGAAGAAATCAAACGACAGTGCATCGCCTTGTCGAAATCCGGTGCAGGTTTCAAACGGCTCGCAATTCCTTGAGCCGAACGGCATGATGCATTATTAGCATTGTGCTACACAACCTTATCAATTTTCCGGGGATCTAGAACTCGGCCATCGCACCGAATAGCGCCTTCCGTTGAATGCTGTCGTATGCGACTTTAAATCGTGCGTATCGATCTGAAACTCACTAGTCTTCTCCAGGATCTGGCTTTGTGTGACATACCAAAGTCTGTGCTCGATTTCCTCGACCGGAAGCCGCACTGGTACCTGCTAGTACCTGCTGGTATTGTGCTAGTTTCTTCCTGTCACGAACGTTCAGTTGATTGAGGTCCTTTTCTGGCTGCGTGCGCCACCGGAGGCGTGGTCTTCCTTTACCGCGTTGTACCTCAGTATTGAAGTCGACTACTTCTCGGGCCGGAGCATTGGCCGGAATCCATTCGCTCTACATGACCTAGTCTGAGACGAGGGATTCGAACTTGTTTGACCAGATCAATGTCGCTGTAAAGCCCGTAAAGTTCGTCGTTCAGTCTCCGTTCAGTCTCCCGCAAACACCATCAGTACATACGCGACCAAAGATAATACGAAGGACTTTCCTTTCGAAGCGACCAAGAATCTCTTCTTCCGCTTTGGTTAGTGTCTATGCTTCTGCGCCATACAGCAGGACTGGGACTATTAAAGGTCTTACATAGACATATCTTGGTTCATCGAGAGGTGGCTTTATTCCTCAGTTGATTTACAAGCCCAAAAACACAGCAATTGGCAAGCGTGATCCCTCGTTTTAGCTTTGCGGTGGTGTCATTGTTCGCGTTAACTTCAGGGCCTAGGAGACAAAGTCCTTCACTACTTGGAAGTTATAGATATCCCTAGTAATGTTTTGTCCAAGACGTCGGTATTCAACCTTGCTGTTGTTGTCCGCAAAATCCATCTTCACCGTTTTCTCACGAGCGCCCCACTGACAGCCCGTAGTTCTGATGATGTCAATATCCGATTAGTGCGGTGCAAAATGGCTTTAGACATTCGCACAGTTCTCTGGACAGGATCATGCCGGCGACGTTGAGCAGGGATATGCCTCTGTAATTGTTGCAAGAGGTAGGATCACCTTTTTGAGGATGGGCATGCTTACGTCTTCCCAAATTCTGAAGATGAGCTGGGCGATGCTCCCCTACATCCCCACCGGCCTTGAAGAGCTCTGGTGGTAAGATCTCCAACTGAGCCTGCCACTTCAAGCCTAGATAGGAGGACGACTTCATCGACTAGAGTAGGGATTTCTTGATTCCCTATCACTCTCTCCTGGTCAGACCCTTTAATCAGCTGTGCTGTGGAAGTGCTGCCTTAATGCATACACTATTCCCTGCATGAACAAAAATGCTCCAGCAAGGAGGGTCTTCGAATCCGAGCCTCCTGGTTCGAGAAGGGAAGGATGACCGAACGTCCGCTATAAAGACCAAGTAATCGCGGATGCAAGACAGATCGGTTGATTGCAAGCAGCGTATACAGAACCGTCAGAAATGGTAAGCAGCTATTACTCAGGCTCGGACCCTGCATGGAACGCCAGCCTGTTAATAAGTCAGTATTGCCTGCGGGTCAGTAACAAGGTTATCCTCACAGCTTCGAATAGCCTTGGTGCCTTTCCTAGAGCTAGCGGTGAAGTTTTTGGCTTTTTTAATAATGGACCCGTATTTTCTATCTATCCCTAGACTCTTCGATGTTCTTGAGCTGCGAGAGACCTTCATTTCAGTTTCTTCTCCTCCCGTCTTTTTGCTCGGTACTCCTCCTGGTTTTTCGTTGCACCGCCTTTTGGTATGCCTCGTCGGTCGTGCGTTTCTTTTGCTCACACTCGCCATCATACCACGGGTTTCTTGACGGAGGTGGTAGAAAGCCTAAAGTGGTTTCAGCCACCCCTTTTGTGGCCGAGTGGTAGTGCAACCACATACCGTTGGAGCTTATGCTCGACGTAGGCATACCGGAGAGTGTCACGTAATTGCTCTTCGTGGGCTCTGCCCATCTCCGGTGTGCTCACGTGTCCAATGTCGAGCTCTCAATCTTGTTTCTACGACGAAGTGGTCAGAGTCGACGTTTTCTGACCTGAATGTTCTTCTTCTTTTTTTACTGGTGGCGCTACAGTCTGGGGTGAACCTGGGCCTCAACCAACAAGCCTCTCCAGCTAGCATGACCATTAGCCAGCCGTCTCCAACTGGGCACACCAAGTCGATTGAGGTCCTTCACCACTTGGGTGCGCCACCTTACCCGCAGGTGTCACTATTGTCCCACAGTTTGGGAGTCGAAGACTCTTCGGGCTGCAGCAGTATTGTCCATGCGCTCTACATGGCCCAGCCATCTTAGGCGTTGAATCCGTAGACGGCTGGCTAGGCTCATGCCGCTGTACAGCCCTTACAGTTCGTGGTTGAAACTTCTTCTCCAATAACCATCAACGCAGACTGGACCAAAGATTGAACGCAGAACTTTTCTCTCGAAAAGACCACGTGCTTCATCATCCGATTTTGAGATTGTCCATGCCTGCGAACCATAGAGCAGGACAGGGATGATCAAGGTGTTGTATAATTTTAGCTTGATCCTTCGAGAGAGGTCTCTACTACTCAATTGCCTCTTGAGCCCAAAGAAACAGCGATTGGCAAGAGTTATTCTGCGTTTAATCTTGGTACTGGTGTTGTTCGTACTGTTCACTTGCGAGCCGAGGTAGACGAAGTCCTTCACTACCACGAAGTTACAGCTGCCTATGGTGACGTTCTGGCCTAGTCGTCGATGTTGTACGTCCTTTCTCGATGACAGCATATACTTCATTTTGCCCTCGTTCACCGCTAAACCCATTTTGGCCGCCTCCGATTCAATACCAGCAAACGCTTCATTGACGGGTCGCTGTGTTCTGCCAATCACGTCAATGTCATCCGCGTATGCTATCAGTTGTACGGACTTCTGGAAGATCGTGCCTCTGGTGTTGGCGTGTGAGTTTGCACGATCTTTTCCAGGATGATGTTGAAGAAATCACATGACAGCCTTTTTTGACATTGAAGGTCTTGGTGAGTTCGTTACCGACCTTGATGGAGCAGCGAGATTTCTCTATCGTCATCCTGCACAACCTGACGAGCTTGGCAGGAATGTCAAAACTAGACATGGCGTTGTATAGCTCGTCCCTATGTACGCTGTCACATGCGGCCTTGAATTCGACGAATAGGTGGTGGGTGTCGATCTGCATCTCTTGGGTTTTTTTCCAAGACCTGCCGTAATGTGAAGATTTGGTCGATGGTGGACTTCCCCGGCCTGAAACCGCACTGATAAGGACCTATCAGGTTATTGACGAGTGCTATCAGGCGCTTCTTATAGGCGATGTTGAGGAGACTTATCCCTCGGCGTAGGCGCAGTTGAAGGGGTCTCCTTTCTTATGGATCGGGCAAACGATACTGAGGTTCCACTCGTCGGGCATGCTTTCCTCCGACCATATCTTACAGATGAGTTGGTGCATGTACCTTACCAGCTCATCTCCAGCTGCCTTAAACAGTCCGTCTGCACCAGCAGCTTTATTCAACTTTAGTCTCGATATCGCTATCTTGACTTCGTCTAAGTCGGGGGAACGGAATTCTCGTTCATCATCGTCCGTTGTGTGGAGTGGATCATTTAGGTTTACTTCTTCTAAAATACTCGCCGGAAAATGCTCATCCATCTGCTCATCATTCAAGCCTCCTCCAAACTTGGTTGCCAACCCAATTTCTGCTAATTTTTCTTTTAGCTGCAGTTGCAGTTTTAGTAAAACTTCTTGCACGTGAGGTAATTTTGTTCCAATTGGTTATTCGGCCCGTACCGCAAAGTGTGTCTGAAGAATTATGAAGCTCAGTAGATGGAGAACACATTTTCTATTGCCCGAGATTTATGGCACATCAAGTGCAAGGCAAAATTCTCTCCAATGGTCACGAATAAGATCTAATATTTGTAAGCTGTATCGACCTACACAGTCGTCCACAAATTGAGTAAATGTCAGCCGTAATGAGTGATCGGTTCCGGGGTCAATTGCCTCAGACTGATCTCTTTTCCCCATGAGTTGCACTAATTATGTACTTCGAAACCACCGTCGTACACAGCGAGCGATAATTATATAATCTCGACCACCTAGGGGGAGAGACAAAGCATCAGCGGCACAGCACACATGCAAGGCATCATCGCGGCCAGTCTTATCAACTGCACAAAGACTTCTGATTTCGATTGAGCGCCTGTGCTGATTTCGTTTGAGAGCTCAGTGAAGCGGGCGTTCTCATCGCGAACGGATCGATATGTTGCCGCGGGTTCTGATTATTTTTCTCACAGCGTACGTGGAGCGCGTCTGCCTTGTTAGTGTCCCAGTAATTCTAAAATCAGTCTCACCTCTCTCAGCAGGTGTGCCTGGAGTGCGATTCACGCAGAGCCGTGTACATTGGCTGCCAAGGGCAGTCCACAGTTTCCGGCCAACTTTAGCCTTGGCGTGTCCACAGCTGCCTATCAGATCGAGGGTGGCTGGAATGCCGATGGCAAGGGACCCTCGATCTGGGACGACTTCACCCACGACTACCCCGACCAAATTGATGATCGCTCGAATGGAGACGTCGCCGCTGACTCCTATCATCGCTTCGATCAAGATCTGCAGATTCTAAAGGAGCTCAAGGTAAATGAGTGCGATTGTGTAAGCTTAACGGAGTCTGACGCGAGAGGTCGACTGTGAATGAAATTCGCTTATCTCCTCGTGCAGCGAACGAGACGTCGAATCTATTTTCGGACTGTTGTCGCATTTTGTATACATCTCCGGCTCTTGATTCTGTTTTTCAGGTCAACCACTACCGCTTCTCGATTTCCTGGCCTCGGATCTTCCCGAACGGAGACATTTCGTCAAGGAATCAGAAGGGAATCGACTACTACAATGACGTCATCGACAAGCTCTTAGCGAATGGCATCGAACCCATGGTCACCATGTTCCACTACGACCTGCCGTCGGAGATTCAGAAGATCGGTGGCTTCGCCAACTCGCTCCTCATCGACCAGTTCACCACCTATGCTACCGAGCTGTTCGAAACCTATGGCGACAGGGTAAGACAGCTGCCTTCAACCAGATGCACAAGTTCCCCCAAGTCTCTCTTGCCAGGTTAAGTCGTGGATAACCTTCAATGAACCATTCGACTACTGCATCCCCGGGTACGGAAACGCAAACTACCCCCCGCGAGTGCATGCGCCAGGTGTGGCCGACTACCTGTGCATGGACAACACTCTGAAGGCACACGCAGCTGCGTACAAGGTCTACAGATCCCGGTTCCGTGAGACCCAACGTGGCAAAGTGGGCATAACTATCAGCAGCCGGTTCGTGTTCTCAAAAACAAATGACAGTCTCATTGTTGACCGTGGAATGGCGTACAGTGTAAGTTACTCCCCTTGGGAGTTGCTGACGAACGGCTTCATGTGATCTCCTCCAGTTAGGTTGGCTGGCGTACCCGATCTTCAGCAAGTCTGGAGGATACCCAGAAGTGATGGTGAGGGACATCTACAGCAACAGTCTGAAGGAGGGTCGAATCCGATCGCGTCTGCCCAATCTGGAGGGACGGTGGAAGAGGTCCATCAAGAATTCCGCGGACTTCTTGGGCCTCAATTACTACACGTCACGGTACATCACTCGTGCCGCCAAGCCGAATGGAGAGAACCCGTCCTGGGATCGTGACTTCGATTGTGATCAACAAGTGGACCCCAGTTGGGTGAGGGCCAAGTCGACTTGGCTCTACTGTGTGCCTGAGGGACTTGAGGGCATTTTGAAGTGAGTAGCGACTGATGGCATCTGCTCGTGGTTTATTGTTGCATACTTTTAGGTACATTCGCCGGGAGTACGACAACGTCGAGGTCGTCATCACGGAGAATGGCTGGTCGGATGGCGGAGATCTTGTGGATGACGATAGGATTACTTATTTGCGAGTGAGTTTGATATGGTCGAAAATGAATACATGGGGAATTGATTGTCGTCAAGAGGTCCCATAAGGCGAGAAGCCCTCGGCACTATCGACTTGCGTTTGTTCATCATTTCGTTTCACTTGGTGTAGAAGCCGTCTTAGCAAGCTTTCCTTATTTGTTGCACGGTGAAGTCCCAGACTTTGTCGCCATTGTGAAGTGTGACACTTTGCATCTTGCATCTAGTCTAGTTTGATCGCAGTTTTTTTTTTTTTTGGTAATTGCTTGTTACAGCTTAACCAAACAAACAATTTCGTTATCAAGGCGTTTCTCTTGCAACATTCTTTCATGCGTTCCCATGTGCAACTATGCAACTATCAGACGTGTGAAATTCTCTTATGAGCAAAAGTTGAGGCAAAAAGTGCTACAATGTCCCAGGGTAGCAAAAACTTTTGGTCATTTGTAAAAAACGTAAAGAATTCCGCCTCGTCTTCAATTCCCACGCACATTTACAATGACATTCCAGCTGTCAGCTCTTTAGACAAAGCTAATCTGCTTGCGGCTCATTTTGCAGCTAGCTCAACACTGCCAGATTCCAATTTGTCTCCACCTATACTTGAGAGCGTTGATTTTACCATGGGACAAATCCACTTCCGCACTCGTACATTTGCAAGAGTACTGAAAGATCTCGACGTGCACAAATCCGCTGGCCCGGATGGTATTCCCCCTATACTTCTGAAGAGGTGTTCTTCTGTGCTGGCAAAACCACTGCGTAAGCTTTTTCATCTATCCTACTCTTTAGGTCTCTTTCCAAGCAGATGCAAAACAGCATTTGTCCAGCCAGTCCCTAAAAAGGGCGAATCTTCGTCACCCACCTCGTACCGACCCATAGCACTTACGTCCCTTCTTTCTAAGGTCATGGAAACGCTGATAAATCGTCAGCTTATGAAATATCTTGAATCGCGGAAGCTTCTTAATGACCGACAATATGGTTTTCGCAGCGACAGGTCCACTGGTGATCTGATAGCTTATCTCACCGAAAAGTGGAACCAATCTTTGCACAATTCAGGCGAAAGCAAGATCGTTGCGCTTGATATTTCTAAAGCGTTTGACAGAGTTTGGCATCAAGCTCTCTTGTCGAAAATGCGTGCCTATGGTATCGATGAATCTCTTCTTCTATGGATTAGAAATTACCTTTCGAACCGTTCAATTCAAGTTGTTTTGGATGGGTTCAAGTCTGATATTCACCAAATTAATGCTGGTGTTCCCCAAGGCTCAGTTCTCTCTCCGACACTCTTTCTCATTTTTATAAATGATCTCTTGTCTGCTACTTCTAATCTAATCCATTCCTTCGCTGATGACAGCACCCTTAGCTTTTCATATTCGTTCCAAGATTCACGACCCAGCCCTTCGGCCGTAGAAGTGGCTCAGACTTGGGAGGTTAATATCTCCAAAGTGAAGCTTTGAAACTAAAAGTCATAAATTCAACATTTACTTTATTTGAAAAGACTGTTTTGATATATCATTCAACGGGATGAGGCTTAGGCCTTAGGAAATATGTGTCTAGGGTGAGGGAAGGCCTTCGGGGTATTTGACCGGGTGGAACGTTAGGCTGTGGCAAACGTCTCAGCTAAGGGGCTATCTCCCACAAAATTCGCCAAGGGAGATAGAAAAAGTTATGTCGATTGAGGATATCAGGGGTGGGCTGGCGGACATTTGCCAAGAACATCAGGCACCCTCGGGTTCTTTACGAACCTAGATAGCCAAATGATGCGGTAAGGGCGTTGACTCGGCTTAGGGATGAGCTAGGTTGTTTTTAGATGGTCCAGGCTTAGGTTTAGAGGTTAGTTTAGTCGTGGATTACGATAGTTAGCTTAGCTCCGCGAGCCCTCTTCCGGTCTCTTTTTGGGGTAGAGGCACAGGCCTTGAACACTCTTTCCTTCTTCATCATTACTGTCTCTTCTCTCTTCTCTTTCCCATCTTTAGCTGTCCATCCGTAGTCTGCATAAGGGTATTCATCTCTTCTTCTCTCTTTAGCAAGCTACAGGCACGATATTTTTTTTGTTTGCAATTGGGTGGTGTACGAGGGAGGGAGCACCGTCCTACGAGCTGAGCCGTGTAACCGCAAGCGTGCCGCCGTCCTTCTCCTCGACACCGGAAGCTACCCGGATGGGCTTGGGATTCTAAAATATGGTGCAAGTGGTAATTCCCTTCCCTATTACTTCTCTAGTAATGAAGCGTTCCCATTGTTGCGATTATTATACAAAATACGATTTTTTTAATCTCCCTCACGACTGGATGGCGCAGTTGGTAGAGTGCCTGCCCCTGGTTAGCGGGGTCCCCGGTTCGTCACAGTGGAAGCAAAGTTAATAAGCTTTTATCTGATTTTCAAATCTGCCAGTCACCATTTGCCGTTGGAATCAAATTAACGGCACTGTCACTGTGGGTATGAGAATGGACCAACATGGTCTAAGTGTGCTGGTGAATTCACTAGCAGCCCGCCTACCTAACCTAACCTAATCTTCCCCACCAGCAACATGTTAGTTTGTTGTTCATCTTCGACAAACTAGGAACTGAAATCAAGAGGCGACTTTTTACAAACTGTTTTTTGTGAATCGCAAACGAGTTTTCAATCAGTAGCGTCGTGTGGGGAGTCCTATTTTATAACAGATGATATGAATTAATGTAAACTACTTGGGAAATCGTATCACTGTTCAGTTTTTTTTCAATTCCTCCGTGTGCATTGGGCAATTGCATGTGCAATATGAAAGTATATAAATTAATTCTCACGTCTTATGCTTCTTACTCCAAATCCTCCGTGTAACACTTGTGAAAGCGATGGAGGACAGACAAGACACAATTCACAAAAACAGTGAAAGTGAAACATGTCATCCATCCTCCCTGTTGAGTTGAATATCCACCTTACCACTGGCGGAGGGATAGCTATTCAGAGAAGAAGAAAACTGCTTGAGTGTTGTACTTATTCTGATTTATTTCTTAAATTTCGATTCTATTTATACAGGCAACTTGCTTAGTTCTACAAAATATTCTTTATGCACAGTTTGGTCGCTGGTTATTTGAAACCTCTTGTATTCGTCTCAGAGATAAGGGATGATCTGAAAATTGATTTCATCTGACAGCGCTTGTTCCGTGGCTGTGTATACGTGTGAGCTCTTGAGAACAGCTGTGGAACAGCTGATACACTTCTCCAGCTTAGTAATGGGGTGAATTTGAGTTCTTATTTGAAAATTCGCTCTGTGTTGGTGGATCCATGGTTTGTGTAAGAGTATTTGTGAAATACAAGGGAATACAAATACTTTTGCATTTTTCTCCGGTGGATATCTCTATTATCCCTCATCTCTGATTCGTCTGCCATCCATCGGGGGAACGTGAAAATAAATGCACTGTGTTCATATTAGTCGTTTTTGTGTATTTCACTTCTTCTTCTTCTTCTGGTGGCGCTACAGTCCGGGGTGGACCTGGGCCTCAACCAGTACGCCTCTCCAGCCGGCACGATCTTTAGCCAGCTGTCTCCAACTGCGCACACCAAGTTGATTGAAGTCCTTCTCCACTTGGGTGCGCCATCGGTTCCGAGGGCGTCCTCTTTTGCGTTGTCCCACTGATTCGGAGTCGAAGACTCTTCGGGCTGGAGCAGTGTTGTCCATGCGCTCTACATGGCCCAGCCATCTTAGGCGTTGAATCCGTAGACGCCTAACTAGGCTCATGCCGCTGTACAGCCCGTAGAGTTCGTGGTTGAAACTTCTTCTCCAATAACCATCAACGCAGACAGGACCAGAGATTGAACGCAAAACTTTTCTCTCGAAAAGACCACGTGCTTCTTCATCCGCTTTTGAGATTGCCCATGCCTGCGCAGCATAGAGCAGGACAGGGATGATCAAGGTGTTGTATAATTTTAGCTTGATCCTTCGAGAGAGGTCTCTACTACTCAATTGCCTCTTGAGTCCAAAGAAACAGCAATTGGCAAGAGTTATTCTGCGTTTAATCTCGGTACTGGTGTTGTTCTTACTGTTTATTGAGAGCCGAGGTAGACGAAGTCCTTCACTACCACGAAGTTACAGCTGCCTATGGTGACGTTCTGGCCTAGTCGTCGATGTTGTACGTCCTTTCTCGATGACAGCATATACTTCATTTTGCCCTCGTTCACCGCTAAACCCATTTTGGCGGCCTCCGCTTCAATTGACGGCTCGCTGTGTTCTGCCAATCACGTCAATGTCATCCGCGTATGCTATCAGTTGTACGGACTTCTGGAAGATCGTGCCTCTGGTGTTGGCGTGTGAGTTTGCACGATCTTTTCCAGGATGATGTTAAAGAAATCACATGACAGCGCGTCGCCTTGTCTAAAACCTTTTTTGACATTGAAGGTCTTGGTGAGTTGGTTACCGACCTTGATGAAGCAGCGAGATTTCTCTATCATCATCCTGCACAACCTGACGAGCTTGGCAGGAATGTCAAAACTAGACATGGCGTTGTATAGCTCGTCCCTATGCACGCTGTCATATGCGGCTTTGCAATCGACGAATAGGTGGTGGGTGTCGATCTGCATCTCTTGGGTTTTTTCCAGGATCTGCCGTAATGTCAAGACTTGGTCAATGGTGGGCATCCCCGGCCTGAAACCGCACTGATAAGGACCTATTAGGTTATTGACGAGTGCTATCAGGCGCTTCTTATAGGCGATGTTGAGGAGACTTATCCCTCGGCGTAGGCGCAGTCTCCTTTCTTTTGGATCGGGCAAACGATACTGAGGTTCCACTCGTCGGGTATGCTTTCCTCCGACCATATCTTACAGATGAGTTGTTGCATGTACCTTACCAGCTCATCTCCAGCTGCCTTAAACAGTCCGTCTGCACCAGCAGCTTTATTCAACTTTAGTCTCGATATCGCTATCTTGACTTCGTCTAGGTCGGAGGGACGGAATTCTCGTCGATCATCGTCAATTGCGTTGAGTGGAACATTCTGCCTGACAGCGGTATTGGAGTCTTCCTCGCCGTTTAAAAGTCTACAGAAATTATCTTGCAACATTCTCAGTATCGACTGCGAATCTACTACGAGTTGTCACTCTGCGTCACGACAGGCTTCTGTCCGAATTTTGTATCCATTGGATAGTTGTTTTATCCGTTGGAAGAACTGCCGGACATCATTTCTGCCGTAACACCTCTCCATTTCCTCGATCGCGCGCTTCTCATGCTCTTTCTTTTTCTTTTTGAGAAGCTGGTGCTCTTCCCTTCTTTTAAGTTCGTGGACGAACCGCTCCCGTTCTTCTGTCCAGCGTCGGCTTGTATGCTGCTTGCTTCGCTGAATGTGTCTGCCTACACCCGTTGTCAAACAAAGGATTTTTTCGGTTGGCGTTTTAAGACCCAGCACATCAGATGCAGCTTCTCTGATGGCGTTTTGACAACGGTTCCATAGTTGGTCGATTGTTTCGCCTGGCAGGGTTGGACTCTCTGAGAGCTTTAGGGAGACTAGATCTGCAAAGTTGCTAGCTGTCAATTGCGATTGTAGCTTTCCGACGTCAAACTGTTTTGGTCTTGCTATACTCCGTTGTGCTATCGATATCCGTGTTCTTACCTCGGCTACAACAAGGAAATAATCCGAGTCGATGTTGGCTCCTCGGAATGTTTGGACATCGAGAATGCTGCAGGAGTGTCTGACGTCAATCGCAATGTGATCAATCTGGTTGGCGGTTGATTGATCAGGAGACCGCCAGGTCCCTTTGTGGATGTTGAGGTGAATTTCACTTATGTGGGAATAAATGCGTCGTCCTCAAATTAGTTGATTGTTTGTGTGTCGCACTTTGTGGAAATTAATGCACCGTCTGCCAATTGGTTATGTTTACTGTGTCTTACATACTCCCCTTACGTGGAGCATATTTAAATCCGATTTTTTTGTTTGTTTTTTTTTTCAGAGTCACTTGCAAGCCGTCCTCAACGCAGTCAACGACGGATGCAATGTCAGCGCATACACTTTTTGGAGTTTAATCGATAATTTTGAATGGCAGAGGGGGTATACGTGAGTAGACACTTAACTCATTTGAACCTTCCAATTGAACGTAGATGTTCAAAATGTATTCAATTTCAGCGAAAAATTCGGATTATACGCCGTGAACATGAGCAGCCCAAATCGAGAACGTATACCGAAAAAGTCAGCTGGTTATTACAAAAAAGTTATTGAAACCAGAACCATTCCCAAGGATTTCAATTGAAATAAATACTTGTTTGCTGTTTTCCTGAAAATTTAATTCAATGTGGACTGGTTTGTGTTTTTTTTTGTACATTCCTGACTCGAATAAACATTCTACATTACGATTGAACGTTGTTTGCAATTTGTGGAGTAAGCCGGTCGTCATTGGAAGTACCCAGATCCACTGGTTTACTCTTCACGGAACCGAGTACGTCTCTGCGCCATTTCTGTGGTGCGGAAGGAATGTCTTGTAACCTATTTTGTGTAAAGAAAGGTCTAGATTAGGTTACCCACGTGATACCAAAGTCTCCGTCTATGCAGGTCTCCCAGGGCAGAATAACAATGGGCGCCTGGGCTCTCTCAAGGACGATGTTAGCCGCTTCGGGATCATAGAAGAAATTGAATTCGGCACTTTTCGTCGCATTTCCCTTGGCTGAAAGGAAAGATTTGAAAATATACTGATTTGTGACATGTGGCAAGGTGAGCATTGCCATTTTATCATGGAATGACTTACAACCTATAGGGAGAGGAGGCAGCTCTACCTATACACGTTGATCTACATGGCAGCCGTAGTCGATTTTAAAGCGTTGACATGCGAACCATACAGACACAAGCGTGTGTTCTTAGCCTCTGTCTTTTAACTTCTCCTCTCACCTCCAAGTGGTGAAATCAGGGAGCCTAGTACCTTCGACAGAAGTTGGGGTAAGCAACCCTAGTTTGACGTTTTTGTCGCAAACGAGAGAGACAATGCTCTGCTCTCATTTAGGATGACGGCGGAGGAGCCGGTCGTCATTGGAAAACGTTGATGAACTGCATGGAATGGCACACTAGAGGTTCACTGAATTTCGTTGCAAGCTCAAATGGCACAGGGCTGCCAGTCCAAATGTCACGTCAAAACGGATGAAATCGTCAGTACAAATCTACGGTCAAGGTTTGTGAAGCGGCTATTTTATTTATTTTTTATGCTTGCTACTACAGTCCGTGGAGGGCCAGAGCCTAGCTTCTCAGCAACCACTAGTGTCATGCGTGCTTTTTTTTTTCTCACGAGTGGAAAGGACCTACAGTTTTATGCCGACTTCGAACAGATAAGTTTGAGAACCTTTCAGGAATACAGGAATATTCTTTGAGCATTGTCACCGATTCGAAAGAGGTGGAGCCATGAATTATGAAATGGTGTAAAATTCCGTATCGAACCTGGCGCCCTCTGCGTAAGAGTTGAGGCACTAACCCGCTACGCTACGGCGAATCTATGCGTGAGTTAGCTTAGATTGTAGAAATTACAATCGTTCGAAACCTACATCAAGGTTTTGGTTAGGTTAGGTTTTGGAAGGGGAGTGTGATGATAGAACATCACTTCCACTCGGAGGCCTAAGGGCCCATTGTGAATCTCTTCATTTGAGAAAGACACCTTCTATTTACGAATCTTAGAAGATCTGATATATCCGCATTCGCTAAGTCCACAGTCTCTGTGAAGAATCTTTTATTAAGTTAGAAAAATAGCTACCAGGGGTAAACCAACGACCGTACCCTTTCGCGATCCAAAGACGATTCCCAATGCATGTCCTGCATGTCCTCTTTCATTCGAGAGGGTAATTTATGTTGATGGTTGAATCGATTGAGAAAAGGGATAATTTTTATTCCTCGTGCAATATCGCTCAACACATTGGTTCAGCGAAGCTAGGCGCCGATACTGGAGCTGGGCAGTGGCAAAGCAGATGTTGGATCGTCTCGGTCTCTTCCTCGTCACCGCAGCTCTGGCAGAGATAGCTGGATTCCGCATTCCATTTTTAAAGCATTGTTCCAATGGGGCAGTGTTCTGTGATCTCTCCGACGAGCACACGGATCGAGTTGCGGTTCTTTGTTCTGCCGTTGCTCGGGCCAAATTGATCTTGTCCTGTGACAGTCGGCTCTTGTAAGCCAGGATGAGTCGGCTTCTTTAAGTACGGAGTCGCTTATAGTCCGGTGTAGTGCACTGATCGGTGGCTGCAGTGATGCGTCCGCTTCGCTGATATCCATTTCAGACCCTTGACACTGGTCAATTCGTCCGCTCTCTCGTTCACTGTTATTGAACTGTGGCTCAGCACCCTTGTGATGGCTGATGGACCTTAGTGAGTCGCGGCAGTTACTAACGGCCCTTGATCTCGTCGTACAGGATCCAATTGACTTCAGGACAGTCAGGCTGTCAAGAAAGGTGGTGATATCTGATGGTGGGATATCGATTGTCTGAAAGTGCTTGGCTGCTTTCTCTATTGCCACAACGTCTGCTTGGAGTCTAAATGATTTCTGATTGAATGAATGCTGATTGTCTGTCCGAGAAGAATCCGACCACAGTACCTGTGTCCATTTTTGATCCGTCAGTGAAAGGATCAATGTCGTGGTCGTCGACAACGGTGCGGCATTCGAAAGCCACTTGTCCCGGAATTGATATTTTGGGGGAGAAGTTGTAGCCGCGAGTCTACTGGAACCATGTCTCTTTCCCAAGTCGTCTTTTATGTTGGTTATGCCCACCTGGCCATAGTTGGCTTGTTTCCACAGAGAGGCCTCCATAGACGGTGTAAAAATCATCTCTATGCACGCTGTCATATGCTGATTTGAAATCGATGAATAGATGGTGGGTGCTGAACTGTGAACTTCGTGGGCACTTTCCAGGATCTGCGGTAGAATGAAGATCTGGACGAATGATCGGATCGGAGGATTTATATAAACGATTTCGGCTGAGAACATAAAACGGCCAAATCCTATATTCTATGTTTAAGAGAATTATTGCCCGATAGTTGGCACAGTCGAAGGTGTCTCCTTTCTGTGCCGTCAGGTCGCTTACTTCTCGTAAATCTTAGTTGGAACTCTGAATAAACATCGCCTATACAGATTCTCAGCCCTTCAGATGGCACTGCCTTTCTGGACAAGCCCACCTAAATAAATCCCCCCCGCAGCTAAGAGCAGCCCACATTCAAGCTCCTTGAATATTGCATACACTCAATTCACAAACTCCCATTTAAGAACAAGTCATCTTTTATTTTAGTTCCTAATTATACAAAAAAAAAAGCTCAAGCGAAGCACTCCCAATCCAACTGAACTTCGGGCAAGCCAGCCGTCCATGAGATCGCCTTCCTCCAGTTATCCTTGTCGAGCACCTCAATGACACGCACATTGTTGTCCTTTCGCCGCAAATGATCCAAAACAAGTTGACCACGTGTGTGTGCACCGACCAATTCAACCGTCGCGTGATAGTCACGGATGCGCGATATCAATTTCTCGGGAAATAGGAAGGCGGCAACGAGGAGAGCATCACACACAATCCAGTTCGGGAAGGCCTTGGGTCCGAAAATAGCATTTTCCACGAAGTTCATCAGATCCACTGGTTTACTCTTCACGGAACCGAGTACGTCTCTGCGCCATTTCTGTGGTGCGGAAGGAATGTCTTGTAACCTATTTTGTGTAAAGAAAGGTCTAGATTAGGTTACCCACGTGATACCAAAGTCTCCGTCTATGCAGGTCTCCCAGGGCAGAATGACAATGGGCGCCTGTGCTCTTTCAAGGACGATGTTAGCCGCTTCGGGATCATAGAAGAAATTGAATTCAGCACTTTTCGTCGCATTTCCCTTGGCTGAAAAGAAGGATTTGAAAATATACTGATTTGTGACATGTGGCAAGGTGAGCATTGCCATTTTATCATGGAATGACTTACAACCTATAGGGAGAGGAGGCAGCTCTACCTATACACGTTGATCTACATGGCAGCCGTAGTCGATTTTAAAGCGTTGACATGCGAACCATACAGACACAAGCGTGTGTTCTTAGCCTCTGTCTTTTAACTTCTCCTCTCACCTCAAGTGGTGAAATCAGGGAGCCTAGTACCTTCGACAGAAGTTGGGGTAAGCAACCCTAGTTTGACGTTTTTGTCGCAAACGAGAGAGAGAGTGGAGGGTTAGCCTATCTGCTCTCTCTTTTAGGATGGCGGCGGAGGAGCCGATCAACTGAAAGGGGCAACGACGGAGGAGTTACCTTTCAGTTACCAAGGTTGGGATGGGACCTGTAATAGAGACGGGGGCTGATGAACTCTTCTCTTAGGGCCAACGGTAGCGTTCACAGCCTGGAAGAGCTACCGACACCGGATCCTTCCGGACCCCTTTTTCCGGGGGGTAAAAAACGGCCTACCCTCCCAGCTGCAGGCTTTGCGTGAAGTTAACTTCCTAACCAGATAAAAAATATGGAATTAAGAAGTAACAACCTGTTGGGGAACAGATGGAATTATAGTTGAAAAAGGACAATGATTCTCGGTTCTACTCGTGGAATGTGAGGTCCCTTAACACGCTATGCACACTATAGACGAGCTATACGAGGCCATGTCTAGTTTGGAAATTCCTGCCAAACTCCGGCTGCTCAGGATGACGGTGAAGAGGTCTCGCTGCTCCATCAATGTCGGTAACGAATTCACCGAGACCTTCAATGTGAAAAAAAGTTTTAGATAAAGCGACACGCTGTTCGAGATTATTCTTGAAAAGGTCTCGCAGAACTCACTCGCTCACACAAGAGGCACGAATTTCCAACTTCCAACTTTGGACAAAATGGCTTTAGCTTTGTGCCCGTGGTCACGGCAAAAAGAAGTAAATGCTGTCATTGAGAAAAGATCCAAAACATCGACTACTCGGCCAGAACGTCACCATATGCAGCTATAACTTCGAGGTAGTGAGGGCCTTCGTCGTTTTGGGAGTGTACAGGAAATAGTATAAACAGCATCAGTACCGAGAGGGCAGATTAACCCTCTGTCAACCGCTGCTTTTTGAGTGCAATAGGCGCTTGAGTAAGAGAACTATCTCTCGGAAGATTAATTTGGCTGTTCATAAGACCTTGATCATCCTCGTCCTGCTCTACGGCGTAGAGGCATGGACTATATCCTAAGCGGATGAAGAGGCTCTTGGTATTTTCGAGAGAAAAGTTCTCCGTACGATCTTGGCTTCGTTAATATCATTTGGAGAAGAACTTTCAACCAAGGGCTAAGATGGCTAGGCCATGCAGAACGTATGGACAACTTAGCTCCGGCACGAGAAATCTTCGACTCTGAGCCTAGGGAACAAGGCAACAGAGGACGTCCACAATAAATGTGGTGACCACGTGTCGAAGAGGAGCAGCTGGCGAGACTGTTAGAGAAGATAAAGAAGAGCAGCACAAATTCGTGCAATTTAACTGTGTTCGGACGCACAGGCTTGAGGGGAATCAAATTTGATGACCAATCCTGGTGAAACGGGTTTTGCGGGGGAATTCATGCAGAGGAGGAATACAAGTGCCCGGCTCACTTGGGCCTAGGAAGGGGCACATTGAACCCAGTTGTCCGAACAAGTTTGATTAGCTATGCGATATTGTTGCCTCCTCCGTGTCCGCTTTTTTTGGATTCTGCCTCGTAGATGGAGGTTGGTTCTGGGCACCGGGCCAGATATAAGACATAGGACATAAGCTTTCTACATAATTAAATTAAGCTAATAAGTCAGAGGGCATAATATATGTCTTGTGTCGATTGGGGAAACCGGGATCGGTGAGGTAACCAAGTTCGTCCCAACAAAGTGTTCTGTTGATGTACATAAAAAGGGTGGGAAATACTATCAGTCTCATGGCCAGCCATACAGATATGGAAGATGACTGATTATTAAGAGTTCCCTTAAATGGCAGCAGACAGCTTTTTCTTACCCCAGTTGATTATGCTGTCCAGATCGGAACTCATTGTGCTTCACATACCACCGTTCCCATTCGACGGCCGAAAGGTGGTGAGCCTTGGAGGGAATTTGAAAATCTGAGAGTACTGTCATCAGCGAAGGAGTGCAGTTTATTAGAAGTTTTATAGCAGACAGTAGAGCATTTATAAAAATCAGAAAGAATATCGGAGACGGACCAGTGCCTTGGGGAACACGATGGTGTGTAGGCGTAGTAGAAGCCCTATGGTCCATAAGACACACCCAGCAAGTCTAAGAGGGTGCCACACCTCGTTCGGGCTACAATTTCGAACAATTTTGAAGTGCCTCGTGGCCCAAGCCGGAAGCAAAATTAAGGCAAAGACCCGTACAAGGCCGACCACTTCCAAATTAAATCAAGTTCTTCTAGATGAGGTGTTTGCGGCGTTGAGCGCTTCCAAGTTCCATCATTCCCAATTTTATCTAATAAACACAACCCAACACCGACACACCCGCTTTATGGACCCCCACGCAAATAGATAAGCCTTCCCTATCTAATCTCGTTCAAGGCTGTCTGAGTTACCAAGCGCCGAGTTATCAACGCGCCACATCCGTGTGACCAACAAGCCGGATCGTTTCACTTTCACTCACCTCTAATGTTTCCGCCCATAATCCACACGTCCCTGACCTTGTCCAAGAAGTCGTCATACATGTTCATGCACATGGCGAAATTCGTCAGCGGTCCCAGAAGAACGTAGCTCACCTTCTTCGGGTACTGCAAGCAGAAAAAAAAACTGAATTCACGCACACACAACTCAGATCAACTGTTGCTACTCACCTTGCATGCAAACTCGTACATCGCGGTCACGGCGTGTGTCTTCTCAACGCGATCCATGTTCACCTCGTACCCGTGCTCCAAGTCGCCGAATCCGTCCTGTCCATGGAAGAAGCTGGTCCGCACGTGCTGCGAAGGCAGCACTCCCTTGGAGCAGCCCCTGTAGATGGGAATCTGCGAGAACGAAAGAAAATTCCGATTGAATAGCCGGCAGATTGAGTGCAATGATGCGCAGTGGTTACGTCGGTCCGGTCGAGGCTGTCCAGCACTCGTATGGCGTTCTTGGTGACGTTGGTCACGTCTGTGTTGCCGAACACACAGGTGACTCCGATGGTCTTGAATTTCCGGCTCGCCTCTTCGGCTTTGAGGAGCATTATCAGCGCCCAAGCGTCGTCGGTTCCAATGTCACAGTCGAAGACCACGAACCTCTCCGCGTCGTCACCCATTTTCGCTGTGTGCGCGGTGTTCACTGATCCAATCGTAACAAGACTCGGTAGCGTACTGTCGTGCCGCTTTGCTGTGCTATTCACTTTAAGTGGGCTCCAGCCCCACACCACAGCGACGAACGTAAACAACCGACCCAGAGTGTGCGTTTCAAAGCGAAGCACTAAGGGGGTATGAGCAAAAATAAATCTACCGCCACCGACACCCGGACACAGGCCCTATGGGCTCATCACACAACACATGGTTGCCAGGCTATAAAGCGCACAGTGGAACGAGCAGATGTTACAGTGACGCTGCCGTGACACTGAATCAAACCTTCCAGCAGCTAGACGCGTTTGTTTGTTGGTGCAGAGGGATTGTTGTTGTTTTTCCTTTCTTTCTGTGTGAATTCTCGTCGGGAATGATAACATTGAAGCCTTTTGTGATGTTGGCGAGGGTAGAATGTAAATTAGATTAGGACGGGGCGGGGCGGGGCGGCCGGTTGGTAATTACACTGAGGTATGTATGTACATCAGACGTGGGACTGAGCAAGTGGCTTAGCATGGATGAGAGATAAGGGAGGAGGCAATCAAATAATCTTCATGTCATGTCTCATCTAAGGTGGTGAATAACACATTAGGGGAATTGTGGCGTCCATGTGGACTTTGTGTATTGACTGCTCCAAATCCCTGTCATTGCGTGATACAGGTTTATGGACTTGTTGAAACAGATTTCGGCTGAATGCCAGCACCAACAAGCGATAATTTTTGTTTGTCATTTGAATACTCCAAGCAACATTGCACTAGTTTCAGTCATAAACGTTGCCGCAACAAAAATTAATGCGACTTCAAATGAAACAGAACTAGTTCAAGGTGAACAACCAGAAATGTTTACCAATGTGCTTGAATGACACTTAACTAGGGAGGCATTCAGAAACAATATTTCGTCGTGACGATTTGCTGAAGCTGAAAAGTCAAAATGCTTTGAATACCGCAAAGCAAGTATGCGTTGTTGTAACGGGTGTTCACATTAAGGATTTGACCAATCTACCGCGGTTTTCACACAAATTGTCGCGACAAATTGTTGAATGTGAACGCCGCAATTGGGGTTGACTATACATTTCAGATTTTTGGTGTACAGCTGGCAGCCTAAAGGCCTCAGCCCACAGAATATGTTCCGTGTGTGCTTTTAGATTCCACAAGAAATTGTCTCCACACAACGCAAATAGTCGACCGTACTCATTGGGTTGCATGTGCAATTCACTTTTGTGTTAATCTATGAAATTCGAAAGTTCCTGAGTTATAAGGTAATACTCAAAAGCAACTTTAAATAAAACAAAACGTATTCATTCAGTCATAAAATATCGTAAACACGAACACACGTGATGCGTTCCACTTGTTGGCCGCATTTGCTGTCTCTCTCAGTCTCATAAGGGCGCATGAGTTGTAAATTTGCTGACAATATTCAACGCAACGGATTCTATAGGCTGGAGCCTTAAGGTCTCAGACTTGGTCTCTTAGGTCGCAATTCTCTTGAAGAACAGACAAACGAGATGGCCTTAGTGTGAATGACTACCAACAAGCGGCAGTTATTCTTCACTCAGATCTAGTCGATCCCATTTCGGAAAACCCTTTTTCTTCCGGAGGAACCGCGCAGCAGTTACAGAGAAGGTGCATGATAGATCGCTCCATTTCCTCGTCTCTGCAGATTCTGCAGAGATGGGTTCTGGAGACGAATTTGATAGATGCCGCTACGTCAACATATTCGACATAGCCCCATCGACACTGCCTCCAGTTCGCACGCCAACTTGGTTGAAGTCCTTCTCCACCTGGATGCGCCTCCTAAGACGCGGGCGTCCTCTGTTGCGTTGTCCCATAGCTCCGGAGTTGAAGACCCTTCTGAGTTGTCCATGCGCTCTACACCTTACTCGTTGGATTCTCGCTGAACAGCCCTCAAAGTTCATGATTCATCGGACAAAGAACATTCCTCTTGAAGTGACCAAGGACTTGGTCATCCGCTTTTGACATTGTCTATGTCTCCAGGACTTAGATGATCCATGTCTTATATAAAGTCATCTTGGTCCTTCGAGAGACGACTCTATTACACAATTGTCTTTTGAGACTGATGAAGCCGCAGTAGGCAGGAGTTTATCTGCCTTTGATCTGGGTACTGTCGCTTTTCGTACTGTTTTCATGGTGTACTACACCGAATTAATTGCTCATGTATGGAAACAGAGCAGCCACACTTGGGCCGGCATAGACATACCATGCGTACCTTGCCATGACCTACCTGACCAGTTAGTGCTTTTGATAAAGCGAGGAAGATGGCTGACTTTTATGCAACTTAGTTCAGCCAGGTCAAGTAATATGCCTCCAGAAGTCTAAATCTGCGGGATGAGAAAGCACTGCAGTTGGATAGCAAGTGTACAATGGTCTCTTGCTCATCCTCGTCCCTGCAGCTTCTTCAGTAGTCATTGTAGGAAAAACCTAGTCTAAAGCGTGAGTTCCGATGGCGCAGCGCCCTATTATTACGCCAATGATTTGTCCTGCTCAATCTTATCAGTTGAAGCGATCGCTTACGGTCGAGCGTAGGCCAGCGTTGTTTGGTAATGAGACATCCTCTGACAGTTGACCATCCACGATTCATTTGAGCAAGTGTTTCTAGCTTTAGTAGATGTTTTATAGTAGCGATAGGCGTCCTGGAAACCTGGAAAGAGTGCAGAGCTTACTCCTTTTTTAGCGATTTCGTACGGTTCGCGATTCTCTGGAATGTCGCAGTGTCCCGGCACCCATATAAGATTGATCCTCAAATAATTGGCCATCTTGTTAAGAGATAGGCGGTAATTATGGAAAGTCTTGGAGATGAAAGTGACTGAGTTCAGAGATTTGATCGCTGCCTAGCTATCGGAACAGAAGACGATATCTGACAGAGCTGCCTTAATCGCTATGGTTTCAGCCTGAAAGTCGCTGCAGTGGTTCGGTAAAGATAGCTGGATGTTTAGATTCTTGGAATAAACGACATCCTTCAGACCTGTGACCATCTTTGATCCATATTCAATCCATCTGTGAAAATTCACAGCGAACCATCCAGCGTCTGATGTGTATGCTGGTTGAGAAGTTCTTCTCGAAGAGGAAGTCACTGTCTATGGGTAAAGAGCTATCCTTGCTGAGGATTGCTAAGTGTCCACACCGAAGTTCATTCCAGAAGTGATCTCAGCCTGATGACAGTATTAGCTGCTATCCATCTACCAACTTAATCAGTAGTAAGTAGGTAGGTAGGGAGACTGCATGATTATAATGGAAATCATGCTCACTTTTACCATCCGGTCCATTGTGCTGTCACGTTCGGCTTTGTGTCCAAAACCCATTCACACTTTGTCCTTGTAGTAATTCCCTCTTGGGGTTTATTGGCCATGTGCTATTTTTTCTGACCACTTTTATAGCCATTTAGTCGCTTTAAGACTCATATCCTCAAGGTGGGTGAAGTAGTATTCTACTAGCAGTCTTCTTCTTATTTCCGCAAGTGCAGGGCATGTTCGAGTTAGTGTTATGTTGTCTCTTCTTCATCTTCATCAGTGCAGCTTCTGTAGAGCTCGTTACAAAGTGCCCCAAGTCTCTGGCATAGTTACCAGAATCCAGTTAGCACCCCACTTTAATAATTTCAGTCCTTCCTTGATTTAGCACAGGCTACATAGCTTTCGATATCCTGCAAGTGTCAAGATCTGACCATTTGCACTTTGTATCGTTTTTCGCAATAGTCATTCGCGATTTTATTGTTTTCCGTGGGGTCTATAGGTGGCAGGTTGAGGAGTATGTTTAGTGCTTTGGAGGAGGTCGTCCTTGGTGCTCCGCTAATGAATATGCGTGTCATCCTCTGCACTCTGTTCATTATTATGAGGTTGATGTTTTTGATGTTCCAAATTGCGACGCCATACAAATACTGGCAAATAGCCAGTGGACCATGTGGAGTTGTATGATGATTGAGTCTTTTCACTGACGTACTTTGTCAAAAACGGAAACTGATGGAAGAGCTCATTATACCCGAATCCATTCTTCCATGCAACGAAACTTGCGAAGGCTTCAAAATATTCACCCTTCGTGCATGCGCAAGTGAACCTTGGTGAGGCATAATAACTGCGAATAAAATTAGAACACAGTCGGCAAGAGCAAACATTTTGATTCGATCGGATTAAGTGGGCCTTGTTATAGTAATTGTTGAACTCTTAACATAATTTGCCATTCATGTAATTGACGGCGTGGCACGGCATACGAAGCTCTGTGGCCATTTGTGGATTTCAAATGTAATTCGATGTCAGAATCAATCAAGCTAAGGCATCCACTGTTGAGGACTTAAAGCATCGCCAATCAACTGCCATTAAACCCCTTAATTTTCCTTTCCTTAGGCAAAACCAGAGGATCCACTAATATCATTGAGATTCATTGGACTCAGCTGAAAAGCGGAATAAAATGATTCCAACAAATCAGAACCAGCATTAATTATTCCCAAGTGGATGGAGTTCCAGACCAGACAGACAAGTACCTACTCTTGAGCTCTCCACATACACCTACGCCTCCGCAAAAGACAATCAACTCAGACGATTCTTTTAACATCCTCTCTCGTGTGGTTGTGTGCAAGCTATTGCAATGGCATCACCAGCTACGGCGGTGAATCGTCTAACCGAAAAATAAATGAAAATAAAAGGAGAAGAAGATGGAAAATCCGTTCCTGCAGTCGGTTTCTCAGAACCAGATGCTGGGAGATTTCTCTGCAAAATTGTTGCATTTCATCCAAATTCATGCTCCTTTTTCCGCATAGCAAAAATGTCTGAGTTGAGTTGGAAGTAATTAAATGAGGAGGAAAAGCTTCTCATATCTGTGAAAGGGCTGGTGGCATTTTAAGCTACTTTTAATGGAATTTTGGTTCATGTGCTTTTCGATGTACGAGTGTAACTTTTGCTGCTTCTCTTCATGTGCTGTCGGCGGAGTTCCATTAGACATGTGCAGATTGATTGTTAGGTTAGGTTTGATTGAAGTGGTTGACTGCTGCGCAGAAGGACAGCAGACACACTTAGGACAAGCATAGGCCCATTGTGTTACCACGCGGATCCTAGGCTACCTATCCCGCAAACCAATAGGTGCTTTCAATTAACCAAAGGAGAAGCCGATTTTAATGTTGCTCAGATCAGTCAGGTTATTAAAGAAGTGGGCCCCCAGAAGTCTGAATCTACGGGATGAGAGAGCACTGGAGCTGCATAGCAGTTGTTCAACGGTTTCTTCATTATGCAGCTTCTGCAGAAATCATTGTATGGAAGGCCTAGTATAGAGGCGTTAGTTCCGATGGCTCTGTTAGAAGCACAATAAAAGATCTGAGATTTGGCCAGCTTAATCCAATCAAGCTAAGTGATCATTTGGGATCGGTCATAGGCCAAAATTGTTCGGTAAATAATATTCATCCGCCGTTTGTTTGAGCAAGCGTTTCAAGTTTAAGCAGATGTCTTATAATAGCCATAGGCGTAGAAGGTTGATCTCCACCCGGAAAGAGTACAGAATTTGTGCTTCACAGTACCCCGGCACCCACATAAGATGAATGTTAAAGTACTTGGCCATCTCGTTAAGAGATAGGCGGTAATTAAGCGAAGTCTTAGAATTGAAATGAGTCCAGAGATTTGATAGCTGCCGGCCTATCGGAACAGATGAGAGTGATTCTATTATCAATCAAGTTGTACCCAGTGCCCCTGCTTCCATTTCGAGGCTTGAATCCAAGCTTGAAGACCGATTCCCAGCCGACCACCCTTTCCACTCATTTTTTCGAAAGATCAAGTGCTTGCAGAAGAACTAGGATACGCTCAGTACACCACGCCTTATATAGTGACAGTACAAACATAATTTTGGAGCACTCCTATCCCCACAATTTAGTTTAAGACAAAGGAAATCATCAGAACCGACCTTCTCGTCCTAGTCTATGAAAATTCACAATTTATGACCACCCTGTAAGAAATATACACCAACGCCTATTATTTTCAGGCACTCTCATGTGGTTTACACATATCTAATCATTTTCATTCACCGGAATCCTTTAAAAGTCCTTCAAATCAACAAAATCAACTTTAGCTTTCTCAGACCAAAAAAAGTCGACTCATTTTATTTCGCAATTTACTGCATTTTTTTCGCTGAGAAGTGTCAACTTCTGGAAATTCGATTTTCGCGATGGATCAACATTCAAATGAAGGAAGTATGATGGGGTTGTGTGTGGACGAGTATTTCCAAGCTAACCTCATCTCTGTTATTTCAATGGTTTGTATTTTTCGGCTGAAAACAAGGATTTTACATTTTGATGACGTCACGAATCAGTTGTCGGTAAAATATGGAAATCGCATTCATTTTGTTGGTCTGGCAATGCTTTGAGCAAATTGCACTGGATTGTGACAGATGTGAGGTGAAAGTATTGCCAGGAGGGAAAATTTGTGGGGATAAATGGGCAGTTTTATTTAAACAAGCGAATAGCTTAAATTTTATAGAATTTTGTAAAATTGTTGCAAATGCTTTTGATTGACTGAATCAGAAGCTGTGATTCTTCGCACCGGAGTGTGTAAGGCACTCCATGCTCCTTACACTCAAGTTGCAAGACATTAACGGATGTCTAAGCAATTGGAAGTGAATAAACGAAGGAATAATGCGCTAACTCCTCGCGTAGGCAGGACTTACGTTTGAGTCGCCAGTGTCGTTCGATGACGCCCGCGATGGAGGAAAGGGTGGGAGTGATGACACACACTGTGCATCTTGACTATTTGTATCGATGACATCAAGCATTATGGAGTAAATATTAATAGATGGTGTAATCTATCCGAGACGCCTCAGCATCACCTCGGTTCAGTCTTGTGAAATTGATATCAAAACATTTTACTAGTAAAACGGCCGCGTGTTCTGTTGTGATTTGGAAAAGTGAGGGTGTTGCGCCTTGACATAAAATTCTCGTAAACTCGATAAAACGCGTACCGACGCCTAACGACACACGAACGCGCGAACACGACATTGTGATTTCAGCTTTAAGGGTTAATAATAATAATATGGGTGGCGCTACAGTCCGAGGTGGACTTGGGCCTAGCTTCTTAGCAACTACTCGTGTTTCGCGTGCTATTGTTCTCTCACGAGTGGAAGGGACCTACAGTTTAATGCCGACTCCGAACGGCGAAGTTGAGAAGCGGCGAAGAAGAAGAAGAAGGAATACTCTTTGAGCATTGTCAGTGACTCGAAAGAGGTGGAGCCGTGAAATATGAAAGGTGGTAAATTCGGGTATAGAACCTGGCCCCCTCTGCGTAGGAGACGACGCACGAACCCACAGCTTTAAGGGTTATACTATCCAAATCTTACATATTTTTTATTTCGGTACAATAATTTGATTTCGTTAAATTTGTGTGTACCGAGAATTTCCTCGGTACCTAGATGCGCTTCCATAGCGGCGTCACCTGTTCCTCCGGTTCGGAGTCAAAGCCTTTTCTATCCTGAGCTAAGTTGTCCATAGCTCCGCCACCTTAGATGGGGATCCGTAGATGACTGACTAAGCTCATGTCGCTGAACAGCCTGTAAAGTTCTTCATCTCCTCCAACACTCATCAACCCTAGCAGAACCAAAGATCGGACGCAAAACACTTATCTTGAAAAGACCAAGGAATTCCTGGTCACACAGTCAACTTGGTCCCTCGACAAACGGCTCTATTACTCGATTTGCTCTTGAGATTGAAAAAACAGCGGTTGGTAGGAGTTTTTCTGCGTTTGATTTCCGTACAGATGTCGTTCGTGCTGCAGACCCGAGATAGGCGAAATCATTAACTACCCCAACGTACAGCTGTGACACTCTGTGTGTCCTTTCTTGAGAACCGCATCACTTTGGTTTGCCCACATCCACCACCAGACCCATTTTAGCAGCTCTGTCTCAATGCCAACTAACGCCTCGTTCATGGCTCGCTGTGTTTGGAAATCACGTAAATGCCAACGGCGTATGCTTACAGTTGTTCGCAATATGAAACTTCTAGTCTTGGCATGTGATTCTTGCACGATATTCTCAAGACTGGTGTTGAAGAAGTCACATGACTTTTTTCTGACCTTGATGGCTCCATCAGCGAGAGTTCTCCATCGTTATCCTGTTCTGTCTGACGAGTTCGGGTGAAATGTCAAAACTAGGCTCGACGTTGTATAGCTCGTCTCTGTGAGTGCTGTGATATGCGGCATAAATCGACAAATACGATAACGAACTGAAAGGGAAGGAAAAGTAATCAGAAAGTGGAAGCACAGCCTCAAACTGCATTTATTTGAAAATAAGAGAAATGAAGAATGACATAAAACGTAGGTTAGGTTAGTTTTTGGAAGGGCAGTGTGATGATAGAACATCACTTCCACTCGGTGGCCTTATTGAAATGCCATTGTGAATGCCTTCGTTCGTGGAATGCACATCCAGTAAACCTCTCCTGCCACGTGATGGATTAAATCACCCGGTGCTCTTTACTAGTCTTTTTTAGTTTACAGTCTCTGTGAAGAGTCTCCCCGTGAAGCTAGACGCCGATTCTGGAGCGCTGGGCAGTGACAAAGCAGGTGTTGGATCGTCTCGGTCTTTTCCTCACATTTCTTTTCGCCTTCCATTTCCGAAGAATTGTTCAGATAGCGCAGTGTCCTGAGATCATTCTGATAAGCACATGGTTCGAGTTTCAGAGCAAAGCCAGAAGCTCCTCTTCCGCCGTTGTTAAGCTCTGGCCACGTTGATCTTGCCGTGTAACTGTCATTTCTTGCAAGCCAAGACGAGTTGACATAAAACGTAAGTGTGCACTTTCTCGCAGTTTCTCGTAAGGATTTTCCGAAATGTTCGAAAGATATGCCTTAACTTTTCCTTAAAATTGAGAGTGTTTCTTACAATCTAAGAGCTTTTTATGTCATTGTGGAAAATGGAAACTCTGAAGAAAACAAGTAACGACAAAAGTCATTTGAAATCAGTGAATTTGAGAAATGAAAACGGTTAATAAATTAAGTCGTCATTTCAAAACATGCCTGGAGGATTACCCTTCGTAACGCAAGTCGGCAACAACAACTCCCTATTGTGTTTCTCACATAATCGTCATGACCTCAGCCTCCTGTTTTGAAGCTACTGCGGCGTAGTGGGGAAGTGTGCAGACTGCTTTGCTGTGTGTCTAGATTCAATTCCTGACACGAACAACTTCCATAATTAACGTCGCCACCTCTCTCGAGACACCGATAAAGGCCAGAGCGTATAAATGTCAAGAAAATGTTTCTCAACGCTCGTGAGAGAACAAAAGCACGCACAGCTCGAATGTCTGATGTTGAAGATACATATTCCCATGTTCACCTCAGACTGTAGTGCCACCCATCTAATATATTTTAATATTATATTGAGGCAGACACCTAGAGATGGGTGTAACGAATATTATTATTGAAATGCCTTCCTAGACTCAGTCCCGGCTCAGCTTTTATTCCATCGAACTATTTCCGACGAACGCCCAGCGCACAGAACGAGTGTGCTGCTGTGCGGAATGCGGGTGGAAATCAGTTTGACGAAGTGAAGCTGTGGGTAGGTGCAGTCCGTGAATTTTTGTTTTTCGCTATCCCACAAATGGTTCACGATTCAAGGGAATTAAATCGAGCAGCTTAATTGGTCGGTTATGTTCCACTGATGACGCTGTCCATCGACCATAGAATGTGACCAGGGCAGTCATAATGAGTGGAAAAAAATGCCTACCGATGAAAGCTCTCAGAAAATGTTTCTTTTTTACCACAAGCGGAATTTGCATTCTATATGCCGTCGATTTATCTTCTATGGATCATTGGAGTTGTAGTATTCCCGTACATACATCCATCGTGCATCAATCTTTAACAGCCGCGCCGGCCTACAAGATTAAAACGTGACTCAACGCCATGCACAAGCATTTTTCGAGAAGAAAAAATATGTATAAATTTTATTCAATGTCATGTGCATCTATCAGCATAAATTAGCGTCACCGCTGCCATCAAATTAGAAGACGAAAGCTTCCACGGCGCTGTTCTGCAGGCAAACAGGTCGTGAGGTATATACTGCTGGTTAATTTTTAATTGGAGGTTCATTGTCTAAGCATAACACCTGTCCCAAGACAACCTGGGTATCAACTGACAGGTAAGCAAAAATATATGTATAAACCATTACTGTAACTTGCTTTATACCAGTAGGCACAATACCGACAGGACAAGGTATGTGGGTCTCTCCAAGTACACTAACAGATTAGGGGCTATCTTACCTTAGAGGCAGAAGTAATCAGCAGCCTAAAAAGCTGAGCAGGAGTAACAGAGTAAAACTCAGCTGGATACCTAGGGATAGAAGGCAACGAAATGGCCAACTCCCTCGCTAGGAAAGGAGCATCGGATAATTTTATAGGCCTCGAACCATTCAGCGCTGTAGGATATCATATCCTCAGAAGAATAAACCGGACAGATGCCTAAAACAACGCTCATGTCATGAAGCAGGCCAATAAACTCTTGGGTCAATATAACCTTAAGAGGTTTCAGGCATGTATCAGAATGAGCAAGAACAACATCCCTAACCTAACAGGCTTCCTAACGAGGCACTGTAGACTTAGGGAATACCTAAAGAAACTAAGAGTATCAGAAAAAAGTCTCTGCAGATTCTGTGGAGAATGTAACGAAATTCCATAACATATACTGGTGGGTCGCCGTGGCGTAGTGGGTAATTGCGTCGACTCCTACGAAGGGTGCCAGGTTCGATACCCGAATTTCCGCCTCTTTCGAGTCACTGACAATGCTCAAAGAGTATTCCTGTCTAGAAAAAGCTTCTCAACTTCGCCTTCCACGCGTGAGAGAACAATAGCACGCACAACACGAGTGGTTGCTGAGAAGCTAGGCCCTGGACCTCTACGGACAGTAGCGCCACTCATAACATTATTGTTATTCCATTCTACTCTAGTTCGTGAATGCCGGACTGAGCTAGCCTCATGAGAAGACCAACTCAAAATCTCCCATATTTGGATTCCAGGTCACATTGGCATCACAGGAAATGAGAAGGGTGATGAACTGGCTTTGCTCTGCTCGCTTGCAGAGAAGGTACACATCCCAAGCAGCCAAGGCTAATACGTCTGACCACTTCCTCCAATCCAATTTGTCTCCACCTGTACTTGAGAGCGTTGATTTCACCATGGGACAAATCCACTTCCGCACTCGTACAGTTGCAAGAGTACTGAAAGATCTCGACGTGCACAAATCCGCTGGCCCGGATGGTATTCCCCCTATACTTCTGAAGAGGTGTTCTTCTGTGCTGGCAAAACCACTGCGTAAGCTTTTTCACTCTTTAGGTCTCTTTCCGAGCAGATGGAAAACAGCATTTGTCCAGCCAGTCCCTAAAAAGGGCGAATCTTCGTCACCCACCTCGTACCGACCCAAAGCACCTACGTCCCTTCTTTCTAAGGTCATGGAAACGCTGATAAATCGTCAGCTTATGAAATATCTTGAATCGCGGAAGCTTCTTAATGACCGACAATATGGTTTCCGCAGCGACAGGTCCACTGGTGATCTGATAGCTTATCTCACCGAAAAGTGGAACCAATCTTTGCACAATTCAGGCGAAAGCAAGATCGTTGCGCTTGATATTTCTAAAGCATTTGACAGAGTTTGGCATCAAGCTCTCTTGTCGAAAATGCGTGCCTATGGTATCGATGATCTCTTCTTCTATGGATTAGAAATTACCTTTCGAACCGTTCAATTCAAGTTGTTTTGGATGGGTTCAAGTCTGATATCCACCAAATAAATGCTGGTGTTCCCCAAGGCTCAGTTCTCTCTCCGACACTCTTTCTCATTTTTATAAATGATCTCTTGTCTGCTACTTCTAATCCAATCCATTCCTTCGCTGATGACAGCACCCTTAGCTTTTCATATTCGTTCCGAGATTCACGACCCCGCCCTTCGGCCATAGAATTGGAACGGCAGCGTATGTTCCGATCTTGACAGCATAATTAACTGGGGAAAAAACAATAGAGTGAAATTCAATGCTTCAAAAACTGAATGCTGTCTGCTGTCACTCAAGCGTACCCTTGATAATCAGGCATTATCCATGAATGGCGCTTGTGTCGATGAAACCGGAAAACTTTCCATTCCTGGTGTATCAACACAACACTTAGTTGGAGCGATCACATATTTGAGGTCGCCAAAAATGCTGCAAAATGTTTAGGTTTTCTTAATCGATTCAAGAAATATTTCACCCCTTCTGATTTGGCTTTAATTTACAAGGCGTACATCCGCCCCAAGCTTGAGTATAACGCTCATATCTGATCTGGTGCCCCCAAGACCATACTGCACTTACTTGATAGAATCCAAAAGCGAGCGATAAAACTTATAGGAGACAACAATATCGCAGAGTCATTAGACTCGCTCGAACATCGACGTACCGTCTCTTCTTTGTCCGTGTTTTATCGTTATTTCAACAAACGATGCTCAAAATTCTCCATGAATTCACCCGCAATACTCGTCTCGCCAGGAATGCCCATCAGTATACCCTTAAGCCTACTTTCGGACGCACAGTTAAATTCAAATTCAGAGACTCGTTCTTCAGCTGCACTGCACGAATATGGAATGCTCTTCCCAAACTAATATTTCCCACAGACTACAACCCGCAGATATTTAAGACCAATGTGCACAGGTACCTCCTCTCCCTTTCTCCCTCTATACCTTCGGCACGTGCTGTATCTTGACCCCGGACACATAATTGTATTAAAAATCTCTTGAGAACGCGCAAATTATAAAAAAAAAAAATAGAAAACCTTAGATGGGCCAGACTGGCAAACTGTGTTACATCCAGAAAACGTGGCCTGAGTACAACCAGTCCAATACAAAACACCTCCTTCGACGAACTCGACATGGTGGAAGTCAGTGCGGGACTCTGGCCGATAGGCCGCTAAACTTGGTATCAACACAACACACATCGTCGCAGTTGCAACAACATAGTTGATAGCGACACATAAACCCCACTTCATTTGCACTTGCGCAGCTCTTGATAGAGCCAGACAGCGACCGCTTGGTAGACTCTTCTTAAACTTTCTTCTTGAGATTTCTTCGAAGAAAGAACTAATGTCGTTCTTAATTACCTCAGGTTGGATTTACTTATGAGGTACCAGAGCTGTGGTTCTGGTTAGGTTCTTACCGAACCACCATTTCTTACCATCTAACTGGCTGTGCAGTGGTATTTAACTTGGTGACTAGTCAATATTCCAGCGTAAACTGTATACAGTTTGGTAATATGTTGCCGGGAGATTCTGGATCATGTTTTTCAGGGGAGAAAGTAAGGCGCTTCCCAAATCCACAAGAGTCCATTTATCCAACTTACCATTCGCTTTTGATGGCATCTCCTTCTTTCTCTCGAAATAGACTTTAAGAGGAAGGCATTCAATGAAGAGACTGCATAATTGGAGTCATTTACGATGCATAACCATGCGACAGTTCCAACAATGCATGTCTTTGCACCCATGTATCCCTTTATTGTCGTTGAAAGGATGGAGAAAAGGGAACAAATGGAAGTGTGGGCGGCATGGATGACAAACTGCAAAGCCTTTCAATGCAATTAGTATATGCAGGCCAAGAAGGAGTGTGGAAAATGTGGTTAATCGCAGAGGGAATTAATACAACAAGGTTGTCATTCTTTATTCATGAATAACTCGAGTGAGTCAATTGCTAGTCATAAATAATTCCATGCATTGAATGCTAAGGCTAATGGGCAGTCATTTCCTATTTACGAGTACAACATTCATAACACTCCCATTAAGCAATTGGAATTGGAAAGGAGTTTGTTGCTATCATCGGAAGGTCTCTCCTGCTCAAGGAACTGCAACATCACATGCAAGTTCGGAGCGGGCTGCTTCCAGTTACCAAGGTGGTGCCTTTTTGCACCGGCAATTGTTTATAGACGAGGGTGGATCAATATGTGCGGCACGTGTTCAAAAGCAGAAATTGGCTGCCAACTATGAATCAGTCTACAGTTTTCTTTGGTGTTATTTGACTTGTACACGACAGTAATACCAATTTTATGAATTTCTAAGCGTCGAACTATTACTCTCACCTACACAGATGGTCGGCTAACGCATTCCACCTTCGACTGCAGATAGAGTACCCAGCCCCCGTGGGACGTTGTTGACGGCTCCTAACGAGGAAGAGGGGAGAGCTAGTCTGTACCAGGGCTCATTACTCTTGACGAATGCTCTGGCATATTTAGAGCTCATTTCTAGGTTTCTTCCAAGACAGCATTTTTAATGTTCGAACGTACAGAGGATCTACCATAGACTCGGATCATTTGCTTGTTGTAACCAAGGTAAGAGGAAGAATATCGAGAGAACAATGTTAAATGCCTACAGCTACACTACAGATATCTAATCATCTCAAAAATCCCTCTTTAATTAATCAAAGGGTAACTGATGCCCCGCAGCGCTGCCAATAATCATCGATTAAGTAAAACCAATTGAATAAGTATTCTGATCTCCAATTAAACAAGCGGTGCAATGCACATACATTCCTATTCGAGTAAGACCCACACACAGCAAATGCATGTGTACGACAAAGCACTCGAAGGCAAAATGTCATGTCAGAACGAATTCACCACAGGTTGCATGGAGTGTGCTTCAACGCAGTGACCAGATGTTGCCATCGTTTAGCAACTTTTCGGAGTTTGACAAGCAGCATTTGGTTGGGGGACAGGATGTGAGATGTGCAACATACCAGCACTTGTTATGGCGTATCACAAGCTTTTTAAAGGACCCAAGGGATTTTCTAGTTTATGGGCAACACGAAGGACATTTGAAAATGTTTACATGTGGAAATGTGTGTGGGGATTTTAGTCGGTAGCTTTGATGTGCATTTAGATGTTGCATTGGTTTAACATGGATGTTGTCTGTGGTTAAGCAGCCTATGGTGGATTCGTTCCATATTCAACTCAAACTTTAGCGACAAAAACACGAGAGCGGATGCGAATCTACATAATTTTTGTTTCTTTCTGGGGCGCTACAGTACAGAGCCAACCAACAAGACTTACTTCAGCTAGGACGATCTCTGGCTATCTGACTCCACATACATATACGCACCAAGTTGGTTAAGGTCAATCCCTACTTGTTGACGCTACATAGACTCTGTTCACCTCTGTTGCGGGGAGTCCCACACAAGCTCCAAGAAGATCAAGAATTCTTTCCTCCGGAAGTTGCCCATCGATTCCGAGCCCCCAAAGGACGCCCTTGAGACTTAAGAGTCTTCTTGTTTGACTTAGGCTTCATATTCGTAGACGACTAGTTAAGCTCGCTTCGTTTTACAGTCCGTATAGCCAGTGGCGTTTTCTGGTCCTAAGAATTGGTTTAGCCATGAGTTCACGAATACATTTCATCCCAAGCAACTTACAAAATTATGTGAATTTTATTCTATCAAACGAAGACGCTCTCTTATATGTGCCAAACGTAATAAAAGAATCAAACGCTTAAATTTGTTCTTTTCTTTAAAACCCCGCGCGCTCTTGCCAAAACGTTCAACGGCTCGCCCACTCAACACTCGAGAGTGGAAATTTGTTCCTGTGCATATATATATATGTATCAATGTATCAATCAACACACAAGCAAAATGCTTACTTCCAATCCAATTTGAAGTTGTGTGCGAACTAATGTGTCGTCGTTTATCGCATTTTTCTTTGCGCTAACTCTTTGGTAAATTTAGCTGGGCTTCGTCTATATATGCAGTCAAACATAAATATATTGTTTGTATAAGGATTTGGTAGCGGTAAAGTTTGTTACAAGGGAGACATATTGTATGGGAGTTATGTGTTGTGGATGAGAATACCTTGAAAATATACACGTGAGAGAAACACATTCTCTTCATGGCATTAAAGCGAGATTTTTGTTATCTTGTTTGTAAGTATTGTAGGCAAGCATGTAGATTTGTTATTTATGCCACTGATTATTGTAATTAATCTTCATCATTCATTGCATTTTGAGTAAAAAATATATTTCACAGAATTTATTCATTGAAATTCTTGGCTTGGCGCCCTTAAATTAGCTAACAGAGAGGAATCGTCACTGCGTATAGACAGTGCAGTCAACGGATTTTTGCTTTCCGGTTTACATCCACTTCCTTGTACAGCTCGTAGAGATCATTGTTGTTCACCTTCTTCGCAGATAGGAGCATATATCCAACCCAGATTCAGCTCTGCTTTTTGCTGGCCGTGCAGCTTCCGACGCCATACAGCTAGGCTCAATGCTAAAAATAAGGGTTAAAAAGATCATTATTTTGGTTCTTGGACTTAGGAGTCCTGCGCCCAGTTGTTTGGACAAATGGGAGTAGCACCAGTTGCCAACATCGGAACTTCTTTATGGTGTCATTTCTGAAGTTCACGTTTGCCAGAGGTTGAAAAAGTACCTTGAAATTGTAACTTCATATCGTGATGTTTTGTCCCAATTGGTGTGTGACGGAACAAGTCTTCATTGATGTTAAGACCAGCTCGCTCCCCTTGTTAGCCTGTCAATCCTGCACCCCCACAATGTTATCGAAATCAAACGCCAGGGCATCGCCTTGCCGAAATCCGTGGTGGATTTGTGGTCATTGCTTCGGAGAGTTCCTTGCACTGAATTATGTCTTATGCAGCTCTAAAATTTATAAAAAGATGTTACGCATCCAATATCGATCTGAAACTAGCTAGACTTGTCCGGGATTTGACTCAGTGTGAATATGTGGTCTATAGTCGGCACCTGGTACTTCCTCGGTGGACATGGGCCTCAGCCAACATGGCTCTCCAGCTGGCACGATCTCTAGCTAGCTCCTGTTTCGCACGCATAGTTGATTGAGGTCCTTCAGTGTGTGCCATCGGTTCCGTGGGCGTCCTCTATTGTAATACATCCACTATTCCTTGCGGGTCCGTAAGAGATTTGGGATAATTCGCACATTTTCGAAGAGCCTGAGTGCATTTCTTACAGCTAGGGCCAGGCCTTTTTTTATAAAAGCTCTTATTTTTTGTCTGTCCTTATATTCTTGGATATCCTCCTTAAGCTTGATGGTTTGCGTTTTCCTTAGGCCTAGAAGCTGCCTTGCCTCTCGTCTTCGGACAAGAAAGACTCCTGTTGTGCCCCTTATGTGCGGAAAACCATGGATCTGCAAGCTCTGGCAAGCCACTCGGAGAAAAGAAATTCAACGTCATCGAAGTAGTCAAATCCAAAGGTGTGTTGCTTTCCGGTAAGGTGAACATCTTGCACAGATGGATCCATCATTATTCGGAGCAGCTCATCCATCCCGAACAAAGCACAGAGGACGGCAGACCCGTAGTCGGTTGATCACGTGGGACGAATGACCCCATGATCACCCAACATGAGGTGGTTGGACCAAGTCCAATAACCTGCCTGGTTACGCTTGGGCTCCTGATCAAGTGAAGTCGATGGCGGAGGATCGAGTGGCTTGGAGAGTTTCTGTTTTTTTTTTTTTCCAAGGGATGGAATTGTTTAACTGATTGATCTGTCTCCTTTCATTTTCCTTTCTGGATAACGTACGTCGCAAGTGAGTTGGAAAGACTCAGCCCGAATGTGTGAGTTGAAGTCAAAACTTGGGTGTTGTGCTCTAGTAGCACACCCCATGCTGGAATTATAATTAAGTCGGTTGTCCAAGATTACTCCAAGACATTTTAACTAGATGGTATAGAATAGTGTGGTGAAGTTAATAATTATAATTATTATGCGCGGAGGCAGGGACAATCTCGAAAGCGGATGAGAAAGTCCTTGGTCTCTTCGAGAGAAACTCTCTGCGGGCTATCCTTGGTCCTGTTTGTGTTGACGGTTTCTGGAGGAGAAGATTCAACCACGAACTGTACGGGCTGTACAGCGACATGAGTCTAGTCAGGCGTCTTCGGATCCAACGCCTCAGATAGCTAGGCCATGTAGAGAATATGGACAACTTAGCTCCGGCCCGAAGGGTCTTCGACTCCGAACCCGTGGAACAACGAAACAGAAGACGCCCGCGTTTAAGGTGGCGCACCCAGGTGGAGAAGGACCTCAACTAACTTGGCGTGCGACACTGGAAACAGCTAGCCAGAGACCGTGCTAGCTGGAGAGGCCTGTTGGTTGAGGACCAGGTCCACCCCGGACTGTAGCGCTAAATAAAGAAGAAGTTAATTATTATGGGTTCAAGGTTGACTGGTGTCCTCCTTGAGACGGTCTTAAACTATTCTACGACATGCAGTGCGCATTTGATACCACGATAAGTGCCGTGCTTGCCTCTAATAATAATTGTCAAGTTATCCAGCATGACCTATGTTGGTCAGATCTATGAAGATCTGCGAATAGTTTGTCGATAAGGACCAAGGGAAGGTTTTCTTCAATGGGGTTGACTTTATAGTGGTAGCTACATATGTGCTTATCCAAGAAAGAATTCAGTTCGTTATCATATCTGCGCACGAGCCCATGAAACACAGAAAACACAGTGGCCAGTTAAACCGTTCCTGCCTCTTCAATTAATTTTCGCTTGCCTTTCTAATATGGACTTTAACTTAATGAGGGTTTTTCCTTTATGGATGATGTGGATCAGATGATGATGATGAAGAATAATCTCTTCAATTTATCAGAGCAATTAAAAGAAAAACTCCAAGTGTAAGTTTGTAAATTTGTTTATTAACTTGTTTGTTCATTATCGTAAAATAAAATCATTAAGTTCGTTAACTATAAACGAGTCTCTTACGAAACTAAATCATCACTTAAACATAAATATAAATTAATCACCAACTTATGAACAACAGAACGAGTTATTAAACTGTTACGAAAAAATAAAAACACAATCAATTTCAAACGATGTATGAGAATCTTACACGATTTCTTCGTTTCGGTTTCATTTGTGTGGTTTTCACGAATCTAAGATAAGTATGTAAGTTAAGTTAATTTGAATATAATCTGAAGAAGAAGCGTGTGGCCTTAAATTTAGAGTAACTTCTATTGCTTTAATTCGGATTTAAGAATTGCGGTTTTGCATATACAGAGCCTACTTACGAGTTTAAAATATTACAAAAATTGCATTCGACGACGACTAGTTGCGCCTTTAGTCATAGTGATTTTGATATGTGCTTTTGTGTTAATAGAAACTATTTAGTTGTACCTAGAAGAAGGTGATAAGTTTTTAAAAACAACGATCGCATCGCAATACTAAATACAAAATACAAGAGTAAGGTTAGGATTAAGTGGTTGCTTAAAAATGAGTAATATTTAGGAGGGTTACTGCCATAAGTCTAAATTTCGATCAGATCTCGTTGTTGGTTGGTATGTTACACAATCGCAAAGCGCATTCGCTTATCGAATGCGGTACGAAAATGCTGGTTTGCCAAACAGGCGTATATGTCAAGAGAGTCTTGATAGTTGAATCTTAAGATCTAGGAAGTACATTTGGGTAAAATTGGTTAAAGAAAAGATGTCAGCATGCATCTTGTCATTGAATTGAATTTCACTTACAACCCGTGCCAATAGGATAGGGATTAGAATTGAGTACAAAAAAATTGATAAATACATTTTTTTTGTTTAAAGTATATTACTTTAGTTTAGTTCTCTTACAGACTACAACTTTTAGTTTCTTATTAAGTACAAAAATAAATTTACAGAATTATCTTGGTTGTGTACAATATATTCTCTTCTTTTGTTTATTATCTACAAGTATTTTTTGTTATTTGTCTGGTGTTTCATCTTTCTTTGAAAAAATATTGTATTTTACATTTCTCACACTTTAGTTACACGCCTCACATCGTTTGTGTTCTCTTACTTTAAAGAAAGGTCTCAAAATATTCTTGTTACACATCAAAAGTTGATTATTTTTTGCTTTTGTTGAAATGAGAGTGGTTTTACGGTATACGTATCTTTGTTAAAACTAGTATCAAAAATTACTTCGTCAATTTGTCGGTATTTTTGTTTTGTTTTTGTTTTATTCCATGTTTTTACATATTTCTTATTTTTACTTAATATTTTCTTAAAGGCACTTTCTTACATTTAAAAGTAAATTATTATGTATTATAACTTAATGTGGTGGTAGTGGTTTGTTGTTAGTTTAATGGTAGAGTTGATTGGGAAATACTTTAGGGTTGAGAGAATGAAAGTAAATTTAAGTGTTTATCTTAAAAGGGAATGTACAACTTAATGGGGAAGGCATTCGTGTTGTATTAAGGTTCGTTGATTGCATTGGAATTCGTTAGAAATTCGTTTGTTTTCTTTAAGTGGATTTTCGTTTTACGATTAGAGCCAGAAGTACTAACAAGTCATTCGCTCTTGCAGTGAGCGCAAGAATACTGGAAGACACAGGACACGTTCATAAAGCAAGTATTTGAGGTTCAGAAGTTTAAGAAGGTTTGGAACTGATTCTAGGTCATCTTGTTGATCTCCTTCTAGTTAATTACGTTCTCTATTTAGGGGGAACCACAATTGGCAATGCACATTCTCTCCTTGCGATTGAAAGAAGACTGGACAAAACAGACTGGAGAATAACTAAACTACCATAAGATTGGACATACAGGGAAATCAAAATACGGTAAACTGGATATGAGGAATAAAAACGAAGAAGCTTGGAAGGCAATTGAGTAGTAAGACCCTATCCCAAACAATTGAGGATATTCTATATAAGACCTTGACCATCCCAGTCTTACTTTATGAAGCCGAAGCATGGACTTTGTCATATAAGGATATCCTTAGTCGGTTGGAAAGCAGGCTTTGGAGGAGGAGATTCAACGACGAAGTATACGAGTTGTACAGCGACATCGACCCATCAAACATAGCGCATCAGTTGCTCAAGATGGCTAGGACATGTAGAACAAATCCCCAGAGTCTTCGAATCGAACATGGAGAAATGGACAATAAATTCGTTGAAACCTCTTTTAATCGCCACTCTGTACCTAACCTCGTAAGCATCTTCATCAACTGCTGATGAGCAGGGTACATCCTAACACAGTGGAGAGAGGTGAAAGTAGTTTTCAAAAAAAAAAAAGGAATACAGGCCAGTCTCTCATCGCTTCTACTAAGACCCTTGGAAAGACTCCTTGACCCATACATCAGAGAACTTATCAATTCCCGCAACTTATGCAATATATTCAAGACGCCTTCCTCAAAGACAGATCAGTGGAAAATTCACAGCATAGTGCTACTGTTCGTGAAATTGAGCATTCATTGAATATTTATCAAAACGATCCAACATCTGGTTTGCCACTGCACAGCTCTCCAGAATCGGCGCTTAGCTTTGCTGGACAAAAGATTCTACACGGAGACTACGGACTTAGGGAATGCGGATATAAGAGATCAAATAAGATTCGAAAAGAGTACGGGGTGGTTTAAGCCATGACGTGACACAGGATAGGTTTAATCAGAATGTTTACTCCACAATGGGCCTTAAATATTCCTAGTGGAAGTGATGTTCAATCATTACAATAAAAGCGCTGTAGAGGAAGATCTCGCCTTGGGGTGAGCAACTGGAGGGAGCTAGCTGAAGAGGCTTGTTAGATGAGGCCCACCCGAACTGCAGCGCGACCTAAGTAATGAATGATTGATAAAAATAACATACAATCTAAAGAGGATGGATGAAGAACACAGGACAAACATGACAAGCACAACGTAGGAGCTAAGAGGTTATATTCACTCATGGGCATTACAATGGGTCCAACATGTCTATGTATCGAACTATGGTCCCGTCTACGAGGAAGGTGTATGGACGAGAAAACCGCGAACTCTACGAGCTGTACCAGGATGTGGATGTAGTCCGGAAGGCAACAGCACTGGGTAGGCCACATCGAACGCATGGACACCAACGCTCCAGCTAAGAGAGTCTTCGTATCCGAGCCTCCTGAAAGAAGGAGAGGAAGACCGAACCACCGGTACAAAGACCAAGTAATCGCGGACGAAAGACAGCTTGGTCTTAATGACTGCAAGCAGTGTGCCCAAGGAAGGCAACTTTAGCTCAGGCTCTGACCCCCAATGGTCGTTGGCGTGATAAGTAACTAAGTGAAATCCCTATCGGAAAGAAGGCTTCAGACTTTCCAAGTCTCACTGGCCTGTCAAGCTTAGATGTAGTAGTTTGCATTATGTAAGGCGTATTGGGCGACAACTGGATCACATTTATATTTCTCTTATTATGATTGGATTGAGTACCACACATATGACACACTACGATTCACTTGTGTAAATCATACCTAGCATAATGCCTGAAGAATTTGAAGATGCGAGAAGTGGTTTATGTAGAAATCTCTCTCAGCCCCAAACTTTGAAAGTCTCTGTTGCCCTCATGAACTTTGATGAAGTAGTTTACATGAAGTAAGGCATGTCGGCAGACTTTAAATTAAGACATCACTCGAGGATTTCAAATATGTCAACAAAGCTATTCGGTATAACTCAAACCAACAGTGCAGGGGTAGAGGAGTGCCTTATTCATAAACAACTCCGAAAGTTCCGCTTGACATAAATCCGCCGACTAGACAACATTGAGCCCATGGAAGACATCACTACCCAGCTAAGTCATGGAATCCGGACTTCCTAATTCGAGAGTACAAATCCTCGCTGTAACAATCCAGTCATCTGGAACGGAGTCCATGATCTTGATGACTGGATGTAGCTCTTGCACAAGCCAAGAATCAATCATGGGGTTATCTAGCATGAATGAGGTCGAACAATAAGGTAATGGAAATGTTTCAAAGTTCAATTTACAATGTACACCACTTTGTGCAATCTTCACACAATTAAACTATTGTTTCAGCAATCGTTTCAACGAGTCAAGGCTGATTGTGCATGTTTGCTTGCATTTACTTATAGTCATCATGCTAAACCAGCAATGTTCTAGGACTAGTACAATAAAGCAAGTCGACTGGCTCACAATTAACAAGTCTATAAATTGTAATTTCCAATTATACATGTCGGATGTAGAAGAACTCACGGGGTATAGGACATTAGGATAATGTAATGTCATCTTCTAGATGGCGGTGTCGTTACCTTCATGGCATGGGTTCTGAAAGAGGAAAAAAAAAGTCATCTTTTGAGTGTGTAGAAAGCCAAGGAGGGTAGATGAACTCTTTGAGAAGAAAAACAAGGGTAGACCTAAATTACCCTAAATACATTGGGCCCTGCCTGAAGGAAAAGTCTGCTAGAAAAAGAACGCTGGGTAACTATTCGTTCAGCCTGGAAGAAATTTAAAATGTTTGGATTCCTAAGAACAGCTAAATGGCTATAGACTAAGCTATAACTAAGACTGATGTCATAGCAATGAATGCTGGAAAATGATAAGCGTATACCATGGGCGGAGCAACAGCTCATAGTGGATCTAGCCTAGCAAATTCTGTATTGTCTAGGCATATTTTCAGCAAGTTGAGTAAGCATTGGTTAGCAAATAATTGAAAGAGCGGACAGGGGCAAGCGTCCACCATATTTGTTAAGTCCGATTTAGATTAGTTCCAGTTGATAAGATGCACTGGTGGATGGTTTTCAATGTCGGCTCGAAAATCTCTAAAACAGAGACAAACATTGATTGATCGTCAAAGCCAAAGCGAACGCTTATCTATCTCAAAGAAAATTGCAACGTGTAGAATGTCTCAATGACGAGAAGTGTTAGATAAATTCGCCGTAGTCTGGTCGATGCAAAATTACATGTTCAGGCTTCCAGGAAAAGCGCCTTGAGTTTGCAAGGCTCCTGTTTCCATGCCACATCATTAGTTCCAGACAGCGGAGACTCCATTCTTCGGAACGACGTGACAAAACTAAACTTTTTTGACAAAAATTTACAGTAACCACTTCGTTGGTCATTTCAAAAATTCCCTCAAATATGTGCAATCTTTGCCGTTATTCAGAATAAATTTCCTGTTTTGATGTTGCTACAACTGTACTTCGTAACATCACGAACGGTTTCACTGCGCAGTTTCACAGCCGTGATGACTGCATCAGATGTGGTGTAGTATACGTAAAACATAATCAATCAACAGTGGAAAGAAGTCACCTCGCCTCATTGAAAAAGAATTGTGAATCAGCCTGGCGTGGTAAAGCTTGAAGAAATGCATTTCATGCAATGGTATTATATATCACTGCGTATCAATTAAAGAAAAAGAATAAAATACAGGCAGTTGATACTGATAACATCCAATTTCTTGCGTCAAAGTCCCCATGCTCTGTCCTTCTGGCTTCTCAGGATGTGTGTGTGAATCTGTGCATAGTAAATCTTTTTGGCTAGGGAGCGCTCAACTTACAAACCACATCAGTCTAATCGGATAATTTTGTTTGTTTTGGACACACGCAAAACACTACAGTTTTCGCGTATCGTTTTCCCCCTCCCCCTGCCCTTGACCACATTCACACAAACAATTCAAACAATAACCATTTTCATGCGCACTCGACATATTAACAGCATCCTATCTAAGTTACATTATGCATCCACGTCTCATTTTGTTAGGTTACTTTTCATTTGTTTCTGTTTTTTTTAGTGAATTAGTTTTGTGTTTTGGCATGTATCTGGAAAAAAGATTTTAATCTCTTTGCTCTCGAGTTAGATACACATTACCTCGAACATCACATAAATAAATGAATAAAAAATTTAACGTTAAACAAAATGAAAGAATGCACGCGGACACAACAAAACAATCCAAGACTACGGGATTGAATTGACGTGCGGCGGTTCCTATGTCTAAAGCCGTAGGTGGACTTAAATATTCACAATCATATTCTGCAGTTGCGTTAATGTGGAACCAATATGTTGTGACGGTTCGTTTATGTTGCGAATCCTTTGCAGCCAATGTTGACATTCGAGGCACTTTCGTTGGCGTTCTTCGCGAGTCACATCCACGCCAAGGCCGCTAGCTGACCATGGATCGATGTTCTCTTGGATGATTGGCAAGAAATTTGAGAGAATCACTCTGAGTGTATCACATGCGCGGGTATAGTGACTAAAATGGAAAACAAAACGATAAGTAAAGAAATGGCATTGATCTGAGAATTGCTTACAACTTGTGTTGACTCTGTAGGAGTTCGTAGATTTCTGGCAGGAGTAGTAAGCACAAATCAAGGTTCCAAGCGGATCTGGAATAACAAACGTGGTTAATACTGCGCGTAGCACAAAAATATATAACTTACGTTTTTTCTAGAATAGCTCCAAGGAGATCTACAAACACCGTCCGACCGTTCATTTTTATAGCTTGTCTGAGTGCACCCATTATGTCGTGCGACCTTTTAGAGGGAATTGTTTAAACTTAAACTATTTCCATTTCTTTTTTTAGTGATACGTACCTTGTGGAATTCCTTATTAGCTGTAGAGCAGCATGTCGGTTGCTTAGCTCCTGATAAACTTGCTCATGCGAACACGATAGCATTTGAATCTCCGAACTGTCATCTATGCGGTTGTTGTACATTTTTTGGCCCTGGAAATATAAAAACGTTTTTAAGTAAGTTTACACATACACAAATGATGATTCATGATTTCCTTAATAACAAGTAATTTTTTTTAGATTTAACGGAGATGCTGCTCTCTCTCCGACGCAGAGGCATATATCAAGGCGTGCGGAAAATGTTTACTCTTGGATCCAGATTATATCGCTGTACAGCTTAACTTGAAAGGCGTCTACAGTTTCAGGATGACAGGCCACGCCTCTACAGTTCAAACACTGGCCGGAAGAATATTCCAACCGGCGCCAGAGAACTATAAAACAGAGCACGGCCAGGTGGCACACACAAAAAAGAACACGTCTTGGAGGACGTAAGTCACACGAGACGACGACGAGCGTCGCAGGCTAGAGTATGGCCCAGTCGAACGTCGTGCACAAGTCAAAAGAGCTAACATCCATAATTAGATGGAGGCAGCTAGCAAAGATCATGGAATCTGGAGCCTTAAGGTACAGCCCGGCTAAACCGATGAAGAAAATTAAGTACTTACCGGAGGTTGTGTTATAAGTTGTGGATCCGGTCGATAGGCGGATGATATCTGCAAATAACCGAACACATAGATCAACACAAAAAAATCAAAAAAGAGAGTCAATCGTATTTACATTCTGTGATTGTGAATTATTTATTTCCACTGTGATCCCTGGGTTCTTCTGTGGGTGCCTCTGTGAGGCAGGCACAGCATTTGGCGGCGATCGGAGATCTAACGAGGTCTTCGATCTGGTTGGAGCTTTTGTGATTATTTGCACTGTTATGTTCTTGTTCTTTGCGTTCTCTTTGTTCAAATTTGCATCCCGCTTCACCTTCGACGATATGGTCGACGATATGGACTTCCTCATCACCATGTTATCGTCGATCTTATGTATATCGGTTGTGCTCACAGACGATACGGTCGCCAGTTTGCCACGGTTTTGAATATTTGAACTCTTATTCGACATTGCTATTTGACTTGTTCGCCTTTGAATGTGTGACGTTGTCTTCGTCTTGACGGTCTTTTGAACATTATTCGAGTGATTGATTTGTATTGGTCCTTCATTTTTTGGCGCATAGTCTGGTGGTTGGGCGTTGTTGACTGGGAAGTCTTCAACGAGCTCACTGCCATTGTAATTCGATATGATTGGTGGATTGCTGTCGTTTAAATTGTATTCAATGTCGTTGGGAAATGTATCTGTTCCCCTATTAAATTTGTATACGTCTCGTTCGCCAGGCATTTTCAAGGAACTGGGCCCATCGAATCCTCCGCTGCTGTAGCTGGTTGTACCCGACGATAGCGATGGGAATATGTACGGACTGATTTTCTTCGCAGGTGCGTACAAGTCAAAATGTACACCGCCTCCATTCAGCGGCGGGGCACCTTGTGTGTCCTCCATATCGTCCACTAATTCTATACTCAGGTTCGGCGATGATTGTCTCTCGAGACTGGGACTGTGCTCCTCGCTCTCCTCGATAAGACGGCCCTGCTTGGGACCGATGGACAGGCGCAACTTCTGATGGCCCCGCGAGAAGCTCTTACGCGTTGTTTGATTGTGGCTAAACGGGGCGTTGGAGGGATTGAAGAACGGAATCACACGATCGATGCTTAGCGCGTGAATTGCCACATAATCATTTTCGCATGTACCGCAGATCTAAAAGCAAACGGAAGCAAACAAATAAGAACGTCGCCTCCTCTCCGAATCAATGCCAGTCGACTCACCAACTTTCTGTTTACTATCTTCATGTCACCCAGTGCACTCCACGTGGATTCAATATAATCAAACTCTCGGTCAGGTTCCCAGCCGATTACAGAGATTCCACCAGCTGTTCCCACAAAGAGACACTCTCCATTTTCACTGCGGGAAAGAAAGGAGTCCAAAAACATGAAAAGGTATTGCATGATTGGTTGTAAACCGTCGTGAACTCACCTAAACGTAATACACTTAATTGAATGGCCACTAAACGGACTGGATTTATCCGTTTTTGAGATGCAGGTTTTCTTCTCTAAATCATAAATGTAAACACTACCATCGATACGGCCCACGGCCAAGAGGAATTCAAACGGATGGAACTGAATGCAGGTAATGGCTGGAGCCTTTTCAGTGAACTCCATTATCAATTTGCTCTTGCGGATGTCCCAAATGATTACGGATCCTTCTGTTCCAGCAGATGCTATCCATAATCCATCCGGAGAGAATTTCACCGAATTCACCTGTGCTATGTGCCCTTTGTAGATTTTTATGCATTTATTTTGATTATGAACGTCCCACAGTCTGTAAAAGGGAAAACAAAAGAACCGTTAGTCGTTTCATTCAACTTTGTGTTAAAATGTATGCCAGTGAGGTTAGGTATGCAGTATGGATATGATTGGTAACCTTTTCGTTTAATTTGCATAGTTTCATGTCTAGTGGAGCCCCGTGTTATGGTCGCAGTACTTGTGTATTGCTATAACAAGCTCCAAGTTCTTCAATTTCGTTCAAAGTTTAGTGTGACAGAGGTTATCCTTTACCCAAATTAGAAGCAATCCTATATTTTAGAAGATGGATGTATTTAAAGCCGATGAATCTCCGAAAGATTTAGGTTTCAAAATGGATTTCGTATATTTATGAATATTCCGTCATTTAAGTACAACAGAGATGGTGGTTTCCTCTCCCAAATATTTAACATTCACCGTTCCATTCAAATAACTTACGAACTGCTTCATTTTTCGTCATTATGCAAAAGTTTCAACCGATTCCAAACTCAATTTAAATTTAAATTGCATTCATTCAACGACATCACTTATCCAATGCAACCACCATCTGAACGAATCACAATCTCACCGTACGAACTCAACGAAACCAAAACAGTTTCAGTAGCACAGTTTGAGAAGAGCTGGTGGGACTGCGACAAGTGTCAAAACATTGTCAGAGGGAAACCCGATTGCACAGATGTGAAAAATTTTCGTCCGTGCTGGAAAAGTTATTTACACCCAAAAAAGAAGTACGAAATCCAACATTATCGACTAACCTAAGGCTTATTACATTTTATCAACAAACAACATTTGATTATCAGGTGAGACAAAAAGTGAAAATCATTCTCCCCCCTCTGCGCATATCGCGGTGAGTTAACGAAATGTACAAAGTTCAACCGGAGCGATTAACATCAGAAATATTCGCCTGTTTATCGCGTCCCCCTCGACTGTGGGCTATTATTACCTTTATCACTTTAAACACCTAGCACTTAAAACTCTACCCACGATAATGAAGAATTCACTTTTTTCCCAATTTTCAGTTGCTATTCGCCCGTGCTCAGTTCAGTGTCAGAAGTGAGTGAAGAGAAGAAGAAACTAGCATAAAATGGCTTCCGTTGAATCGCTGCGTTACGATGGAAAAGTTGCCGTAATTACTGGCGCTGGTGCCGGCTTGGGACGTGAGTACGCGTTGCTCTTTGGCTCGCGCGGTGCAAAGGTTGTGGTCAATGACTTGGGCGGAACTTTCCAAGGCGAAGGAGCTTCACAGCGAGCCGCTGATGTTGTGGTTGATGAAATTCGTGCGATGGGTGGTACTGCAGTAGCCAATTACAACTCTGTCGTCGATGGGGGAAAAATTATCGAGACTGCGATCCAGAACTTCGGAAGAGTTGACATTTTGGTGAACAATGCCGGCATTCTGCGCGACAAGAGTATCGCAAACATCTCCGACCAGGATTGGGATTTGGTTCATGACGTCCATCTGAAGGGAAGCTTCATGACCACCCGCGCTGCATGGCCTTACTTCAAGAAACAGGGCTACGGTCGTATCATAATGACGGCAAGTAACTCTGGTCTGTACGGTAACTTCGGACAAGCGAACTACAGTGCTGCCAAGCTGGGACTGGTTGGCTTGGCCAACACTGTGGCGATTGAAGGAAAGAAGTACAACGTATTCTGCAATGTGATTGTGCCAACAGCTGCTTCTCGCATGACTGAAGGCATCCTGCCCGACTTGCTGTTCCAGGAATTGAAGCCGCAATTGATCGCCCCAGTTGTTGGGTACCTCTGTCACGAATCGTGCGAAGACAATGGCAGCATTATCGAGAGCGCAGCTGGCTGGGCAACAAAAGTGCAGATTGTCCGTGGAAAAGGCTCCGTCCTTCGCACTTCTTTGGATACCCAGACTATCACACCGGAATACGTGAAGAGTGTCTGGGGAAAAGTAACAGACATGTCCGAAGCCGAACACCTCGAGAGCATTGGACAAGCCAGCGGTTCGCTCTTGGGAGTTCTGGACAACGTAAAGGAGGGACGAGTGGGCGTGGAGGACACATTCAAGTTCGGATCAAAGGAATTGATTCTGTACGCCTTGGGAATTGGAGCGTCCATTAAGAACTCCGCAGACCTGAGATTCCTCTACGAGAATGACCCCGATTTCAGTCCACTCCCCTCGTTCTTCGTGATGCCCGGCTTGCTTCTCAGCATGACAACCAATCTTGTGGGCAACGCCCTGCCCAGTGGCAAGGCCGATTTGACCAACATTCTGCACGGCGAACAATACATCGAGATCGTTGATCAACTCCCAACAGCCGGCAAGCTGACGACTTATGGAAAAGTTTTCGACGTCATGGACAAGGGCTCCGGCGCCGTCGTGGTCACCAACTGCGATTCTTACACAGAGAACGGCAGTCTCCTGGTGAAGAACCAAAGCGCAATATTCGTTGTCGGCGCTGGCAAATTCGGTGGAAAGAAGGAACCCATCGCTGGAGTCGTACCAACACTCCCACCACCGAAACGTTCCCCTGACTCGTCTATGCAATACAAGACCAACGAAGATCAGGGCGCTTTGTACCGTCTGTCGGGAGATCTAAACCCCCTTCACATCGATCCGAACTTCGCCGCCATCGCCGGATTCAAGACACCCATCCTGCATGGACTCTGTTCGTTTGGATACTCAGTTCGGGCGGTTCTGGCCAAATATGCCGGCAACGACTCGTCGCTCTTCAAGGCTGTCAAAGTTCGATTTGCCAGTCCAGTTCTTCCTGGCCAGACTCTGAAGGTGGACATGTGGAAGGACGGCAGCCGCGTCTTCTTCCGCACATCTGTCGTGGAGACCGGAAAGGAGGTGATCACTGGCGCTTATGTGGATCTTAAGAGCACTGCCGCCAAGTTGTAAACATTTTACGTTCCAGGAGTGAAATCGTGTATGCATAAGAATATTATTGTGGGATGATGTGGGTGTTTGTTTGTCTTTATTTTGTTTTTTTTTTTATATTCTTTATCGTTCGTATTAATAAAGGAGAACTGAGTACAGCCTGTTCCTCTGCGTTTAAGTGTCGCTATTTTGGTCTAATCAGTTTGCAATTAGTACACACATCTTATCGTTTGGCGAAGTATCGTTTCATGTTTACTCGCAGAAAGGAGATAGCGAAAGCGAGAGTCGTCGTAGTCTTCTGCTTTGAGTGTGGGTGCCCCCTATTGGAATCTCTTAATCTCTACACAAGTCCATAGTTGCCCAGCGAAGATACAGATTTGGTTTGCATTCAAACTTCGTCACAGCTATTTGACTGTGTGACTGAGTGAATGGGCGTTCCGCTCCATTTGGTGCTAATTTTTACAACAAATTCGGTTATTTTGTGGTATTTATGAACGAGCATGACAGCGTTTAATGCTCCAGTTGACATTGGCTGGCAGACAATGAAGTGTTCTATTTCAAGCGTCAAAATGATATACGGAAACAATGACTTCATTAACCGTGAAATATACGAATTTGAATAACTGATTCATTTCGTTTGCAAAATGATTCATGAGGGTTCAAAGTTAATGAAGTGGGACGGAGCGACGAGTCGATGCACCGATGAATGCCAATTGAACACTTTGACAACCAAGCGGGGTCATTTAATTTCTGTGGTTGGTAACCTCAAAAATGCTGAATGTCGTAACATTTTAATTTGCATGCCTTTCCTCGAACTGAGAGAAATTCGTCTTTCTTTTTAGGAAGGCGTTGTTTTCAACATTGTGCGAAAACCCTGCGACCTCGCACAAAAGCAATGCATGTGTTTACGCTGCTCAACAGTGCAAACCACTTAAGAGATCAAGTATAATAATCTTTATACGCTTAAGCACAGTTAAACTTATGTCATTGCTATCTGAAAGGTTTTAAAAGTGTTGACGAGATATCATAATTAGTTTTTTCCTCTGATATAGTTGTTCAATGTGACCAGCAATATTGCTCAGTTCAGAGAACGAGTTTGTTTGTGTGTTTAACAAGACTTAATCGTTATCATGAGTTAATATTTTGATTTAGCAAGATTTAGGGTTCCAAAGGAGGGGAAATTTTGTTTTATCAATATTTATAGCCAGGTGTTTGCAGATATGAATGCACCAAGTGGCGGGGACAAAGGTTTATTTTGATTCAAAAGCGAATCTTATTTGCAATGTTTTTCACCTTCCTTCGTTCGGTAAATGACAGCGAAGAATGATATTCGATTCGGAGTTACAAAATACATGATCTTGCAAGAACACACTTACAAGCATTGCTTTAAAATGATAAAGACTTTCGAGCAAGACAAGGACTTGAGAGACAGAGACTTGAGCTTTGAGACAGAGATCGTGGCAATTCGGGAGGGACAGTCTTGACTCAAGAATGATTTAGTCATGCAGTCACAGACACACCCTAATTCAATAAGACGCAGCTCTTATTGGGATATCCCACGTAGATATCAGAGAGAGAAGAACTTCTCAAGCATATCCTCACACTGTGGGAATGTCCGGCTCTTTTAATATATTGATGTTTTGTGACCACCTCTAGGAAGGAAATCTTTACATGGCTAGCTAGTGCCTCACAAAGGGTGGGTTTAGACTAGAACTTAAGCAGTACTTAAACCGTTTCGCTGTTTGGTGCTTGTGTTCGATTTTTGACTCGCGATGTGTCAAAGTCAAATACCCCACTTCATCTTGGAAAGACACGCACGAACAGCACATACAAATTACAAAATTATTGAATCTTAATGACAAAACCCGTGTTCGATGGAGAATGACGTTGATACTTCAAACATGTTAGTGCGGTTGAATGGGTATGGTAAACAAAACTCGCGTATTTGATTCGATGAGAAACTTCAGGCAATACAAGAGCTGCTAATTCACATACCTTAACTCACGCGATGGACCAATTGCGAAAAGAGAGATCATTTTATCTCTCGTTTCAGGTTGTTGAATTGGCTGATTAGTTCATGCACTTTGACGCATTAGAAGCTGTTTAGACTACGTCGAAAAACCAACGTCAATTGCAGCCTTTGAAGGCAATTACATTACGGCATGATTCAAAATTGGATTCTCTCTATCCGAAGACAGATGAACTCAAAATTAGAGGATAGATATGTTGGAATGACCGTCGTGAGGTACGCTCGCTTCCCGAAATGAAAAACCTTCCTCATCACAACACACTCAGTTCACTCATATTCAGAGGACATCTATCGCGATAAAAGCTTCTCAAACATAGAAGTGTTGGACACATTTCTGAGAGAACAATACCATGCACAACATTAGTGGTTGCTGTAAAGGCTGAGCCCAACTTCCACTCGGACTATAGCGCCAACATCACTTCTTTTCTTGCGGTTCTTCATCAAATCCGTCGTAAAGAAAAATATTTATTGGTGAAAAACCAATAAAAAAGAATCGATGCATCCAGTTTTGCTAGCCACTGTATATCTTGATCTGATGTGCAATTATTGCAACATTCACTTCAACTGTATTCCGAGATCGAACTCCTCCGGCACTATTTTTTTTTTTTTTTTTTTCAGATCGAAAGCTTCTGTTTCTGCCTCAAGTTACGACCGAACAATTAATAATGCATGCAACGAGGTTGCACTAATCGATATTTTGTTTCGTTAAGCTGTTTCTACACATTCAAGAAGTGAGTGGACCAATGCCCTGTCTAATCCAAATAAATAGACCACCAGTGTGAACACTCTTAGGGAACAAGAAGAAATCATGTCAGTGGGCGGGTCTTACACACGACTTCTGTACAAGTTGTGAAGATGAGGAAGAGAGTAAGCCATTACTTAACTTTTGTGAGCATCGAAGGCCCTCTCGATACGAAGAGAAACCAACGCGGAGGCGTTAACAATTTACGCCGAAATGAATAGCGCTATTATCAGTCACTTCAATTGCTCTATCATGAGCTTCATTGATGAGATTGATTGATTGAAGATCGCCGGTAGTGCCTGAAGGCTTCGCTATAAAAAATGCAACAAAACGAAGAATCTCTCGATAGTAGGTCACGTTATAATACAATAAATTGCATATCACCAGTATATCTTCCACTGCCCCAGTCTCTGCCAATTGAGATACACAGAACTGGGAGATCACTTTTTCCAGAACCTCCGGAAAATTAATAGAAATCCCTCTAACCTCTATTTTCAGGTTCATTAGGATGTCGGAATGACTTGGAAATACAAGAACAGCATCATCATGTTTATTATGAATAAATTTCCCTCGGAATTTTGTCTCTTATTGAAAAGAAATAACGACCTGTTTTTCGAGCGAGTTTCTTGCGCATAAACATATAATATTATATAATTGAATTAACTTGTTTAATTGATCAGATAATATGTTTAATTTTTTTTTTATTTGTTCCAAATACCCCATTGTAGCTTACATTAGCCATGACAGTTTCTATGTTAAAGTACATTTGTTCTGAAGTGTGGTAAATTCCACTTCAAAATACTGACAGCACTGATCCATTGTCGTAAAGTGCTAATGTGACTAAAAGTAACTACAGTTTGACTACGGTTTGTCATTCTACTTCACCGACACGACACATACGTTCCTCTCAGTTTCATCTCATGCGTAGCCCCCACCAAGAATTTATGCTAAACCATCACTCTTGCTCATCGATTTTGAGGATCTTCTAAAAGTCGTAAAACCATCGAAACATCTTTATGGCAGAACGTGGCTGGGACCGTATAGGCAACGAGAGAGAAAGTGGCATTGGATGAAGCACACCCTACGGCTATGCCGGCGTTAAAACAATAAAAGTGCGAAATGAGATATGTGGCATAATCTGCTCACCCAGCCAGCTAAAACGAAAGCAGGTCGCACTTAGCAAAACGTAGCCGCAAAACAGCTGAAAGATTATCGCGGTTTTTGAGGCTGAAACCCGGACACGACTGCAAAAGGAGACAAATGAAATGTTTTTTTTTTTCAGTGAAGCGAAACAAATAGTCTTAGGGTTTTTCATTTCCGTCCCTTTGGGACAACCGATAGTTAAATTTTACCAGCTTCAAGTGGGATGTACTTTGAAGGAAATAATAATGTCTATTGAGGAACAAGTATTGTGCCTTTATGCGGTGTCATATGACAATGAAATATTTTATCGCCCAAGAAGATACATGAAATAGGCAAATGTGCGACAACCAGTGTGAATCTGCGAAGGCTTTTCAACTCGATCGTATTCAAATCGTTCAGCCTTTTGCCCCGAAGAATCATGCTCGTTTCTGTTACAGGTAGATAGTCCAGTAACTTCTACAACACTCTCTGTGAGACTGCCTAAATCCTTGTGACCAAAACCAACAGTTAATAATGATCTAGTCTTCAGGTCTCGTTGTTGATTCGATCAGTCCTGAGAAATACTACAAAGTGAGCCAAATAAAGCCAACTTTAAATACGAATAACTTTTTTTTTCTCCAATACCTTTTCATTTCAGGTTACAGTTGAGAACAGGGAAATGTGTTTACATTAGTGATGCGTGAACTATAAACGGAATCAACTCGAGTTACATCCAAACCAAGTTGAACCGAGTTGAATCTATATCAAACCGAGTCGCTGAAACTAAAATGAAACGAATAGTTGAACAGCAAAACTGTAGACGGTTTGACTCGGTGTGAACTGAACAGACATTCGCTTTCGGTTCTTTAAAATCAAGTGAGCCCATTCCATATACACAACACATGAACATTGTTCTTGTACAAATCGAGTTGTTCTGCCCGCTTCAATACATAATTGAAGTTAGGTTATTGTTTGGTTCAATAAATTGAATGGTACGAGAAGCTTTGGGAATATCCCAAACCGATCTACAGCTGTTTTGAAAATTTGAAAAACCGAGTTACTAACGCTACGTGTCTGTGGACAGTTTAGCTCTCTTTTGAGGGCTGTAATCAAGTAGATAGAGCTTGGTTCCAAAGCCAAATAAGTGGTTTTCAACTCAGCTTTTATTCCAACTCATACCTATGAATTACTCCCCGCGAAAGGGTGAGAAACTCGACAGTACGCGTGACACCCAGAGCAGCTGCTTGTTCCACTGAAAAGGACTATGCTGGTAGCACGTGACACGAATATCCCAATCATCACCTTTCGAGACGGGGCTTACGAATAATACGGTTCTTAGAACCCAGTGATAAGTCGCCTGGTTCCTCTCGGTTAAAACTCTGAGAGTCGATAGTAGTGGATCAAGTAGCCTCTATAGTGAATCATGTGCGTCACAAGAGAAGATATGAGAATGATGTTAATAAACCAAAAACTAATTGGCAGCTGACTAATAGACAGCTTACATTGTAGATAAAAATGTCCATAAAATTTATTTAGAAGTAATGTTTAATAAAAATTAGAAGCGAAATATTGAATATTATGTCATCAAAGGTGACTTTAATAAACCCAGTGAAGGGTGTAGCACTGTACTTCTAATGCGAAATATTTGAAACAACATTTTGAAATGAACAAGTTTGCGGTTTGTGGCTATGTTAAATTTTTACGGGTAACAAATTCTAGTTCTATGTGAACGTGGTTGCTGAGAAGCTAAGCACAGGTCAAACCATTGGACTTTGCACGATCTGTATTGTAAATATATTATACAAACACTTCTAGTGTTGGAGACAAGGAGAGAAGTACAAATTAAACAAAATAAACTCAAAGACAAGTACAGTACAGCATATTGACAACATTATTTTTAAGCAAATACATATTTTCATTGTTACGGGCCTGGAGGGAGACTTGAAGATGAACGGAACACCTTACACAAGATCTTCGCCGAAGATTTAAGTGGACCCTTGAAAAGAGTTCGTGATAAATTAAATTATTGTGGCCACCGATTTAGAAAGTTCGCACGAATAGATTTTCATTACTAAGAATCTGTCAAAGAACTATGAAATTCTGGGACATGAACATCTTCGACCAAAGGCATTCCCGTAGAACGTCGTTGCCAACTGAAAACGTGTTTATATAGGCTTCAACTCTTCAACAAATTATTGACCAACTGCGGCGTCCAGAGCACCAGTCAGCAGAAACTACCTTCTTACTTACTTATGAGGCCAACGAGGGTCTGAACTTGAGCATCTGGTGCACACTCTTATTTAATATTTGGAGCTCGCGGACAAAGAAACGAGGACTCCTCTAAGACCAAGCCGAATCTTGGAATAGAGTGGGCGGATGGTCCTGATCGCGCTCGCAACGGCTGCGTTCAGCGAAATTACCGACAAAAGAAGCCACCTCGCCCATGTTAAAAAAAATTTAGTGTTAAATAGGCGACATGTCTAGTTTTGACCTTTCTGTGAAATTCGTCAAGTTGAGTCTGATGACGATGGCTGATCCACATTCTTCCATTGGGGATCATAACACACCGGAGACAAAAAGCGCGACGCGATTTCATGTGACTTTTTAAGCATGCATTTATATGCATTTGCTGGAAATGGGCCTGGTGGTATTATACTATCCTTGAGCAAGGACATACATCGACTTCAAGTACAGAGCATCTCAATGGGCAGCTCTAAGTTCAGTCAAGGACTTTGTCAACCTAAGGTCGGTAGTGAACAGTCAATGTAAGTATCGGGATCAAGGATTGAATCATTCCTGCCAATCGCTATTCCTTTGAAGCTAAATTTATATCAGGCTCTGCTCATCCCAATCCTGCTCTACGGCGTGTAGGCATGGAAATGAAGAAATCATTTATGTCTTCAAGAGAAAAGTCCTGGATGCGATCTTTGGTCCTGTTTGCGTTGACAGGAGAGGATTCAACCATGATCTCTACGGGCTGTACAGCGATAAGAGTCTAGCCAGGCGACGAAGGATCTAACGTCTAAGGTGGCCGGGTAACGCAGAGCGCATAGTCCTTGCTGCAGCCCTAAGAGTCAACCGCGTCTTATTGGCGCACCCATGTAGAGTAGGACCCAGAACCAAATTAGCGTACGAAATATGGTAGCTGGCAATAAATCGCACTTGTTTAAGAGGTTTGTTGATCGAAGCTCAAATTCAAAAGGAAAACAAAAAGGAAGAAAAGAATAATTGAATATTGTCAGACGTTTAACTGAGAAGACCACTTAGACCTAATTGCTAGCACGACTTCAACAGCAACTAGTGGGTACTTTGTATATTCAAATACTCCGACAAGGAATGGAACAATGCACAAGTAATTCCAAGAAAACTGCAATATTTAGTCAAAAACATGCGCCGATCGAAACTGCTGCTGCTTCGCACGTGCATACAATCGTGAGAAACGTGTTTCGTGAACAGACACACCCGAATGAAGCCCACTACATAATTACTAGCGAAAATAATTATTCATACAACCTAGTTTCGAGGTAGTAATTAAAGCACATTTGTAAACGTAATAGGCACGGCAACGGAACGTTGCAGCGCACATTGCAAGCAAGCGCATAGCATTTTCGATGGCGCGTCATACCTCCGACTTGCTCGTAAAAACCGCCACAGCCAGTGGTGAGATCTTATGAATTTATTTTGGAGAATACGTACAAGGGAAGGGACACTGATGAGGGGAAGTTCCTGCTGCACAAGACGACGATCGAATCGGGATCAATCGGAAACTGTGATGAATTCAAGCAAATATGTAAATTACCAGTGTTAAAGTATTCTCGCATATGGTGGAATAAAAGGAGTTTTGAAGTAACTACCTGTAGAGTAAGTGCGTTTTAGAGTAATTTATGACTCCTCAGATAGACCAGTTTATGGGATTTGCGCGTAGACTAGCTGTGTGCTCGTAATTAGTTAAATAGAGTGAGGAAATAATACAGACAGGCGTCTTGCTCAAAATAATAAATCCCAGACTGATACTTCATTTTCCCAAATAAATGGCGTCTAGCGGAAAATGCATAACGTTGACAGAATTGAGTGTGTAAGCGAAAAGAAAGAAAACGCGTTGTGCATTTTACTCATAAAGTATTGTTTGGTCTTGTAGGGCATGAAAAGAATTTGTTGTACTTTATTCCTTTAAGAAAGCAGGTCTTCAAATTTGCAGGTCTTATTATGAGGGATAGACGCAGAACTAACATTTACAATCAAACAATTTTAACATAATACATTTCTTAGAGAATAAGATGTCATCCTTTTGTCGTAAAACTGTCTGCAGTCGACGTGGAATGCTTTCCACCAATGTCTAACATCGGTGGGTTAAAATCGAATTCCATTCTTATCTCGTAAACTACCAAGGCTCCTACAAATTTATGGGTTTCTTCAATCCAATCCTCATTTGGATTTAGGGCTGGATCTTGTGCAGGCCATGGTAAAACATTCATTTTATGGCTATTAATCCAGCCTTTTACAAGCTTGGAAGTGTGCTTGGGATCGTTATCGTGTATTAAACTCGAACCCAATGGCAAACTGTCAACAGAAAGCTCTTTCAATATTCGCTTATATTGGTGCTGATCTATTCTGGCGTCCATTTTAAGAACGGGACACCATGGCAGAGGAACGCAGCCCACACCAAAATGCAACCGCTACCATACAGCACTGTGTGCTAATTCTCTGATCACTACTGTACATAGCATTGCAGGTGATAATTGTTGCTAATATGAAAGGTCAAGGGTAAATAGGGTCTACTCGCAGGGTGGTGTCTGCCTCCTATAGTGCATGCCAGCTTACTTTCAGCTTAATGCTCTCAATGGCCCGGACTTCTATGCCCAGACCTGTGCTGTTTATGATCTTGTTCCTTGTCGGATCGTGCCGATCGAACCTCCGATCTAGGCGCGATCAACGTTTCGTGTACCACGAATGGGCATTCAGGTTACTCTTTATTCTCTTTATTAGGAGGAGGCAATTCACGGTCTGTCTCGGCTGCATAGGGCGTTCCCTAGTACGCCTGCTTCTGCTCTCGATGCACCGCTGACCCTCTTGATGTCCACATGGGCCTGTACTCTGAATGCCATGATTCGTTCAAAAATAAATGGTCATTGGTACAACTCGCATTGCTCACCGCATTTCGTTTGACCACAGTCTTATGGATATGACATCTGGTGCACAAACACCGGTATCTACTCCAGCTGCGTCGCACATAGAGAGTCAACTTTCCCTGTACTCAGGCCAGAATTTCAGTCGAGAAGATCTGTAGTCGAGTCTTCACGTATGTCACCAGAACCAATAAATGATCTGGCGCTGGGCCCTTCGTGGAGGGCGACAACATTCGATTACCAACGAGAACCTAACGATATATTTGCGTCGGTTTTCCAAGCCTATGCGATCCTAATGGCTACTAAATACATTTCGAGGAACAGTGGAACAAGCTAAGGCCTTACTCAAAAATTTAAACACTTCTAGGATACTTCAGAAATGCAAGTCTTCTCGCAAGCTGATCGGCAGTTTAAATTCGCTAAGACTTGTATGGGTCCCGGGCCACAATTTGATGGCCGATGAACTTGCTGGACAAGGATCTGAGGAAGTACTCACACGACCTAAGCCTGCCCCTTGATTAGGGGTTTCGCCGATGATTGGGTCTTTCGTGAGCAGAATCGAGGAAGGCTTAGTTCTCCAAGTCAACCGCATGCTCCCAAACGTCTGTAAGAAATCCGTGGCATTCTTGCTATCGCTTGACAGAAAAGACTGTAGCCAACTTATCGGCCTCACTACACCTTCGCCAAACACCTAAGTGTGATCGGCTCCGCGACGCCAGTGGACAAGACGACGCCACTGCAGAGCATTTAATCTTTCAGATGTCCCGTTTTTAATCAGATCCGGTAACAGATATTTTATGCTGATGAGATGAGAGCCGATGATGTAGGGTCCTAACCACAGAAGCACCTACAGGCCTTCCTCCAGAATATCAGCAAATGTTGGTTTGCTGCCTGCCAGTATCAGATTTTGAGTCCGAGTGCCCCTGTAAAGGGTTAAAAGCCGTCGACAGAAACAATGTTAAAACTAAGGACAGTCGGACAGATTCAAGAAACAGTCAAATGATTACTAACTGCTATTCGATGCAGTGCACCCACAAACAATGTTAGCGAGAGTATCTCTCTTCTTCACAATTCCCTAGCAACGCAGTTGTTTGCAAGCAATTTTCTCATTAACTATGTACTGCTCGTTCTGATTGCGAGTACAACAAACTGGTTGTGCTTACGAACATACTGGTTCTAAATTTATTCATAAATCGACGGTCACAGTTTCTGCAGTTGATCAATCTTATGCATCTCACGCTACGCTGTGCGTCATCAAGAAAAATACTAGATCGCAACCAATAACATTCCAACAGTTGTGTGTTGTTCATGCAACCATTGCCCTCAGAATCTTCTTCGCAATGCCTCTACGGTCAACTCATGGAAGCATTGTATCGATTACACGGGAACATATACCGGAAACAACGGAGACACATTAAACTGTCACCACACCATGAAACATCAATTCTTAGTCGGGATTTCTTTCCAATTCTTTCTTTCTTTCCATTCAACTGCATCGAATTGCTAACTCGTCTGAAAGTCTACACGATATGCGCACGCATAACTTATCTTTTCCATGTGTTCCGTCTGCGTCGTCTCCTCTTTTATGGTTCTATTTTGACTTAATCATTATTTATTGAGTAGAACCGAATGTAACCATTTTTTTTTTCGTTTCTTCCAGCAGCTCCCTATGGCCTGGCAGCGTTAATTTATGCACACTTTACCGTATACCGCGATAGATAAACACGCTTGGTATGCCTATCGGAAACAAACATATAAACGCGCCTGCAGACCTCGCCGATATTTATAAGTTATAACCTCAAGCCCAATGCAGCTATTAAAAAATCATTTAAAAAGAAATAGCTCAATCTATGCGTAAGACATTCGAGGTCATTATCAATTCAAGGGTATTAACATACAAGACAAGGCACATTTGCCTATATTACTCGGCCTTTGAACTCTTGAACAGCCTGGGCTTTCTCCCCTCGACCACTGACGACGACGCGCACCACGAGGGATCGCTCTTAACCTGTAGACCTACATTCTGAGCAGAAGAATAATATTTCATTCATTTGTTCATTGGGATTACGGTCTGTAAAACTCGAAATCAGGTTCTAAAGTCGCCGAAATTACAATCGAAATGAAATGCCTCTTCTCTGGCCTCCCATCAAGAACCATGTCGAGAGTTTGTGCCAAGACGCGTGTGTTTGGTTTTTTTTTTATCGCACACCATGCCCATGTTTGACTAGCCATGAAGTTGGCTAACACTCGCACACAGCAGCATTAGCGATTACCTACGACAATTATCAGCGGCGGCAAAATATAATGAGAAACAATTGAATGCGGGCACAAAAGAGCTACAAGATCCATGAATCACGAAAGATAGCCCGAAGGCATTCGAGTACATGTGTGTGTTCGGTGAGTACCCTATTCGGCCTACACTTCATTCCAACAATGGCGAAACAGAAACAGATCTTTCCCAAGTTGACCATATTTACGTCGAGATCGGACGCAAAGCCGCTCCTCGATGCCAGGCCGCGATTTATCTGACGGAACAAAGTTGTCGTCGTCGTTAGTGTTTCTTGTTTTGCACTCGAACGGGATGTGGCGATGCTGACGATGATGGTAGAGAGGTTTTTGATCTGCGTCCACTTGATCTGTGACTTTGTTTTGTCGAGAACTAGTCCGGCAGTCGGACGGATGGACTAAGAATGGGGAAAAGAATTCCACTTAGACGATTCGTCGGCTTCCAAGAAAACATCTGTCGTCCACCAAACTAAACGAAATGCGCACTGCAGCATGTGTTGATGTAGGCAGCGATCGATCGATCGATTACCGCATGCGAGAAGCCTGTAGAGTAAGAGAAGTTGTTGAATATAAATTCAGTCGTAGTCGAAGTAAACAGTGACATAATGAACAAAAATAATTGCGAATTCTGAATATATTTACCAACAGAACAGCGCGCCGGTCAAAACATGGGTTTTCATTTCGTTTTGCTTACTTTCGCCAACCGAGGATCCGACAGGCGACTTTCAAAGCACGATTGACAAATGACATGAAATCAGGCATTTTAATGACACCAACTGAATGACAGACCGGCTGCGCAGCGGCGGCGGATAACTGAAGGGGTTTGAGATCAGAATTAATTGCCCCCTTCCTCTTGATGTGATGTGATTTGTTGTGCTGCTGGACGGCAGTGTCTTGCCGATGTGAGAATGCTTGATGTGTGTACTCGTATTTTATTGCGTAACAGTTCTTGTGCCCGGAACCTGATGTGGAAGCGGAGCACACTCGCTAATGATTATAAGTAGGTAAGAATAAGAAATACAAGTCATGATGGAAGAGGTCTGTGACCTCACTCCTGGATCAATTCAATGGGGGCAATCTCGTTAGGAATCACCCAAACCACCATCGAAGCAGTGAAATTGAATATTTTAGAAACCAGTCGACCGTCTGATAGAGCCGCTGGACAAACTGCAGGCGATAAATAAGTTGTCATCAATGCTTAAGCCGGTGAAATTCACAAACGAAGAGAAAAAAAAGGAAATTAAACACTTTACGAGTGTACCTGCCCGGTTTTTAGCAAAGGCAATTTATTTGACATTAGTTATTCAGATTAGTCTCATGCGCCGCTGTAATGAGTGAGCCGCTGTAGGGTAATTAAAATGCAATCAACTTGAAATTGAAAGCCGTGCATTGTACAGAACACTCCTTTGTGAATAGAATTACTAAAAACTCAAACAAAGCTCTCGCATTGAATGGGCAACAAATTAAACAGGAGTGTATCGACGTCACAGCGCACACATGCGCGAGGTGATTAGTCATTGAACCAATTTCAATCGACACTGGCGACGACTTGGTGAATTCGCAAAAAAAAAAAAAAACTCAAACTCAAACTCAACGCGGCTTGGCCACTTTCATGACTTGAATTACAATGTTGGTCTACTTTCGTTATCATTGGACTTGGTGCAAGATATTGAAACACGTTTTTCACTTGGAGGTTGTTGCTGTTGACACTTTAGTTCTTCGTTTCGTGTTTTGTTTTTTTGTGTACCAGTTATCCTATGAATAGCGAAAACAGTCGATGGGTGTCAGAGCACAGCGAATTTGAGATTTCTCTGACCTTGTGTTGAAAGAGAGTTTAAACAGGCAATAGCTCATCGTGTACATCCATAAAACGGGCATTTGCATGGCCGTTGTGTGGAATTTTCACTTTTCGTCGTAAAGATCTGCCAATCACTGTGTCACATGCTAATTAAATAGTTTTGGGAGATATATTTTTATTATCATTGCATGGTTTTATATAAACGGAAAGAGTGCTAAACAACGGTAAAGGAGTAGAAAGTCAACGGCGGTGATTGATGATGCCCATCATCACCTCTCTAACAATGATTTATTGTCAGTCGTATAATCAAATTATTCATGTATGTGCATATATGTAAATGACAATGAAACCGCTGCCATAATTCGAAGAATTTGGGTTTTTGCTGATCTTTGAACACGTCCCTCATTACAGCACCGCAATTTTGGGAAGCATTACATTCGAATGCTGACATGATCACAAAGACATCATAATTCAAGAAGCGTTTGTAAATCATGAACGCTCTGTGCATCACAACTGAATTATGGGGGCGTGTTCGTCTGGTATATTTGTTTGCCTCTTTTTTTTTCTGAGCCACGTCCGGCAGTCAGATCAAATGCGAGCTCGATCAAAATGATTGCTGGATTTCATCACAACACCGCCTCAACTCTCAAGTCATCCATGAGTGATCTTCACAAAGCCTATCGACTTTGCTTCGAATTGAATTGAGGTGTGTATTTTGTGCTTTTAAGAAAATTGGATTGTGTATGTTCAATAAGGCTGAAGTTGACCTTCAATTATGAATTTTATTCACAACTTCTCCCTAATTGCTGTTTAGTCAATGGGCACATTATTTTTAAGAAAGCACTGAGGTTTTCCTGTTTGACTGTTTGAGGCGTTCAACTGAAGTATGTAATGAAGAAAAACTGATCAGACACCACTGACAGCGGGAAGCGGAGCCATATACGAGAGATCTGCAGCCCTCTCGATCCTCCGCTAACGGCTCGAACTCGTCAGGAGCCCAAGCAAGCGGATCCAGGCGAGTTTTTGGATATAGTTCAACCACCTTTTCCTGGCACCTGGAACTCGCATCCAACGCCCGCCTTAGAAGTCTTGATGACATTCGGGCCACGTGACCAAGTCATCGAAGCGTATTCCTTCCCGTTCGAAGGAGCCGCTGCTGAACATTGATTTCCTCGCGCACTGTTGGCTTCCTCACCTCACCTCTTCCAACTTCCACAACAGAGCGAAGGAATCTCATCTCGGCACCTGGTATTCGTGATGTTATTCTTTCAGTCATTAACCAAATTTCGTGACCCTAGGCGAGAGTCGGAATAAAAACTGAGTTGAAAACGGTTAGGCTTGGTTAAGACTTGGCTTTGACACCAAGCTCGACCTTCCTGATTACAGATCTGCCGAGCACTTTCAAAATTGACTCAGCTACGCCAATCCAACAGGAATCATCTCAGCTTTTCTTACCCCATCACCCGTGAAGTAGTCTACAAGATAAAACTTCTTCACCAGTTACAATGCGAGTCCACTAACATAGTAGAGTAGCACGGCACTGTAGATTCAACACGTTGGCCTATGTGAGCCGTGACCAGAAGGCCATCACTTAACAAAATTACCTACCTACATGTAGGTTGCATTGAACCAGTCTGGAAATAACCATAACCTCCTCGGATTTGTCCGCCTTAACCTTCAACACATACGGTCACAGACCTATCTATCCGTCTGAGGATAACTAAGTCATCCGCAAAGGGAAAATCTTTTATCCTCAACTCTCCCATTGTGAACAGACCACACCTCACACTGCGACATTCAGTACATAAATACAATGAATAGGGGTGGTGACAAGAAGCACTCTTGGTGAATAAAAACGCCCACGGTGAAAGGTGTTGATTTTACACCATTAACTCGAACACAGCTGCTAAAGTTTATGTTTAGAGGGTGATAGAGATCCGATATTTCTGCAAAACACAACAGAGTTTACCTCGTGGAACTCGATTGTATGCTCGGACGTTTTACTTTTCTTTGTTGGGGACATGGGGCTTTAGAAGTACGTTTTCTCAGCCAGCGAGATCACGGGCTAGCTTCCACCAGTTACGCAAACTTAGACGTGGACGTCCTCTGTTGCCTTGTGCCATAACCTCGGAGTCTTTGGCTCTTAAGACCGAAGCGGTGGTTCCTAGGAAACAACTTCTTCGCAGAGTTTGAGGACTTGTACGAAAAACCTATATCTATATGAATCCGTATGGTTTAAGTAGTAAGAGAAAGTATCTAATATACAACATTCATCAAGGGCACAATGGAACCAATATACTAGTCTTCAAAAAGCACGGTCCATTATACCTACCACCCCCTTAACATTGCCCTTGCACCTTGATCCTAGCAGTAACTCATGTCCAGTACGCGCTTGAGGCCTTTATAGATCCACGTGTTCATCATCCACTTCAACCTAACCTAACATAGACTGAGTTGGCTCTTTCCCCACTTTATTCGTAAAAAAGGTCGAAAGGAAACCTGTTCTATGAAAGCAAAGTCTGCATTCTTTGTCAGATCACTCCTTGCAACACACATATCCACATTACGGCGTGGGCGTTCATGAAATGAAGACAGACGGCCACCAAACCATAAATGGTTTCAAAGTCAAGTGTAAAGAGGTACACGTACTTGATAGTTGGTGATTTCCCAAAGATGTCCATTAGAAATAAATGGCGTTCCAGATCAATCAATCGGAGTTCTTCTATTAGACTCGCACTTACACAAAACGTTTCTTTACAAGAAAACGTACATCAGCGGCAGCAAATATCGTAGATCCCCCGAGTTGTGAAACACCGGTACGAAAGATGCCCACGACTTATTTAGCGTCCACAAGTGGAGAACCTCGACCACCTCAATCTATTCAACTTGTGACAGCAAATAGAAACATGTAGAATCCGTCGAATGTGTTTAATGGCTAGATGTCAGTCTCATTACACATTCAAAAGGAATGTGTTTTTTTTTTCTGAATTTGCGTCACCCGTGAACTAGTGACGATATTCGTTTTTCTATTATTTTATGTAAATGAACGATGTCCAAATGGGGGATGAGAGGAGCACTAGTTCGAGTGAAAGATTGATAGTTGTTGACAGAACGAACTTCATTCTTGGATGACTTGGAATCAAATTCCGAAATTCCCTTTTAACGCCAATGCGATGACGAATGTGGGCTTTTACATCAGTGTTTGCCACACTTTCTAACGCTGAGAAGAGGTTCCAACAGTTCACGAGTTTATGGGATCAGTAAAGGAAGGAATTTGATTGCTTTTTAGCCATCTGACCCGTCGGGTGTACTTATTCAGTGAGGTTAGGATTTTGCACAGTTTGTTCATTGCTAAGACGCTGCTGAATTTTGATCAGACGAACATTCTAAGTCATTGAAGATGGATATTTTCAACGACCGCTTGGTTAAGTGCTGATCAATGTTTAATATTTTTACACTTAGATCAGCTCTGTACCATCAATGACTGCTTAAAAGCGAAGTGCTTAAGAGTGGCGCTACAGTACAAGGTGGACTTGGTCCTAGTTTCTAAAGCAACAAAAATAAAGTCCTTAGAACCTACAATTTCATGCCGCCTCAGACATACAAAGGCAATGGAGGAACTAAACGCAGAAGCGGTGCTTGTATCATGGATGGACCAACTACTCACGAGTAGAGTAATTAATGCTACTCTAAGGAACGCCTCAGCAGAAAGTTCAACCAGATGGCGGTTCCCCCCTCTTCTTTGGAATCTAGCAGTGAATAAGAACACGGGCTATGACGGACGGTGTTGCCATAGTCTTCGCAGGTAAATATCTTGAGGGATCTATTGCAACATCGCCTCAGCTTACTTAGCAACTGGCCGACTGAAAATAGCTTGGGTTGTAATTTTCAGAAGACCGAAATTGTCCTTTTCACTATCAAATATAAAATGCCTTCCATCGTACCCTCACTCTTAATGGCACCAGTATTCCATTCTCGAATAAGGCGACACATCTCGGGCTTATACTGGAAGCGCAACACAGAAGAAAGAGTAAGGAAGGCCATAACGCCATTGGAAAAATATGGGGTATGGGGTATGAAATGACACACTGACCAGACTTATCAGACCCAGCCTCTTACACAGCGTAGTGACCTTTACTCAACGTCGGTACCTTCCTCAACAAATTTAGGAATGTACAGAGACAACTCTGCATCTGAGGCATCAGTGAAGCCCACCAAAATATTCCCCCGGATGCGCGGGAAGCTCCCTTAAACCTTATCCTGCTCGATATTTTTGGTAAGCAAACAGCAACTAACTGCACAGTTCGTACAAAGGCTGGGTCATAATGGTGTGATAAAACCTTCGGACACGCCATAATCCTACACGTACAAAACTCAATACACGTAGATACCACAACACTTCCCAGAGAACAACTTTGAAAACCGTGCCCTTTGGTAAAGCGACACACTTTTATACAGACGGAAGATTATATAGGAAGTGGTGTTTTCTTGGAGTGTCTCAACATTAACCAATCCGCTCGTCTTCACAATAACTGCAACGTCTTCCAAGTGGAAGTAATGGCGTTTGGCGAAGCCATGTCCTGGCTAAGATGGAACGTTATATCCACCCGCGATATCTGTATCTTATAGCAAAGCAGCAATTAAATCCCTAACATCGTTCTCTGTAAAATCTGAAGAGTTCAACATTCGCCTTTGTTGAATACCAGGCCATAGAGACATCCCGGTAAACTGCAAAGCTGATGAACTCGAAAAGCGCCCTCCTAGACTGCCAGGTGATGGAATCACTCGAAACATAAGAAACCCTTTAGCTACCTTCAAGTCACAGCTCGAACGCAAAGAAAACCAATGCGCCAGATGCCAGGCTGGCAGGCATTACCTGTCGAACCTCAAAACAAATCTGACATGACCTCGATCCAAGAAGATCAAATAGCCTGATATCCTAAATAAGCACTTCGGTGACCATAATATAACGCTGCCTATAAGGCCTCCACGCAAAAAGACTAGGCCTACTCTCCAACGACTTGAGTAGAAGTTGCCTAGACGAGGATGTGGAGAAAACACCCAACACCTTCCCTGATTTTGCCTCAACTTGGAAAGCCTTCTTAAGCTTCTACTTCTTTAATGGTCTAAACGACCTGCGTAAAATACCGGTCAACGCACTAGTAAAATTTGCTGGAACTGGATGGCTGTCATAATCACACACTCACTCCTTTGAAACATCCACCTGACCGTGGATTATGTTCACATCGCAAGTTGAACCAACTGGTCACTTCACCACAGCGGCATTGGACATTTAATATTCATTAACACTTCACAATGCGATCAAATGTTGTTCGTTGTGTTTGGTGCCGTCACTCCCAAACACCGACTGTGAGACAAGAGTTCGTGACCACGTCTTAATCAGGAACATCCATCGGTATCGACGCGTCCACCACACAAGAGGTTGCTGGACAAATTGGGCAAACACTCTGCCCAAGTCGTAATTACATGATCCAAATCTGGCCGCTGTGTAAAGTAGGCATTCACGGCAACACCTCTCAGTGTGTCACTGTCAACGCCCTGGTGGCCATAAAATCCCTCCTCCCTTCGTTCGTGTAAGATCAACAGCACACACGTTTTGAGTGAAGAAGCTTAAGCCAGGAGGGGTTTACCGGAGCTGTAATTGCCAGATTTAGGTGTTACTTTCTGATGCACGTGCTGTGAAAGACAATTGCGAAGAAGCTTGCCACGGACTTTATATTCTCGAGACATTTCCACTGAAATTGCGAGTGGGAATCGATTTGTTTCCAGACATGTGGGAATATTCATTTCGAGCAGGGCTTTGAACTCATTATATCGGTCCTTTTGACTTGAATGGGACACACATGTACACGATCCAAGACCGCTCGCTCCGATGGCGCCCTTCTCCTGGAAATGAGTTTGGACAGCGATCTGTTGTCCAGTTTGCTTTTTTTCTGAGTAAATGAAGATAACAATGTCCGTGTCAATGGTAAGCCCACCCCTTACTTGCTAATACATCTCTCATAAGCTCTTCTGTTGCTCATAATATCCTCGTGCGAAAGGACCAAAGGCAGGTTGGTCTCATTGAGAGATGGACGAACAAGTTTTGTAGTAGGATAAATATAATGCGGTATCGTACGTGGAGTTATCGACTCTTCCGGCACTCCGATTAGGATTACGCCAAAAAAAATGTTCATAGGCCCACCTTTTCGAGTCACTGACAATGCTCAAAAAATTAAAACTGTCTAGGAAAAGTATGCCAAAATTGGTCGTTCCGCGTCAGCATAAAACTGGAGGTCCCTCCCACAGGCACAGTCAAAGAGGTCTCATTTCTTCTGATACAGAGATTCCAATCATCGGGCATACTTTCCTCTAACCATATTCATAGTCCACGACGAAGACGCTCATATGTCCACTCATGCGGAAGATATCGGTGGACATACACACCAGGAGTTTTGTTAGAGTTCAGTCTCTATATTCCTATTTGTACCTCGTCTAGGTTGGGAGGACGGAACTCTCCTTTATAAACTTTCAGAATAAGTGGGGGACATTTTCATCAACTTCTAGTGTTAACCCAGCTGAGGTTGATTTCCTTTTCTTATTAAAACGTGTTTCATCCATTCTCTTAGGCTTATATCTACGATTTGAGGCTAAGAATAATATGGGAAATAAAGGCATTTCGCTTTAGGGACACGTCTCTCAATAGTTTTGAGAAGGGAGTGTGATAGGTCTTTCTATGAGTTTTTGGTATGAACACCACATTAGTTCCTCTCTATAGTTCTGGAGCGCCGCTGAGTTTTAGACAGTTACTGAAAATAGCCTTCAGCCACGGCTTTACTGTCTAAAGCTCCCGCTGCAATTCCACTGGTCTAACATCATCAATTCCTGAGAATTTAAGCTGCTTAGCGTCCAGATTAACTATCTTTCAAGTATGTGCTTCCCAGAACGCGATAAATTTAAACCGGAACGCTCGCCCACGTTTGTCGACAATGTGTCGGTGAACAGGATACTTTTCACCCCTCTCATTAAGAAACAAGGTAATTCCTGCTAGTTTTTAAGAACGTGTTTACAAATACAAAATCAAGACACAGCGCGAGCCGAAGTTAGAGATCCAAGTGACGGAGAAGATTCAACCACGGGCTGTACAGTGATACGAAACTGGTAAAACATCAAACCGATCTACCACCCAAGATGACGCAACGAAGTAGTGCGCATTTACTTGGCTCCCGAGCAGCCTTCGACGTCAAGTCTGTGGAATAAAGCAACATAGGTCGCTCGTGCTTAAGACAGCATCACACAACTGGTGAGTGAAAGTCATCAGCCAACTTGGTGCGTGCATCTGCAGAGCCACATAAAGATCGTGCTGCAGACTGGTTCTTTTAGGACCAGGTCCAGGCGCCACACAAAGAAGAAAGAAGGAGGAGAAAAGCTAATGAAAACACTTAACAGTGCCTTAAGTGAAGACATCCATATAATTCCATATCGATACGATTCATCATCACCAGCAGAACACAAGGGAAAGCAAATCAGAATTACGAAAACAAAACAGAAACAGACCGTCGTAAATAAGTTCATTAATCTAATTCTATATCAAGAAGACCGGTACGAAAAGCAGAAAAAAAAACAAAGTCAAGAGGAAGAGTGGCTCGTAGAATGAGTCACAATGGAGAGCCGAAACCAATTGAAATTCAGTATTTAAGATTTGAATTGCCTGGCAAACAATCAAAGGGAACAGCAATTTAAACGAAGGCAAACATATTTCACTAAACTTTATCTTCGGTTGCAGTCATACGCTTGAGCTTTTGCAAAACTCAGATTGAGCAAACTGCAGACACACTTGGTGCCTCTTGTATTTGCTTTTGGGTGACTGAATCGCGCCGCTCCCGCGCAACTTCAGTAAAAGAATAAATAACAAAACATTGAGTTTCAGCGGCTTATTAAAACAATGCAAACAATGGTGATTTTTTAACAACACGTCAGTCCGTCATGAGTTGTCGCGTTATTGCTGCAAACTTCGTCTGCCTTTTTGTTGCGACGAGAGACAACATGTGTTCAAGTGATTCATACATTTCCTGGAACGACATATTTTTCGGTCTCTGAAGCAACTAATCCGCAAATTTGAAGTCTCCGCATTCTTAAAATCGATCAGAAGTTATTTTTAATGCGGGGGGTTCTGAATTTAGTTTATTGAAATATTGAATAACGTCAGACTGAGCGGTTTCAATCTATTAAGTTCCAAGAAGTGGTTGAAAGAGAGTTGGCTCGGCAAAACGGGTGAAATCATCGGGTTCTCGAAAAGTAAGTCTGACGACACCCGAAGGACGTTTGTCTACCGCATGCAGTTATCACTTAAATTGTGTGTGGACAGCAGCCCATACACAACACGCTTGTGTGCTGAAGTGTGTCCTGTGTGTGGACTAGTCCGTGCAAAGCTTTTTGATGTGCCACACTGTGTAAGCAAAATGAAAATGTTTCCCTTTTTGTGACGCTGGCGAATATAGAGACACCGATGTTCACAACAAAGTGCTGTGTATGCGCCCCTTAAGGCATCTAGAAATATGGCCACATCAAGCACCAACAGCGATGAGAACGAAGTCTAGATCCTCTGATGCTTCCTTCCATAAATTACACTCTCGGCTACGGTGTCCTCGTATAAGGAGTCTTTTTACAGACATTGTCAACTTTATTTGTTTCTTACACCTACAACTCATTAAGGATCTCAGCGGCAGTTAATTTTGCCTTCGTCTATTCTCGGGAATTGCAGAGTCAAGTCAAGACCAAGACCAGACGCTGAGTACGCGCATGTTGAGTGTACGTTAAATTTGATCTGAAGACTCGTAACAAAAATCGTGTTACTAGTTACTTTCGTTGCAATTTGCATTCCACATAAGTACATACGATAAAAAGCCACCAGTTTACTTGTACGAAAACCATCCCTTGCCATTACTGATGGAAAGTTTTTGTGCATAACCTTCACTTTCCCTTCCTTGCTCTTCAAACTCAAAACAGATACCTACACACACCTTGCCTTGTGAGTGAAGAACAAGGCAGAAAGTGATGTAGACACCGATGACGAAGTACCACAGCAAGGGATACCATCAAAGCAGGTGGCGTAACCGCCATAGTATATTTATTTTAGAATGACATTTCGGTACAAGGTAAATGATAGAATAATTGTTACGCAGTTACGAATACGATTTGCACTACTCCCGGTTACGCCTCTTATCAAGACTTAGAGCCCTTTTAGTTGGAACCGAATACGTTCGGCAGACTACACTCGAGTCTCTTTGTCTTGTTTTTTAATGGCAGACAAATTTTAGCTCCTTCATGAGTCCCATACACGCATGTCTCTTACTCACACAATGGGTTATGTGGTTCATCTACCCCACGGTGAGAACACGAAACTGATACAAGTCGTAAAGACAGAAAGAACGAAGAGGTGACCCACTCCGATAACACTTCCACTTTTCGATTGTCTCTGCATCCGCGATTACTCAATCTTCAATTCACACGATCAGCCCACCGACCTTCGCCCGACACTCGAAGCAGTCGGCTTAGATATAGATTCCTTTTGGGTTAGGTTAGGTTGAAGTGATTGACTGCAGCAAGGAAACTAAACAGACACATAGGCCAGCATAGCTTATTGAGCTACCATACGGATCTATGAATGCCTATTCCGCTAACCAGTTAGGGCTATAAGTAAAGCGAAGGAGATGGCTCATTCTTATGCTTCTTAGTTCAACCACGTTTTTGAAGTAGTAGGCTTCCAGATGAAGATTCCCTTAACTGGAGCAGATATTCATGCTCCAGTTCATTCTTGTTGAATATACCCTCACCTTTTGTAGCTGGAGATTGATGGTTTTTGGAGAACAATATTCAAACATGAACTGTATGGACTGTACAGCGATATGAGCCTAGCCAAGCGTCTTATGATTCAACGCCCAAGATGGGTAGACCATGTAGAGCCATGGACAACACTGTTCCAGCCCGAAGAGTCTTCGACTCCGAACCAGTGGGAGAACGCAATAGAGGCCCACGGAACCGATGGCGCACCCAGTCGGAGAAGGACCTCAACCAAGTTCGCGTGCGCAATTGGAGACAGCTGGTTAAAGAGCGTCCCAGCCCAGGTCCAAACCGGACTGTTGGACCTCCAGAAGAAGAAGAAGATAGCTATTGTGTCTCTTCAACTTCCTTATAGACCACGCCAAATATCTAAAGTAAGAGACATCATACATCAACTCTGCCTTTCTGCTCATCGTTCAGCTTTCAACCGCATATAGATGGGAAGTTGTTTGCGATGTGTTATTTTGTTATAAGATGGCTTTGTAGAATATGGTTACAATTTGCTGGCAGTTACATAGAGGAAGATGGGTTTAGTTTAATAAAACAGCACACAACCTTAGGCGCGGTTTGTGATCAACTCAATGATTTGCTGTAGACCACTTGTTTTTCGTTTGTGAACCAGCGTATTGTTCTTCGTCCTTAAATGCGACTACTTATGCATCGAAGATGCGAAAACAGCTTCTTGAGAGACTATGTCTGTCCTTTTGTTTCTTGGTATACCAACGTAACCATGTTGACTGAATTCTTGGGAGATTGATTCAGAAGATAGCACGTATAAACTTAACGTTGACGCTACCGAATGTGTTCACTTTGAGGAATAATTCATCAGCAAATGGACTTCTAGGGTTGGGTATTGTAAGCTACTGTGTTACCATTTTGCCTCGACTTTTGTGCAAGTTACAATTGCAGACAGATGCCTTGAAAGCACATTCTACAAGCTCTCCAGTCGCCGTGAAAGCTTCTACAACGGCGCAGTGCACACTACAACACATAATTGTTTTATCAACGTCGCCATAGATTTGGCACTAGACTCCGTTGTTTCCCCAAAGTATCTTTTGGAGATTGGTTGAATCCTCAGCAGGTTTTAAAAGCCTGATCATAGCACACAGTGAACCACCAGCGGCATGGCGTGTCTTTGACTTCAAAGGCTAACGCGCTTCGCAGCAGTTCCTTCTCCCGGTTAAACAGGTTGCATATGGCGTACGGAAAAACGGTAGACAATGAGGCAGCTATTAAAATCTGCCGTGTTTTGCTAGTCAGGATTTTTCATGATCGCTCTGTAATCCGCTGTCACTGACAATTTTCAGCTTCATAGTCTGCCATCATCCTTCTTTTTAATCCGTGTACATTGTAATGCAATTAGTCCTTTCTGTACATTATAATCCGAAGTTTTCAGTAATCCGAAGATGGTTGGGTTGGGATTACCTGGTGGCGGATTAGCGAGGGACTACTATATCAGCACCAAACTACACAATGATTTGGCTCGATAATTTTTTCCGGGGCCCTCACATGCAAAAACATGCCGGATAAAAACGTACAACCAACGTTATCTTCGAAACTTAATTGTAAACTAATTACGCGCAACGGCACTAAGGTGAGCACTGATTGTGGAAAAGTCAACATGTGACATAATGACATTGATTAAGTTCACGACAAAAATAAGCAGTTAAATTCACATTAGCGCTATCGGCGAGTACAAGAAACGTGTTCAAAGTTCTTCTTTAAAAGTTATAAAAGGATGAACAGCAGACAATAGTTGATGATACAAGAGCACTTCTAGTCATCTGAGGACACAACAAACACTCGAAAAATGTCAGTCAAGTCTGAAATTTATGCAAGTCTGAACTTCTAGTCATCTCAGGACACATTAAACACTCGAAAAATGTCAGTCAAGTATGAAATTTATGTAAGTCTGTACATTCCGTCGTTCAGTTCTAGCTGACAGATTATCAGACACGTGTCCAAGATTGATGAATCCTCAGCCATGTGTGTACACAAGCGGCGAAATGGTCATGGGCCGTGGATCAGTTAGCGGATGATTAAGTGCACAACTTACGCATTCATAGAGTGAGTTTATCCGCAACGAAAGACGAATAAATTCTGGAAGGCCTCTGATTGGGGCGTCGGCCGCGGTATGAACGTCAAGAGGATGCATCTGGATTTGCATTTTAATCCACAACCAAAGTTCACAATCCGCCTAGGATCTGCGACAAACGTTCAAATACCTGACTGTGACATTGTCTGCAAACACCACATTCATAGACATGTGCAAACAACACACAGAAAGATGCCCCATCTGGGAATGTTGTCTATTCATCAATATCCACCCACATTTATATCAAGGTTTGGCAAGCACTGGTTCTCTTAGCAAAACAACTGACAATCTTCGTTCTCAATGAATGGAAGAACCAGAATAAATCAGTGTTGTGTGTAACACGTATCAATTCCACAAAAGGTCGGTCAAAGCCATAAAAGTCTTACACTACACACATTACAAACAGACCTCTATAAAGAGGCATATAGAGCCACCCACACCCATCTGCTTCGATACTGTATATCTTATCTCCGCTCTGACGAATCATATTTTATCGGTGTATCCCCCCACAATCAGATGATAAACTTTGCAAAGTTTTGCTTTGCAAGTGTACAATAGGTCTGCTTTAAACGTCAAATTATAAAACACTGCAAACCGCAAACAAACCGATACAGATAATTGTGCATTTGTATGTAGAGACAACAAATGTATGTATGGACGAGACCACGTTCTCTCATCGATTCGGATATCGAATTTCCAATGAAGAACACCACACTCACTGTAACCGATAAATCCGATTTTGTATACGGCAACACTAATGAATATCACTCTTTACGACGCGACCGCACAATGTAACAAACGCTACGTGACCTTAACGGCTACGCATCTTTCTTCTGCTTTGTCCCATTCACTAAGCTCATTCACGATTTATGACCCTACCACGATTGCCGTTTAACATTTTTGGTGTTGTTTTGCTGACTGGCTACCGGTTAGAGGACAAAATGATCATATGCTCACCGAACTGTGGCGTCATTGCTGCCCGAAACAACATACTCCCCCGATGGATTGAAGTCGAGCGTTCGCACGCTCTCCATATGTCCATTCAGGGTGGAACATATCGTCTGTGCGTTGAGATCCCATCGTCGGATGATTCCAATATCATCTGCTGAGTACACGAAATCATCGTTGTAAGCGAACTTTACACAACCGATTGTACCATTGTGTCCTGTCAGTGACTGTGGAAAGATGAAATTGGATTTTTAATATCCGGTGAAGTGATGGAATTCTATCACTTACCATAAAACATTTCTCCTCACCAATGGCCCAGAGATTAACATTTCGATCTTCTCCACCTGTTACCAAAACTCGCCCAGTCTCGCCAAGATCCAGGCTAGTGACCTTTCCAATGTGGGCTTTTATCTCATCTGAAATTGAAGTTTACTATTACCAATCAAAGTCACAAAGGGAATTCGGCCATCAAGCTACGCTCTCTGTGCTCAGCGCGGTCAATTGGTCTTTTGGGTTAAATATCTTTTTTTTTTCGGTTTTTTTTTTTGCATAACCTTGCATGGCAGAGAGAAGTAGCAAAAAGCAAAAGCTATAAATGGGCAGAATAGCTGCCTGCAGCAAGAGTGGGCGCAGGGGTTCACCTCAACACTTACATATTTTTGATGTTAATTTCCGCGCTAATGCCATCACTCGGAAGCTGGAATTTCTAAATTTTCAGTCGCTTCAATGTGCACAGATTATTTTTTTCTTATTCGATTTTTTTTTATTTGTATCTTCCACGATACTTTTGTAAAATTGTGTCTTTCTTTTCAACGACGGCGACAACGACGACAACGGCGACAGAGGACGGCTACTACTTCGGGTGTTTTTTTTTCTTCGTCGACGGTTTCACGATTTGACTTCCTCGGGAACTTGCGTTTGTTTTTTTCTTTTTGGATTTTTTTTGCGTCTGCAAGAGTTCACGTTATATTTTTGTAGTTTTTATAAAAAGAACTCGAAATGAGGAACGAAACAAGAACAACAAATAACAAAAAGTACAAAAAATATATCCTTTCTCTTCCTATTGTCAAAAACATCTGAAGAAAGACTGAAGAGACGAAGAGAAACACGAAAGATGTGTGCGGACGACAAACGCACGGGAGTGAAGAAAAAATTGATGTAAAAAAATACGAAGACTTTGGAGAGACACCGATAAAGGAACAACGGTAAAGAAAATCGACAATCAATTGACAATTGAGATGGAGAAAATCGGAAGAAAACAAAGACCCGTTGATGACAGTTTTTGCGAAGGTGGATCATCATTGCCAGATACATTCTGTTTGGATTGGAGTCCGAGTGGCCGATAGGTGGCGATTGAGTTGATTGAGAGAATTTTAATGTATTGTCTTTTTAGAATTGGACCTCTTGTGCATGGTATCTTCTTTCCAGCTGTTAACTGTTTCTATGGACGGCTGTAGTTTTGTGTGTTGAACAGGCTACTCTGCCTATCGAAAGTACATTTAAAAGATCCTGGACACAGGTTACTTTATTTAGTCGGTTAACAAAGTAGGCAGAGAAGTAGGCTCTTGGTTTGTGGCTTATTAATCTGACACTATATTCTTTAGAGAAGAGAAATGAAGACCGACTTGACATAATCACAAAAACTTAGCGTATGCAGTCTCAATTAGCACGTCTGGAGTCACTCCTCTAGCATGCTTGACAAGAAATCAAAAGCTAATATCCAACACTTAAATCTCCTCATCTCCTAGACGAAAAAATAGTGCCGTTCAGACTGAACAACTTACGATTTGCTAAGCACTAATTTGTGGTCAAGCAAATCGTATTGACAAATTGCTGAGTCTAAGCGCCGTGAATAACATGCAAATCTAACAAAACGCTTCTCAAATACAACATAATTTACGCAAATGGTTTTTAATCTGAGTTTAACTGCGTTCCCGTATGTTCTTGAGATTTTGGCTCTCTCTGAGAGATTTTCCTATTCTATTTCGTGACTGTCGAAAATTCATGAATAAAAAAATGTCAAAAATGCATGCAATCCCTCGAACTGATGGCAGTGCTGTTAATGCGCAAATTCCACACACCTTGTGGACTCCATTCATGACTACTCACTTCTGGCAGTGCTACTTGTCAAAAAGGCTGACAAACAGTTTTCGCAAGTCGACACATACTAGTTTGAGAACTTTAATTCCATCGTTTGTATAGATTTTCTACTTTTTTAAGCAAATTTTGTCATAATGTCGGCTAGATACGATCGTGCTGTAACAATTTTCTCACCCGATGGTCATTTACTTCAAGTTGAATATGCCCAAGAGGCCGTGCGTAAAGGTTCAACAGCGGTAAGTAGTCTCATCATTACCACCACCAAACAAAGCGATTCCTAACCTAACCTGCATTTTATGCTGTTTTTTTTTTGTCTGGTCATTAATGAATTTACATTTTTGTTCACGTTCAACTTAAGGTCGGTGTTCGGGGAAGCAATTGTGTTGTCCTTGGTGTTGAGAAGAAGTCTGTGGCGAAATTGCAAGAAGAACGTACAGTACGAAAAATCTGCGCCTTGGACTCTCATGTTGTGATGGCATTTGCCGGTCTCACAGCCGATGCTAGGATTCTGATCAATCGAGCACAAGTTGAGTGTCAGAGTCACAAACTGAATGTAGAAGATCCAGTCACATTGGAATACATAACTAGGTGAGGAGCTAAACTGATGTCCAACAGCTATTCGTTTTCCAATTGGCAAGTGCCTAATTCTCGAAATTATTCACAGATTCATTGCACAATTGAAGCAGAAGTACACACAAAGCAATGGTCGTCGTCCGTTCGGTATCTCATGTCTGATTGGAGGTTTTGACTACGACGGAACACCACATTTGTATCAGACTGAACCGTCGGGCATTTATTACGAATGGAAGGCAAACGCCACAGGTCGCTCTGCGAAAACTGTTCGAGAATTCCTGGAGAAGCACTACAAAGACGACGAGGTTGCATCCGAAAATGGTGCCGTCAAATTGGCCATCAAAGCCCTGCTGGAGGTCGCACAGTCCGGGCAAAAGAACCTCGAAATTGCAGTCATGGAAAAAAACAAGCCGCTGAAAATGCTCGATGTGGAGACAATCGAAAACTATGTTAAAATCATCGAGGCGGAGAAGGCTGCGGAAGCCGAAAAGAAGAAGCAAACGAAGTAATCCTTTGCAGGGCTCTGGTTCTCCTTTTTTATTATTATCAGCATGTTCTCATGCCTAAGTTGTTCTGATTCTTCAATAATAATAAACTTATGCTTCACGTACTGGGTAAAAACACACTTAATTCATTCTGTTCCGGCTCGATGACGCACGATTGAGTGGAGACGTGGACGTTGAATGGTCCGGTTTTTGGTTGGTTTCTTACTTTTATTTACTATATCACAAAATTATAAAATATAAAATAAAAAAGTTAAAACATTTATACAAAATACAATTCGCCGTTAAATAAGGTCACTTGGTGAGAGTTGCGATTCGCCCTCGGCCAGGTAAATCAGCATCGCCTTGAATAGCAATCCAATGCCCATGCACTTCTTCGATCGCATTGTCCATGTCTGTGGCGGACCGTAGTAGTCACCACGTTTCTGGTTCGTGAGGTGTTGCAGGCTGAGCGCGTCGATGATGGCCGCCTCTCGCGTGTAAGCCTCTGTTGGTACGATGTTGTGAAAGACGTGCAAGCACACAACGCCCTTGTCATCTGTCCAAATGTCAAGGATCCTCTCGATTTTCTTACTTTCCGGCGGTTTCTTCACGGGGGATTTCAGCTTACCTTCTAGGGCAAGGGATCCCTTAACTGTCATAGGAAAAAAAAAATTAATTGACAGACTTGATCAACGTAAAGCCAGCCAAAGCGTACGTACTTGAACTTTTGTGCGTTTGCATGTCATGCTTCCTCGAGAACTGTTTCATGGCATCGTATAAATGCGAATAAGGACGAGACGTTTTCCCCTTGCCGACGTAGAAGATCGCCCGTAGGAATCTCTTCCAAACTTCGAATTTTGGCATGAACTGAAAGTGAAGCACAAACTTACAAGATGAACATCCAATCATAAAAAGCCTTTGCTTACCGTACTTTCGCCCGGCAGATTGCATGAAATTCGCGGATCGATGAGCATGTATAGGAAACTCTGCTTCAGATGGCCTTCTCTGAGACGTTTCACATTCGGATTGTTATGAAAGTACACCGACAGTTCTTTTTCAAATTCGAGATACTCCGGTATCCGGTCAAACATCTGCTTCTGGCGCACGGTCCGCTCCAGCTCAACGGAGAATTCTGAAAGAGGAAGACATTTTCAATTGCAATCGTTTCGGAGAAAGGGAACGCATCATACTTCCTGTCGTCAACGATCGGACAAAAACATTAAATTTGACATTATTTCGGAAATTTAAAAGGAAACACATTTCGGGACGTAACTCAAACTTAAATCAATGAAAACTTTCGCGCATTTCAATTCAATTACGTACTTGTTCGATTCTCTTCGTTGGCGTTGAGTTGTGCTTGCATCAGTGAGGTGTTCCGCTTGTATTTTGTCAGTCGCTTGATGTACAGTTTCTTGGTTGTTTTCGTTATTGGACCTAGAAGAACAACGTGCACGTGAGATGAGTTAACGCACCGACGACAGTCCACATACCAGGAGGATCACCAAAATGAGTGAGTTCAGCTCTCAACGCCTCCGTTTCATAGTCCAGTGGCACTGTGAGACGTGTGGACACACTGGAAGCAGTCTCGTCATGTTTCCTCTCGTCTTCGTGGCTTTAAGGAAATCCCAAATGCACACAAAACCCCATGAAATTCGAAAGTCCAACTTACTTGTCTACTGGTTCCCTTTGAATTTGATTATTCAGCAGTTTCTTCTCGTAGAAAACAAGGCCGTTCTCGTCGTCCGTGTGCACGTAGGCCTCAGTCATCTGCACAATGTATTCCGTGTTCTTTGGCGAGCGAATGAAGTCGGATGTATTGATCTGAGTAGACTGGGCTTGGGGCTCCACCACTTCAGGAACTGTGTAAAATGTGTCATTATTCTCCGTTGGAGCATCTTCGATCGTTTTTATTATTTTCCCGAAGGCTGTGTTCCTGAACGACTTCTCCTTCTTGTCTTTCAGCGTTTCCGCCTCCGCATCCGACTGAGGAGTGAGATCAAGAATTGTGTTTGTAAAGTCCAAGTCGTCGCGGTTGATGATTCCACTAAGAAGCGAGTCTATATCATTGAATTTCTCCAAAATCGATTGCTGCGTCTTGGCACGTTGGACCTTCTCTCTCCATGTCTGGATCAATGACATCGGAGATGTATTCGGTTCGGAAGAGAGTCCCCGCGATAGTTCCGAGATGTTTTCTTTGGTTAATGCGAAGATGTTGTGTGGCTTATCAGCAACCATTTCCTTCACCTCCTCCACATCATCAGGATCCTTCGAGGGAGTGCAGCAATTGCAAGGATCACGCTTACGTCGGTGAGTTATGTTTATGTAGTACGGGCTTGTAACATCGTAGTTGTAGTTGATGCGGTTCGGAGTGAATTTTTTCTCCTCCAAGTGGTTCACTGACAGGTGATTGTTTCGGAGGGGCTTGGCTGACTGCGTTTTTGTGAGATCCTTCTGCTTCTGTTTGAACTTCTGCTCGAAGATGTGGTCCTGCATGGTCTTGACCACGTCAAAATGACATTCATGAATCGCATAGAGAATGGGAGTCTTTCGATCATCATCGAAAACATCCAATTTACCGCCCTTCTCCTGCAAAGAATATGTGTAACTTCATGCGAAAAGAAACATCACTGCACTCTCACCAGAAGCATTTTGATGATGCTCGCGCGTCCATGAATCGCTGCCACATGCATCGGTGTCATGTTGTCCACAGTGAGAACATTCGGATCAGCTGAAAGACACACAACCTCGTTAAACTGACTTTTTGGAATGTCAACGGGTACACACCTCCTCTTTCCAAGAGCTCTGCGGTGGTCTTCTCGGCCAGCTCAATGTTCGGCATTCCACAGGAGTAATGTATGGGGGCGATACCTCTATCCGTAATTATGACATTGGGGTCGATATCATATTTGCAAAGAACATCTTCAATCATTCTAAGAGAGAGCAAGTTGTTAGGAAGCTGCAGACAAGCTGCACACATTAAGATTTACTTGGGATTCTCATCTTCCATGGCGTCTAGCAAGCAGAGGGCAAGGAAATTGGCGCGCTGCTCCATTTCTGCTGTGGCAGTGTGAAATTGTTTAAGCTTAAAAAACGAACAAAATGTAAATATTTGAGATTTCCGAAATGTGCATCTGCATTTTTGTTTACACTTTACAAACACAATTTGATTCACTGAAACAATTTTGAATAACTAGACAACTACGTTGTTTGCTATTCGCCGATAGGTGGTGTGTAGATAGCTAGAGGGGACATTACATACAGTGTGGCACTAAAGGAAGAGGACAAGCAAATACAAGTTGTGGTGCACCTTCAGGAATTTATTAACAAAATGGACACTGATCAAGGTTTGACTTGGTGTGGGCGTGGCAGTCACTATAACCTGATTTGAAATGAAAACCATTTAATGGAATCAATGCCCAATTGAGATAGGTGGCGGTAGCATTAAGGCGAGGTAACAATTTTCCCATATCATCAAGTTCTTGTAAGGCAGATCGTTCATGAAACCGTGTGTATCAATGCACTCGATAATGAAAGTCCTAAGTGTTGTCGGGCCTATGGGAGCGCTTATAGGTCAGAGTAGGCAATCATCAGATCATGTAGGTACACTTAATATGTGTCTACTAAACGATGTCTTGCAAATGACGCGGATGTTGAGTCATGAGTCGGTACCAAACACAATGACGACAATCAAGTCGTGGCACAGACATTGTTAACACTTCTTTATATTACGCTACAGTCTAGGGTGGACCTAATTCTCAACCAACAAGCCTCTCCAACTATCACGATCTCTGACTAGCTGTCCCCAGACTCATACGTCAAGTAGGTTGAAGTCGTTCTTCACATGGGGGCGCCACCTTAAAGGCGGGCCTCCTCTGTATCGTTGCCTCACGGGCTAGAAATCGAAGCCCTGAGCTGAGTTGCCCATACGCTCTATATAGTCCAGCCATCTCAGTGCAATTCCTGGTTGAATCTTCTCCTCCAAAACCTGTCAACGCAAGCAGGTCCAAAGACCACACGCAGAACTTTCAGAGATCACTGTTAATCTTAAAATACACAGAGGGACCCCACCAAGCGACAGCGATAGGAAAGCTTTTGAGTGAACAGTGACTGCTGTCAGAGAATTTATCCTAATCTGGATGTCAGAACAGATGATCATATCCGTTTCTTAAAACATCTTCATATTCCCAATCCCTCATCCGTATTCGGTACATCTTTGCAGGGCAGGGGACCATCCAGCGCCCAGACCACCGGCAAGCTTTGGAAGGAACGCTGAGAGATGTTGCAAATCTGAGTTCCTTATGTTCAAGGGAACTTTCAATTATTCCCACAAACGTGCGAAGACATGTCTCTGCACGTACTGCTTTGTGGTGAGTTTAATGGGGGCAACCGTGCAATTTACATGCTGACCTGTCATAGAAGCATTTTCCTGATTTCCTTCGTACCCATACCCACTCATATTTTACCCATAAACCACGTCCCCTTAATTGCTAGAGGCGACCGCTAGCAGACCAGTTATCGAACAGATTCTATTCGTCGCTGCAACATAGATAGGATACGGGGAGACACAGTACATGTAAGACAATATCACAGTTCTCGCTGAGGTCTCCCAACAAAGCAAATCATTGATAATCATCTCTTCAATCTCAGCGTCGACCATAGGGCTCTCGCCGTTGATGTGATTTCCCGAATCAGTAGCATGACAATCAATTTTTTATTTCCTAAAATACCAGGGTGTACAGGTACCCAGAGGACGGATTATTGTATTTATCAAGAATATTTCGCTTCGAAGATTCTTTACTTACTTCTGTCCCCCCAGGGGGCATCGGGTTCGAAGTTCTCCAACCCATTCCTAAAGAAGTCGATTCTTCTTCAACTGTTCTGAGCCACGTTTGCCTTGCGCGCACGCTGTTCGGCCTGCCTGGGTAAACGGATCCCACTGCATGGCGTACTTCGCAATGGAGTTGTCTTCACGGGGTAGGTTGTGTCCAATCCACTGCCACTTTCTGAGAACGGGCCAGGAACAATACGAAGGGTCCTGGTTCGTTCTTAGGTACAAATCCTCTTTGGAGATATGGGTTCGGCTAAAATGTCCTAAGGATATTTCTTAAACATTTGTTTACGAAAGAATGCAGGTGTCGTGTGGGCATGTTGTCCACTTTTCTGGTACAGCATCGATTTAGCAGCACCGATTCCACATTGGTAGCTTGATACATTGCAAGCTAACATTGCTTTTCCAGATCGTGGATAGCTGCTGCTCACTTCCAGGTCGGTGCCACAGCGATTAGCTCAGACGAGACTTCCTAAATATACAAAACTCGACTCGAATCCCTCTTCGGCAATGTTCAGTTGGGCGCGGCTGTTAAAAATACTAAGGACTTTAGTTCACTTTATTATTGAAAATCCTAAGTCCCATAATATCCCAAGCTACGGCTCTGATTACTGCTGCCTATCGGTGAACTGAGCCTCAAACAAAAAGCCTCTTCATCTAGCTCGATTTCTAACCAACTTTTACTTTCAGTTGCGCTTACCAAAGGGTCAGGAACTTATCCACTTGTGTCCACCACGTTTGATGCAGGCGTTGTCTAAGAGTCTGCTCAGTTATGCTTTGGAACCTTAAACGCCTGGTTGGACTTATGATACTCAACAGATCGTAAAGTTTCCGTTCAAACAGATCTCGCACAAAATTCTAAGACATCGATAGTTGGCGCAGTCAAAATGATCTCCTTTGTTACAGACCGAGAGAAGGATAATGAGATCCCACTCGTTGGGCATGCTTACCTCAGACGATATCTAATAAATCCCAGCTGCTCTTAGCTGGACGCTAAGCAGAACTAAAGTGCTGATTCTTGGTGCCTTAGAAAGAAAAATTCTACGTTGGATATATGGTTACGTCTGCGAGGAAGTTGATTGAAGGAGAAGACATAACCGCGAACTCTACGAGCTGTACCAGTGGATGTAGTCAGGAAGGCAAAAAACGGTTGACTGCTCTGGCTCTGCCACATCGATCGCATGGACCCCAACGTTCCAGCTAAGAGGGTGTTCGAATCTGAGCCTCCTGGTTCGAGAAGGCGAGGAAGACTGAATCTGCAGTACAAAGACCATCGCGAAAACAAGACAGCTTGACGAATGGAAGCTGCGTGCCCAGGACCGTCAGCGATTGCTCAGGCTATGACCCTCCATGGGTCGCTGCCTTGATAAGTAAGTAAGTTTAAGTGTGTATGTATGTCCGAATTGCGACGGACATAAAAAAAAAACTCCAAACATGCTTTCATTTAATTTTATTCCACGCTACACATCAGCTTATGTCCAATGCAAGCTTTCTACTGACCTCTTCGAAATGACTACAACACTCCAAAACATTCAACCACTCGTTGCTTTCTTTGTCAGAATACCTCGCAATGTTCTCGACAATTTTCAGTGTCTGCTTACAGAATCTAAAAATAGTATCAATGAATATGCCCTTCAGCCACACAAACATTCCACGTACCTTTGAATGTCCACAAACCGCTCATCAAGGTACTTAGAGTGTTCCGTCAGCAAATGATTATTCAACTCTATCAAATGCTGGGCAATGTTCTGCAGACAAATTGCTATGCTGGGCATCGCTTCCACCATTTTGCGCAACGTTTTACGAGCCCTCGAACGTAACTCCCGGTTGATATGCATTCGAAAGCGCTCTTCAAAGGAGTTCCTATAATTTTCACAAACCTGAATTATGAGCTGCGCAATTTTCATGAGAACAGTAAACACTTCTGGTTCCTTTTTGTGGCCATTGAAAATGGTCTCTGGTTTCTGGACAGCCGCACTTTGAAGAGATGCAATGGAGTCGTCGTCCCATTTGATGTCTATTCCCAAATCAAATGGCACTTTTAGTGACCTTATTTGTGTGAGACATCTTTTCGAAGACTCTATGCACTCCGCTGCCAGGCAGTTCAAGTGGAAGTGGCTCCTGTAGCCCCCCAAGGTGTACGAGCTGTTTGAAGTGATCAAATTCAGTCCTATGTAGAGGAGGATCGAGCAGACGTTCTTATCGATGCAATTCAAATCGACCTCACCGTGGCTTACTTTATCCCGAATCCGCATGCCATAAGGCGAGATGAATACGTCGTAAATCAGATGAAGGACACCTCTGGTAAGACCTCCAGTAAGGAGACCATTGTCCTCGGATTCAAATATCGAATTCAAAGTGATGTAGTACTCCTCTAACTTGGCTGTGATGTCAAACGAGTTTGCTTCTCCAAACATTCGCCGAAGGACCAGCTCTATTTGTGGAAGAACAAGGATCACACTCCTCCAGTAGCTCTTATTCTGGTAGTGATCAAGAATTCGGTGCCAATACAGCTTGTGATTCGAATGGCAGGTCCATTTAGAGTTCTCAATGGATGCTCTGATTCGATCAGAATCAGAGAGTAAGGCCAGATCTATTGGTGGATTCAGAATTTTGTGTGAATGCCTGCTGAAGTCCGTCAGTCGAAGCCTCGATTGGACTTGCTCTTCGATCAGCACAGAAATACTAGCAGCTGCAATGAGTAGGGTGGCGGTATAACAAGGATGTATCTCCGATGGAAGCGGGAACCCATGCCAAACGATGTTTCTTAGGTTGACCGATTCTGGTGATCCCATGAGAACTTTAAGGAATAAAATCTAGATGTAATTGTTTATGGCACAATATGGGCTACGGAATTTCCAACTTACCGCCGTCCCACCAAGAAACTCCATCAGCTCAATTGTGTCTAAAAGATCCCGAAGAAGATGTGGCGGAGATTTTCCGGTGATTGTGTAGAATATATTTCCCAAGCCATGTTCGAGAGTTGATGTAAGGAGTAAGACGTTCTCTACTGTGGAAACTTCGGATGTTGGATGTCGGTGCTCGTGTAGCATTCTTTGCATCTGGTTTTGCTGGTGTAGCCATTGCAATTTATCAAGCCATGTACCATCTTCAGCGTGGGCTACCACCTGATGGCTTAGATGAAGCAACGGTTCTAGCCGCTGGAAGTAGCACAAGAACTCATCGTATGTCTTGGGATAGGAATGGTCTATGGAAGATGCAATTCGAATAGATTTCTTTCGTTTTCAATTTCTATACTTGCCAACTCCATGGCCACGCAAGACCTTGTGGAATTTAGTCCAATTATAGGTGCAATCCTTATTCATGCAGTCCTGGATCGAGTCACATTCTTTTGAGGCTTCTTTTGTTTCATAAAACCTCGCAATTTTTGGATGAAGCAAACTCCCGGACCTCTGCATTTCAACGAATTGTTTACAAAAGTAGGTGTGAGTTTTATCAGCTGTTCTTGACGTTTAATTTAAAGTTATGCTAGCAAACTACAGGTGGCGCTCATAACTCGGGTATCAAATCCCTGAACCAATTTTGATGACAGGTTGATGATGCTGGCCAATGGCCACTATGATGTATAGTCAAACTCTTGCCAAAAGTACAGACACGGCTTACGACGACATTCATCATTTTTAGAGCGAGTTGACTGTTTCTCTAGGGCTTTGGGTACCTAATTAGCACATTTGTATGATATTTCAAGGCCAAACAAAACTTGTGGATGAATGTACTGAATTATTTATTACGGACCATTTATGTGTCCGTGAAAGTATCAAAATCAAACGCATCTAATGGAATCAAAAAAAATGAAGCCAACATTGAGGTTAAGCAACAGGCGTTTCGCAAAAGTATATCACTGATTTGCTTTTGGAAATTTAACAGTGAACAGACGTATAATCCTTGATTGTGTTTTGGAAGGAGACTGAATGACGAACTACATGCCCTGTACATTGACATCGATTTGATCAAACGTTCAAGTCTTTCGTCTCAGATGACTAGGTCATGTAGAGCGATTTGAGACTAATGCTAGTAAAGGAAGACCACGCCCCCGGTGGCGAACGGGACCTCAATCCCCTAAGCGTGTGTAGTTGCAAGCAACTAGTACAATACCGTGCTGGGTGGGGAGGTATCTTGGTTTATACCCAGGTCCACTCTTGGTTAGAGACGCGACCTGTAACTGCAAATTTTTAGAAATTCGGACTTCCGGCCTTGCAAATCGAATATAGACCAAATCTTCAATCTTCAGAAAGGCAGATCCTGGAGTTTCAGATCGATACACACCACCTCTTCATCGATTTTAAAGCCGCATACGACAACATTCATCGCAAGGAACTATTTGATGCCATGACCGAATTCGAGGTCCAGAGAAAATTGGTCACGCTTACAAATACGTGATGCACCGTACAGTGCGGATCAAGGAATCACGATTCTATTGAATCCTGCACCGGACTTCGACCAGGAGATGCATCGTGTGATGTCTTCAATTTCGTACTGGAGAAGATAGTGCGGCGGGCAGCCGTAAATACGGAAGGCACTATCTTATCTTCATATATAAATAATCTGCTTTTAAACATATAAATGCTGGTGTTCCGCAAGGGAGTGTTCTTGGCCCTCTGCTATACCTACTGTATACTAGTGACTTACCACAAGAAGAACACACTGTTCTAGGCCCATTTGCTGACGACACCGGCATTTTGGTAACAGCCAAAACGGTTGAAGAGTCTACAAGAAAAATTACAACGTTCAATCGATCAGATACACGAATGGATGAACTTCTGGCGAATTGTCCCTAATGAAAGAAAATCTGTCCATATTAATTTCACTTATAGGCAAGTTAATAACTTGCCGGTCTTCTTAAACCGTGTCCAAATACCTATTGGCAATGAAAATACAGGAAACATAAAGATCTATACTGGCTTATTGGTAAACAATCCAAACTAAGTATTGACAACAAACTGCTTGTATACAAGCAAATCCTAAAACCTGTTTGGGCGTCTGGCGTACAACTTTGGGGTTGTACCAAAGCAAGTAATATGAGCATAAGACAGACTTTTCAAAATAAGGTGCTTAGAACCATCGTCAATGCACCATGGTATATCAGAAACAACGATATCCACAGAGATCTTGGAATATTACCACTCCAAGATGAAGTTAAGAACTTTGCTTATAAACATAAGCGCCGCCTAGAAGAGCACACAAACTCTGCAGTACACCCGATCCTTGAAGAAACTAATGTCTTGCACCGACTTCAAAGAATTCGGCCCCTAGATCCGCGCATGGTTGCGGTGATAGCAGGAACTTTCATTGGAGAGTAAAATGCCGATCAGTGCCTAAATCATGAAATACAAACTACTGGTTAAGTGCTTCACTTAGTTGTAGCCTTTATAAATACAGGGAAGTGATTTTAGTGAGTGAAAATCTCACACTTCTATGTGCGAACGTTCGCCATAGTCTTGTCGAAGATTTCCACCCACACACGGAAAAAAAAACTACTCAGTCATCAGTCATCATCAACTGTACGGATATGCAGACGACATCGATATTGTCGCCGTTGTGGAAGCATTTTCGGCAATTGAACAAGTGGCGAAGCGAGCTGGTCTTAAGATAGATGAGTATAAAAAAAGTACATATATGCTGTCGAACAGGAAACGTTTCGTTGCACACCACCTAGGAAAAAATGTTACAATCGACAGCTACAATGGAGCCAAAAGCTGGACGCCAAGGAAATCTGCAGAGCTGATTCTTGGTGCCTCCGACAGAAAAATTCTATGTCGGATATATGGTCCCGTCTGCGATGATGGAGAATGGAGTTGAAGACACAAACGTGAACTTTACGAGCTGTGCCAGTATGTGGGTCCGCCGCTTGGGCTGGCTAGGCCACATCGAGAGCATGGACACACCGCTCAGCTAAGAGGGCCTTCGAATCCAAGCCTCCTGGTTCGAATAGGAGCGAAAGACCGAAACTCCGGTATAAAGACCAAGTAATCGCAGATGCAAGACAGCTTGGACTTGATGACTAGAAGCAGAGTGCCCAGGATCGTCAACGGGTTTGGAGCCTCCGTTGGTCGTGTGCTTGATAAGTAAGTAAGTAAGTAAGGGCTTGAAGCTCTTCCTTTTCCAAAAATATATAACACTATATACTTCTGAATTTTCGAGTCACTGACAATGCTTAAAAGAGTATTTCTGTCTAGAAAAAGCTTTTCAACTACGCCGTTCGGTGAAGAACAATAACACGCACAACACGAGTGGTTGCTGAGACGCTGGGACCAGGTCCGCCTCGGACTGCCGCGCCACCCATGTTATTATTATTATATACTTCTGAATGAAAGGTTTCCAGGAAACGTTTTTGAAAGTCTGTAAGCGAAATTCAGTGCACGCATTGCACTTTGGCGATTGATTTTACTAAGTTCTTTAGAAATAAAAAAATAAATAATATCTGAACTAACTTATATGTTACTTTAACTATCGATTTGCATCAAAATAATTCGGCGGACTCTGCTTTCGTAAAAACCATTTATGAGATGGTTTTGTATGGATACGTTCCACTGTGCGGCGTGCGGCGGCTTCTATGTTGGCATGAACTACTCCACCTACATTTGGAGAATTTTGGAAGCTGAGTACCTTCGACAAAAGCCCTCGATGCGGAGGGATATTCTGGTGACGATGACTATTTTCAGTTGTCCACATGTTATGCGAGGTCCCTTAGCAGACCACGAGCAGCGTTGAGTTATCCAGGAAGTGCCGAGGTATAGGTCGTTATGAGAATGGCAAACTGAGACTTCAGCAGCAGACAGAGGCGCTCGTTTGAGTGTGACTTGTAAAAGGGAATGTCTCAAAACAATCCGGATCAAGGCTGAATTCGGTAACATTTCCTTGGTTCACGCTCACGCCTGGATAGAGGAGAAGGATGATAAAAACAATGATGACTGCTATGATGTCCATGGACACAATGTGATCAAGCCCGGAAAGTCTGCGAAAGGTCTATCTTGCATCCAGTAGCGTGCCAATTGCAAAAGGACTTCTGTCAGCTGAACGAATGAAAGTGGACGCATACGGATGGAGACGAATGTTGACTGCGACCCACATCCAACCTAGACTGTAGCCGAAGAAGAACATAATGCGAGCAGATTTGCATAATCAACTGCTTCTAACATTACGCGAAAAATTGTAATTACTTTGAACTGGTTTGAACTTCTTGCCGAGACCCACAATCCACCGTCCAGATCTTAGCAACGGCTTAATTGAGCATACCAATCGCAAACTCTGCCTCTCGGTGATGCGCCTCTTAACTCGAGTCTACTCCAACAGCGATCTTTATCATAATTGGTGCGTGCTGTCGACTTTACCCTCCCGCCAATTGGATTTTCACTTTCTATACACAAATATCATTCGCCGTTTCACCAAATAATGGCTGTTAACCTTTCAATTTGAAACGTGAACGGTGTTAAGGTCTCTGGCCAAAGCCATAGCTTCCATCTGCTCCCAATGTGTCGATGGTGTCATGCAGAGCTGACATTCCATTAAATCAAGCTGCATATGCAGCAGCAGAACACAGCACACCCATTCCAAACAAAAGCCAGTGCTTCTCCCAACATGCGGAACTGTTTAACCATTTTGCACTTCCCAGCGTTGCTATTGTAGAACTCTGTTGGCTTTTGGGAACATCCATTCAGCGGCTACAACCGGATCTACGGTTGGCAGCCCTTTTTATGCGGTTGTCAACCTGAGCGCTACAGCAGAGTGTCGCCACTGATGACGGTGGTGGTGGTGGTGTGTTGAGAGTTGTGACTCCACCCGAACTGTTTCAGTGAATAGCGACGGGAGGGGCGCTCTAAGGCACACCACTTCCTCAGCTCCGCCACGAGAACACATATGGATCCAGCTTGGGCAACCTCTTGTTCATAAATTTTAATCGTTCGTAATTGCCTTACGTGCTGGAAGGGTTGCAGTGGAAGAAATATGGGAGCGATCTAGCCTGGGTGGTGATACACACTTGTGAGTACGTAGCGCCGATTTTGAATTAAATCTTCACCGTGTAGTGGTTTCTCATCGGCCGGCAGCCCGGGCTCATAAATATCATCGAAACAAAGTTTGACATGGTTCTGTTGTTACATGCAGATAAATTCTGGGATAGATCACCGTAGTGTGGTGGGTGCTATTGAACGGTTGAGTGGCTTTAGGTGGAGTGTTGGGAAATATTTCAATAACGAACCGCAACAATTGCGCAGACAGATTCAGTTGGTGTCGGTGATTCAACGCAGTCGGTTGATAGTTGGATTATTTGCTGTTTTCTTTCTTCGCGTCCTGCGTTCCTCTGGTGAGTACTAGGATACGGAAAGGAAGAGTGAAGACTTTTGGTTGATGGTGGCCATTTTTGTTGGCAATTCATTTCTTTTGTGGATCAAAGCTTGTGCTCCGAGTGTTGTTTGTGGTGAAACTGTTAAGATCTTAAACATTTTTAAATTCAAAGAAATCCATGTTTGGATGGTTTTCAGAGAAAGCAACGGACACTGGGGGTTTCAAACGTCTTTAAGACTTCGGTTTCAAAACTCATTACAGTGACTATCATTTTTATTGGACTAAAGCATATTCTAAAGAATCTCATCAGAAAATACTTGCTTGGCTTCGAAGAATTCTCTTGTCCTTAGGGATATGACTTGTGTAGATGAATCTGCTAAGGCCTTAGACCAGAAGTGGACTTCTTTCAGGTTTGTATCTGTAAATAAAGTGGTTGTGGGTTAAAATTTTCAAGACCCTACGGATGTTTTAAGATGTTCGTTGACCGTGCGAATACTTCAGTCATTAAGCAGGTTCGTCTTCTTCATTTTTTGCTGCTACAGTCGGGCTTAGACCTGGGTCTCTTCAACCAACAAGCCTTTCCAAATCACACGATATTTACTTTGGCTGAGGTCCTTCTCCACCTTATCCGTCACCTAAGACCCATACCTCTGTTGCGTTGTCCCACAGGTTCGGAGTTGCCCAAAGTTATTCTTGCGCTCTTAGTTGTTGGATGAGGTACAATGGTACCAACACGTTGCTCTTACTGAGCCGTGGCCAGAAGGTCGTCTATTTACCTAGGCGCTGGATACATTAACTAGTTTCGATGTTAAAACTTCTCTTCCAAGACCCATCAACGCAAAAATTGCACGCAGAACTTTTCTCTGAAAGAGACCAAGGAGTTCTTCATTCGCTTTTCAGGTTATCCATGACTCCGTGTCGTACAGTAGGACTGATAATCCGATTAGTGTCTTACATAAAATCAGCTTGGACGGATCTATCACTCCATTGTCTCCAATAAAAGTATAGGCTCCATAGAAACTTCCGATCATCCGATATCCTGCACCTTTGACTTAAGTCCAAGACGCAGGTGTTGAATATCCATTCATGAGGACAGCATATACTTTTTTGCCTTCACTCACCGCTAGACCTGTTTAAGCCACTTCGGTCCCAATGCCAGCAAACGCCTCATTAACAGCTAACAGTGTTCAATCATTCAAGTCAGAGTTATACCCATATGCTAACAAGCTTACGGACCTCTGTAAGACCATGCCATTATTGTCGGACACTAGGTTTTGCATGATTTTCTCCAATAAATACTGAAGAAGTAACATGAGAGCGCGTCCCTTTGGCCAAAACCTTTTTAGACATTCAAGGTCTCGGTGGGTTCATTTCTGGCCTAGATAAAGCAGTGGAAACTCTTCACCGTTATCCTGGCAAACTCTTCAAGTCTCAGAAGCCTCTTATCATGCTGCAGCGGAAGTAGAATGTCAAAACTAGACTCAGCGTTTCAAAGAATAGATGGTGGGGAGTGACTTGAAATTCTTGGGTCTTTTCCGCGATCTGTCGCTGTATGAAGATTTGGCATTAAGCAGATTACTGTTCAATTATTCAGGCGGCTGCTTTGAGACTTCCTTTAAATGTTTCATCCTCCGCATTTAATCCCTCATCTCTTTAAATATTTTCTTCGCAGAGTTCACAACCATTACTCCCCCAGGGATCACCGTCCGCACCGGAAATGTTGCTCCGGCATATGTTCTTCATCCTCTGGATGTTCAGCCATCGTACATTTGCCATATATGTTCCACAGGACGTGGAAATCCTTGATGGCTACGATTTCGAAGAATCCCCCGAGTACTACCAGTCGGACAGCGCTTACTATGAGGCTCGAAGTCTGGCTTCATCGCACACCGGGTCCTCGAAGTCAATACGAAACCGACGATCGACATCGGCCTACGAGGCAGTCAAGGAATCAGGCTCCAAGTCCCACAAGAAAGACATGGAACAGAATGTGGACAGTGACAAAATTGAGGTTATAGATGCCAGCCGCGAGGGGCGGCAGCTGCCGAAGGCTGAGAAGCAAGTGATGGAGCCGGAATACTATCGCAAGGACTCGTGGAATGACTACTCGTGGAACATCAAGCGTGACGACGACGGCGACTCAGTGCCGGATGCGACCAACGACGGCTTCAGAGGCCGACAGCCCAGAGTGAATTTCGTCACCCAGCCAAAGAAGCCCGACCAGGATCCCAAGGACCGGGCGATCCTAAAGATCACTCCACCGCCGCTGAAGTCACGCTACGACAAGTACGAACCATTCAAGTTTGAAATGTACCCGTCGAGGTCGTACGATCAGTACTTGCGGCGTTATGACAGGTGGGTTCATCCAGCTTGAGATTCCACATGCTAAGACTTCCGCTTTTCTCCCCCCAGGTACGACGATCAGTTTGATCGCGATCCCTACAACTACGAAGATCACTACTTGCACCGTCGCCACTACGACCCATACGACAGCTACAGCCCGCGAGTGCCTCACTACCCGGATCCCTACTACAACTACCCGGACTGGAGGTATGACGTCCCAGAGCCCCGCGACTTTGGGCCACTTTACAACAACGAAGTCTATGACCGTCCCAGCTACGAGACTCGCAACCGTCGTATAATCTACTACGCGCATCTGCCGGAGATCGTTCGAACGCCCTCTGGTGTCGATTTGGGCCAGCGGTACGATCGCCCGAGGTACGATAGTGGAAGGAGCACTGGAGGACCTACGTTGGCGGCTTACAAGGCTGACAAGGGCTCTGACGGCCAGGATGCGTATGGCTTTGTGAAACGTGAGAAGAAGGATCATCGGAATATTGCCACGCAGGCGCCCAAGAAGTCCGCGGCAAGGGACTGAGTGTGGGAGAGCAGTTTGGAGTTTTTTTTGATATTTTTTTTTACAGCATCGGTGCTGGTAGTTATACGCATCAAGTAGCTTGTAGATTCTTATTTATTTAGCATGTAAGTCAATAAAGTTTGTGAATAAATTGTATGGACTTTTGCACTTGCCTCGTGGGTATTTCGGAAATATTGTGACATGCACAGCGACAAAAGAACAATCACGGTACACAATCTTCGCCTCTGAGCCTGTGGGCAAGAGAAGATTTCCATGTCCAAGGTGGCGTAAGCAAGTCGTGGAGGCTTAGGCCGGCTTGGAGTGCGATACTGGACACAGCTGAGGAGAGATCGGGCCGGCTGGAGAGGCATGTTGGTTGAGGCCTAGGCCCACCTCGGACTTTAGCGCTCTAAGAAGAAGAAGAAGAAGAAGAAGGGTCAGACTTGAAAGTAGACAGATGAGGTGGGCTATGGATCGTCATGATCCGATTGAATACAGTGAAAGCTCCTTTTACGGACACTCTCGTAGGCGGACAATAGCCTTGAGCGGACAATTTCTCACGACCGCCGATCTTGAATTGAAGTTACATGCATTCCCATGGACGCACAACTGTCTTAGCCGGACAAAAGTGCTGTGACCGTCGCTGTCCACCTATGGGAGCCGTCACTGTATTCGCTCGTCATGTGGCTCTGAACGATAGTGGTAAGCTTTTGCAAGGCTGCAAGTTTGCAAACGACCTCCGGAGATGTTTAGGTATGTTGAGGCACTGTCATGTGACTTCTGCATTAAGCAACAACATTCTTAGATGATCGTGCAGAACTTAAGTGTCCACAATAGAGACACTTTTTTCCAAGAGGATCTAGAGCTGCTAGCCAAAGCGGATTATTCTCACATAATTGGTCAAGAAGAGCATGTTTTCAATGAGTCGCATGCTGAAATTGACGAAGCGGTTGAACGTGACCTGCTCGCTAGCGAAGGCGAAAGAAAGAGCATGTAATCTTCGCAGAACATAGGGCAAACCGATTACCTTCCACTAAACTTAGCTCCGGAAAAGAGTTTCTTTGGATATCCCTGAATCTACGCAACCAACGATTTCAAAAAGCTCTCGTTTCGCTTCTCCTTCCATTCAGTTGTTTACTTAGTCGCTAAATACCACATCACCCACTCAAAATGTAACCAAATCTGCAACCCCACTCAATCACTCATCGTTTAACCCTTTCTCCGGCCACACCAACATCCTTCTACTTTCGTTTAAATAACCATTTCCCTTTCTCCACCTCTCAGGATCATTCCAACCAATTCCTCGCCACAACTCAATCCAATGTAAACACAGTCCTGGCAGCAATTAAAAATGTGTCATTACCAAGTCACCAGAAACCCACTAAACAACCACCTAAGTGTCCATCCCCAGATCTGTTACATTGCTTGCGCCCACAACTGTTGACATAAATCGTCATCCTTGAGGCAAATTAATTTGAATAAGTTCTTCCACTCGGACGGTTACGCTTTGACATCGATTCCCCTGCAGTCCTTCAAATCCCTTTGATATCCTCGACCCGCGCGTCGTTCAACAACCGCAATCAAATAACGAAAAATGTTGAAATTTTAATAAAACATTCCCGGTCAATTTGAATTTGATTTCCATTTGATATCCTCGTGACCTTTCATCCTTCAGTGCCTCCCCCACCCAGGGGAACGCCCACCACCCCATTAATTTGCTTAATTTCACGTAAATAAATCGTGTCCGTTAACATCAACCGGAATACTTATTCACATCAGTCAGCGGTAGCACACGGGCCCCTTCGGCTTCATTGGCTCACCCCTCCGCGGCCGCCGCCTGTCATCCATCCTCACTTCGGCTAATTCGCCAGTCAAACAAGTCCTCGCAGGCCTCTGCCGCGTGATCTCTTTTGTCAACAGTCGAACGGAGCCGAACTGAACTGGGAATCCTCGCTCATCGCTGCTCCTTGTCGTCGTCGTCGTCGTCGTCCAACTTCTTCAAAGGAATGCCAGGCATCTTTAATTAAATTCACAATTAAAATTTCATGAAAAGACAAAAGGATCAGCCGGGGTGGGGGGAGTGCTTCGGCGCGGCGGTGGCCTGCAGAAAAGTTTCCGTTTAAGTTTTCTCCCAGAGCCAATAAGATGGACAGCAGGCAAAGCAGAGGCAAACGAAATAAGAAACAAAACTCGGCGGCAAGCAGCTGAAGGAACGAACCAAACTTCCAAGTCATTATGGAAGAGGGTGGCGGGTGGAGGGTGGCGGATCAAGACCGTGTCCTGGGTACGAAAATCAGAAATTCCGCGTTCCGCCTTAAGAAAGCGAATAAGGTCCTGCGAAAGTTCGTTTGTTTTTTATTTTATTTTATTTTCACCCATTTCCCATCAGCTGCTGGTCTCTATTGGTCCAGGAGTCCTTCCTTCCTTCCGTTCGCCTGCTTTGTGCAGTTTGTGGCTTTTCTTTACATTTTGTTGTTCGGCTCTTCTTTTATCCCTGCGATGACTGCGAAGGATTTCACCCCGATTTCCTTTGGGCCGGGTGCGAAAACTTCAAAAGAAGTACATGTCCAACCACGACGCTCAGAGTTATCCTTGCTTCTTATGCTGCAGTGGAGTCGGGAAATTAAATATTGAATTGGGAAATATTTCTCGGGACGCTGGGTTGACGTGCGAAGTCCGAGGGAAAAGTCCTTTCGCTGAAGACGGATGAGATGGGGACCCATCTCGTACTGGGGCCGGGCGCTTCGTGATGGCATTCGAAGTGTGTGCGTGTTGGATTTTGGTTAGTTTTTCGTTCAGTCTTGGAATGTGGAAGTGGGGAGAGTGGCGGGGACAAGGGATTTTGAGTGGCACATTTGGATTTGGGAGGATAACTGGAGGGTTTGGGTGGATTTTTGAACATTTCCCAGGATTCTTTATCAATCTTAAGATTTGTCTGATGTGGGAGGGCGTGGGGAGCTATTTTTGTTGACAGCAGCAATCAGGAGTAACAACTGAGTTGACGATTGTGTCATGGAAGTTGGAAATGAGGTTTGTTTAGATTAAGGAGGACTTGAAGAACGACCAAAACTCACTGGTGGGAGTGGGATTACGCAAGCGTTTGGGCCCACGCATAGTTGAACTTGAAAGACTCCAAGACAAATTGTCATTTACGTCCTTGGAGAGGACCCCCAATTAAGAAACCAAAAGTACACGAAACATAATGAAACTTAACGAAACTGAACGAAGCGATTACAATTCCCACAGTGTGATAATTTCTGTGTATTGACTCGATAGCTTAATCCGGCGAGAGTGTGGTGACTATCAGTCTTCAAAAGGTAGGCGACCGCTTGGCAGACCCAGGATGAGGTGGTTGTCCATACACTCGCCGGGTCACCCTTGGACATAGCCCCTGAAGAGTTAGAGCCGATGGCGGAGGATCGAGTTGCCTGGTTTACCCCCGCGGCCACGTTAGGTGGTCATGCGGGTCAGAAGATGATGATGATGAATCGCTGTTTTTTTGTGCTGAGAAAGCAAGTGAAGAACAAAGCGAACAACCAAAGCTTTACCAAGACTTTAACGACTGGATGGCTCAGTTGGTAGAGTGCTTGTCCTTGGTTAGCGGGGTCCCCGGTTCGAATCCCAGTGAAAGCAAAGTTAATACGCTTCTATCGGATTTTCAAATCTGGTCCAGTCACCATTGGCCGGTGGTCGATCAGTGGAAGTAGTCTGACTATGGGTGTCACAATGGACCAATAAGGTGTAAGTATGCTGGTGAATGCACTAGCAGCCCGCCTGCCGAACCTAACCTAACCTAGGCCTATAAATTTGAAATTAGTTAAATGTAATAAAATGTAAATGTAAAAAGTTTAAGCTTAAGTGGTTAGTTCGGGAGGGCTTTTCTGTGTCTCAAGCTCGTTCACGTTATTAATTAATCGGCCTTTCTGACTATGAGATTCTTTGACCTGACAATAGCTTCTTTTTTGTGCCCTTTCACCCGTTTTTTCTTATCTTTCTCTTCAGGTGGACTAGTTGTAGCCGTCATCCCTCAAAATCCTTGCATTTTTAGGATAATAATTAAGCAATTCGTGGCTAAAATTGTGCACATATTGTTCCTTAGTGAAGCGCTTAGAGCAAACGAAAGCTGTTTTCAGATTCACTTTGTCTTTTCGTCCACATTTGTGCGACTCTTGGATCTTTTGGGAAACGAAAAAGTTTCACTTCACTGTATGTGTTTTCTCTCTCCTTATAATTTGTATTGCAACCAAATATTGCGTAAATTGCCATTTTGATGATATCATAAAATTACACACAAGAAACTGAATCTGCATATACAACTGACAGATTATAGGGATACACCTGACGTCACACAAAAAATTAATGAAACAAATAAGGTTCGGGCAGAAGTTACAATTGCGTTCTGTGTATCATGTGAGCTACCCTTGTGTCCTTTATTTACTCAGATTAGAAGAAGATCCTGCCACAGATACGGTTTTCTCATATTTTGCACTATCCTTCCGTTGATCTTAGTTGAGAACAACAAAAATAATAAACCTCTTCCTTTTTTAAGTAGAAACTCCTTTAACAGATGATTTCAATAGCTCAACATCTATTTTTTACCACTTCCCAAAGAAATCTACTCCACTGAAATGTCTCCCATTTAAATAAACCGAAACGATTCTCATTACGAACCCCTACCCGCTGCCACCACTCCACCCACTGAGACTCCATTCTTCTCTCCCCAACTGCCACACCACATTGAGAATATAATCCTGAATGACAATTAATGATCTTGTGACGTGTGAGTTACATCTTTTCGAATGGCCATCCTGCACTGCACCACCCACCTCGCCAGCATCAAAAGGACACTCTCCTTCGGTTGCGAAACCCAATTACACTTGAACACGCAAAATCGTTTACGAACGTCCCTCTTAATGAGGAGTGAAATTCCCAGAGACCCAAACGACATTTCCCCCAGTCACTCCCCCGCCGCCTGTCCAGACTGGACGGACAGCCCTCATTCGATGTCTCGCCCAAATCCAAAATGACAAACCAACCCCCCGACCGACCGTGTTGGACGAGATGATTTACACGCACGACTGTTGATCGATTGTCTGGCGGTTACCACTGCGGACCGACATGATTAATAAGGTTCGTCCTCAAAATTACTCTTGTTCTTTGTCTCACCTCACCCCGTCGACGGGCGGGCACCCCTTTAAAGGCCGCAGCGGCAGCAAGGACTTGTTGATTGAAAATTTCCGCTGAAATATGTAAATTTAATCAGAGCCAGCATCTAACGGCGCACGACAACGACGGCGGAAATTACCATTTTGCGAGCGCGGGGGCGGGGGGTGTGACGGCCTCATTGTAACATTGATATGCCGAAATCCATTCTCGAACCCCAATTGATAGGTTTGTCCCCCGCCCGTCTCACATCCGTGGGGTTGGCTAAACAGTTGCCAATGCACTCAGTGTTTGTGTGTAGAGCCAGGGCGTTCCTCCGTGTTATCGCCTTTTATGATTGAATTCCCCGCGGGCACGGCACATTCCCCACTGCTACCAGTCGAATTCCCAGCCTGTCTGTGGCAGGATGCGTCTCAGCCCAGATCAGGCCCCCACCCCGGCGCTGTTCTCGTCCCGTTTGATCTTGAAATTAAAATAAGCCAAGCAGGGTGGAGCGCACTGGCTGTCTTATTGTTTTAACTGTCATAAAGAATAATTTTCGGCGGCCCGGCGCGGCGGTGCTGCTGCGGAGATAGCATCTCTCCTTGGCGGCGGGGTGGTTCTCGGTCTCATTTATCTTTTGCCGCCGCATTATCCTTGCACAAGCACAATCCCCTGGCCGCGCTGCTGCCGTGGGTGCGCCGCCCCGCACCGCAGCGCACCGTGAGGACAGCGCGAAATGGCATTGAATAATTTGTTTATGACGGCGGGTTGTCGTGTATATTGTCTCGCGTCTGAGGATGTGTTGCCATCGGGCAGATGGAGATATTAAAGTCATCTCGGGACGCGGCCGTGTTTGCGTTGTTTTATGTGTCTTCCGAGTCGCCGCCACCGCCGCCCGCCGCCGTCGTCTTTTGGGGGAATCTGATAAATTTTTATTTATTTGACAGGTTAATGTCAAGACGTTGGCTTATTAAATTTAGGGCCCGCTATGCGCTGCCACCTTTTGCTGAAGAACTCTGCAGGAATGTGTGTCAGGAGTTTTTTTCCCTTTGCTGTGCATTGCTGGCGATGATAAAGTGTTGAGAGGTTGATGTAACTCGCGGTGAATTAGTGGTTCGTTGGGGTTGGAGGACGTCTTCGTCGCTGGGCTTCGTAATGAAACTGAATAATTAATTTCGAAGAGAGGGGTGTGTGTGTTTGTGAGTTTTTTGAGGACTTGGAATGGAACTGTCAAGACAATTGGGAGATTTTATTTCACGGTAAGACGAGGTGATGGATTAGGATTCAAAGGAGATCAGTAACTTGGTCAATATTCTACAGTGGAACAGACGTTGTTGCAGAGAGAGACCCATGTATCCAGTCTGATTTGAGGAACGACTTATATCTTTCAACACTTTAACTCTAGATTTGGAAGCCTTCAGAAAGGGTATACTTAAGAAAGCGTTTCAAGAAAACAAGAAACTGCTTGACTGACCGAAATTTACTGGAAATGAAATGAGGCTAGGAGCACACATGCGTTTTCAATCGCATGATATTCAGTCGTAAAAAGTAATGGATTTTGCAATAGGAACTTGACAACTTCGAAAATTCGAGTGAACGCACTCTTTCAGTAATCGTCAACCTTTCATCTTCTAATCAACCACTTTGCTTTTACTTGGTTTTCACTCCACGCTTTTGGGCCTTTTTCAGTTTGAAGGCCTTTGATGAGTTGGGATTCATTCTTCATCTTACGCTTTTCAAAGTGAATTGTATTCTCTCTAAACTCAACATTTTCATCATGGTAAAGCACATGAACGAGCAACGTCGGCAAATTATAAAACTTTTCTACCGAAATTCGGAGTCGGTGACCGAAACTTTAAGAGCGTTAACTCCAATTTTCGGTCGTTATCCTCGCCCTCGTAGAGAGGCAATAACAAGTTTAGTGCGAAAATTGAGTCTACATATTCGTTGTGCGATGTTGCCGTGTCAGTGAGACAACGGGTTGGTCGAAGTGTCAGAAATATCGCTTCCGTTCAGGCGTTACCGTTCCGTTCAAACGTTCCAAATCAGTCAATTCCACGGCGTTGTCAAGAATTAAACATTGCTCAGATCACATTATGGCGTATTTTGAGTAAGGATCTTTGTTTACACCCATACAAGATCAAGCTGACTCAAGAATTGAAGCCGATGGAACAGGTAGGTTCGACGTAGGTTCTCCGATTGGGTTCTGGAGAAGATGCGCCAAGATGATGAATTTCATCGACAATGGACAGACAATAAGCAAAATATGCGGTATTGGTCGGGTGAAAATCCACATGTGCTTCATGAATCACGACTTCATCCACCAAAAAGAAGTCTTTGGTGGGGTTTGCATGCCGGGGGTGTTGTTGGGTCATATTCTCGTTCATTCTATATATTTCGTCGACAATAACGTTTGTCACGTTACTGTGAATGGTCAGCGTTATCGCGTCATATTTTGGCCCGAACTGGAAGATATGGACATGAACGACATGTGGTTTCAAACAGGATGGTGCCACAAGCCACACAGCACACGTTAAATCGATTTATTGAAGAGTGACCCAGTCGATTGGCCGCCTCGTTCGTGTGATTTAACGACGCTTGACTGTTTTCTGTGGGGCTAAGTTAAGTCATTGGTTTATGCCAAAAAGCCGACGACGAGCTCAGGGCCAACATTGAATGCGAAATAGCGACCATTTCGGGCGAAATGTGTGGCCGAGTTGTTAAAATTTGGTTCAAACAAATCGGCCGCTGCAAACATGCCCGCGGTGGCTATATGAACGAATTCGAGTTCCATTCATAATTGCTTTGATTGTACTTCAAGCTGATAATAATAATAATAATAATGGGTGGCGCTACAGTCCGAGGCGGACCTGGGCCTAGCTTCTCAGCAACCACTCGTGTTGTGCGTGATATTGTTCTCTCACGCGTGGAAGGGACCTACAGTTTAATGCCGACTCCGAATGGCCAAGTTTGAGAAGCTTTTTCTAGACAGGAAATACTCTTTGACCATTGTCAGTGACTCGAAAGAGGTGGAGCCGTGAAATAGGAAAGGTGGTAAATCGTGTATCGAACCTGGCACCTTCTGCGTAGGAGTCGACGCACTAACCCACTACGCCACGGCGACCCACCGATAATAAAGTTTTTTTTTTCATATAATTTAAAAAAAAAGTTGTCAAGTCCTAAAATAAAAACTAAACAGGCTTCTACCAACAAGCTTGTATAAGATTCTAAATATATCTATATATCTATAACAAGATATTTAGAGTTAAACATGAATCTGAACACTCCGATTTTAAAGAGATCCGAGCAGGAGTCCCTCAAGGGAGTGTCCTTGGCCCTACATTGTACCTGTTGTACACTAGGGACATACCTCAAACTGAGGGTACACTTGTGTACACGGGAAGTTCAGTTGAAAAATTGCAACGAGCTCTGGACCAAATAAACGAATGAGACCAATGAGACGCACATAAATTTTACCTACAGAAATATTGAAAATCAACCAGTTTTCATTAATTCTATACAAATACCGTACGCTAATGAAGCAAAATATCTTGGTATGACACTCGATGCAAAACTCAAGTGGAAGGCCCACGTGAAAAAGAAACGGGATGAGCTCGAACACCGGTATAGACAAATGTATTGGTTTCTTGGAAGGCACTCCAAGTTAAGCATGTACAACAAAATGATTTTATACAAACAAGTACTGAAGCCTATATGAACTTATGGCATACAACTATGGGGTTGTACCAAAGCAAATAACAGAGGTTTTATTCAGTCCTTTCAAAATAAAAAACTCCCTGGTATCTGAGGAATTGTGATATACAAAGGGACCTAGGGATAACTACCGTCGACGAAGAAATAACAAACTCCGCTCGAAAGCTAATTATCAGACTTCTTGGTTATTGTAACAATGCCATCCTCCAAACTTTGGACATGAGACGTTTTACGTTTTACGTACGAGACCGCTCGATTTGGCGCAATAGTAATAAACCAACGATGGTCATGGCAGGTGATTTTACCGAAGGTCTACCTGCAACACGCGAGAATATCCTTAAATGTAAGCTACTAGATAAGGAAACTTTGTTCTTGTAAAGAAAAACCAAAAGGGAAGGGTGTTTTTAGTCAGTAAAAATCTGACACTACTATAAAAAAAAGAAAAAGTCTTTATTGGCAAACCTTTTAGGACACATAACTTTCAATGTGAACTAGCGCACGTGACACGTTAGATTCGCACCGATTAGACGTCTGCAATTTGTCCCAGTTTTCTTACGATGTGACTGTTGCAAGTTAAAATGACTCATACGTACTGGCGAAAGTATGCACACACTTGCGATTTAAATCGTTGCGATTAAAAAATCGTTGTCGCAACGAAATTTTCGTACACACACACTTGCGATTTTTCCATCGGATCATAACTTAGTCGCAAAAAAAGAAACACATTGCTTTATACAAGACTGGGGGCATATGCGACTGTTAGCGCAGCGATTAATATTTAACCGTCCAGCCTTTAAGTAAGTTGTTCTTTTTAAATTTAAATTTAAATCTTACTCCGTTAGATTAAGTTTAGCTTAGAGTGCCCGCCTAGGGCCAGTAAGTTGGAAATAAAAACACTGTTCGTCTAACTAGTTTTAAGCATTTTTGTCTACGTAAGATTATAATGAATTGAATAATTAAAATGAATTAAAATAAAAACGCAGCGATTAAAACAGTCTCATTGCATTGACGATTTTTTAGCCTCAAATTTAAATGGGACGCATGGATAGCACATTTGCGGCTGTGATAAGAATTTTGTTAGTATAAAAAACAACAATAACACGACTGGATGGCGCAGTTGGTAGAATGTCTGCCCCTGGTTAACGAGGTCCCCTGTTCGAATCTCAGTGAAAGCAAGGTTAATACGCTTTTATCTGGTTTTCAAATCTGGTCCAGCCACCATTTGCCGTTGGGATCAAATTAGCGGCATTATCACTGGAGTAGTTAATCTGTCGTGATAGTCTCACTAGGGGTAACACAATGGACCAATATGGTCTAAGAGTGCTGGTGAATGCACTATCAGCCCTACTACCTTACCTAACCTAATATAAAAAAGGATTTCGCCGGAAAGTGTTGCGTAGTGGCTCTTTTGTTGCGAATAAAATCTCAAAAAGAAATCCCTAAGAAAAATATTGTTTCCATCGCGTTATACGTGATAGCTTCCTTAAGGATGAGTTTCATAGGACCTCCATAATTTAAGAGAATACCCAAAAATCTATTCCAAAAGCATTGATGAATACATAAATTAATTGGACCCAGAGTACAATACCAGGGTAAAAAATAGCGGACCCCACAACTTCTACTTTAAATTTCGATTACCATAGATTGCCGTTTTTCTACCTCTATTATTAATTTCTCTATATTGTTATACAAATAATATTGTTATACACATAGTATCATTCACTCTCTTACCGCTCTATACCTCTTGTTCTCATTTATGAATGAAGCTCTCACTTTCTTCTTCTTCAGGAAGAGAGTTGAGATTAGCTTCCTCTTCTGATTGGGATCGTCAAGGAGTTCGGACGCGTCTTATTATTCAATCAAGTTTAATGTGAATTAACTGTCTAATAATTAATAAAAGTCTTTTATTTGAACGTGTTATTCATTATTATATCAATTAGATTTAAAAGATTTATTCGACACTGAAGAGAAGCCAGAGTGTGCCAGGTTCGATAACCGAATGTAGCACCTTTCATAATTCCCGGCTCCGCCTCTTTCAAATCACTGACAATCCTCAAAGAGTATTCCTGTCTAGAAAAAGCTTCTCAACTTAGCCGTTCGGAGTCGGCATTAAACTGTAGGTGCCTTCCACTCGTGAAAGAACAATAGCACGCACAACACGAGTGGTTGCTGAGAAGCTAGGCCCAATCCGCCTCGGATTGTCGCGCCACCAATTATTATATCATTAAGAAGGTACGATGGTATTACTGACTCCTTATTAGACTTTATGCAAACTGCATACTTTGTCAAGAAACAAGTCGCAAATGGATGAGAGTTATAGCCCATTAATATCAATCATCAAGGTTTGGACCAATTGTACAGGCGCAAGCTACATAGGCTTTCACTTCGCCTCCAGGCCGAGTTTCCAGATTTCAAGTAGGACACGAATGCCAACACGAAAGATGAGAGGAGTTTGTCTCTCGCCATGGCTGTTCAAAGCGAGTCTTCAGATGTTTCCTCTTGCTGACAGAGGCTGTTTCGGATTGTCAAAATCTCATTGGCTGTGAAATGATCTTTTAGAGTTTGAATGTATCTTTTCCTTAAATCAAAGACTGTCTGGACGAATGAGGAGCTTGAACAGTCTCATTGTGTGCCTCAAATGGAACTTCTTCTAAAACGTCATACTGTTCTTCTTCTGTTCTCTTGAGAGCAAAAAAGGCTTTTGGAAAACAAGACGGCTTACGAGGCAGCAAAACCTTCTTGGCTATGATGAAGTAGGATAACGCCTTCTTCTGATGGCGCTACAGTCCGGGATGGACCTGGACCTCCTCAATCAACAAGACCCCCCACTTGATCCAGAACGATCTTTAGACATCTACTTTCCATTATGCATACCAAGTTGGCTGAGGTCCTTCTCTATTGTAGACGGCACCTTAGACGCGGGCATTCTGTGCTTCGCTATCTTACAGGCTAGGTATCGAAGACTCCTCGGGGGCCATGGCCAAGTTTCTGTGGGCTCTAGACCCCCTATTGATCAGATCATCTCTGGTCTATGGATTCACCGTCTAAGATATCTCGGCCAAAAGTAGGCCCAAACCCTCAATGGGCTGTAGGCTTGCTAATCCGCTTTCTTTTGTCTTCTTTCATTCGTTTCACCTCTTAATCCAGCCTGTCTAACTGTGATTCGCCTCTCAATTATAGTCCCCATTAAACAGCGAGTTAGAAAATTATTTGAAAACTCTCATCAACGGCTGCCGATGGTCACTGTTCTCTTCCGTAAAGGCCAGGCAGCCTTTAAAGGTTTCCTTCATGACAGCAAGGCAACAACACCATGAGAAGCAAATTTCATTCGTGCCTCGCTCCATCCCCAAACGTCTCCCGGTGAGAGCTGTTTTTTACGATCCAAATGTCTCATTCTGCGCAGCGAGTAATTTCCTCTGGGACACGCGAGCAATTCCCGGCCTATTAAGGCGCACCATCAAAAACAAATTCGCTCAATTGTCAGCGCCAATTGCCCCCACCACTCAATCCGTCCCCGTCGCCGAGTGACACAAAACCCTTGAGCTCGCGCGCCGGCACACAATTACATATCATAAATGATACCTGAGGGCTGCAGCAGCCACCTGATGAGCCAGCATCCGAAACGGTGCAGCAATTGAGTGATTTTTCAGAACCCTGCGTCGCCACCACCGCCGCACGTATGCAAATCTGATGAATCTTTAAGCGAGTAGTTTGCATTATTGATGTCGCACTGGCGTGTATGGGTGTTAAAGGGCTCGGAAGTCGCACAGTCGCATGGGCGGCGCGGCGTATGTGTGCGCGAAACGAACTCACTGGGGGACCGTGTCGACAGGCGAATTGGAATCGAAGCGCTGTGCTATAAATTGCCTAATCGAGGGAGTAATGCCTCGCGAATTGCTTAAATTTTTAAATTGGCTTAACTTCGGGCCCCCTTGTGGGGTGGGTGGTGTTTAGGTGAGTGGAAAAATGCAGGGTTTGTTGAGGAGTGTGACAATGAAGGGGGGTGCAATGTTATTCGACGTTGCCACGGTTTGTGGGAATGCGTCGCAATTTTGATCGATGACTTAATTAACCGGGGATTGGTGGCGTCACATCCACACTTGGTACAACTGAGAGGGTCTTCGAATCTGATGCAGTTCGAGAAGGAGAGGAAGACAGAATCTCAGCCAACTTGATTTTGATGACTGAACGTAGCGTGGTAAATTAGGGAAGGCATCTGGGACCCAAGCTCAGACCCTTCTTTGATTGCAGACAACTATAGCAGCGATGGGCGCTTTCGAATGACCATTTAATAATTGATTCATACAAAATCTTGAGAACGTCTCGATTCATAGGTTGAAGTAATTGAGTGCTGGTAAGGAAATACTGCAGTCATACTTAGGCCAGCATAGGCCCTTTTGTTACCACTTGGATTTGTAATCATATTCAGTAAAATAATTGTTTTTAGTAAAGCGCAGGCGAAGACTGACTTTGATGTTACTTAGTTCTGGCTGGAATTCTTAAGGAACTAAGTCGAACAGGCCTATTCAGACGACATAGCCCTAGTTGTAAAGGAAAAAAAAAGCTTCACACCGTTAGCGATATTATGAACGTCTCACTACACAAAATAGAGAAGTGGACTGGAAGAGCCGGGCTGGACGTTAGCTCGTCCAAAACAGAGCTCGTACTTTTCACGAGAAGACATACCATACCTCCGATAGAGCCCCCTAAGCTGAAGAAAAAGGAACTCAGCTTCATTAGTCAGGTCAACTACTTAGGAGTAATCTTAGACAGCAAGTTAAGCTGGAAACCAAACATTAAGAAATGTATTAAGAGTATGCTGTTTACACATGTAAGAGAATCCTTGGCCCCACATGGGGAATTAAACCAAGGAGGGCTCACTTGATGTATATGGCTGTTGTTAGACCCATCTTAACATACGGTATCCTTGTTTGGTGGCCAGCACTGAAAAACAAATCCAATCTTAAATTGATAAACAATATCCAAAGATCAGCGTGTATCTGCATCACAGGGGCATTGCGATCCACTCCCACAGCCGCCATGTAAACTGCTACAGCTTCTTCCCATGACCAACTATGGGAAGCTGGTAGCCACCAAGGCAGCGTTAAGGCCACGGGAGTGCAACCGCTGAAGCAGTTCACATGGCTTAGGTCATACAGAGATAATCAGAAATGCGAGACTGCCAACGCATAAAGATTATATAACACCCGCTTTAGAGTTCGAGTTTGGGTTCAAAACACTTATCCCTGACTTACCAAAAAGATCTGGTAAGAAAACCAGGCTACCTGGAAATCTACACAAATGGCTAAAAAACAGACGAGGGCACCGGATAAGCAGTATTCGCGATATCGCCGGATATATCCTTTTCCCTGTCTCTTCGACTGCCCAACCATTGTAGTGTATTGCAAACAGAAGTTAAGCTCGCTTACTGTCTTTGAAGCCGATAGACGGGCTATCCATCGGCATTTACATAGATAGCCAGGCGGCCATAATGGCTCTGGATAAACCATCAATTAAATCGAAGATGGTAAACCTTTGCCGTCTATCTCTTAGGAAGATAGTGGTTAGATGCAACCTAACGCTATGCTGGGTACCTGGGCATAGTGGTTTTCCAGGCAACGAAAGAGCCGACGAGTTAGCAAGAATAGGGGTGGGACTGCCACTGGCAAGTAATCCGGACACCCCATATCCCTCACTCCAAGTAATAACAAAAATGGAAAGGACAAAAAGGATGGAATTAGATACAAGCCTCGAAGGGCTAATTTGGCCCTCACTAAATCCAAACAAAACAAATACACTCCTAAAACTAAACAGGAATTTAATAAGGAACGTAGTGGGCATTATCACTGGTCACTGCCTTCTCGGTATCCATGCCAGATGAATGGGAGCCCCCACAGCGACCACTGCAGCAGCTGTAGAGACGACGAGGAGGAAGAAAATACGCTTCATCTCCTCGTCACTTGTCCAGCCCTGGCAAAAATCACAAAAGGTATATGTACTAGGCAACTACCTTTTCAGAAACTTAGACGAAATGTCACACTTAAAGATACAAGACATAGCCAAGTTTATCAGGAAAATTAATTAGCTGTAAATCAGCACAGGAGTGGACTGGTCAGAGTATGCCACTAGAATACCATTATGTAGTCTCTAGGTTTATTTCCTGGATGTAACCAGGATCTAATTGGGCCACAACTGCTACAGTGGTGGCCCAGACCTAACCTAGTTCTGGCAGGTTGCTTAAGTAGTAGCCTAAGGAGAACCAGGGAAGAGAGAGAGGCACTGAAATTTCATAGTAGGTGTGCTCTTCGTTCCTACAGCTTTTGGATAAGTAGTCGCAATGTAGGCCTAGTCTATGGCGCAGTACCCAGTTATAACGCCGACGAGGGTTCTAAGATTCAGTCTACTCATTCCGCACTCATTCGCCAACTACATAAGTTGGATGTTAAAATACTTGACGATCTCGTTGAGAGTTAGGCGGAGTAATTCAACATGTGTCTATGGACATAGATCTATACCTGCCTACATTGGTAGAGTGTCCAAACGGTGTTCTCTCTCCCTCTCTCTTCCGCGTACTAGCTACTATCTGTCTACCGATTAAGGGAAATTTTGTTCACTAAAAGTTAAACACAACTTTGAGATTTTACTCTTCAACTTCTACAATTGCTTTCATTCAGTCAAACTGTATAGTTTCAACTTTCAATTTAAAACTGATGAGTTCATCAACTCCTCCTTTCTTGAACTTCCTATATCGTCCTTATTCCCAGCTTTTAAAAAACCACCGCCATTAATAGTAACTCAATCAAAATCCATCACAAAAGCTCCCACTCATGGGAACAAGATAAGCACACGCTCCCACTTCCATGGCAGGAGCACCCGAAAATGAATCTTAAAGCCCTTTAACTCCACATCCACCTGTAGCTTCCGCCTCATTACGTTTCCATTCGCATACTCTGCCGTGGGCTCAAACAATTCGCGTTCCATTTAACGTTCAACAAACTAAAACAAAACACGAACACGTTCCGTTTTGGGTGGTCCTCCAAGGACATGCATTTTTAAACATCTTGAAGGGTTGCTACCAAGCGCACGCACATCCCCAGAGTTCGTTCAGAGAGCCCCCAGCTCAGGTAAGCGCACAACAAGAGCGCGAATAGTCTCTGCAATCCTTTGAGGCCCGGTTGAGTTTGCTCCATTGTTGCCTTTTGAAAGGCAACACCCCACCGCATCCCTCTCGGATGTATAAAAGTTGAACATCCGAAAAATTATCCAGAAATTTTAATTATATTTTCAAAGGGCAAAAATAATTAAGCATCACCGCTCGACTCGAACCCGTTCGTTCGCTGTGCAGTCTCCCAGGACCGACGCACGGTACCTGGTTTAAGATTTCCCCCGGGGCTAACTGAAAGCAGTTAAAGATAATATGTCATGGGCTTCGTGTTTGTTCTGTGAGCGTGTGTTTTTTTTTGTTTCTTCCTTTCTTTTTCCTCTTGTCGGTTTGGTATACTTGAAATATGAGTTTTCGTCCTCTTTTTTCTGTTCTGAGACGAGGCTCTCTCTCGCAGGAGACAGAGTTGATATTGAATTAATGAAAATTAACCCGTTGCCGGGGGATGGGGGAGCGAGCGCGCTGGATGGTGAGAGCTGGGAAGGCATCCAGATGGCGTCAGGGGAGCCTTAAAGTATTATGGACCAACATTAAATGTGGGTTTATGTTGAAAGTTTTCTGTTTTTTTTTTTTCTGGGGGAGACGGAATTTGATGGTGAACATTGCAATGAACTTGAAGAGCAAGGATAAGGAGTGGGTAGAGAAAGAATCCATGTCATAGCCCGGTTATTAGGACTACTGCATAAGGAAAGATACATTTCTCTGTAGACTGGACGTAAGGCCCCGACCCAATGTCAAACATCGTCTCTGTTCAATGGCAAACTTTATGAACTGTGAGAGGTGTGACCCATTGTTTTAGCCAATGTTTAGAGAACCTCACCAAGACTGAAGTTACGTGAAGTTTCTGGTGCTATTTGGCTGCTTCCCGAAGTCCTACAGGGCGTTGGAGCTGTTCTGGTTGGACGTATTTATCGGCTCTCTGTTGGAGGCTCCTACACATTGTACACCAACTGGACAGAGTACTCTCAGCTATGAATCAGTACCTAAGGGCATCAATTGGGTCAAGTAAGAAAAAATGCATTATTTTTTGGACGAAATTTAAGGCTATATTAAGTATAGTAAGTATTTATAAATACAAAATATGCAAAGTTTGTGGAACTATACCTCTCCTGTAAAGGCCCTCGTCCCTAATGGCGAAAAACTGAGATAGCCTCGTTTCACAAGCCTATCTTGAGGTTGACTTTTCACCAGCAACTAGTGCTATGTCCGGACTATTAAGTGGATAAATGGGACCTCCTAATCAAGCTTCCGGAGATTCTGGCGAGGCGTTATCGATTATGTGGCCTGGCATTGTCCTGATGGATCACAATTCGACGACCGCACCATTCGGCGTTGGTTTGGTAAGTTGAGTTCGGATCGGAGATCTTAATAAAATTAACGTTACCATTTTAGGAGAAACGGTGAATAAAGACTCCACAAAAACGATGCGGAACATTGCACACAACAAGGGAGTATCCACCGTGATAATGAGTGAGACCCCTGTCTCAAACAAATTTTTACAAAGATATTCGACATCTCATGTGGTGCAACCTAATATTACAAAGCTGTCCGTAACTTAGTACGGAAACTTATATTTCTAACGGCATTTAGTTTTCGTCCTTTGTGACGTTTACAGAGTGAGATATAGATTAATAATAATAATATGGGTGGCGCTAGAGTCCGAGGCGGACCTGGGCCTAGCTTCTCAGCAACCACTTGTGTTGTGCGTGCTATTGTTCTTGCACGAGTGGAAGGGACCTACAGTTTAATGCCGACTCCGAACGGCAAATTTGAGAAGCTTGTTCTAGACAGGAATACTCTTTGAGCATTGTCAGTGACTCGGCAGAGGTGGAGCCGTGAAATAGGAAAGGTGGTAAATTCGGATATCAAACCTGGCACCCTCTGCGTAGGAGTCGACGCACTTACCCACTACGCCACGACGACCCACAAGATATAGATTGCTGAAGCTATATGTTGAAAAAAGCATTGTCGCTTAAAAAGTAATTTTTTACATCTGAAAAACTTTAAAAATTAAATAAACGAAATTAAATTCACTTAATTGTTTGCTTTATTTGACGTTACAGTCCGGGGTGTACCTGGGCCTTGCCAACAAGCTTCTCCAAATGGCGTGATCTGTGACTAGATATCCACAATTTCGGAGGCGAAGTTGGTTGAGGTCTGCTCCACCACACCCAGAAATAAGACTGTAGTAATTTGTTGTTTTTTTTTTTTTTTTAAATCTCAAAAAGCATATATTTTGTTACATGGAACGGCTTACTCAATGACATAATAATATTCACAAATGAGCCAATCTATAGTTTCACTAGGCTGCATTTACTTGTTAACACCGGATCTGATGACCAAATTAAAAACGTACTTAGTACTTAAAAGTACTTATAGAAGTAGAAGATATGCTGTTTTGCTTCAGACTTAGTGTAGGCGTTTCAGTTTCAGTGGACTCATTTAAGGCCTTCTTAAGATGTTCGCCACGACTTCGAATGGTGGTTACTTTTCGAACTAATCTTGCAGCCCTCGACTGTCAAGAGGATCTTCAAATCATTTCGTCCACGTTTTACTACCTCAACTAGGACAAAATGTAAATTTACTAAAAATAGATAAACCACATAACAAAACGATGCATAACACTTTGCGTAATTGAAACTGAACGGCTTACGGAATTCAGTTAAATCCAAGGGTGGGTACTGAAGGAGTTTATTTCCCTCGGGGCAAACGTGAACTCCACAAACATCATCACAGTGGAAATCCGACGTAGAACCGACCTTGACAATATATGTTACTTCGGTTTGTCGAAACAACTGGTCTCAAAACTCCTAACGCAAAGGACCAATACCCTTGTTCGGCCAATTTGAAAGCTGGCGGATAAGCAAAACAAAAGAACAGATTCAAGGTGCCCTCAAAAGGAAAATTTTACGTCGGATATAGGTATAGAAAGGTGAATGGGGCAGAGTACATAACCGCAAACTCTACGAGCTGTACCAGGATGTGGATGAAGTCCGGAAGGCAGAACTCCTTGGACTACACTGGCTCGGCTACATCAAACGCATGGATATCAACGCCCCACCTAGAAGAATGGTCTTCTGGGCTTCCTGGTTCGAGAAGGAGAGGAAGACCGAATATTCGGTGTAAAGATCAGGTCTTTCCGCACGTAAGACCGATACCTATTGATGACTGGAGGCAGCAGCGTGTCCAGGACAGACAGCAATGGAATGTGCCGATTTCCCAGGCTCGGCGTCTCTCCATGGGTCGTAGCCCTGCGATGGAATAGATAGATATATATATCCTCTAGTCATTCCATACAATACATAATAAAATGATTTAACATTATTTAATATTTTTTACAAGAATGCAGCTACTGTGAGTAAAAGTGATAAATGTCTTTTTTACGCTTCCTTTATGTTTAACCACAAATTGAAGGACGAGAAAATACTTTTTTTTTTGTTTAAGATAAAGCTTACTCATAACTCGATTTTCTGTCAGTATTTTGAACTGTTGCACTACCTTGAGCTAAGGATGTTAGATGTTCATCAATGACGGCAAATCATGTTGTTCTTCGATATTGTTATTATTGTTCGAGTCTGTGCTGGTTGAGCTGAGTTAAAAAAAGATAATTGACTATTATAATGTTCACGTTTTATTCACTTAATTAAAATCTCAAAGACAATATTTCGCGAGCTGGAGAGGAGACGACGGACTGTATCGAACGTTAAGTGGAAAACTGTGTCTATTGCTGTAGCGCTTACAAAAAGTAACGTAGTCAAAAATGTAATAGAATAAGTACTAAGCAATAATTTCATGATAGTTAAAGTATCGTTAAACATGCAGATAATGTAGGTCTTGAGATAAATATTTTATGTCGCCACACAACTCCCCTCCTAGTTAACAAGTTAACGAATGTGAAAAAAATCAAACAGTACATTCATTAAAAAAAATTAATAATTCATAAATTCAATAGTTAGTATCTGCTTGGTATGCGCACTTTTCGTCCTGATCGAGTAGTTCGACATGGTTGCTCTTCTGCATGCGTCTTTAATGACATCTTCTTTTCGTATACAGGGTCTTGTAATTGCTTGTTTGAACTCACGGGACCTGATGATGATTTGAAAACTTCTTCCTTGTCCAAAAAAGCAGTCTTCAACAGATCTACTACTACTGAGGAAAACCGGAACAAGTTTAAACGGGCCAGAACTGACTGCAATGCAACTATCAGACGTGTGAAATTCTCTTATGAGCAAAAGTTGAGGCAAAAAGTGCTACAATGTCCCAAGGGTAGCAAAAACTTTTGGTCATTTGTAAAAAACGTAAAGAATTCCGCCTCGTTTTCAATTCCCTCGCTCATTTACAATGACATTCCAGCTGTCAGCTAATCTGCTTGCGGCTCATTTTGCAGCTAGCTCAACACTGCCAGATTCCAATTTGTCTCCACCTGAACTTGAGAGCGTTCATTTCACCATGGGATAAATCCACTTCCGCACTCGTACAGTTGCAAGAGTACTGAAAGATCTCGACGTGCACAAATCCGCTGGCCCGGATGGTATTCCCCCTATACTTCTGAAGAGGTGTTCTTCTGTGCTGGAAAAACCACTGCGTAAGCTTTTTCATCTATCCTACTCTTTAGGTCTCTTTCCAAGCAGATGCAAAACAGCATTTGTCCAGCCCGTTCCCTAAAAAGGGCGAATCTTCGTCACCCACCTAGTACCGACCCATAGCACTTACGTCCCTTCTTTCTAAGGTCATGGAAACCCTGATAAATCGTCAGCTTATGAAATATCTTGAATCGCGGAAGCTTCTTAATGACCGACAATATGGTTTCCGCAGCGACAGGTCCACTGGTGATCTGATAGCTTATCTCACCGAAAAGTGGAACCAATCTTTGCACAATTCAGGCGAAAGCAAGATCGTTGCGCTTGATATTTCTAAAGCATTTGACAGAGTTTGGCATCAAGCTCTCTTGTCGAAAATGCGTGCCTATGTTATCGATGAATCTCTTCTTCTATGGATTAGAAATTACCTTTCGAACCGTTCAATTCAAGTTGTTTTGGATGGGTTCAAGTCTGATATCCACCAAATTAATGCTGGTGATCCCCAAGGCTCAGTTCTGTCTCCGACACTCTTTCTCATTTTTATAAATGATCTCTTGTCTGCTACTTCTAATCTAATCCATTCCTTCGCTGATGACAGCACCCTTAGCTTTTCATATTCGTTCCGAGATTCACGACCCCGCCCTTCGGCCATAGAATTGGAACGGCAGCGTATGTTAAGCATGTTGAATTCCGATCTTGACAGCATAATTAACTGGGGAAAAAAACAATAGAGTGAAATTCAATGCTTCAAAAACTCAATGCTGTCTGCTGTCACTCAAGCGAACCCTTGATAATCAGCCATTATCCATGAATGGCGCTTGTGTCAATGAAACCGGAAAACTTTCCATTCTTGGTATGTGTATCAACACAACACTTAGTTGGAACGATCACATATTTGAGGTCGCCAAAAATGCTGCGAAATGTTTAGGTTTCCTTAATCGATGCAAGAAATATTTCACCCCTTCTGATTTGGCTTTAATTTACAAGGCGTACATCCGCCCCAAGCTTGAGTATAACGCTCATATCTGATCTGGTGCCCCCAAGACCATACTGCACTTACTTGATAGAATCCCAAAAGCGAGCGATAAAACTTATAGGAGACAACAATATCGCAGAGTCATTAGACTCGCTCGAACATCGACGTACCGTCTCTTCTTGGTCCGTGTTTTATCGTTATTTCAACAAACGATGCTCAAGTGAGCTGGCCAACTGCATTCCTCCTCTCCATGAATTCACCCGCAATACTCGTCTCGCCAGAATGCCCATCATGCATACCCTTAAGCGTTCTTTCGGACGCACAGTTAAATTCAGAGACTCGTTTTTCAGCCGCACTGCACGAATATGGAATGCTCTTCCCAATCTAATATTTCCCACAGACTACAACCCGCAGATATTTAAGACCAATGTGCACAGGTACCTCCTCTCCCTTTCTCCCTCTATACCTTCGGCCCGTGCTGTGAGCTTGAGTATTAGCAATCCCTTGAGCACGCGTAAATTATAAAAAAAAAAAAAGATCGAGTGAAATTTTTGCTGTTCGATTAGGTAGCTTGACTTTAAAATATTTTTCGTATCTCTCTAAAACCTCGTACGGACTCTCGTAAGGCTGGTGAAGAGGTGATTTGACAGCGTCACTACGGATGAATACATGTGTAGCTTCTCTGAGGCTTGCTTGCACGAATCCCTCGACGTTACTGTGAGCAGACATGGTTGCGGAAGCTACTTTTGCCATGGAACGTCGCAGACCTTTGACGAATTCTGACTCTATGTAAGTCATTTGTCGCGAACCAATGAGCTCTCCAGGTAGCCTCAGTGAAGTTCTGTACAGCATTTCGGCCGGGGTTGACTTAAGATCCTCCTTGTAAGTTGACCGCAAACCCAACAGCACGGAAGGCAAAGCTTCACACCAGTCCTGTGTTTGATGACAACGGATGGCCGTTTTAAGAGCGCGATACCATCGCTCTATAAATCCATTCGCCTGCGGATGATAAGGAGTTGTCTTCACCACCGTGCTTTCAAACTGCCTGCCTAAGTCTGTTGTTATCCGTCGTGGAACGCCGAATCGAGTAGCGATTGCCCAGTGATGACGATAGGGGACCAACGATATCCACATTAATGTGCTCGAATCGACCTTCCGGATTCATATATGTTGTCAGGGGTGCACGGTTGTGCCTTTAAAATTTACTTTCTTGGTAATTTACGCAATGCCGAACGACCGTGGTAACATCCTTTCACAACCCTGGCCACACGTAACGTTCGCTAATAATTTTTGTTGATTCTCTCGTACCGGGGTGTGATAGGTTGTGCAAGGATCTCATCACAACATGCCACAAGTTCTTTGCGATAATGGGTCGAACTCGTTTCGTAAAATAAACAGGTGATTTGGATTCTGCAAGAGTAAGGCGTTTGATTATGAAGGAATCTGTGTGAATTTCATGCTCAAATAGCTTGTCCTTATTTTGTTCAGCAGCTATAGTGTCTAAATCCATATTTTGCGATACGATCTCTTGTACACGAGACAAATAATCAGCTACACTGTTATCTGTGCCCCTTATATAGCGAATATCGGTGCTAAATTGGGCTACAACCTCAAGTAGGCGAGTCTGTCGCGGAGAGCATTTTTTCCGATTTTTTTAATGATGAATTCTCAGTCTATAAAATACATCGAACTTTGATGTTAGCAAAAGATAACCTAGTATTAATTGTAGATTTTGAATAATTTTCTGGAATTGCATCATAATGACGTAAGCATTTCGTAGAAAGACCACTGATCAGTTCTTTGAATTGGTTCATGGAATGTTTCGACTTGAGTATGATCATAAAATTTGATTTTCCGTGTACACAGAATGATTTGAGTTTACGGGTGCCTGCTTGATTGACCTGGAGAAGGCCTTCGACAGCGTATGGTTAGAAGGTCTTTTCTACAAGCTCGATCGGCTAGGCATTAGCAAACCCTTGCTGTACCTACTGTGTTACATGCTTACCGGTAGACGGTTCGTGGTCGAAAATGGCAACTTGACCTCCACAGGTATATTTGAGGTAAAAAATGGTCTCCAACAGGGTGCCGTTAATTCGCCGATCCTGTTCAACATTTACTTGAGCGATCTGTTAAGTTCTCTTCATCATGCAATTGCGTACGCCGATGACTTGATCGTGTACAGATCAGATCACACAGGGTGACTTCGATTCATTCATGAGAAGTTGCGATGACTGGAAGTTGAGTATCAACTTCCGGAAGTCGGAAACCATTCTGTTCAGGACGCCGTTGTATAAGGCCTCGGCGGACACGAAAAGGAATTGACGACAGTTCTCAATCGTTGGAAGAAACGGGGAACCACTGGCGCAAAAGACTGTAGTCAGATACCTGGGGATAGATCTAGATGGGGCTAGATCAGTATTTATATTTTAATAAACATACAGATGATGCTATGGCCAGAGGCCGACTTACAAAGAGACTGTTTTACATCAGCCAACTCGATGCGAGGGTGAAGGTTATCTGCTACATGGCCCTCATCCGGCCAATGCTCACCTATGGCTGTCCCGTGTGGTTCAACGTGAGTGCAAGCTTAATGGAAAAGATTCGGTTGTTTGAGAGGGCTTGTCTTAGGGCTTGCCTTCGTCTTTATCGAACGCCAGAGTCCCAGTACATAAAATTCTATTCCAATGAGGCAACATGGCAAACCTGATAAGAGTGGACAATTTCCTGTTGAAGTTGATTCGAGGTCACACTGTTAGAGCGATGAACTCGTCCAATAACTTGATCTCAGGGGCTTAGTACCCCAATCCAGAATACCACGAAATTTCTCAATTTAGATAAGCACGGCCTATTACAAGATATGAATGCGGTACCGCTCATTTTTCATCAATTGTGGATGGGCAACTCAACCACGATCGTTCCGTCGCACAACGAGCTGAGGAGGGTCTACTCCGATTCAGTACGGCGGTATCCAGCCGAGACATTCGGGATGTTGGTAGGTAGCACCAACATTTTCTGGTGGCTGGATACCGAGGGAACTCCAGCGTCGAACCCTTTAGACCCGGGGTAGAAAGGGTAGTGCGTTTATGGGGCGCAGTCGGTATCTGCCTTGCAGCGGATTAGAGGTAAATCTAGAATGCATATGTCTATACATGACTATACATGTATACATTGTGTATATTAAAGATATATGCATAAACACATGTTTATAGGGGTATATACAAGTGTATATGCATATATACATACGCAGGTTAGGTTAAGTTAGTTTGTAGGTTTTATTTTAAGGTTAATGTAAGTTAGCTTGTAACTTTTTATATAAACCGTCCAGTCATTAAGTTTTCCAATTTTTTCTTAATAGTAAGTTGTTTTTTAAATTTAAATTTATATTTTACTCCGTTAGAATAGGTCTAAGGACATAGATTAAGAATAAGCTTAGCTTAGAGTGCCCGCCTAGGGCCAGTAAGTTAGAAATAATACATTGTTCGTCTAACTAGTTTTAAGCATTTTTGTCAAGTATGTAAGTTATTATGAATTCAATAAGTAAAAAAAAACAACAGCTTATTTGATAGAATTTTGAAAGTGAAGTGCTCACTAGATACCGATGGTTACTGCACTCTGAAGCTTGTCTGAAAGATGCCATGCGTATGATCTATGAGTTCTTTGTGTCAGATTTTATGGAAGGAGTAAGACGTGCTCAACTTGACACCCTTGGAAGGATAAGGTCTTCTTTCAGAGATTAGTGATAACATCGACATCAAGTCCATGTGAGTCTCAACGAAACTTATGGACAATAAAGCTGGTTATCCTCAAATATTTGTTTCAAATAAAGCTCAACTCTATGAAGCCCATATGTGAATGACGTTCCCTCGCATGACGTCTCTACTCTCAACCAATAAACAAGCTCCGACTAGACACCCGTTCTTAATACCATCACGAAAATAACCACAACTCCCACTAGGCCCTAAGTTTAAGCTAAACATAAATCTCTCCCCCTTGGCAGCATCCAGCCACTCTCGAGGCGTCTGCTGTTGCCAAAAAAGCCAATCTCACTTGTTCAATGGAATTATAGAAAATTTCACTCTTAATGTGGTTCATTATCCACCGGGACAAGAGGATCGTGTGCCTTTAAGCTACTCGCCGCAGTCGCCGCGCCACCGACGGTAGAATTCACTAGAAGTGAACTTAAAGAGCCTTGGACACGCCAATTGTTTAACTTTGTTAGTTCAATTAAGTAAACACACGAAATGGTTTTCGTGGCGGGGCCTTGCAACTCGGGGAGAATCTCCCCCCTTTTTTTCGGTTTTCAAGAGGTCCTCGACGGTAAAAAGCGAAGTCCTCCTCGAGTATACACAGCATTGGACAAAGATTCCCAGGATCTCGAAGTTGTACATGAAAGAAGGAAAAAAAAAACAGCCAACAACGATGTATAAATAATTCCAGGACATAAAAAAGGACACATCCAACTAATGTATCCACACGGCAGGCCAACTGATTTACATAGTCCTTTCCCCAGGCCAAGCCGAGCATGTACTTGCCGCTGCTCGCTATGTACAGGCAGACGTCTCAGATGAAGTGGATTCCTGTTCGGTGCCGGGCCTTGCTCATGCTCCCCAGCTGGCTCTCTCCGTGTGAGTGTGTGTGGAGAGGGGTGCCCTTTCTTTAAGAGAGCGGTGCTCTGCGCCCAAGTTTCGCTCTTCTCTTCAGGCCAGAAGATGACGGCGGTTCCCCGGGGGTGGCTGGTTGGTCCATTCTCGGTTGCTGTGGTGGCTTGTCTTCGTGCTTTCTTTTTGGCTTTGGGTTTGTGTCGTTTCTCTTCTGCTTGTCCTTCTGCCGAGGATATCCTGGTGACACCTCCCTGTGCGCAAAAACATTCTAGGGACACTCGCTATGACAAACCAATTGTGTTCTTTTGCTTGGGTCATTGCCAGATAAATTCCAGCCAATAAAATCGAAGGCACACTTGTCCTTGTTTTTCTTTTTTCTCGTTTCTCCTCCTCGACTGTGCCTTCCTTCCTTCCTTCCTTCCTGACTCCGTCCGGGACAAGCTGGTGTCCTTTTTCCTCCTCTCGGTGGTTTTTCTTTTTTCCTCCTTCTTCTTATTTTTTTTTTTATTATTTAAATAAGCGATTGCAGCGACGCCACAATATATTTCTGGGTGACGGCGCAGATGTGAGATTTGAGATTGAATCTGGTGGCTGCTGGTGGGTGGTGCGCTGGAGGAGGGAGGAGGGAGGTGGCCGTGGCTGACTGCTGCTGTGGCTGTGGCTGAAAATGAAGAGGTTCTTCGTTGCGAGTTGGTTCTATTGATTTTGTGCCGGGCTGGAGCTGGATGCCTTCACTTTAAGCTGATTAGGGAGACTTTAAGGTGATTCCTCTGACGTGTGCACACGGAGTTAGCTCATGTGAGCATGCATATCTTTGGTGCACTGGGATGAGAGGGAGGGGATGTGTTTTATTTATTTTTTTTCAATTTTCTTTTCCTTCGGTGCGGGTTGATGCACTTTGCTTTGCTTGATATCGCAGTCAAGATTCGGAGTCATTTGCATTTGGATTGGCAGGGGGGCTGTCTGATTGGATTAAAGTGCGAAGACTCTTGCTCGTCTTGAGGTGTACACACATCTGAGACAGTTCTTCGTGAATTGTTAGTGCCTGTTGGAAAACCATAAGACTTGATGTCTCTGGAGCGCATAAGCTCATTGTCTAAGGAAACTGTGGCTAAGTTCTTCAAAGAGCCTTAATCGTCCTCTCCCTACAAATGTAATCAACATTTCATAACGGCTGTATGAAGTATGAAGTCTTCGTGGCGGCCGTGGCGTTGTAAGTCTTGAATGAATGTTGGCTTTCAAGTCCAATTGTTAGTTGTTGACTGGAAAGTATTAACTATGATCATTTTTGAAAGCATAAGGACCTGCGTAAAAGATGTGATGTTTCGACAATTGAATAATTTCAGGTTTCTCGAATTCAATCAAATCTTTATGAAAATAAATGCGCCAGCGTCTATGCATGATGAATTGCCAAAGCAAACTAACCTCAAATCAACCGAGATTCGATACATGTCAAATCAGCTGTCACAGAAAACGTATACCAAATGTAAAATAATCCGCCCTTAAAAAACCTCATAAGACGTTGGAAATTCCAACCAGCCATTGCTGTCAGTTCTACGTCATGGTGTACTGCAGGTCCATTTCAATCCTATCCTGTATAAATTCCATTTTTTGACAACTGTTCCATTTTTAGTCTTGTTAGAAAGTTTTAAGAAAAGCGGCTCTCCAAAAATGACCAGTCTACTGAATTTCCGAATCACCCAGAGGATGTACTGATAATGATTCACCTGAAGTCTTTATCAGAGCTCAATTACACATTGCATGCCCTGGAAGCATTCTTATCTTAATGCCAAGTTGGAGTCCATTGTTCGATGAGATATTTGCATCAAAAGACTATAAAAGGCGTAATAATGCCTGGCAGTCACTATTTTTCGTTTTTATTTGACGTTGCAGTCTGTGTTGGATCTGGGCCTCAACCAAAAAGACCATCCAACTACTGCCATCTCGCGACATTTGGGGGAGTAGATTCAACCACGAATTATCTACAGCAATATGTGCCTAGCCAGGCTTCCACCGGTCCAAGCATTGAGGGCATTTTAAGATTTTTTATTTTTAAATTAGGGGTGTATCGGCAAAACAAATTCGGTTTAGTTTAAGCAATGTCTGCTTTCATTTACATCAATAATGTGCTACTCATGACAATGCAATTACAGCAGCGCCACAAAAGATGGAAAAACCCAGTAATGGTTGAAAAAGGCAAAAAAAAGGTCAAACAAATCACATACATATATTTGGAATCAGGGGGACATGAAACGTGTTTGTGAAAAGTTGATACTGTCTTCCGATTAAACAAAAAAAAGAGGCCCGAAATTATCGCCTAAACGTCGAAGGCCGCAAACTGCACACTTTTAAATCAGACGTGTTATTGTTACAAGAAGATTCGCCATTTTCCGTGCTTTCCTAGAAGCGAACTTTGTTCTGGAAGCGTTGGATAATTGTGATGATGGTTTGGCTGGCACATCCCCAGAGTTGATTGCCATTGTTCCTTCTGTTTATATAATAATAATTATAATAATATGGGTCGCGCGACAGTCCGAGGTGGACCTGGGCCTAGCTTCTCACCAACCACTCGTGTTGTGCGTGCTATTGTTCTTTCGCGCGTGGAAGGGACCTACAGTTTAATGCCGACTCCGAATGGCCAAGTTTGAGAAGCTTTTTCTAGACAGGAATACTCTTTGAAGATTGTCAGTGACTCGAAAGAGGCGGAGCCGTGAATTATGATAGGTGGTAAATTCGGGTATCGAACCTGGCACCCTCTGCGTAGGAGTCGACGCCGACTCACTACGACTCACTACGCCACGGCCCACTTTTATATAAAATAGAATTTTATTATTAATCGATAGATATGATTTTCTGCCTAGAAGCTATTTCTCTCTATTTAGAATCTAGTTCTCTTCTTTCAGCATTTTAATGTGCAACAAATTTACATCAAGGGTCATACCGTGGTGCTTCTCTGCATTGGCTTGTGGTATGGTCCGAAATATCTGGATGTACGATAATGGCAAAACATAGATGTTGACGTCGCTGTCAACACCGTTGGCTGAACATCGATGACCGATAATAATCGAACTCAAAACATCGATGTTCATTAAGATCGATGCTATAAAATTAATTTCAACTAATAGGGTAAAAAACTATATAAATACAATGGAACTTCGATAACTCGAACCACCACTGGTCACAAAAAAAAATTCGACTTATCAAGTAAGATGCAAAATTGATATAAATATTTATTTATCTGCGATATAACACAGAAAAAGTAGACAAGCATACTTATTATTTAAAATATGTTGGAATGATTGAAGAGAGGTATTTTGTTTTTTAAAAAAAATCCTCAATGGAATTTAAATCAATCGGTTATTGTTTCATGAGTCATTAAATATAAATACAAAATGAGTAATGAATTTGCGAACCAACTCGTTTGAAGGTGGTTGAATCAAAATCATTTTTAATCATCGCCAAATATTTCCCTATTCCATCACTTCCTCTGTGATTGTTATTGTCGAGCTGAGGAGATTCGGATTCACATCTGTGGAAAACTCCCAAGTAAAAATAGCTGAGTTTTTTTGCAAGCGTATATAAGTTAACGCCAAGCTATATGTAACACCAAAACACAGTTCCCACACTTGTCGCTGCATTTCGCTGACATAGCGTCTGGACGAATTTCATCTGAATTCCACAACACAGTAGCGGATGCAACCCAATACCACCTGAGGGAACATCGTCGGAGCAGCCAGCATTCCATCATTAGCGGATGCAACCCAATACCACCTGAGGGAACATCGCGACAGCGACAGCCAAGAATGCACATGAACGAGGTCAGACATTTAGAGAAATATGTAATGTAAATCAGTCTTAAGTTGAGTCGAGAATAAAGAGGTTGATCCTCATAAAAATAAAAATTATTTTTTTTTATTATTCCACCACCTTTGGTGTTTTAATTTATACGCTAATTTATAAGTGCACAAAAAACGATAATCGACGCTTAATGATTCTTTATAAAAATCTTGGCAGCACCGACGACATTTATGACATTTGCTAAGCAGTCAGGGGGGTAGTCGTTGAAGCTGATGGTTGATCCATCAATCAAAAACACTTCATAATTATAAAATAAAATAAAAATTTCGTGAAATGAAAAGAATCGTTTACGAAGCCAAAACGGAATGCATAGCAGAGACACTCTGAGTATACCAAAAATTGCATACTTATGGATGCCAAAGGAATTAAAAATGATCTAATACATCAACCACACCTGCGGCTGTAAACCACATACAGCAACCTAAACAATGAATGAATAAAATTTAGGAATGAACACACGGAAAATGATGCTTGGAAGCATTGTTTTTATCCGCGCTTATTTTATAAGCGGCGATAGATATGATGAGTAACTTAAGCGGATATAGGATTCGTTGTTAGTGTATTTTACATGCAAATTGAAAATTAAGCGCATATACGCTTGCAAAAAAACGCAGCTAATATCGCCATCCACCTGCAGAAAATGATAATAAGTAATTTTTTCAAGCTTCAAATAACATCTGAAGTTGAATTTCTCGCTCATTTCCTTCGTTTGGGCGTTCAGTTCTGAAAATCAAAGGAATTTCATTCCTCTTCTTCCCTCAGAAGCCGCTCAAAATATTCACCACGATTTGTTTATACTAGGTCAAAGGAACCTAGGCGCAGTGCCCCGAAAGCTATTCTTTATTGTAGAATACTTGGAATTTGTTCGATTTATCAAGACATTCGAGTAATCGAAGTTCTAGTTGTCGAAGTCAAATTACTTGTAAATTTCAGTCTTGACGCGATTGCAAACCAATTTCATTCGAGTCATTCGTTATTGCACACTTTACATCGAGAACCAAGAATGAAAGAATACATAAAATGCTTAGAGCTCAAAGCATTCTGTATACTCGAAAAAAAAAATGTTACATCAGACTCAAGTCGAAGCATTCCATGAACCATTTCCAAGAACTGATCAGTGGTCTTTCTACGAAATGTCTACGTCATCATGATGAACTTTCTAAAAATTATTCAAAATCTGCAATTTATGGTAGGTTTTCTTGTGCTAACATCGATTATGCGATTTTCTACGAACTTGAAGATGGATGTCAATACACCAATATTTGGGCATTCAACATTGATTTTTTGTCAACATCGATGAACATCGAACATCCCTAGTGTGAAGTGATTTTTATCGCATGGAAGAACCAGCAAACGGCCAATGTCAACGAACAGTCACACCAAAATTACCAAATGTGTGGCCACAGTTCAAGACTATAGTTCGGTCAGCATTTCAAGCGAACTCAAACACCCCCAAACTCAAGAGAACTAGTCAAGCTCCTCCGTGACCACTTGTCTGCAAACAGACAACATTCTTTTCAAAATGCCAAAAGAATGTCAATGAGACAAGATCATCTCGTTTCCAACCTAGTTCCTCCAACTGCGCAAACAACACTCGGAAACTCGGTAAACTCAATTGCCAAAACTGTTGATCCCACAGAACGCCAGGGCGCGTCGCAAACTTCGCCAATCACCAAAATCCAGATGAAACAAAAGTCCACCGTCTAATTGGTTGCTCATTCATCCATAAATTGGCGTATTGTCCAGCCACTGACAGCTCCAACGTGGACACTATCTCCAAGAGAACACTCACTCCCCGGCCATTCCATCACATGAAGTGAGCAATTAAGCACCGACCATGGGGTCCAAAGGAAACTCTTGCTCCCCCTCGCCTCATCGGTGATTCCTCATGACGACGGGGTGTAAAAGTATGTGACTTGCAATTTTAGTTCATTGAACCGAAATAAGTGGCAGCCGGAGCGGGGGTTGTCGCCCCTTTTTGGCGACCGACACGACTTCGACAACGTGATGAGCTTGTGACAAAGCATTTCACTGCCAAGTGAGTCCTGCTGCTCGTTCGTTCGTGCTGCGCGGCTGCTGCTGCTGTTGAGGGACAGTGATTTATGGAGCAGCAGTACTTGTGATTTTTGCTGCTGACATTTAATTAACTGCGAAGAGCAAAGTTGATGGGCTGAGCTGGAGGCGGCCGGCGGCGTGTATGGGTCTCTGGGGGTGTATGTGCCGCACTCGATTCCGAAATCATTAGGATTCGAAATGACATTTTTAATTTTGTTCTCGTTGATCCTTATTAACTGGATGAGATTGCAGAAAAGGACAAGAGTTTGGCAACAGAAGTGACGGTGTACATATTTGACACTGGGGTTGGTGAGTGCTACTTCAGGTGGACACGAGGGGTGGTGTTCAACGGATTGGGGTTACTTTGGTGTAGAGGAGAATGCATTTATTTGGTTTATCGGAAAGGGGCGAACTTACTAGTAAATGATGGTTGCGTTCGTATGCAAGACTATGAGTTGAAGAACTGGCGGATAAGGCGGTAACAAGGCACAGCCCGAGATCAACCTAGGACTCAAGAGACCAAATCGATCCCTGGGTGGCTGCCTCCAGTTATGGGCACTAAGTTGGATAAGAGCCTTCTCCATTTTGGGCCTCCACATTCGCTGCGGCCGTCCTCTGTTGCGTTGTTCCATAGGTTCGGAGTCGAAAAGTGTCCGGGACGTGGACATGTTGGGGTTAGGCTTGGGTAGACACCTGACCAGGGTCATGTCTCCGTGTACAGTTTACGGTTAAGTATTTAGCTTCAAATGCCGTCAACGGGACCAACGATGGAAATGACTAACTTTTATCTCGCAGAGAACAATGACTTCTTATGAATAGTAGAATAGAAATATAGTATGACGGGGATAATCAGTGTCTTATATAATGTCAACTTGGTCCTTCGAGAGACTTCTCTTTTAGTCAATTGATGCCAAGAAAAGAGCGTTTGGAAACAGAATTATTCTCTTAGCAAGGTTAACTGTGGATACTGAGATAGGTAAAGTCCTTCACCACCTTGAAGTTATAGATGCCTATTTTGAAGCTCAAACCAAGACGTTGAAGGTGGGTATCCTTTCCTGAGGACAGCATATTCTTTGCTTTGCCTCATTCAACGCCAGACCCATTCAATTCGCTTCCTTCTCATTGCAAGCAAATGCCTCATTGACGTCTTGCTCAATGTTAGACTTTCCTGGTTCAAAAGTACACTGGTGTATGGTTGGTTGGTTGGTTGGTTGGCTTAAGTGGCTAACCGATTGGGACCCATCAGGCTACAAGAAGCGTATTGTGCACCGTTTTAATACCAAACCTCGTAGACCTGTCGACTTCGCCGAAGGAGATCTTTTGGTTTGGAACGGCTATATTTTTCTTGATGTAGCACAGTTCTTCAGTCTGACCTATCTGAGGTTAGCCTTATCAAGGAAGTGTGTAGAGATATTAGCTTTGACTGCTTGTATTGTGGTGTGCACTTACTCTGCCTAGCTAGTTGATCAGCCTTCTCATTACTTGATTAAATTAGACTAGATTATATATATTATTATAAATTTCAAAGCTGAACAATACAAATTTTATAACAACAATATAAGAAAAATGTTGGTGACACTCGTTATTTAAGTACAGACAATACAAAATAGAGTAGAATGTCACATCTATAAAAAAAAAGAGAAAACTATAGCAAAATTAATTATGGGTGGGGTGATCCATGGGAAAAAATGAATCGTAAATAATAATATAAATTCGGAATTAAGCAAATAGGTGCAGCAGATTTTACAATAAAATATAAATTCAAATAAATTAACAAGAAAGAAACAAGTGAATGAGGAAGATATTAAAATATTTAAAAGACAATTTATACCAGAACATCAGAAATGAGAGATTCTAGCTCAATATGATTGAAACGAAAAAGGCAGATTTTAAGACATTTTTTGAACATAACCAAATTATTAATAGACCGTATGTAAAATGGAAGTTTATTGAACAAACGATAAGACAAAATTGAGAAGAAATTACGAAAGGCAGTAGTACGGCAACTTGGAATCGTAAACAGATTGGAATTGTTTCCACCTAAGTTGTAATTTGAAATTAAGCGGAAGTTCCTATTGCCAGACCTCATAATGAACAATTGTAATACTTTAAAACAGAAAAGATGACGAACAGGTAGAATGAACACAAAACAGAGGAAAACTAGTTGCCTATTTGGTTTACGGCTAAGACGAATTTTTGTAAGACTAATAGTGGTTGGATTTTATTAAGATATACACCTCCCCAACAAGAGATGCCATATTGTATTTTCGATTGAAAAATGCCGAAATAAAACATTCTTAGAAGGGTGGGTGGAGCATACTTTACTTAAATAGTAAAAATGGCGTATTGTGTATCTGAAATAAGTTTTCAAAGTGGCTGCGTGATTGGTAAAACTCATTCTATAATCTACTGGAAGTTGGTTATGGACTTCCTGAAGTGTGGAACTAACCTCCTCAGGACCCCATTCTACACGGCACCGCATAATACGCGCCAAAAATTGGCGAAAGTTCGGCATAATAGCCGTTAGCCGTGAAAAGTGTAGTTAGATATCTTGCCATTTGGCTGGATTAATATCTGTATTTTGACAAATATATAGATATTGCTCTGACGAAAGCCAGAAAAGCTATTGCTGCAGCAAGAAGGTTGTTTCTCAACAGCCAACTTGATAACAGGGTGAAGGTAATTTGCTACATGGCCCTAATTATGGCGTACGGCTGTCCTTTGTGGTTTAACGTGAGCCCTTCCCAGATGGAAAAGGTGAGAACTGGTCTCAGAACTGGTCGCCGCCGGCGTTGGCTCTTCGAAACGGCGAGACAGGTGACCATGGTGGCCAACGTACAAAGAATTAAGATCGTTTAAGACAAAAATTATAAAAAAAAAAATCCAAAAAAAAACTTGCACCACGGCGTGCACGCTCTGGTGCACACGTCTGTCTGCTTACGTCAGTTCATTCGGGAATTAAAGTGTCAAAAGCATTTGTCAGAGTTAACTTGGGGATCGCAAAATTTGTTTAGGATGCTACGAGAACTCTTGGTAAAGATTCTGAGATGGTGCTATGACCATAGTGTCTTGCTGTCCAGCACCGAGACTCTCCGAGCCTGATGGCACTGTGAGCTAAAGTTCCTCAAAAGTAGGAGATGCAGCATTACCGGCATATCATCTGACGGAGTTGACCGTAGAGCGCCTGTGGTGCCAATGCCGTGCTCTTCCCGGGTGGAGACCCACCCTCCATGTCTATCGCTACTATTAAACATCTGCTAAAGCTTGAAACGCTTGCTCAAGCAAACCGCAGATATCTGGCACAGGTATGGCCTATAATCGATCCCAAGCGATCACTTAGCTTGATCAGATTAAGCAGGCCAAACCTCAGATGTCTCGAATCGAATCCCGCATCCCGCAGATTCAGACTTCTGGGGGCCCATTTCTTTGTTAATCTGGCTGAACTGAGCAGCATCAAAATCAGCCCTCTTCTTCGCTTTATCAAAAACACAAATTGGTTTGCGGGTAGCCTAAGATCCGAGTGGTAAAACAATGGGCCTATGCTTGGCCTGAGTGTGTCTGCTGCTTGTATGCGCGGCAGTCAGCCACTTCAACCTAACCTAACCTAACCTAGGGTTACTAGGTACTAAAAAAAATTGATTAAAATCAGTCAAAAAATTGCGTCTTCAATGAAATATGTTGTCGAACAACTCCAAAGATTTTCCTTTAATTCATCCACCAGGTTACCGTCCAGATGGCCAGTATAAGTGCGCGTCATCAAATCTCCAAGCAATCACTCAACACAACCCATTCGCGGCCTAATCTAAACCCCAGCCATAACCTTAAAAATAAAAATTCATTCACTTACCGCGCATTCTCTTTGTGAACCGTGATAAATTTATGAAAATTGCAAAATATGTTTCTGTGTAGTCGGCATTCGGCAATCCGCCGCCCAAGGTGGCATGTCATTATTGTCGGTTTATTCAAATGCTTGGCAATTTTTAAAGTGCGTGTTGTGCGGGCGTTTTATTGCCGTCGGGACGACTTATGCATAAAATAACAATTCAGGAAGTGATAGAAAACAAAAAAAAAAAATACGAATGCCAACACAACTGACACCTTCCTGTGGCACATGACATGACACCCACCGCTGCCGCCACACGGACTGCGTAACGCGTCATGTCTCATAAACATTTACGACCTTTCACTTGGCAGTGTGGCGCGATGCTCTAATGTTCTCGCAAATATTCTTGCAAAATGTCATTTTTTCCACGGAGAGTGAGAGGAATTATCATTTTTCTATGCGGCAATAACTGCCAAATGTCCCGGCAGGGCGGCACACTCGCATTAGCAGAAAGGGTGTTGGTTTGATGGCTGATGGGTGATGGGTGGGGGCTGGTGAGTCCTTAGAGAGCTGAGCAGTTGGTGATGTGTCTGCAGAAGGCAGACAGACTCCGAGTCCAATCCAATATGCTTTTGCGGAGAGGAGATACGCTTGTACTTGGCATTCAATTGATTGCTGGGAATCGATATTGACTTGGAGACTTTCTGTGTGCGGCGGAGTATCTTCGCAGTCCGGACCTGTGCGACTGTGGGACTGTGGGAGCCGACTCGCAGGCACTTGATGAGTATTTATTTGTTCCTCGAGGAGTCGGAATGCAGAAGAAGGATTACAATCGTTTGTAATTGATTTCGTGATGGAAGTTTTAATTACTCGAGCTGGGGCTATGCTCTGGCTGACTGTGGTGCTCTGCTGTGCTCTCTGCCTGTGCCAGCAGAGGAGGTAGCATGAATTCACTTATCAAACGGATGGCATTGCAATCGATATCCTTTGCAGACAAAGTACTGAATACTGGCATTGTGATGGCAGTCGATGGGGTGGACAGGGGGAGGGAGCCTCAATCATTCTTGCGGCTGCAGTGCCATTCCTCTTTTGAGAGGCAGCTTGCTGAAGTGGTTTACTTTGAGTTTCTTGGTGCGCTCAGTTGTTCGAAGAGAGACTGAATTTTGAAAGTTTTCGAACATTAAACATATTCAGAGCGATTCTGTGAGTCAACAACGTCCAGCTTTTAACACAATTCAGGAACAAGGAGACGACGTCTGGTTATGCGAGAGTGTCTCGTGATGAAGAAAACAGTTGGACAGAGATGGACATCAACAGCTGGTGGAACAAATGACTTTGACGCTAATGGACCCCTACCCTATAAAGGGTACACAATAAGATCGACTTCACAATTTACTGGAATGTCGTAGTGTGGCGAAACCTACTTGAAGCGAATTCTTTAATGAAGTGCCTGGGCTTATCATACAGGCATGAGTCTAGTTGAAGCTCAATCAAGAATGTCGGGATGTCAACTTAATCTTTCGGCAAAAATCAAGGTATTCTGCTTTACTTATAGGAAGACTCGAAGGAAGGAGTTTTAAATTTCTACTTGTTGACAATCAGGCCAGCAAACTCCCGAGGAACTTAAGACTCACAGCACTTGATGAACCTAGGAGGGGTCTCGGGAAACGAGGAGATAGCCGACATTAAGCTAGCTGATGAACTGGTGTTAACGGAGTGTGATCCCAGCTACGACGGAAGTGAACGCCAATATACTAACGTTGAACACAACAGGTGGCACTTTCTAATCAACCTTAGTTACTTACTTACTACTTAGACCAGCAACCTATATATAGGACTGAGCTAAGCCTGCGCACAATCGTCCGTGGCATACTGCAGTCGTTGTGCACTTGGCTTAATACCAGACGTTCGGTCCTTCTCTCGTTTTTTCATTCGAAGGCCGTCTTTGACGTAGCATTGGTCCTCTCGCTATAGACATGTTTTATTTAAATTGAATAACAAAAGCCACAAATGTTGACGAAGAAATGTAGGAAGCTGTCTGCAATGAATCAGTTTTTGAGTCTAAGTACTCCAGTGTAAAAAAAAACATCCGAAGAAAAAATAGTACGGTGGATTTCGCTTTAATGTGACAACGCTTTATCGGCTTAATAGGGGCAAATGGAAAATAACGGACATTTATATTCGTTCTTTCGTCACTTTGTATTATTGGGACAGTCAAACGGACAAACTTGAACACATCCTCACGCTTCTACAGGAAGAATTACAATGCGTAAGGCTTGACCATCTCGCAAGCTGGTACCGAAACGTTAGTTACGCATTTTCTGTCGCCAATCAATCGCCCAAGCTAAAATTGCATTCGCTGCACTTTACTGGCAATTCACACAATAGGTGGTAACAAAATTGTGATGCATGTCGATTGGAGTAAGCCGTGATGTGCACGTAACATGCTTAATGTGGCCATTACAACGGGTGGGAGCCGGGAGGAGCTTATCCATATGACAAACTTACATCATCATTATCTCCGCATGATCCACTAAAAGGGTCGATGGAAATGAAGACTTCCACAATTCACGTGAACATTTAAGCTAGTTAAGGAGTTCGTGACCATCACGACAAAGGTAGGTCGTGTGCTAATTGTTGCAGAATCTCCCTCTGATGTGGATCACAGCCAGGCGATTGCTTATCGATTTGAAGTTGATGATCTTTGATTTCTGCTGGTTTCAATAGGTCCTGCACATGTATCACCCACACAACTTACTTACTTACTTATCAGGCCCTTGGAGGGTTAGAGTCTGAGCCAAAGCTGTCTTCCATGGTTGACGGCCCTGGGCACGCTGCTTCCAGTCCTCAAGACCAAGTTGTCTTGCATCCGCGATTACCGGATACCGGAGGTTCGGTCTTCCCCTCCTTCTCGAACAAGGAAAAGACATCGACTTGATGTCCATGCGCTCGATGTGGCCCAGCCAATGCAGTCGACGAATTTTTGCTTTCCGAACTGCATACACATCCTGGTACAGCTCGTAGAGTTCGCGGTTGTGTCTTCTTCTCCATTCACCTTCCTCGCAGATGGGACAATATATCCGAAGTAGAATATTTTTTTCGAAGGCACCAAAATGCAGCTCTGCAGTTTTGCTTAGCGTCCAGCTCTCGGCTCCATACAGCAGGACGGGCCTCACTGGTCCTTCCAGTAAGGAGTTTTGAATTCCAGCTGTTTCGACAAACCGAAGTAGCATCGGTTGCCAAGGATGATTCTACGTCTGATCTCCACTCCAAGATGTCATTCGTGGAGTCCGCGTTTGCCCTGAGGTAGACAAACTCCTTCACTACCTCAAAATTGTAGCTGTCGTTATTGATGGTTTGCGTCAGGTGGTGTTCGGCGCATTGTTTGTTGCTCGCCAGAATATATTTCGTTTCATATATTTCATTGGCCTAAGAACCAGCTCATTTTGCCTGCTTTTCCATCGCCGGGAAAGCTTCCACTACGGCACGGTGGGGACGCGCCTATATGTCGATGCCATCTTCCTATCCCAACAGTTGAACTGACTTGTGTTTACAGCTGACCGCCGCACTATCTTCTCAAGTACCAGATTGAAGAGATCACACGAGAGCGCATCTCCTTGCCGAAGTCCCTTGAAGGTTTCAACCGGCTCGGAAGTCCTTTAGCCTTTAGACACGGTGCATCGCGTATTTGTTAGCGTGGTGCGACACAAGCGGATCAGTTTTCACGGGAGCCCGAATTCGGCCATCGCACCAAATAACTCCTTGCGATGAATGGTGTCTCATGGGGCTATAAAATCGATGATGAGGTGGTGTGTATCGTTCTGAAAATCGCTAGTCTTCACCGAGATCTGCCTTAGCGTGAAAATTTAGTCTAATGTCGATTTGCCGGTCCGGAAGACGCACTGGTACGTGCCGATAAGTGCGGTGCAAAAGGGCTTTAGACGTTCACACAGCTCACTGGGCAGGATCTTGTAGGCGACGTTGAGTAGGGATATCCCTCTAGAGTTGTTGTAAGAGGTAGGATAGCCTTTTTTGTGGATGGGGCTGATAGTCCAGTCATCGGGCATAATGATCTGGTGCTTGTTCCCCACCAGAACATCCCCACCGGTCTTGAAGAGCTCTGATGGTAAGCCATCTGAGCCTGCGGCTTTGTTTTCAGCCTTTTAAGACCGGGTAGGAGGGCGACTTCATCGACTGGAATTGGGATTTCTTGATTCCCTAACACACTCTGCTGGTCTCGCCTGGAAGTGCTGCGGGTCCCTGCGGGTCAGTAACGGTTGCCCTCACGTTTTCGAAGAGTATACGCATGCCATTAATTCGGATTAGTGTTGTAGTGTCTTTGATAAGGAGTCTCGAAACAGAACATCTGAAGAGTTCATCGGTGGACGAAGGCCATGTTCGGTGTCTGTGGTAAATACCTACAACATGAGTTGAAATTAGTTTGGCTTCCTTCATAGAAACATAGTGAAAATTGAGTCCGGAATACAAGTATTTATGGACAAGTGCTTTCGTCATATACTAGAGTCTTGTGGCCAGACAAGATAACTGACAACTACAAATAAACTACGTCACTTACAATAAAAAACGCAAATAGTCCTGGATTGGGCATACACTAAGGCACATCATGAGACAGTCTCTTCGTTGGAATCCCCGAAACTGCCGACGCCCTGGAGCTGCAGCCAAAACGTGGGCGAAGTCCAGTTGAGGAAGAATGCACAGGATACATGGAACGACATCTCAAGGGAAGCACCAAATAGACCCGGGTTTTGAAGTCGCGTGTATCGTCTATGTTCCACATAAGGAGGAAAGGACAAGAAGAAGAATTGAAAGTTTGTTTCCAACGAATTTTTCACCATGAATACTATCCCTGAAACGACGTCTTCCGTTCTTATTCTTGGACTTTCAGCGAATTCCTTTCAAGGACATATTCTGTTGTACTTCTTTTTGATGCCCGCCCTCCAAGGGTGTAGCCAAGTACAAGGAATAATTTTCAAGGACTTCGTCAAATTTTCAGAAAATTGAGATGAGATTGCTTTCTTGCTGTTGCTGGAGTTGCTTGCCGAGATATGATGTAAAACACGGCAGTACGCCGAGAGGTCATTGTTGAGCAGCTTCTTATTCGATGGGAAAGGCTATGCTTCGATGGTTTGGTCACGTGACACGATTGTCCCCATCATCACGACTTCCAAGGCTTGCATGGTATGCGATTTTGTTAAAATAGTAATTTAACCCACAGTGGTCAACAAAAAAGCTCTTTAGCAGTTTTATACTTCTAGTTGACATTACAGTACGGTCCGGGACATATGAATATTCCGAGCCAGCCCTCGCAAGCTCATCTGCGGAATCGTTTTCCTGCAATCCCCCTGAGTCCACGAAGTCGGTTGACACTTTGTTGTGTCTGGCAAGGGATTGCAGAGCGTCGTAGTAACATTAGACACTTTCGGTGCCTTTAGTGCTGCTTGGCTGCTAGAAAATATCTGGATTATCGCGCTCTTGATACCTCTGTGGCGATTTTGTCGGGGGCAGATCTCGATGGCGGGGATTTCATCTTAGAATACAGTACTCAATCGTATTGGTAAAAAAACCCTTTTGTTGGGTCAAACGAGTCCTTTCCCTACTCTAGAATCTTTTCGGAGACCATTAGGTTGGAGGGCAGTGCCTTAAATGCTGCCTGACTCTTTGATTCTTCATAGACAGAGATTAGAAGAGCGTCTTAGCTGAAGTTTCCTAATTCAAACACTGGCCAAATAATTACACACTCAGCCTAGTGTCGCAGAACAACAAAATTTCAACAACCCCAAGTAGTCAACTTAAGGACCAGTCGACGAAATATGAAAATATCACCGACCACTCCAATGAAAATATCCAGAAGCCCTCTAAGCTGCAAGGTCCCCCATTTCTCTGAAAACATTTGTCAAATAACCTAATCACCAAGCATTATCCCCCTCCCCCATCCACACTCTCCCCCATTCATCCCGAATTCCATTTAAAAAAGGTCAACTTCATGGCATAATTGTTTTGGTAAGACCTCCCGCAGGATAATTACAAGATGATCCTTGTAATTTCTTTTCTTTTCGTTTCCTCCGCCCCCGTCGATTGGGAAAAAAATTCCGCGCAACTAAATTACGGGATTCCTTACAAAACATCTGCTGACTGGAAAACTGAAAGCGGCATCCCCGCTACCGCGAGCTGTCGGCCATTTATCATTGTTGAGTCGTCCTTAACGGGCGTCTAATTACTAATTAAGGTTGACATGTGGTGCCAAAACCGCGTGCTGGCCACCGTTGCCACCGCCATCAACGCCAACACCGTCGCTTATTAGTCAACCAACAACAACACTACGAAGACCCCAGCACTCACCCACAAACAGGCAGTCAGAAAGGTTCTTGAAAGGCTGAGATGAGGTTTTCCAAAGGTGGTTGCTGGGTTCGCGTGAGGGTGAGCTGTCGGTAGTGGGCCCTGGATAAGCTGACATGAAATAAAAAAACAAAAGGACTCGCGGTGAATTGGAGAAACATGACACCGCCACTTAATTTACAATTCATTTGGTTGGCGGGCTTAATTGGCGGTCGCGGCTGCTTGGCTTTTGGGCTTTGTCTCAGCTAAATGATTTAATGACGTTATTTGTCTGAAAGAGAAAAGAAGAAAAATCACCGGCTTTGTGATGAACACTTAATTGGAGAAGAGGGGGTTAATTCGCCTTTAATGGATAATTGCTTGGAATGGCCAGAATAGTTCCATGTGACTTTCAAGCTCGGAATCTGCGGCTGGACTTGGTGCAGGGGAAGTAGTTTGATTGAAAAGGAGCACTTTGCTGATGCGCATAGGTTAGGTTAGGTTGTAGTGGCTGACTGAAGAAGGCCATCACACTTAGGCCAAAGTAGGCGCATTGAGATACCACCCTAACAGTTAGAACTGTTGTGCTTGTGACAAAGCGGTTTAGCTCATTGAGCTTATTGAAGGAGTAGGCCCCTAGATGTGAGTACCTACGACTGACCGCAGCGTTACACGGGCAGAGTGATATGTGGTTTCCATCACCTCTTCATCCACTCAGTTCCTGCAACAGTCATTATAATGGACACCCATCCTGCGGGCATGAATGACAATTGCGCAGTGTCCGGTTATGAAACCGATGAGCGTCCTGAATGAAGATGCGCTAAGTCTAAGCAGATTAAGCGATCGGTTGGTATTAAGTGGTGGCCTTATTTACTTTGTTTAAAGCCATGTAACCATTTACGTTTGGTAGTATCTTGAGTAGATGGTGGGATATGGCTGTAGAGGAGGTTGTACCACACCTAGCGAGTTCACCGGCCTCACAATTGATATTGCATTGTTCTTGAGCCAGGACCGTGTCTCTTTTACCGCAATGATTTCTGCATGAAAGACCCTGCAGCGTTCAGGTCTTTGGAGTAGACACCCAAATCTACTCGCTCGTCAGTCGTCGATTCATCTGTGAATATTTGCAGGGAATCAGTGTCAGATATCCAAGCTAATCTAGAGGGAATGAATTTCTTCTCAAATATTGAGTTAGTTTGAGTTAGTATGCTTTTGGTGTTGTTAGTGAGGAAGCTATATTCGTTAAGAATGGTCGAGTGGAGGTGTATGTTAAGTGCATCCATCAGAGTGCCCCTCAGTGCCCCGGCCCGTCTCTTCTTCTTCTTCATTTGGCGCTACAGTTCGAGATGGACCTGGGCTTCAACCAACAAGCCTCTCCAGCTAGCACGGTCTCTGGCTAGCTGTCTCCAGTGTCGCACTACAAGTTGGTTGAGGTCCTTCTCCACCTGGGTGCGCCACCTTAAACGCGGGCGTCCTCTGTTGCGTTGTCACACGGGTTCGGAGTCGAAGACTCTCCGGGCCGGAGCTGAGTTGTCCATACGCTCTAGACCCATTTTAGCCGCCTCCGCCTCAATGCCAGCAAACGCCTCATTGACGGCTCGCTGTGTTTTGCCAATCACGTCAATGTCATCCGCGTATGCTAGCAGTTGTACGGACTTCTGGAAGATCGTGCCTCTAGTGTTGGCGTGTGAGTCTTGCACGATCTTCTCCAGGATGATGTTAAAGAAATCACATGACAGCGCGTCACCTTGTCTAAATCCTTTTTTGACATTGAAGGTCTCGGTGAGTTCGTTACCGACCTTGATGGAGCAGCGAGAATTCTCCATCGTCATCCTGCACAACCTGACGAGTTTGGCAGGAATGTCAAAACTAGACATGGCGTTGTATAGCTCGTCCCTATGCACGCTGTCATATGCGGCCTTGAAATCGACAAAAAGGTAGTGGGTGTCGATTTGCATTTCTTGGGTCTTTTCCAGGATCTGCCGTAGTGTGAAAATCTGGTCGATGGTGGACTTCCCTGGCCTGAAGCCACACTGATAAGGACCTATCAGGTTATTTACAAACGGCTTCAGGCGAGTACACAAAACGGCAGAGAAGATCTTGTAGGCGATGTTCAGGAGACTTATCCCTCTATAGTTGGCGCAGTCAAAGGGGTCTCCTTTCTTATGGATCGGGCAAACGATACTGAGACTCCACTCATCGGGCATGCTTTCCTCCGACCATATCTTACAGATGAGCTGGTGCATACGCCCAACCAGATCATCTCCAGCTGCCTTGAAGATTTCAGCGGACAGTCCGTCCCCACCGGCAGCTTTGTTAGACTTCAGTCTTTTACCCTCTGGTAAAACTTTCGGACATCGTTCCTACCGTAGCACCTCTCCATTTCCTCGATCGCGCGCTTCTCGTGCTCTTTCTTCCTTCTTCTGAGAAGCCGGGTCTCATCCCTTCGTCTCTGTTCGTAGAGCTCACGAACAGCTCTCGTCATTCGTTGCAGCGTTGCTTTGTAGGCTTCCAGCTTCGCTGCATGTGCCAGCCTACACTCGTTGTTAAACCATGGGTTTTTTCTAGGTGGTGCCGTAAAACCCAGCACATCAGTGGCAGCATCTTTGATGGCTTCTTGACAACGCCTCCAATCTTCTTCGATTGCTTGCGCAGGTGGCGACGAACTTAGAGAGAGATTCCGGGAGACTCGATCGGCAAAGATCCTAGCAGTCCGTTGCGATTGTAGCCTTCCGACATCAAACCGTGGTGTCCTTTCTCGACTCCGTTGATCTCTTGATATCCGAGTTCTTACCTTGGCTCCTCGGAACGTTCGGACATCAAGAATGCTGGAGGAGTGTCTGACGTCGATCGCAACATGATCAATCTGGTTGACGGTTGATTGATCGGGGGACCGCCAGGTCCCTTTATGGATGTTGAGGTGTGGGAACCGCGTGCTAGCTACAGAGAGATTACGTCCCGTGACAAAGTCCACCAGCCTGAGTCCGTTATCGGATGTAGTGTCGTGCAGGCTGTGTTTCCCGATGACTTTGGCTTCCTTACCCAGCTTTGCATTGAAATCGGCCGGCCCGTCTCTGCATCCGATAAAGTTCCCTTGCAGTTGACAACTTTGTTTAGCACGGTCCACCAAACTGAGACCGCGGGCAGAAGTGTCGATCTGACAATCGAGGTAAGAATCCAGTAAGCGATGCTTGGTTCCAGTCCCCTTTTTCTCTTTCTTGGATGTTGAGGTTGAGGCGTTGGGAAATGATAGCCCGATCACTACGGCCTCTGATGGGCCTATTCTGATTTCTCCCATTTAGAATTCGCGCAGGAAACCTGAGTTCATAATGAAACTTAATACGTTATCGAGTGAGTAGTGGCAATTTTGTCCGCTTCAAGATAGTGGCGTCGATAACATGTATTGACTAGGCAATTACCTCCTTGCACATTCTGAACCCATAGTTTTGTTTACTGTAGAGTGGCCAGTAAACCAGTAAAGGCCTGTGGTTACCGGAATCTGTGTCCTCTTGAGTCTGAGGAGTTGTTTAGTTGTATTAACAGAAATAATAGGTAGGGGCATTTTGGCAAGCCTGCTACCCTCGGCGTGCATCCAGTAATGATTGGCCATGTCCCTGAGCCAATTATTTATATAGCTCTTAGCGCTGGTGATGGGTAAGCCGCAGAATGGTCGTGGCATCATCCTTTTCTGGCGAGCAGGTCTGCTCTTTCGTTCCTGTGTGACCGCTGTGACCTGGGATTCAAATGAGGTAAGCTTTGTTTGTGTTAAAAGTTGTAGGCAGTCACATACTAGCTTTTAAATGTTCTCATAGCTTTTGAGGGTTAAAACAGCAGCTATGCTATTATAGAGAATATAGATATGTTTGTTAGTGATAGTACTGCTTGAAATACGGAGTTGTAAGTGCCCATGCTGTGATCTGCATGGGTATTGACGTTGACTCCGTATACTCCAGCGCCAACGCCTTCGCCTGTTTTGGAGCCATCTGTGTACCAGATGTGGGACTCGCGGTTGAAGGTGGGTCGATCTAGTTTCCAAGTGTTCCTTTTCCAAAGTTCTGGATGAAGTTGTATTTCGGAAGACAGTTGTCTGCGAGGTATATTCTCAGGGGCTCATGTCCGTTCAGTTCATTAAGAATGTCTGGGTGAATGAGCCTGGAATTAGAGACATCCTCTGTGATGAGCTTGTAGGCGTTGACCATAGCTTCTTTCTTCAGCTGTAGATGAAGAGGTGGCATGTTTGTGATGACGTCTGGTATTGCCCTTTGATGATGACACAAACTAGTCTTTGCAGTTTGTCTAGCTTGGCTTGAGCAGTTGTTTGTTTTGTTGAATGCCACCAGCTGGGTGCAGCTTAGGTGAGCATTAGCCTGGTGATGGCTGTGTGTAGCCAATGAGGACTTTTTTGGGTGAACATGAGACTCCATAAGGAGATCCTTGCTTTGTTAATGAGAATAAGCTGCTCGTATAGTGTTAAAACTGGGTACGTGAGCTTTGGAGAATTCTACACTTTTGTGCTCTTTTCGGGATTGACATTTATTTCAACCTTTACGCTCCAGTTTGCGGCAAGTTGGAGTACTGTTTGTAGTAGATCCGAGGCTGTGTCTTCAAATTTGCACTCAATAAGTATCACAAGTCATCAGCATATCCTTGGACATAAAAGCCAGCGTTGCTGAGGGTGACAATCACTTCTATGGACCATAGGAGGGGAGAGAGTACAGCGCCTTGAGGGCAGCGCCTTGAAGGTCTGATACTGATTTTGTCATTGCCTAGTGTAGCATAGCACTAGAGTGGTGCCCCACATCGTAGGAGGGTTAAACTGAGGGATTTTGTACCTTCTGTGAATAGTACAAGATCCGTTTTTTTTGGGTTAACTCTAAGGCCATACGCTTATGTCCTCAGTGCTGACGGAATTGCGTTTCAAATTCTCCTCTAAACCATCAAAACAAACTTCAAAAGAAGACAATTTGATGGATGGCTCACGAAGTCCGCTTAAGAGAAAAGCACGTTCAATACCATCCACAAACTAAAACCACATAATAGTGGGGGCACTCTCCACCTCTTCGGCCACTTGCAACCAATCCATTTAAAAGCACGTCCCCCCACTCAGGCTCGAGTTTAATTCACTTAAAAACACAAACGGCCACCCTCTCCACACTGGCCCTTAAATTCAATTGCACAGAGCGCTGTATAACTAACAAGTTCATAAAAATTGAAACTGCATCCCCCCGCCTCCGAATGGAGTTCCAGTTCTTCGGAGTTCCTCATTTCTTGTAAGACTTCGGTCATCCTTAAGGACTCCACTTACCGAGGCCATTCACGTTCACATTTGAGTTGATAACCGCCACCGATAGCCCAGGTCCCCGGTCCGGGCAACGCCGTCACTTATGACCGCCACAGAATTATTCGGGAAATTACCTCCTTTAACCTTGTGGCAGCAAGAGGTCAGGTGAAAAAGGATAACAACATCCACGCGCCCTCCCCAAAAAAAAAATAATCCACACAAAAGACGCTGGGAGGCGATGCCGATGTGAAACTTTCGCTTACTTTCGGTTTTATTGGCGGCACTACGCACAAAGAGATTACTCGCATAAGGGACCCCACCTGCGTTTAAGTGATTCCAGCTAACTTCACATTGTTGCCCTTCGTTCATCCTCCCCCTCCCCACCCTCTCCCCGCACACACATGGACACACATCACTTGGCAGTGCTCCTTATCGAATTCAATTGAGCCGACACGTGAGATGCGAATGGAATTTCTTGCCGCCACCCCCAGTCGACGAACGTGCGTGGGATGTGTGTGCGGGGGTGTGGGTGTTTGTTCGCAGGGATGAAGTGTTTTCGTAGAATGAAATGTGACACAAAATAAAGGGATATTTAATTGCCCTGCCCCGGCCTGACTGCTGGCCGAGCGGACTCACCCTTGAGTGGAGGAAAAAAGGACCAAATAATGGACAACATCTCATTAAGAACGTAACTCATCAATGATGCCAAGAGATATGTGTCCTTTGACAGGTTTTTGTTGTCTCTCGAATGGGTGGCGGGGGCCACACGAAGCCGGCGAATGTGCCGGGCGAAGGAGGAAAAGAAGACATTCATCAGGACGAATGTCCAATTCGAAGAAAGCAATTAAGGACATGAAAGGAAGCTTAGACGACTATCGACTACCGAATATATCCCGGACACGGAGCCGGACCCGGTCGGGCAGCTCCTTAATGTGTTGCGGTTAATGCGATGTCCATGAAGATGATAATGATAATGAGGTGGGTGGCGAGTGAAAGGGGGCTCGAGCGAGAGCGAGTGTCCTCCGTGACCTGGTTCTTGGATTTTGCCTCGCCCTCCATCGTGCGGCGTCCCCCTTGCAGTAATGAGTCCTGAATTCAAGTAAATTATTGGCCATTTCGCATGGCGAAGGATTAATTAAGGACGAACCGTGAGAAACAACTTGTGCATTTTAATGGACGTCATTTGGACGAGCTTCATGCGATCCCTGCTTCCAGTTGTCCCACAAATCCCGTCTCTCTCTCTCTCTCTCGGTTTCGTCCGCCTGGTCAAACACTCCAAGTCGTCCCCATTCGACTCGGACATCTGTCAGATTGATGAACGTGCAGCAATGTCGACGAGTCGTCGATAAAAAAAGAAGGCCTCACAAAACCAATAAAACGTGTAATCACATGTCACAGGGCGGCATCCAGTGCGAGTGTGGGCCGCACCCTTGGCCTGCTAATCCCGGACGGATTCATCGTTTGACAATCACTTAATTGTCGATCAATCAGGCTTAAAATCATTTGTAGCCGTTTTGTGTGACATCACTCGGAGGGATGGACGGCCTTGGTGTCCTTTTGGGATGGTGTCCTTTTTGTTGGGGGATTGGTGGACAAAAAAAAACGAGTACCGGCAGGGGTAGGTTTTTTGTTGGTGTCATGTCGACACTTGTGCGGCGAGATTAACTTTCGATGAATAGTCGGATAAACGAAGACAATACGTTAACAAGTTCTGAGGGGTTTTCGCAATGGATTTCCGGCCCTTAATGTGTGTTTCCATTTGATTTGATCGCTGTGTGATGAGTGGAGGGCTGTTTGACCGATTGGAATGGTTCAGTGCATCTCTGTTTGTGCCCAGGTGTCTTTAAGAAGTCGTCAAGTAGTTGTTCGAGGGCCTAATTTGAGTATCATATGTCATTCTGAATGTCAATTGCTGTTCTGTTGTTAATTTCATCTCAAATGGACAATATCACTTTCAACAATAAACGTGAACAAACAAGAAAGGAGCTCCACTGGCATTGCGACTGTGATGCAATGTGGTCGATGGGTTTTCGATTGTCGAAAACTTGCATAATACTTGGGAAGCAAAATTGTATTCTTGTTTAGACTCTGCGACCCGCATACTATACTCATTAGCTGCCTTCCACACTTGACGACTGAGAGAGGGTCGTTTGAATTCGGTGTAATTCTTATTCGCATCAAAATTAGTGGCATAATTTTAGGCGTTGGAAGCTTAAGTAGGTTGAATCATTTTTTTTATTTGTTTGTGACTGAGGGAAACAGCGTCAGTTTAAGGCGAAAAGGCGTGATTCATGAGAACTATATTTTCGTTTGAAGTTATCAATAGACAGAAAATTCGATGCAGAGAAAAATGACCAGAAAACTCCATTGCTGACCTTCATTCTCAACACTTTGGCGAACAAAACTTGCACAAATGACTATGTCCCCAAAGTAAAGCGTTACACTCTCTTTATTCTGCAAAAATTTGGAATAGATTCTAGACAATTAGATCAAAAAGTCAGAAACCACAAAGTAGACAGAAAGCAACAAAATATTATTTTTACATGAACTTTTAGAATCGGCCAGACCAGCCAGCCATAGTCTGGTCAGCCAGACCAGCCAGCCATAGTCAGGCCAGCCAGACCAGCCAGCCATAGTCTGGTCAGCCAGCCAGCCAGACCAGCCATAGACTGGCCAGACCAGCCATAGACTGGCCAGACCAGCCATAGACTGGCCAGACCAGCCATAGACTGGCCAGACCAGCTATAGACTGGCCAGACCAGCCATAGACTGGCCAGACCAGCCAGCCATAGTCTGGTCAGCCAGCCAGACCAGCCATAGTCTGGCCAGCCAGCCAGACCAGCCATAGTCTGGCCAGCCAGCCAGACCAGCCATAGTCTGGCCAGCCAGCCAGACCAGCCATAGTCTGGCCAGCCAGCCAGACCAGCCATAGTCTGGCCAGCCAGCCAGACCAGCCATAGTCTGGCCAGCCAGCCAGACCAGCCATAGTCTGGCCAGCCAGCCAGACCAGCCATAGTCTGGCCAGCCAGCCAGACCAGCCATAGTCTGGCCAGCCAGCCAGACCAGCCATAGTCTGGCCAGCCAGCCAGACCAGCCATAGTCTGGCCACCCAGCCAGACCAGCCATAGTCTGGCCAGCCACCCAGCCAGACCAGCCATAGTCTGGCCAGCCACCCAGCCAGACCAGCCATAGTCTGGCCAGCCACCCAGCCAGACCAGCCATAGTCTGGCCAGCCAGCCAGACCAGCCATAGTCTGGCCAGCCAGCCAGACCAGCCATAGTCTGGCCAGCCAGCCAGGCCAGCCATAGTCTGGCCAGCCAGCCAGACCAGCCATAGTCTGGCCAGCCAGCCAGGCCAGCCATAGTCTGGCCAGCCAGCCAGGCCAGCCATAGTCTGGCCAGCCAGCCAGGCCAGCCATAGTCTGGCCAGCCAGCCAGCCAGACCAGCCATAGTCTGGCCAGCCAGCCAGCCAGACCAGCCATAGTCTGGCCAGCCAGCCAGCCAGACCAGCCATAGTCTGGCCAGCCAGCCAGCCAGACCAGCCATAGTCTGGCCAGCCAGCCAGCCAGACCAGCCATAGTCTGGCCAACCAGACCAGCCATAGTCTGGCCAACCAGACCAGCCATAGTCTGGCCAGCCAGCCAGGCCAGCCATAGTCTGGCCAGCCAGCCAGGCCAGCCATAGTCTGGCCAGCCAGCCAGGCCAGCCATAGTCTGGCCAGCCAGCCAGGCCAGCCATAGTCTGGCCAGCCAGCCAGCCAGACCAGCCATAGTCTGGCCAGCCAGCCAGCCAGACCAGCCATAGTCTGGCCAGCCAGCCAGCCAGACCAGCCATAGTCTGGCCAGCCAGCCAGCCAGACCAGCCATAGTCTGGCCAGCCAGCCAGCCAGACCAGCCATAGTCTGGCCAGCCAGCCAGCCAGACCAGCCATAGTCTGGCCAGCCAGCCAGCCAGACCAGCCATAGTCTGGCCAGCCAGCCAGCCAGACCAGCCATAGTCTGGCCAGCCAGCCAGCCAGACCAGCCATAGTCTGGCCAGCCAGCCAGCCAGACCAGCCATAGTCTGGCCAGCCAGCCAGCCAGACCAGCCATAGTCTGGCCAGCCAGCCAGCCAGACCAGCCATAGTCTGGCCAGCCAGCCAGCCAGACCAGCCATAGTCTGGCCAGCCAGCCAGCCAGACCAGCCATAGTCTGGCCAGCCAGCCAGCCAGACCAGCCATAGTCTGGCCAGCCAGCCAGCCAGACCAGCCATAGTCTGGCCAGCCAGCCAGCCAGACCAGCCATAGTCTGGCCAGCCAGCCAGCCAGACCAGCCATAGTCTGGCCAGCCAGCCAGCCAGACCAGCCATAGTCTGGCCAGCCAGCCAGCCAGACCAGCCATAGTCTGGCCAGCCAGCCAGCCAGACCAGCCATAGTCTGGCCAGCCAGCCAGCCAGACCAGCCATAGTCTGGCCAGCCAGCCAGCCAGACCAGCCATAGTCTGGCCAGCCAGCCAGCCAGACCAGCCATAGTCTGGCCAGCCAGCCAGCCAGACCAGCCATAGTCTGGCCAGCCAGCCAGCCAGACCAGCCATAGTCTGGCCAGCCAGCCAGCCAGACCAGCCATAGTCTGGCCAGCCAGCCAGCCAGACCAGCCATAGTCTGGCCAGCCAGCCAGCCAGACCAGCCATAGTCTGGCCAGCCAGCCAGCCAGACCAGCCATAGTCTGGCCAGCCAGCCAGCCAGACCAGCCATAGTCTGGCCAGCCAGCCAGCCAGACCAGCCATAGTCTGGCCAACCAGACCAGCCATAGTCTGGCCAACCAGACCAGCCATAGTCTGGTCAGCCAGCCTCTTGATATCAGCAAACCATGGGATTGCCATCTGCCCCCTCGTTGCCGGTTATGTCTCTATGACCTGGGACCCAACATAGATTGATCGAGTGCTGCGTGACACGAACCTTGAGCTCTTCGCGGCAGCTTGCGACTAGCTCTGACTTGATGTCTATAGCTTAAATCGCTTTTATGGCCACTTGCTGGCACTTAGAATGGTAGCGGCGGTGTTTCCAACAATGATATCATTCTGGCCGCTTCCTTGACTGCTATGACCTCCTTTTGAAAAACACTGCTGTTCTTTGTCCGTTTGTTGCTGCCCTGTGTATTTTGGAGCACTGCTTGAGCGTTGTTGTTGGATTGCCAGTATTTATTACTGTTTGTGAACTATTCAGTGTCGAGTTAGCTGTCCCAGGTGATATTGCTTTGGGGGAGGGGCAGACTGCTCGGAGGAAGTTGATGACTGAATGCCAGCTTTTCCTTGATCACTCCATCGGTGATCGTGCATAAACTCGTCCGGGCATCGTTGTCGATGGAGGATACGGGATCTGCCGGGGCCTTACCGTCCTCTTCCTTGGGCGATGTACTTACTGGTGAAACTGTTCCACGCCTGCGACGAATTGCTTCGGCCACAAAGGGGGTCTCATCAATGCTTCAGCGCTCTTTACCTCCTATGGATCGGTCTTTGGTAGGAGAGTAGAATGATGTTCCCTTCCCTCGGGCCTTTTTTTTAGGAAGGCAAGTGCCTTCTGAAGCCTTGACTTGATGCCTACGCATCTGCTTGCAGTTGGCCACTCTATTGCGCATTGAGGCCATAGACGGTACAGAATGGTCGGAAGAGCTGGTAACGGAGTAGGAGTCATCTACCACTTCACTATCAGCTGCGTCCGAAGACTGCTTGGCAGGGAATTGGAGAAGGTTGTCCTCCTCCTATGTACTGAGTCGGAATTTTATGGATACTTCTGGTGCCCCACGCAGTTGCTCTAGAGCTGCTTGAAGTTGTATTTTGGTCGGAGTTGATTTTGTTGCCACGAGTAAGTGGGAATACGACGTCACACTGCACTCAAACCCCTGTGTACTGTGAAGAGGACTTTATTGAAACCGGATTGCCGAAGTTCACAGTTAGAAGACACGATCACGCAGTACTATTCGTCGCTAGGCACGGTAGTTGCACACCTGGGATTGAGGGGCGTTATCGAGTTGTTTCCCTCTAGATCCGCCAGATTTAGTAGAAGCAGGGCACCTCGTGCAAGATGTGACAGAGGAGTCACGTTCAGTCACGGTCTTGGAGGACAAGTCCTTCTTGATTCACCTTTTCTGAGGGTTCCAGAAATCAACATATTACATCTCAGTTAAGTTTTCCTCGCCGGCTACATTTCGTTCAGCTTTAGAGTTTCAGAGACTTCGCACGCCCCCTAACATGTGTACCGCCACCCGATGACCCTTCGCAGTTCTCATTTATCCACGTCCATGCCCTCGAGTGTGATTGGAGGCCTTCCTCCGTCAAGTCTCAATCAAGTGCGGCCGTTTGTTTCATCTCCAGCACCCGTCACATGAATAACTAATCATGGTCAACCCCCTACACACATCCAATTTACGACCGTCAGCAACCGTCACAGCCTCAAAAAAAAGGGTTCCCATCCACCCCCAAGTTCCACTCATAAAAATATCATTGACAGATGATTGGAAAATTATCCCATTTACATACCATAAATTCGGCCGCACATGCTCCCGCCCACAAGCGCGCCACCCCGCTCCCCGGCGAGGACGAGACTCCACCACTTCGAAATCATTCGGCAATCTGAATGTCCCATAAAGTGGCCCATAAAGCCGAGTGCCAATGATAAACTGTAATGGCACTATTCCACATATCACCCCCAAAGGACTCCAATTTGTTGCCGCCACTCGGAATATGCAAAGCCACCCGCCGCACACGACCCCTTTGCTGCCACCACCGCCGCGCCGCTGAACGAAGTGTTATGAATAATCGGCTGCCATAAAGATCAGGATTTAAGGATTCACATTCAGTGGAACGATGCCGGAAAAAAAATTGTCAAGCATTACTTGCGCCGCCGGAGTCCTCGTGTGCAGTCCGAAGCGAATGCGGTGTATTCGAAATCGATTTGTGCCGATACACTTGACCAACCCTCCGGGCTGTGGACGACAGGACGAAGCGGGCGCAGAAAAAAAAAAGAAAACAATTTCTCATTCATAACTTAGGAGTTACGGCACCCATGGGATGTGACCAAGCCGGGTGGGGCGCAGCGGCGGCAGCGCTGGTCCATGTGGCCGGTATTCGGCCTTCGTTTCGTATTCCGGTCAGCGAAGGGCCTCATGCATTTTACAATAATTCTTGTCCCGGCTGTTGTTCGAAGGATGCGGTGAGGTGGTGGCCTCGTCGTTTTTTGTTCTCTTTGTTGTTGGCCGGCGAACTTTGAATTTATGTCGTCGATCGAGGGAAAGGACTCGGCGTCCTTTTAAACAGTTTGCGATAAATTGGTGGGAGTTGTAAAATTTCAGTTTTACCGCTCCATTGACTAAATGAGGACAATTTATTGAATTTGAGGCGAAGGGTGGTTACCACGGTGGCCTGTGGGAGGAGCAATTCGATTGTGGCGGGATGTATTGAATGGTGGACGGGCGGGTATGATAGTTCGGAAAGGAGATCATCGCAAGTGGGGGAGATGAGTAAACTCCCGTTTATGTGTCCTTTGGGGAATCATCGCAGTATTTGAAGTCGTAACAAGATGCCTTCGCTGAGAGAATTGGTTCTTAGTTAATTGGAATGTTTGCACAGAGGTCGAAGGTGCCGTTTGTTGATGTCCTCTTAAGACAATTCAGAGGTGTTTGAAAGTGCAAAATTCCGGCGGCTGTTAACTTGTTATGGCAGTGAATTTCATATTTGCAGAGATGCTTCTTTAAGGCAGAAGAGGATGAAGTCCTAGGGTTAAAAGATCTTAAAGAACAAACGACCGGTAATAAGTCCTGCTGGATACCGCATATCTGGACTTTGAATTCGGTAAAGTTATGCAGATTCTACTCCTTCCATTGTGTGGCGCCCATGTGGTTCCGAAAAAACAGACTCTCCAAACAGCGCGACCTCTTGCTTACTGCCTCCAATTAAGGAGAAAGTAGGTTGAGGCCTTTCTAGATTTGTTTACGACAGCCTCGTAATCGATGACTCTCTAAGTCGCAGCTTAGACTCATATAAATGGCAGATTAAGAGTCAACGACTGGATGGCGCAGTTGGTAGAGTGCCTGTCTTTGGTTAGCGGGGTCCCCGGTTCGAATCCCAGTAAAAGCAAAGTATACACGCTTTTATCTGGTTTTCAAATCTGGTCGAGTTACCATTTGGCGTTGGGATCACTGGAGTGGTCGATCAGTGGTATTAGTCTGACTATGGCTATCACAATGGACCAATATGGTCTAAGTGTGCTGGTGAATGCACTAGCAGCCCGCCTACCTAACCTAACCTAAGCGCCAAGGAAATATCCTCGACACAGTGAAATACAGTATAATACTTGCGAAATAAGGGTAGAAGAAAGAAAAGAGGAGCCCCTAAATATGGGACACATGGCGCTAGCTGTTGATGAGACTAACTATGAACATTGTGTATAAACGGTCTTCCAATAGGGAACTTCGAACGTTGACAGTTGAAAGCGACCATATTTCTACCTCTGTCAACTTGGCTGTCATTTATTCAGACTGTTCAACAACACGTACAAAAGATAAATGGGTATTTAGTGTATTGGTAACAATACGATTGAGCATGGGTGGTGCTCTTCGACATGCCAGAATACTGATGCATGGCATGCACTTATATTTGTTGTCTTGCGTACATGTTCAATCATGTCTCAGGCCAGTTGCGATCTGACCACAGGCACGTGCGGCCGTGGTAGTGAGTTGACACTGCAGGGTACGTCACCGAACAAAAATGTCGAATTTGGGCCGATACCAATTCACATGAGATCCAAGAGCGTCCAATGCATCCTGAAAAATCTCTGTATGGTGTGGACTTTGGCCTGGACTTCCATATTTCTTTGAGAACCACTTGGGTCAGGCCATGCGCTATAGATCGATATTTTCTTGCGACAATCGCGTCAGCAAAAAAAAATGGAACAAACTGCAGACTTTTGCAGACTTTTTTCCGTTGCGATTGTGAATTGTCATGTGAAAGCGTTCACATTAAAATATTTGTGTTTTACTTCCTGCGACTGAATACATGTGGGATTGAAAACGCATGTGCACCGCTAGCCTTAGAGGGCGGCTCGTAATGAGTTAAACTCCACGAAACCTGCTGGGATGGCTGTTTCGTTGGCTTTTTGGGTTTTGCTCATCTATCAGTGAGAGGTCAGTTTATGAGTATGGTGTCTCGTCTGAATGTATCCAGATTAAAACAAAGTCCTTGTAGCTCGTTAAAACTGTTGAGTGCCGTTTTGGACTTTATTATGTTACCTTTAAGTGTTTTGAGCTATGTCTGACTTATCTTAATGGCTTATGACGGTTTCATGATAGATAGTGATCTGGTTGCTCGCATGCACCAAGCTCATCTGTAAGATATCGTCTGAGGAAAGCATCAAGAAAGGAGGCACCTTAAAACTTTTGCGTGCTCGCCTAAAGACGTTTATAAGTTATCTGAAAGGTACATATCAGTGTAGCTTCAAGTCAGGTCTATTCGTCGATATCAAGGCCAAATATGACACCGTGCATAGGGAGGAGCAATAAACGCCATCCCTAGTATTGACATTCCTGCCAAACTCGTGCAGGATGACGATGGAGAAATTTCGCCGCTACATCAAGGTCGGTAACGAACTCACCGAGATCTTCAATGTCAAAAAAGGTGTTAGACAAGGCGACGCGCTGTCATGTGAATTATTTAACATGACCTGGAGAAGATCGTGCGCGAACTCACTCGCCAACACTAGAAGCAGGATCTTCCAAAGTTCTGTACAATTCCTGGCATACGCGGACGACATAGACGTGATTGGTCGAACACAGGGAGCCGTCAATAAGGCGTTTGTTGGCATTGAAAGGGAGGTGGCCAAAATGGGTTTTGCGGTGAAGGAGGCCAAAACGAACTAAACTTCGGCGACGCAATGGACGGCTATAACTTTATCTATCTCGGCAACCAAACGAAGAGTAACTCTTGCCAATCGCTGGTTCAATGAGCTCAAGAGGCAATCGAGTAGTAGAGCCATCTCTGGAAGGACCAAGTTGCCTTTATATAAGAGCTTGGTCTCTTCGAGAAAATTTGTTTGGTCATGTTTGTGTCGTTCACACGTTTTTGGAGGATATTCAATCACGAACTGTGCGGGCTGTACAGCGACTTGAGGCTAGCCAGGCGCCTAACTGATTGAATGACTATTCTGGCTGGGTCATGTAGAGATTTGGAGGGGAACAATTGAGCTTCTGCCCGACTCTGAACTTGTGGGGCAACCCTACAGAGGACGCGTCTAAGGTGGCGCACTCAGATGGAGTACGACCTCAACCAACTTGGCTGAGAAACCGGAGACAGCTAACCAAGGATTGCACTAGTTGCAGAGGCTTGTTGGTCGTGGCCTAGGTCCACCCCGGATTGTAGCGCCAAATGAAGAAGACGAGTGCGGTTTGCGATGTTTCCTGGCTGTTTCTTCAACAACAGCTCCGTTTGAAAAATGATGCTGCTTTCGTAAAATTTACAACAGCCTTTGACGTCAAGCGACGTGTTAAATGCACCAATTCCGACACATCCTTATCTACTGTGCAAGCTTAATGAGGTTAACATTATGAAGTTTTTCCGACTAAGTTATGAGGCCGAAGCGCGTGACTGGTGGGTGGTTGGTAACTAAAAGATATCAATAAATCTTAATATTGAGACAAAGAATCGACTGTATACTGTATACCCACTGCACTTCTGACGATCACTGTAGCTTCACATGTGTGCTTTAAGCAACCACCTGTGGCCCACTCAGATCAATGACTTGGGTGGCCTCGCGAACCCGAAGCCTTGATAGCTTATGACAGATCTTGTTTTAGTTTTTTACTTCAGAATGGACTCATTAATCTCTAATAGACTAATAGCCTCTCACACAGTTGAAAAGGTCCGGAAGTAACGACGGTCTGTGCCCCTGCTCCTAAGAAAGAGAATACGTTGCAGCAATGTGGGTACATAATAATTAAGTCTGACCATAAGTCGTCTTAAATTCTAAACCAATTCACCAACGGCAACAAAGCAAACGCATTCCCCAAAAGCATAATGTGTACATAAAGCTTTCCTCTCAGCCCACCCACGCACAGAGACTCGCTATCACAGAGTCTCACCCCAAAAATAAGCAAACTTCATGCCTAATCCCTGTCCTTTGTGATGACAAATAAATTATGCCTCCCCCGCCCCCAGTGCAGCTTGGGAACACGTCTAATCACATGTCCAAGAGCGGCCCCTATCACATCAGCCAATCGGTCCCATATATCATGGAGCCCGATCACATCCAGCCGTTGAACTGCTCTCAACTTCCTGCGGTCTTGGGAGTGAGTTACTAGCTCACCGAGCTCGAGCCAGCGAACCCACATAAATAATTAACGAAGTTGCCTGCGAAGCAAGCTGCCCCCCTCCGCCCGTCCGTCATAATTCACCACAACTACTCGCACACACATGCAACTAAGTCCTGGCTCCCTGCTCAGTGCTCGCAGATAAGATGTTTTAATATTTATGACAACATACGAGTGATTTACGAGGCCGGCAATCTGGACGAAAATAATTCCATTCCGACGCGGGGCAGCGCCTGGTGATATCTCGCAGCAGCGAGGGTGCCGCTGGGGGTGGCGGGCGGTAGGTGGGCAAGTGACCAGAAATTACTTTATTATCTCCGAAACTATTTTCCACTGGATGATGTTAAAAGTCCACTCCCGGCCGGACCAACCCCGACATCACGCCTGGAATACGCCGCCCCGTCGCACCAGCTGCCCAGCTCACAGCGCGCTCCCAAGGTACCGAAGTCGGAATCAATAATGACAGCTTCGATAAAGATTTATGGTCCCGTCGAGGAATCCGCTTGGGACAAGTGGACACAAGCACACATATTCTCATCCAGTGCGAGGCCTTATCACACGAGCGGCTCACAGTGGCTCACAGTGGGTCTCAGTTGGTAGCTGCCGTCGAGTGGTTCATTTACCGCTGCCATAAGTCATCTGCGGGGGTGGGGCATGGAAAAGCGGCGACCTCGCCCTGGTAAATAATAAATGTCGACCGAGTGCAGATTTTGGCAGATAAGCCACTTCACCCCGGAATGTCAATTGATCAAATTATCGTTCGACGGGCGGGAGTGTGTAGGTGTGGGTGTGCCGGCAACAGGAGTGGGTCGTAAATCATTTTTACGTTATCGGGAGGGGGTGCGAGTGTGTCAGAGGTGACATTTTCTCAAGGAGAGTGTGTGTGTTTAACAGCACATGAAACATTGTTACTGGCAATGTGGTTGATTGAGTGGCATTCGCGATTACCTCGTCTTGACATCAATTCCTCAAGAGCGACAAGTGTTTGTTGGCGCACTGTGGACTGATACAATCCCTTGCCATCTTCCTCTCTTTGAGAGTCATTGCCTTATGTTTCTAAGACACTTCACTGAATCTACGTGCAAGAACGAAGTTTGCAAGTTAAATGACATTGCTTGTTTCCCAGATCTACCGAACAGAAGCACAGGCTACATCCATCCAGTACCTCCTGCCAGTCTTTGAAAAGTGCCAGCTCCCACGGGGGACTAGATTACCCCACTATAGGCTTCGACAAGTCGACACAAGTCATATCCGTGGCAGTAGTCTGACTGGGTATCACAATGTACCAACATGGCCTAAGTGTGCCCTACCAAACCTAACCTAATCCCAAATTTCATTTCCGGCACATCACAGTACATGCCACGCTCTCAAGACCCGATCAAAACCTTTGACTACGTCCGACTAGCAAGTCTGCTGGACAAACTTCACCATATTCACAATTTTTACTTGGGTATTTGCCATCTCATCCGATACGACCTTTTTTCGGTGACTCTTTTGGGCCTGAACTTCAACCATTAAGCGATATTTAGCCAATTCCCTCCAATTACGGCTGAGGTCCTTCACCACTTGTGTGCACCACGCATTTCGTGGGTGTCTGACAACTCAATAGTGTCCCAATGGAGCGGGGTCTCAGACCTTTCGGGTTGGAGCAGTATTGTATATGCGTTCTACATTGCCAAGACATATTGGGCATTCGATATGTAAGCGTCTATAGTTCGTGTTTGAATTCGCTTCTCCAGAAGCCACCAAGCCAATCAAGATCACAGATTGAAACCAGAATTTTCCTCTCGAAGATACCACGTATTTTTAATTCACTCTGTTGCCTTTTGAGCTTAAAGAAACAGCAAGAGTTTGGCAAGCGTTATTCTGCGTTGGTTCTCGATACTTTTTCTGTTGCTTACTTGAAAATTATAATCTTGTTTTAGCCTCAGCCACCATAGAGCATTCCTTCTCAATTTTCACAAATACCCCCATATCATCAACAAATGCGAGCAATTGTACAAACTAGTCAATGATCATTATCGAGTGGTACCCAGTCCACCCATGTTAAAATGTTGATGATTTTTTGAGGTTATTGCACTTTATTTACATGCAGTGGATCCTCCAACCGACAGAAGGAGAAGCTGTTCTGTATCATATCCGTGTTCGAGTCACCGAGAAGATCATGGACTGTGAGAGGACGTATGAAGGCAGCTTTCAGATGGCTCACCAGTCTAGAGTAGATTCACCTCTCAACCAATGTGCCCTTCAGTCAGTCAGCGCGATCGTTTGTCAGGCTCCAGAGCTAGTCTCCAATTTACTTGAGTTCTCTTCCCTCCTTTAGGGGTGCTCTCCGGCATACAACAACTCACTTAGAACGACAAGTCCACTACACTTCCAACTGCAGTTTGTCTTCACGGTATTCAACTAATTCCTTGTCGTCGTTCTTGTCGTTTCCTTAAATGCGTTACACTTCTTAAGTCCTTATTCACAAAATCACAAAAGGTCACATCACATCAAGTCCCTGCCACGGGCATGTACCTGAATGTCAATAAACGAACACGCATTTAAAACCCGCCAGTGATACCCGGTAATCACACACATCACCCTCAACGAGCGAGCTCACCCCTCGGCAACAAAATCAAATTCCCATATGATCCCACTAAGCTCCTTACAAGCAATAAACAATTAAGATTCCACAGCAGCCCTCACCCGTCCAGGAGCACACCCACCCCACTCAGACTCCCACCGTCACAGAAGTCATCGAAATAATAAAAACGATCTGGATCCGGCACACAGAAGCAAGCGTTTTAAATGCGCGACATTTATTTTTACTGCTCGAGGAAGATTTGATGCCAGTTAAACGGTACAAGCCCGTAACCCGGTGTCGTCAAGGGGTGCCTGGGGAACGCCACCCCGTTCGAGCACATGTGGCGTTGTCTTGGATTCATCTTGTTCTGACATTCACACGTATCAGACGTCTCCCTCGTGTCAGAGGGTATCATATCCTTTGCCGCTGCTGTGCCAACCACCCCCACCCTCCGGAGATAAACATACGAAAACACTTAACGGTTAACCGAGGCACATTTTTTGTTCTGCTGCGGGTGGAGGTGGTGCTGCTTTTATTCTTTTAACTGTTTTCGTTGAGCTCACCATTGTTATCGACTATGTGGGTGATGTGGGGTGGGGTGCGGCACGGCGGGGCGAGAGGCAGTGGATGTTTGTCTAGGCCGGTTGCTTGTCCTTCTAGTGTATTAAACAATCATGCGAAACTCCCGGCTCCAAGGAGGGAGAATATATGTGAATTGTATTTGTTTGGGGCGGTGGCAGGGTGGCCGTTTTTTGTTGTTGCACTTCTTTTTTAAAGCATCGTCATTCAGTGTGTGGCGGCACCCTTGGGGCGGTTTCCGGACTACAATGTGTGTGCTGTTCTTTCGTTGTTCACTGTTGGTTTCTCGGGTATTTTTCTTCTGCCTTGTGCCTGCCGCTCAGAGTTCGTGTTTCGGGGTCGTGTGTGGGATCACGAAAGGGGTGACGATGTCAATTCCTATTGAGGGATATTAGCAGGTGGTTAACAATGTAAACTGTGTTCATTTTGCGGCTGCTTATGCTGCAAGGAGTACCCGTAGAAACGATTTAAGGGTCAGTTGGGAGGCTTTCCGTTTCATTTTTTTTTTGGTTGGTCGCTTATCGACAAGGCGAATGGGTCTGGTTGGAGGAGCAGAGGAGCTTATGTGTTTGATGGAATAAATTAGGCAGAAGTGGATGGGCAATGAGTGCACGTGGGGATAGTTCAAAAATCCCTTAAACCTGTCCTCACAGCGGGGAGTCAGTTTAGTTCTCTGGTGTCCAAGATCAAGAAAGAAGAATTGAACTGCATTCGTGAGAAAAATAAGCGTCATTTATTGATGAAATTTAGTTTTTTAAAATTGGTCCCACCCAAAGAAGATCTTTATAATTATATCTACAGTGGACTCACCCTAAGTCGAATTGTTACGGGATACCATAGAGTTACGAGTTAGAGAGAGTTTGTCTTGGGGAGAGCTCGAGTTAAAGTTCACTGTAATTATTATTGAGCAAACCTCTTTCGGTTACAGTAAAGTCTCGAATACGAACTAATTAATGTTGGGTCAGTTTGTATACAAAATCGAAAAGTTCACATATCCGAATAGTCAACTTGACAACACTTGAGTTAGCAGGGGAGACAAAATATTAAGCTTTTATTTAGTTCTTTGTATACAAATTAATTTTCTCTTATAAACAGTTATGTTCTGGAAAAATGGTTTAGATGGAGATTAGTCTGTGTTGCTTGCTTGAAGTTCAATGTTATCTCTCTTCTACGCATGTTTCGAAGCCAACATCTTTTCTGAAGCCCAATTTATCAGCGTATTGATGGCTGACATCGCCTCTTGTAACTGAAAGTTTTTTGTCATTCATTTTGATTTTTGCCTGATAAGAGTCTTCATTATCGGTATCTTCCAAAGTTATTATTCCCGGGTCTTCTGCCATTGCCTGCCAAGCTTCATTAGCAACATTTCCCTCAGGAATTTCATCATTTCTTCTCATCGTGTTTATTTGAGCAACATTTGCTAGTTCTCTATAGAGTTCTTGCAGATATTGCAGTAAAGGTATACCATCTTTCTTTGTGAAGTTTTCATCACCAGGTCTGCAGATGATAGATTACGCCAGCATTTGTAAATTGTATCCGCTTTGCCCTTCTCCCAAGTATTTGCTAGACCCGAGACTGCTTCTCTCATGGGTATTCCTTTTAAAATCTAGTAAATAGTCGTAAGCCTCTAGACAGAAGTCAAGAGAAGTAATTATGTTTTCCGCTTTTTGCTTGAACAAATTTGAAATTTGCCTTGATTAAATGAACTCGAGTATGGGTTCATACACGCAAATTTCAGTACATAAATTTAGCTGTTCATATATGCGAGTAATTTATTAAATCGCGGGTTCATATAATCGAGACTCTTCTGTATATTGATCCAGCAGTTTCTTGGCTTGCTTCATTCCACGAGCGTTGCGCCAAGTTTCTATCATGTTCCTTCTTTCTATTTCCCTGAAATCTTCCCTGAGGACATGATCTCCTACTTCGCAGAATGATTCGGGGCCTATAAAAGGTTCCGATGCTGCTTTCCTAGCGAGAGAGTCGGCCATTTCGTTATCGTCTATCCCTGTATAGCCAGGTATCCAACAAAGTTTTACGCTTTTACTCCTGATCAGCTTCTTAAGCTGCTGTAGACATTCTCTCACGAGTTTGGATTTGATGATATAGGAGTCTATTGCCAGGATAGCGGCACGACTGTCCAACGTTATTGCTATGTCGCTGTTGGTATAGCTCGTGTCAATATTGATCGCATCTGTCTGGCAAAGACTTCTTCAAAGATATTGGTGCCTTTGCACATGGGTTCGTAGTACTTTGTACGGAGTCAAAATACTCCTGCCCCCGTTCCTTCATTAGTTCTTTCTACAGTATTGCTGCTCAGCCAGTGAACTATGGATTTACTGCTTCCGTCCTTTTTGGTGCTCAGCTTAATCATAAACTTCCTTTGGAAATTTAATCATGCCATACTTCGAAATCTCTAAGAATGATAGCTTCTTGGCTAGTGCATCGATGTAATTCACCTGTCTTTTCCTATCCCTTCTTTTTTGCAACCACAAGATGCAATGGAGTCAGCTCCAGTAACACCTCAATGGTAGCAGTTTGGCAGATTCTCATGGCCTTGTAATACAGTGGCGTGTTGACCTTTGAGCTCTATTGTACCTCTCTTGGTGGCTCTTTTGGACCATGCCATTCCACCGTGTGTAATTCTCTGATTAGGATTGTAGGATGCTTTGACTTCCTCATTTGTGCGCTAAGCTCCGACAGATCATTATAGCACTCGTCGCTCTCCTGGTAACCTCTCCTGTGTGTTTTTTCCAGATGACTTTGCTGTCCAATATGATTTCTGGATACTTGGTTTACAGGAACCAGTGTTATGCCCGACCAACTTATTGTTTCTAGTCGATTTTCGTTTCCTTGTAATAGGTACCTACTATGGGGGTTCTAGCTGGAGTTGTGTTTATCCCAGCCCACAAGTACCATTCCCCAAGGATATCAATATGTAGTAACGGTAAGGTTCAGGCGAACCAACTTTATCTAGAAAAGTTAGAAAACCAGCTTTTTCGAATACTAAGCCCAGACGACAAGACTGATTTGGGGAATTGTGGAGGCATATATTATATAACAATATACGAAAACGCGTTTAATTAGAGTTGTGTCGTTAAAGACCTGTTTTGCTACTGGATCTATGTCATCTATTTGAAATACATCCTATCAAACAATAGCCTATTCCAATTAAAACATTTTTAGAATTGGACGTCGTTCATTTGAGAGATCGCTTTATTGAACCCAATGTTCGAACTCTTGCATATTTGACGAAAGAGATAATGCTGAAACATGTTTCCTTGGTATCAATGGAGAGTTGACTGTAATGTGACTGTAAATTTCATCAGAGGAAATAACAGGTCACTGCATTGGGTCGCCGTGGTGTAGTGGGTTAGTGCGTCGACTCCTGCGCAAAGGGTACCAGGTTCGAATCTCCAATTTACCAACTTTCATAATTCATGGCTCCATCTATTTCGATAATACTCAAAGAGTATTCCTGTTGTTGAGCGATATTGCACGAGGAATAAAAATGATCCCTTTCCTCAATCGACACAAACATCAACATAAACTACCCTCTTGAGTGAAAGAGAGGGTGAACCAGAGAGAGGACATGCATAGGCAATCGTCTTTGGATCACGAAAGGGTACGGTAGTTGGTATACCCGTGGTAGCAATTTCTCGCCTCTAATACTGTCTAGAAAAAAAACTTCTCAATTGCGCCGTTCGGAGTCGGCATATAGGTCCCCTCCACTCGTGAAAGAACAATAGCAAGCACAACACGAGTGGTTTCTGAGAAGCTAGGCCCAGGTCCATCTCGTAGCGTCGTGCCACCCATGTTATTTTTACTATATATGTATATTGCGATGTAGTATGAATTGTTCGTACTAGAGAAGATAGCAAAGAAGTACAAGCACAAATGTTCTTCTGGAACAAAGACCAAAATCATAAACTTCAATTACCCAATCTAATACTGTCATATTGCCGGCAGTTGAAAATTTAGAAAAACATCAGAGCTGATACTTGGTGAGCTCTAAAGAAAACTTCTCGTCAACTACTTAGTGCTGCCTATAAGGAATGTGAGTAAATGAGAAGATCTTATTTCGGTCCAATTTTGGTACGCAGGCAGGTAGACAGTCGGAACTGGTCTGAAAAGTACGTAGGAAGGTAGTTAATTGGGTGACCTGACGGACTTGTGGCCTTGGCTTACTTAGACCAACGTTTGGGTCCATTGCTAGGGAATGTTAACCTACAGTGATACCTATTGTGGCCATAAACCCAGCTAGATTTATGCCTGCATTTTTGGTTTTCCAATTCCTCTTAAGTTCCCCTCCTCTATAAAGAAGTGCTTACTTAGAAAATACATTCTTTCCATTTCTAGAGAGATTCAGTTCCTTCCTTATCTTCCTCATTCTGCAAAATTGTTTGTGGTATGTTCAGCCCATGGAACAGTGCCCGGTGAGGACTCATATCAGCATGCGCACGTCCTTACGACTAAATCATCATCATCAATCAATTATGGTGATCGCTTCTTGCTCAGCATCGGCCAAAGAGCCCTAGCTGTAGCTCCAGTACTCAGGACAAGGCAGCGAGAACTGATTCTGTCGAGGGCTTAGTCTTCTAGATTATTTTTTATGGAGCTGAGTGGCGTGTATGCGTGTATAAGGGGTTGTCAGAGATTACCCAGCTCCGAAGATCGCCGGTTACTCTTTGGTCTCTCATATTATGGCAGCCACTTTGAAAAGCGCTGCAGTCGTCCCTTAGTGGGTCAACAGTGGGAAGACACTTGCCTATGTACTCGCGTTTTTCTTAGAGCAGTAGATGTATAGGGCTATCTCCGTCTTCTATTGCCACTTGCTTCGGCCATTGTACCGTTTCCGGAAAACGTTCATAAGACCTCTTATCCCCAACAGGTGTTGGTGGAAGGTAATCAGGAAAGTAACTTATAGTTCTTCCTTCCAAAAACCCACCTATCTGAGTCTCAGGGCCGAAGAACCTGCACTAGTTCTGCAGAGTAAGTCGAGAGGATGGAGGAAGAGGATAGCCTCTTAGAAGCAAGAGTACTCCGGCTCATGTAGCCTAGCTTATGTCAGATTATTTCGAAACAAGCAATGTTTATTTTTTGTGTTTCACGAAATATTGTTAAAATTTGAGCGAGATTCAGACTATTTCATTGAGTGAAATTAAATGTCGTTCAAGCCCTAAGAGACTCATAGAAACTGCTCTCAAGCAAACAAATGCCACCACGTTGATCTCCCCGCAAAAACCAAACAGAACATCGAGTCCAACACCCGACTAGATGTTGAAGTAATGACAATCACCAATAAATCCCCATCACATCTGGACAAATTAATTGTTCAGCACCCGAAATAAAACCAAAAATTAACACAAACGTCCGCTCCAAGTCAACCCTTCGACATGGAAATCGAAACCGCTTCACTTTCCTAATTTACCAAATGGGACACGGCACAAGATAGCAATTTGTGGCGCCCGACCAAAACCCTTTTTAGGGCGGGCGGTCCGCACAAAAGTGCCAGCCCCCCCGCCTCTCCTCACCCGGATCGACTTACTTAGGGATTCCTCGGCAGAATTCCAGGACGATGACTGCATCCCTCCGCTCTCAAGTCGAGTGCCGTGCACCCGTTCAGTCTAATTAATGACATCAATTTGTCTCCTTGCTCTCTGCCAGTTATGAGACACAACATCCCACCGGAGTCCCCAGCCCCAGAAGCGGCTTGTCATGTCCGGGCGGAGGGGGTGTGAGTTACAAAGTAAATTGCTGCCACAAATTCGGTACTTAAAATGCCCCCACGCTCCATGTACCACGACGACGGCTACAACGACACTGTGATGAATGGTGTGTTAACAAGATTTTTCTCGTTTCGCCAAATCAGTCCCCCTCCCACCGCCGCCTGGCAGAGCAACCCCTTTCCGGGCGCAAAAGAACAACAATTACAGGATCCCAGTGTAGCGTAAAAAATCTGCCTTGACATTGACACTTTCTCTCGGGCGGGGGCTCGTATTGATAAATTGGTTTGTCGGGCGTAATTAAATGGAACGAGTGCACCGGGGGTGGGGGCTGCTCCTTAATTTTAATTTAATCACTTCCAATCGGCGACTCACCGAGCCGCACTGTACCTGCCCGGGCCGGATCGATTTTGAAGACCCGCCACCATCCCTTCTCGAGCGCATTACGTATTCACGACAAACCGCATTATAACGCGTTTTTTTGGGGAAAAAAATCAAATTACGCCCATTAAACCGGGTAACGTCTGCTGTCCGGTGAGTGTGCGGCTGATGACGATTTACGATCCGCCGTTTAAATCATCATCAGCTACACCCGCGTTGAGGGTTTTTTTTCTCCCTCCGCGGGTGAGGGTGGGAGTTGGTGGGACACCCTTAAGAAGGGAATTTTTCAATCAATTAACTTTTTTCCCGCGATTTCTGCAGCATTTCGGATGAGTACGGCGCGAGACGAGAATGGAAGTTCTTCGAGGGCGAAAGGTCCTGATTTATGAGAATTTTTAATGCGACCCAGAGCGGAGCGACATTTAATTAGGACCTCCTAATGGAATTTTAGCATACAAACGCGACTGAGGTGGCGGCGGCGTGGCCGCGTGTCGTGGTCGTGGCTGGTGGAAGGGATGTGACGAGGTTTGGGAAGGAGACAAACGAAATGGGGTCGTGTGGATTTTTGTTGTGCAGTGTTGGGTGATTCGGAAATGTTTTATGACAATATTTACCGTTATTTATGAGAGTCTAATGGAAAAGTTTGAAAGTAAGTGTTAACTGAAATGACGCGGCGAATGATGTGGACGCTGTTTGAAGCATACTTAGACAGTCACTTCGGTTTTTATGGGAGGCTAAGGAAAAGGCGGTGGAAAGTTTAGTCGTCCAAAATGTGGAACATTACAGAACATGGATAATACAGTTTCCTTTTGTGGACCTTATTTGTTGGGTGATTGTAGCAGTTTCTTAATTCTTTGATTTTTCATCCGAAAATAAACCCTAGCTGTTGGCTTTTTCAGGATCCTTTATAAGTCTGAGAAAGTATTGATCATGGTAGAGAAGAAGAATTCCATTCTATTTTAGGCTTTTAAATAAAAATTATTTATCTTACAATTGGTGGATTTTCGAAGGATGACCACAAGTTGTACCAAAAGGTAAAGAAACTCGTAGTGCAAGCGCATTCTATACTGGGAATCTAAAAAATGCTGCAGGCTGTTTAACGATGAGAGCAAAGATGAAAAAGAGCGATGAGAAAATTCCATTAATTCCATGTGGACGAGGTACAGAGCCTTCTCTGCCATTCTGTGTGATCGCCTGAAGTCGTATATAAGCAATCTCTTGGATTGTTATCAGTATGGCTGGATTTACACAGAACATTCTGGGAAAAGACCCAAGAAGTGCAAATCGACTAATGCCACTAATACGTCGGTTTCAAGGACGCACATGATAGCGTGCATAAATACATGAATATGCGTACCGATATCAAAAGTAGATCTTGCCAATCGATCGTTCTTGATCTCACCGTTTCTCTCTCTCTCTCTATCTACCTATTTCTCTCTCTCTCTCTCTCCCTCTCCCTCTCTCAGGATGAAGTTGGGTTAATATAATTTCATGAATGTTCCTAGTCCTGTTGTACGATTCGGAGGCATGGGCAATCTCAAAAGCAGAACAAGAAACCATTGGTATCCTTGAGAAAAAGCTCCTGCTTGCGGCATTTGATTTTGTTTGCATCAGGTGAACCTGTGATATATATTCAGTGGACTTTCCCTAAGACGAATTGTCATGGAATACATTGTTCGAGTTAGACGGAGTTAGACTCAGGGACGGAGTTAGACGGAGTTAGACTCAGGGCTGTATTCGAACTATCTAGATACAATTTCCGGAGATCCATTAGGAAAACTTGAAATCTCCTCAGAAGAGCAAATGCATCACAAAGAGACTAAGCACTTTTTCAGTTTTTAGAAAAAAAAAAAAATTATTCTTGTTTGGAACACAATTTCCGTTACGCTCGTCTTAAGTTTAGTGAAGAAAAGGCGTATAAAATAGAAAATTAAAGAATTGACGAACAAATTAAGACAGGATTATGCCCCGTAACAGCGCACGTTGCATCGACCCATTTGATGGAAATGGACACTAAATTAAAATAAGTTATTAATTCAGTGGTAGTCGCTCATAACGGAAAGGACTGTGCAAATGTGGTCGTTACTTAAGACCGGCGGTCGTTACTTCCAAGTCTCTCCAAATGCACTGTTAAACAAAAGTAGCAAAATCATATAATTCATTTTAATTTTTAATTACGAAATAGTATATATATATATGTATGTATGTATGTTTTAGGAAAACATTCGTCATATTAAATACATAGATTATACATATCAGCTTTTAAAAGCGTTTATACGCTTAACCTTAAATTTGCATGTAAAATACACTAACAACAAATCCTATATCCGCTTATGATTTACTCATCATATCCATCGCCACTTATGAAATAAGCACGGATAAAAACAATGCTTCCAATGTCTCTGCTATACATTCCATTTAGTAATCGATCGTAATCGATTATTTTCATTTGATTAAAATTGTTTTTATTTTATAATTATCAAACGATTTTGCTTTTAAAGTGATGGTCACGCTACACAGTCACAAAACGAAGATTGTGACCATCAAAGATCAACCATCAGCTTCCACGACTACACCCCTGACTGCTTAGCAAATGTCATAAATGTCGTCGGTGGTGCCAAGATTTTATGATGAAACATTAAGCGCCGATGATCGTTTTTTTTGTGCTCTTCAAAATTAAGCGTATATACGCTTGCAAAGAAACACAGCTTTCATCGTCAGTTTCCATCGCAAATGTAAGAAGATTTGTATTGCATCCATCCTGCGGCTGGTACCACTCCATTTATGATTCTATCCGCAATCCTTTAAAGGAATATCGTCCTCTTCAGTGACTCCTAGATCTGTTTTGTCTGCAATCAGAGGTAAAAAAAAACCTGCATGCTTAAAATAATTTTAAATGGTCGTCTGGGTGACTTTCATCCAAGACTTGGATATCATGAGCACTGCATCCAGTATAGAAGGATTAAAGGAAATAGATGATTCAATCATTTTTAAAATGGTTGCAAAACGAATGTTGTGTTTGCTGGTAGGTACATCAGTTTGATCGCACTTAGGTTTTGAACATCTGGGTGGCTGAGACAATTGGCAACAGTCAACAATGTTTTTTTTTTGTTTTGTCGCTTTAACTCCTTATCCCATTTAGAAAATTTAGGAGAAAACATTTCTGACATCATACATGCAGTTTTACTTGTTTCACAAAAAACTGGTAAGTTTTTAAAACAAGGAAAGATTTCGATTTGGCGATCATCAAATTTTCTTTTTATGGAACACGTTATACAAGCGACCAAAACGGTTACTCTGGGCTTAGAGACCCAGACTAGGCGGAATGCTAGTTCTTGGTCCCCTCGTTTACTTATTGTATAGAAGCGATATACCGCAGGACGAAGGCACATTTGCTGACGACACCGCCATTTTGGTAACGGCCAAAACGGTCGAAGAATCAAATAGAAAATTGCAAGGTGCTTTAGACCGGATACACGAAGGTACCTGCTAGTTCTTGGTCCCCTCCTTTACTTATTGTATAGCAGCGATATACCGCAGGATGTAGGCACATTTGCTGATGACACCGCCATTTTGGTAACGGCCAAAACGGTGAAAGGATCAACTAGAAAATTGCAAGGTGCTTTAGACCGGATACACGAAGGTACCTGCGCGCGATGTTCACTTGTGCAAATTGAAGTCAAACTTTATGAACCATGAAAAAAATTAGCCTATCTTGTAACACATTATGTAATTAGTCTAGCTCTGAAATTTTATCTAAATCGGCTAATCCGTTCAGAAGTACAATATTCACAATTTTAGCAAAATTGAATGATTTGTGTGTAGCTGTGTATATTTACATGCATAGATAGTTTGGGTATGACAAAATAAGAAAAGTGCGAAAATGTTTATTGTTTCCTTTTCGTTTGGTGACTCAGGCAGTCGTTCGTGTATGTTCGATTGAGACGAAGAAATAAATGAATGATTGCACCAAAGCAAAATATGAAAAATTTGTGTGTATATATGGAAGTTACAACCCACTGGGGGATGGTTGATATCGACCACTACGCAACTTGAAATGGTTTCATACCGGATTGATGCAACCACCCTTATTTTGAGAATTTTATTCCGTATCTCGTACCGACTTAAAAATTGTCACATTCAGCATCTAAATTTTAGAATGATTTTTGTTGAAAGTTGTAGTTTCGGAGCCTTTGTCGGTCAGACACACAAACTTTCTGCTTTATAGTTAAGATGTTCAAATTCCCCTCGGCAATGAAGCGAAATACCTCGGAATGACTCTCGATGTAAAGCTTAAATGGATGGAGTACGTCAAAAAGAAACGTGAGGAGCTCCAATTAAGATACAAAGACAAGTACTGGCTTGTTGGAAAATATTCCATGCTAAGTACTGACAACAAATTGCTTATATACAAGCAAGTGCTAAAACCCGTCTGGACGTATGGTATACAACTATGGGGTACCACAGAAAGTAATAGAAACATACTACAAATTTTTCAAAATAAAGTGCTAAGGCCCATCGTCAACGCACCCTGGTATTTACGAAACAACGATATCCACAGAGATCTTGGAATTTCATCAGTCCAAGATGAAGTTACGAATTTTGCTCGTAAGCATAAGCGTAGCCTGGAAGAGCACATAAAATCTGCTGTCCTTCCAATTCTCGACGAAAGAAACCCTTTTCGCCGTCTTCAAAGGACTAAACCCCTTGACCTAGCACGGTGAATTAAACCCGCGCTTAACGCTAGCAAGAACTCTCAATGGATAATCTTTTGCCGAATACGTCTAAACCAAGAAAGAAAAACTGCTGGATAAGTGTAAAACTTAGTTGTAGTGGAAATATATTTTATTTGAAGGGAGGTGTTTTTACTGGGTAAAAATCCCTTTCGCTATGTGGGAACGGTCCCCATAGTGTCTTTTGAAGATTTTTACCTACCATCGCAAAAATCAAGAGACCTCTTAGCGGGAAGGTCTTCCGAACTTAGTTACCAAAATGCCTAGACTTTAGACTGTGGATCTCATCCACTCGAAAGAAACTATAACACGAAGGTAAACACTTGTCCCCTAATGTGCCCCTTTGTCTTACAACAACCATCTTCTTCGTTCAACCAACGACACGAATAATGTGCATTCCTGACAGTGTAACAACCACTGCCCAACTCATCCAACAGTCCAAAAGAATTTCCTCCATTACATTCTCCACAAGGTTCCTTTGATCTTCTCAGCCAGGAATGTTCCTCAAAAAGTCTTCCACAACGAAAAATCTATTTTTTCCCCACGACTGATTTGATTAATTTTCGTCCTTCAAAGTGCCATCATTCAGCCACCCCACCCCGCCTCCGAGGGCAATCTGTTTTCTGACCTTATCGGCTTGTTGCATCAGGAATTCTAAACAATTTGCTTATGGCACACGTTCAGTGGCAGTAATTTCTCAAAACGTTCCCATTTTCCTGGTTTTTTTTTGTATCTGTTCTTTCACCCCAAAGGACCACCCGCCGCCGGCCGGAGAAGGGAATCCACATAAAAAAACGGAATCATCGGATGAATTTGTATCTTTCCTTTGACAACTTAATAACATCGCCCGTGGTCCCTTCGCTTCCGCGTATTGTTATGAAATCTCCCCTAAAACACGATGCGAATGAATTTTTCGTAGCTGCGGCAGAGGATGACAATGTCACGTGCAACGCGTTAGGGGTGGGTGGGTGGGTTGCACTAGTTTTGTGGTCCAAGGCATCAAAAACTTGTCCATGATTGGGTTTCAGGAGTCAATGGAAGGACCATTAAAGGAGGTGGTTAAAAATGAAGCTCCTATCAAGGATCGCGGAAAAAAAAGGATAGACACCCATTTGTCCCATTAACCCGGCACAGAGCTAGCATTCAATTCAATTAGGATGCACGAAAATTTCCTTGTCCATATCCACCAAGGACCCATCGTGTAATTATTCAAAATTACTCCATTCAACCTACATCCCATAAAGGACATCATTAAGGCGAATGGCCGAATGGGCTTGGGACAAAGGAAAATGTAAGAAGAAGAAAAAAAGAACAACACGAGCGAACTTAGAATGAAGAACTTAACGACTAAACCTCCTCAAATGATGTCCTCAGGCCGTTGGAAGGACTAATTCGTTGATTCCTTGAGTTTATGAATAATTTACGCTCAAATTGCACGGCGAAACAGTTAAATGGCTTAATTAAAAATTTTACTCCTTTCTGGCGTCACCGTAGCCGGTTACTTAACCCCATTATCCCTTTTGGACGCTCTTCCAAAGGACTCTCTCGTAGCGACACCCAACAAAAAAAACACAAACGAAAGACCCCTCACTTATCGTGTCGGTCGGTACAACTTTTCAATTATCGTCGTCCTGGAAATATTAAACACTTCCTACACACTTTTTTCTCGTCGTCTCTGTTCGTATTTTTTTGTTCGTGTGTCAGGATCTGAGACAGGACTCGGTACGAGAAACAACACTTCGGTGCTGCCGGCTGCGGATGCTCTAGCTTTTGGTGTCTTGTTTCTGTCGTCGGCATTATTGTCGTTGTTCTTGGGCGCTGTTACTGTTGCATTTATCCCCCTTAACGGTAATTTATGGCATATTAAATTTTATGATGTCATATTTTCCAACCCTCATGGACGAGCAGGCACAATGTAAGTAAGCCAAGTCAGTCGACTCGGCGCGGCGGAGTGGTGGAAAATGGTGCTAAGCTCTGTAAAAGGCGTGTCGGTGTCGTAACGACATGAAAGGATAATGCCAGACAATGTTAAGGCTTAAGACTGTCCTCGTTTGCTGCTGTCTCGTCGTGCCATCTTACTTTGCTGTTGCTGCTGTGCTCTCGCCTCTCACATCTCGCCTTTGTAAGTCTTTTAAAATTTATTAATTTTTCTTTCGTTGTTCGCTGTGTTGTGCATTTTTTTTTCTCTCGTTGTTGGTTTAAATAATTGATTTCTCAGCTTTAACACGAGATAACGAGAAATTTATTTATAAACGAAATTTTTTTTGTTTTCGTTTTTTTTCGAAAATTCATTTCGTGCTGGGGGATATTTTGCAAGAACATTCTCAAGCTACGGGAGGCAACCCGATGAGATTGTCTACTCTTCGTCTAGAATACTTACAATGTTGATCCACTATTAAGTATAAAGTCGGCATCTAAGACCGTCCGTCTCTTAATATTTCCCACCGCATCTACGAGAAGCTTAGTCGACGTCCCTTAACATTGATGATGCAAGTATTTCAAGGAGACACTCATAGATGATTTTTGTATCCAAGGTTGATGTGTTTAGAAATAACGGTTAAATTAAATGTAATCATAAAACTTTTTTGTTATTGCTAAAAACAACAATCAATTGGCATTTTGTATGAAATTTGAGGCACAATTGGGAACTCTTTAAAGGTTAATACAGTGAACTTCCATAGTCGGACAACGACGGTCGCAGCTCTTATGTATGTCCGTCTACGGGAGTTGTCCGTCGATGGGAATGTGTGGAACTTCTCACGGTCGTGAGAAATTGTCCGCTCAAGGGGACTGTCCGCTTAAGACAGTTTCCGGAATAGGAGCTTTCACTGTATTTATGAAAATATTTATTAATATGATTTTTTTATAATTATGATTTATTAATAATGATTAGTAGAGATGTTCCCTTTGTGTTCACCTATCGAAAGAACTCAGGACCGATCACAGAGGCCTTATAATATCGCACCTTATCTCTGTTCAAAGTGAAGCAAACACGTAAAAAGTGAACAACAACACGTAGGTATTTATATTTTCCTTTAACTGAGAGGTGTGCTCCCATCGATGAACTGAAACAGAATGAACTAGTTAACTCCTATGTACGGTTGATCGTGGTAGATTAGGTTAGCTAAGGTTGAGGTGGCTGACTGCCGCGCATACGGACAGCAGACACACTTAGGCCAAGCGAAGGCCCACTGTGCTACAACGTGGATCTTAGGCTACCTATTCCGGAAGCCAATCTGTGCTTTTGATAAAGCGAAGAAGAGGGCTGATCCTGATGCTGCTCAGTTCAGCCAGATAAACAAAGAAAAGGGCCCCCAGAAGTCTGAATCTACGGGATGATAGAGCACTGCAGCTGCATAGCAAGCGTTTAATGATTCCTACCTCATCCTCGTCCATGCAGCTTCGACAGAACTCATTATAAGGAAGGCCTAGTCTAGAGGCGTGAGTTCCAATGTCACAATGCTCTGTTCGAGCCAATAAGAGATCTGAGATTTGGCCTGCTTAATCTGATCAAGCCAAGCGTTCGTTTGGGATCGGTCATAGGCCAGAGTTGTTTGGTGCCTAATGTCCATTCTGTGCCTAATGTCCATCTGCGGTTTGTTTGAGCAAGCGTTTCAAGCCTAGCTGATCATTACAGTCGTTTTAAGCATACAGCAAATATACACTATGTTGCTTTTCTGACTCCTGCAACATACGAGTGGTTGCTGTAGAAGCTAGGCCCAGGTCCGTCTCGGACTGTCGCGCCACCCATATTATAGAATAGCACATTAATTTAATTTTTGATGACTCGGTACAATGTGTGGTGCGTCAATGCGGTAAAAGCATCTCGAATGTTGCCTTCGAGCTGTTGGTCACTAAGGACTTGACGTAGCCCCAGATAAAGTAATTCATTGGTGTCAAGTCGCATGATTGCGAAGTTCAACTGATGACCACCGGCCGTGAGATGGTCCAGTCGGTAAATTTCTCGTTCGCAACTTGTCATGTCGCGTTGTCATGTTACAATAATAACCTTGATCTGTCATCTTTGGCTTGCGCTGCAGTCTGGGGTGGTCTGAGCCAATATGCCTCTCGATCTAGCACGGTATTGTGCTAGTTGCTTCCAGCCACGCACGTTCACCTCATTCAGGTAATTTCCCAGCTGCGTGCGCCACCGGAAGCGTGGTCATCATGTACTTCACTATCCCTTAGGGTTGGAGGCGAAGACTTTCTGGGCCGGGGCATTGAAGTCCATTCGCTCTGCATGACATAGCCATCAGAGACGAGAGACTCGAACTCGTTCGACCAGATCGATGTCGCTGTAAAGGCCGTACCTTCTCCAAACACTATCAGTACATACGGTACTGATTGTACTTGTTTCTTCGAGAGAGGGCTTTATTCCTCAATTGCCTTCCAAGCCCAAAAATACAGCGATTGGCAAGAGTGATCCTTCGGAGACTAGGTAGGCAAAATGTAGAAAATGTAGCTCCCAGAGGAAAAAAGAATCAGAGAAACAACTTTATATTTATGTTCTACTTAGCTTTATTTGCTTGACGTCTCTTTGAAAAAAGGGGGTTTATATACCGATCGTGATGACGTTTCTATATTCTATATTAGATCCCCGAAAGGTGTCGCTCGAAATACATGGAAGAACTTTGGGTATGTCCAACACAAAGTCTTTCACTACTTCGAAATTAAAGCTGTCCGTAGAAACGTTTTATCCAAGACGTCTGTGTTGGTGGACGTTTTTCTTAGACAGCATATGCTTTGTCTTTCTTCATGGACAGTAAGACCCTTCTTGGCTGCTTCCTTCTATGTTCCCACTAACAGCCCGCAGTGTTATTCGGCTGATGTCAATGTCATCGGCATATGCGAACAGTTGCACAGATTTGTGGAAGATCGTGCCTCTGGTGTTGACGTTTGAGTCACGCCCGATCCTCTCGAGATGAAAAGAGAAAATTCACGTTGCGTTCGATAACAAATTTAAGTCAGTTTCGCACTTTCGACAAGCTTCAAACTGACTCACGAAATGATAAGCCTTATTTAATTTTTGACATCAGTATGTCCTGTGATACCTTTGACAGCTGCTAAAACGTAACAATTGCAATAATCATTAGTGCTGTCTGTTTACCCTTTAGCTGTCAAAACAAAGACACGATATAGTCTTTAAGCCCTAATAGCCTCTACATACATATTTAAAACTCTCAGCGTGATCAACTGTGTAGCCGATCGTTTCTTACAGGCTCAACCCAGGTGGCGGTCGTTTACTCTTTTAGAGTATTGTCACTCTCACTCTTGTAAGGTCCATCGTTAGGTTATATCCCTTTTGGATAATACATTGCTCTTGAGCCAAGGCTCTTGACTCTTTAACCGCAATGGTTTCTTGTTGGAAAGCGCTGTAGCAATCAGAGCTTCAAGAATATATTGAGATCTTTACAAAAGACACCACGCACACCTTCGTCCCTCATCGATCCGTCTGCGTAAAGTCCCATCAATGGTTCCACGTCTCTACTCAATGCAAAACTAATGCATCGAAAACAGAAATAGGAGATTGCACGTCTCGTAACGACAAGGAACATGTAATGGCAAGGACATGCTACATTTACTTAAGCGTCTTACCTCTCTTCCCTCGTATCAGCGACATTTTCGCATCAGGTCTCTACCCTACAGCCTCACCAGCCCAACTTACAGTTCAACGAGGCACCATCGTCTCCACACAATAACCATCCACACGCTCATTGTGCGTCTAAACGCCTCCATTCCCCCAGTGTTGTCACCGAATCGTCCTCCCTCCCCAATGACCACACTTTCCCGCTCCGAGGTAATTAACTAGAGGTGTGGACATCCCCATTTCCTGCATTCCCAGAGACAGTCCGGCTAATTCCACCCCGCTTCAGTGCGCCATGCCATAAATGTCAAACAATGTTATTTTATGTCTTCACAAACGCCCCCCTGCATTGTGTAATGTACCCGGCCAACCCCCCGCCTGCGCGCTCTGTATGCCCGCTCACGCAAACTTCAATTTGTGAAAAGAAATAAATCTTTGAAGTCCTCTTTGTCGTCCTCCCTCCACGCCGTCCGTTGTATTTATGGGAACACCTCGTCAAAGCATTCCTCCTTTCCACTCACATTACAAGCACACACACGAACACGAGCAACCATCGGATGCAGAGGACAAAAGGACAAAAGGACTCTCTCATTGGCAAAAGTTGCCTCCGAAAAATTATCCTTCTGAGCAGCAAATGAGTACGCTTATAAAAATCGCGTGTGTGCTACTCTTGCATCCACCCACCCATCAGCCAGCAGCAGCAGCATCATCTCACCAGAGAGAGGAAGGGAAACAGAGAGGGCTTGGGGGGAGAAAGAGAATTTGTCAAATGGGAAAACATTAATTAGAAGTTGGGTCGTAACCCAGGAGCATTCACTGAGTTATTGTGTTCCTGCAGGATATGCCCTGGACCACACCACACCGTGAACTGTGAACCATGAACCGAACTAGAACCAATGAGACAAAATTCCTGTGCTATCCGAGTGCTATTTGACAAAGGACCATCCACCGAACGGAAATAACAATAAAACAAAAGAAACGCAAACCAACTGCAGCCCATCAGCCCACCAGCTTGCCGGCCCACCAGCAGCACGGGCACTGCTAAGAAGCTTATTTACGGTTTATTGTGAGCCATTGAAAGTTGTCCACGTTGGAGTGTGGATTTACGGGCGCTCGCTGTGGCAAGTCGGCCAGCGAGAGGCAGTAAGAGCAGCTCCTCGCAGAGCTCATGCAGCCCATTAATCTCGTAGCACGCCATAAAACAAAAGCAATTATTTGGCGTTGGTGTTGCTGAGTCCTCGATCGCCCCACTCACACTCTCACCGTTCCTCATAATATTTATTAGCGCATCCAAGGATAACGAATGTCGGTCGTTTAATTGATCCCTTTTGTGTCCTCAACGTCTCGGCGACTGCCTGGGACGTGAGACCGGACTCCTGGGCCCTTGGAAGAGATTTCCTCTTCGCCTCATTTGTTTGGTATTGCATTGCAATAACAAGGTGATTATCGGACTTGGGAGTAAATTATGTGGGAGTGTGTGGTTGGAGTGAGGGGACTATTTGAGGATTGTCCTTGGGACGTTTGAATGGGGAAACCGAAGCAATCGTGCATTCTCCTCCTCCGCACTTCAGATTCCGTCTTAATTAGTACATCTTTTGAAGGGGATCCTTCCCCTTTGCGGATGCAACCAAATTGCATTCGTCGTTTAAACTTCTCGCTCGTAGCCAGCAGCGGAATTATTTCACCTGACAGAGTGCTTAAAACACAATTTAAGGAGCACAACCGGAGCTCTTCCGCGCCACAATTATCACCGTCGGCGCCCTCTCACGGTGCGCCACACGGCACAGACCTGCCAAGCGGCAGACGTCTTAGTCAATTTTCTTGGAAAATCAGAAAACCGCACGCACTTTACGGTGCGCATATATTCACCGCCGGAGGCCATTAAATCTCTCAGCCATGATGAATGCTTAGCATAGCTGACGCTACGCTAAGTTACTGTTGCCACAACATCTAGACGCGTCGCGCCGCACTTGCCTCAGTCATGGCCCTCACAATCCTCAAAGGAAGTCATCTCCGTTCGCCGTTCGTCGGCAAGGGTGTATGTATGTGCGCCAATGTTTGCTGAAGTCTTGAGTCGTGTGGATAATGCTGGGAGTAAACCACGCAAGGACATGTGTGCTCAGATGTAAGCGTGTGTGAGTTTCCGGGGGTTAAGGAGTCGAATGATTTTAAATTGGCTTACAGCCGGTCGGGGGAACTTGGTTATCCCTTGTGGAATTTTAAGGATATACAGCGCGGGTAGGGAAGATATTCGTGGTCGTGCTGAGAGCAAACACGGGAGTCTAAGAATGAGGTGATGTGACACTTGGGGTGGTAAGAGTTACGTGAGTCGTTCGGATGTCCTTTGATCTGGATTCCGGGCGTTGACAGAATTTTGTGACAAAGTGGATAAGTCTATTAGCTGGTTCACTCTGAGAATAGCAAAAGTACCCAAATCAATCTATGTATAACTTGAAAAGCAACTATTCATTTGTGTGTACACTGCTAGTACCCCAAAATTTGGCCTAGCTTGAACCGGGTGAATCCATCACATCACCTCCCAAGTTGCTTCTGCATTTGTGTGCTTCATTCAACCAATTCAAACTCTAACAACTCAAACAACTCTACAAACAGTTAACGAGAACGAATAGTTTCTCCAACAATCGTTCAGCAAGTACTTTCATATGACAACGCTGAGCTGTTATAATTTGAACAAATGCATCGAAAAGTATGCAAAATGTCAGCAAAGACATGCATGCATATGGGCACATTTCTGTTCAAAATATTTCATTACATCTCTCACTTCAAGCAGAGGCACAATTTCAATGGAAAACCACTGATCACGTGCTCACTTCATTGCATGCGTGCAGGGGCTACGTTTATTTTCAATTTCACGTCTAGCTAAGACACGAACTCCACATAGAATTTCCCTGCAGCTCTGGCAACAAGCTAAGACACAGTGATCGTATTCTCACTTGGTTGCATGTGCTTAGGCGCAATTTTGCTATGTTGTCCTATTACCCTCTTTCCACGGATTTGTCCTTTATTGGAAATCACTAAATTGCGGCAAAATAGTCCCATGCTCCAGATATCCGGTATTTTGTCCGGAAATCATCAAGAAAATCCGCTCCACAACTGTCAACGAACTTTTCCTTTTTTTGTTTGGTTTTGCTTTCGTTTCCGTTTCACCAGTCCCCCTCGTGCTACCATCTCCTTCCGATTCCCTCGCAATTGTGTTCATGTTTTTATGACCAAGAGACTCAATCAATCAATCAATTAGAATTTCCATTAGCACCGGATATGACAACAACACAGCGCCATTTTCGATTCGAACTGGATTCGTTGACGCTGGCGGACTGACCGAAGACGGAAAACATGAATCCCCACAGTGAAAGCGGAAAAGTTTGCACACCAAAAATCTCCATGTGTTCCTCGCTAGCCTGGATGGGACGTTAGTCCTGCCGCTGCCGGTCGCCACCACCACAATCACCACCGCCCGACACTGGCTGGGTGCTGGATCCATTTTTAATCAACGAAATGGAACCAATATTGATTGTTTATTAACATGCGATTCTGTGGCAGTGATGGGTGCGGCATGCACACAGACCCGACACGGTGACGAGGACGTTGTAGCTGCCACCACCCCAGAGCCCACATATGGCACAGATTTCCGGTTCCTGGGACTCACTTTGTCATTGGCGTTTCGGAATGATTGATCGCTGTCACAATGTTTGCGCAGTTTTTCTGCATCGCCGAGAGACGCAACACACAAGTTGTGTCAAATTAATCAAAGATTAGAATGGCTTGGCGTGGGGGACTCGCAGTCTGGGAGAGGGGGCGGCTTCTGCGTCTAATTAAATAGTTTTGCTTGCACTTGCTCGGAGGACTGGATGTAGGAATGGTGAGCGCCTGTAATCAAACGGATGAGGATTCGATTAATTTGAGGATAAGCCAGTCCTCAATGGAGACATGTTTCACGTGATTTGTGACTGCAGCAGGATAATCATAAATCAACGAAAAGTTATTAATTGCTTAACAAGGAGACAAGCAGCTGGGGGAGTCGCCTCATACGAGGGCTGAGGGTGGACCAGTGGATGGGGCGACAAAAGCTTCGAAAATGCTAGGGATTCTGTCGAGTCTGACAAATAGTCGAAGACGACTGGAAGTGGTTGCGTTCGGATAATATAGAGGCGATAATGCGAGAGGCTTTTGATTTCCAGGGACAAGGCAAGGAGGGAGATTCAAGTGTGGAAGGACCTGAAGCAACTTGGTGGCTCCAACTGAAGGCAGCTCGGCATAGATCACTCTATCCGAAGAGTCTCTTTGGTTGAGCTCTAAATCCCATCCGGACTGTGTTGCGCCACGCGTATGCAAAAAAAAAAAAACACGAAGGACACTGTCACTATTTTTGGATTTAAGAGATATGTACATTGGAAACATTGAACTCAAGATATAGGCCGTTGGACTGCTTTTGAGACCTTCCAGGTTCGTGCGCCATGGGACATGAATGGGACGATGGAAGTCAGCAGTAAACATAATTTGAATTCTTCCTGTGTTCAATGACGGATTTTCGTATTCCAGACCCTACCTGTTCCTGTATTTGCCATGTCTCCTTGTTAACAAGCCACTACAGCCAATGTACAAAATCCTCGCAAGGAGAGCCCAGCTAAAGATGTAAACTTTTGCCTCAGCCAAAAGTCACGATGTACTCCGAAAATTGTTGGGAAAAAAACGTAGGTGACTTCACTGCAATCTTTCCAATTTAGAAGGAATGAATGCAATTCCATAAGACGATCGCTTAAGACGCTTGATTGCGCTTGCACATAACACCTGACGTTGATTTAGAGTCGATCTGGGGAGGATCGAGTGGCCAAGAGGTCTATCGTGGAAGCTTTGCTTACGCAATCCCTCTTGTGCATCCTTGAGGTCAGAAAAAATAAGACGACACAGAACATGTTTAATGAGCATACCCTTCAACCAACAGCTTTCTTCAGCCTGCTCTGTCACAAAATTGACATAAAAAAACGGATGATGTCGTTCTAAACCAGTGGTCAACCTAAAATCTATCTAATCTGTTGGTATTCTTCATAATAATAATAATAATGTGGGTGGCGCTACAGTCCGAGGCGAACCTGGGCCTAGCTTCTTCAGCAACCACTCGTATTGTGCGTGCTATTAGCTGCGTTTTTTTGCAAGCGTATATACGCTTAAATTTCGATTTGCATGTAAAATACACTAACAACTAATCCTATATCCGCTTAACTTACTCATCATATCTATCGCCGCTTAAGGAATAAGCGCGGATACAAACAATGCTTCCAGACGTTATTTTCTGTGTGTTCATTCCTGAATTCATTCAATCATTGTTTAGGTTGCTGTATGTGGCTTACACCTGCAGGTGTGGTTGATGTATTAGATCATTTTTCAATTTTTTGGCATCCATAAGTATGCAATTTTTGGTATATCCAGAGTCTCTGCTATACATTGCGTAATCGATTCTTTTCATTTGATGAACATTTTTTTATGTTATAATTATTAAGTGGTTTTGCTTTTAAAGTGATGGTCACGTACGTGGATTAAAGTACACAGTCACAAAACGAAGATTGTGACCATCAAAGATCAAAAATCACTTTCCACGACTACACCCCTGAATGCTTAGCAAATGTCATAAATGTAGTCGGTGCTGCCAAGATTTTATGATGAATCATTAATCGCCGATGATCGTTTTTTTGTGCACTTCAAAATTAGGCGTATATTCGCTTGCAAAGAAACACAGCTAATGTTCTGTCACGAGTGGAAGGGACCTATACTTTAATGCCGACTCCGAACGGCGAAGTTGAGAAGCTTTTTCTAGACAGGAATACTCTTTGAGCATTGTCAGGGACTCGAAGGAGGTGGAAGCCGTGAATTATGAAAGTTGGCAGATTGGGTATTCGAACTTGGCACCCTCTGCGTAGGAGTCGACGCACTTACCCACTACGCTACGGCGACCCCACATATTCTTCATGGAACAACCAATTTTGACCTTGGACCCTTAGACATCTGGCCAGACACATGTTCCTGTTCAGACTATACAATAGGCGATTGAATCTTGTCTTCCAAATACCGTCGAGAATTCAGGGAGACCAAAAGTCTTCTTCATCCGCTTTCAATATTTCCTATGCCTCTACGCAATAGAACAGATCTTGTGCATAAGGACGGTGCAGTTTTTCCGAACATTGCCCCAAGCAGATAAATGGGTTCCTTCAGGATCTCACTTCCGTGGCTCACTTAGACCAATATTTTGAGTTCATTGTAAGGGCACAACACGGAAGTTTTTCTACTTGGACGCATTGTGTCCTTAAAACCTCCAAAAATTTCCAATGTGAATCTTAATAGGTTTTACTGTTCACCTAAGCGGTGCAGAGTTGGGTGTTCGACTGCAAAACATGGTATAAGCCTTCATGTCGAACAAGGCAGCTTCTAATCGGGAAGGGCGGGAACCTGTTGCCTGGGTTGGGTGGATGGTGAGCGTAGGAGGTCAGGCTTTTCCAGGTTATTAATTCAAATAACAAAGAATCACACAAAATTTCATGAACGACGCAAATTGAAATAAAAACGACGCAGCTTCGAAACCACGACCATTTTTCGATGACGCATAATCGAAACGACCCAAACCGAGGTGATCAGTTCAATTAGCTATGAGCTGACGATGCTCACACGGCCACATATAAGTCAAGGGAATGCAGCTATTACGTCAACAACAACCATCGTGCCGACGCAACCATAATTTAAATACAAATTTAGTGGGTCAAACCAACGACCTATTTTGCTGATGGTGCATTACCGCAAGTCACTTTAGTTTGTAAGCAGTTATTGTAAGTGATAGAATAAGCAATTTATATGTATGAACGGTGAAAAATAATAAAGAATAAGCGTCAGTAATGATTTACATTCATACTAGATCGCCTCCAATAGTGAACAAGTCTAAGTGCCTGCGTCACGCACAATTCAAATACCAAGCTTATAAGAAAAACGCTTCCGAACACGAGGTTTTGGTGTAAATGAAGTCCCTGGTCAGTCCCATTTTTATTTCGTGGTAGTTGAGATGATTATGACCAGTTTGTGCTTAAACAGCCGTCTCTTGTTACACCGACGGAGTATGTCGGGCTTAGCACTGCTCATCTTCGGCGAAGGCACCTAAGTGGTCTATCCGATGATTGGAGAGTTCCACCGTCTATTTGCTGTCTCTATGATTGTGTCGTCCGCTTTCCTGGTTATGTCTGCTGGTTATGTCCCCATGGCCTAGAACAGAGCACAGAGTAATCGAGTGCTGTGGCTGAGAACCACGATTACTACTGCCTTGAGACTACAGCTTTTATAGAAGGTGGTTCCATTTATTCTTTTGCTGAGCAAGCTCACGACTGCGGTGGCATGGTATGACTCAAATGTGGCCTGTTCCAGAGCAAGTTGGATTGCCTTGGCTTCTATGTTAATGATGACTTCTTTGATGTCCACGATTGCGGCAATTGGGAGTTTGTTCACACGTAAAATTGTAAATAACATTTATTTTTTTAAATTCAATAAAATTAATAAAATTTAATTTGTCCCATACATTATGGCTTTATTAGTAGGAACAAGGTTAGGTTAGGTTGGGTAGGAGGCCTGGTAGTGCATTCACCAGCACAGTTAGACCACGTTGGTCCACTGTGATACAGTCAGACTACTACCACTGATTGACTGCTCCAGTGATAGTGCCGATAATTTGATCCCAACAGCAAATGGTGACTAGACCAGATTTGAAAACCAGATAAAAGCGTATTAACTTTGCTTTTTTTTTATAATTTGCGCTTGCTGGGATTGCTAATACCCTTATGTGTCCGGGGTCAAGACACAGCACGGGCCGAAGGTATAGAGGGAGAAAGGGAGAGGAGGTACCTGTGCACATTGGTCTTAAATATCTGCGGGTTGTAGTCTGTGGGAAATATTAGATTGGGAAGAACATTCCATATTCGTGCAGTGCGGCTGAAGAACGAGTCTCTAAATTTAACTGTGCGTCCGAAAGAAGGCTTAAGGGTATGCATGATGGGCATTCTGGCGAGACGAGTATTGCGGGTGAATTCATGGAGAGGAGGAATGCAGTTGGCCAGCTCACTTGAGCATCGTTTGTTGAAATAACGATAAAACACGGACAAAAAAGAGACGGTACGTCGATGTTCGAGCGAGTCTAATGACTCTGCGATATTGTTGTCTCTTTATAAGTTTTATCGCTCGCTTTTGGATTCTATCAAGTAGGTGCAGTGCGGTCTTGGGGGCACCAGATCAGATATGAGCGTTATACTCAAGCTTGGGGCGGATGTACGCCTTATAAATTAAAGCCAAATCAGAGGGGGTGAAATATTTCTAGCATCGATTAAGGAAACCTAAACATTTCGCAGCATTTTTGGCGACCTCAAATATGTGATCGCTCCAACTAAGTGTTGTGTTGATACACATACTAAGGATGGAAAGTTTTCCGGTTTCATCGACACAAGCGCCATTCATGGATAATGGCTGATTATCAAGGGTTCGCTTGAGTGACAGCAGACAGCATTGAGTTTTTGAAGCATTGAATTTCACTCTATTGTTTTTTCCCCAGTTAATTATGCTGGCATGATCGGAATTCAATGTGCTTAACATACGCTGCCGTTCCAATTCTACGGCCGAAGGGCGGGGTCGGTGGTCTTGGAACGATTATGAAAAGCTAAGGGTGCTGTCATCAGCGAAGGAATGGATTGGATCAGAAGTAGCAGACAAGAGATCATTTATAAAAATGAGAAAGGGTGTCGGAGACAGAACTGAGCCTTGGGGAACACCAGCATTAATTTGGTGGATATCAGACTTGAACCCATCCAACACAACTTGAATTGGACGGGTCGAAAGGTAATTTTTAATTCATAGAAGAAGAGATTCATCGATAACATAGGCACGCATTTTCGACAAGAGAGCTTGATGCCAAACTCTGTCAAATGCTTTAGAAATATCAAGCTCAACGATCTTGCTTTCGCCTGAATTGTGCAAAGATTGGTTCCACTTTTCGGTGAGATAAGCTATCAGATCACCAGTGGACCTGTCGCTGCGAAAACCATATTGTCGGTCATTAAGAAGCTTCCGCGATTCAAGATATTTCATAAGCTGACGATTTATCAGCGTTTCCATGACCTTAGAAAGAAAGGACGTAAGTGCTATGGGTCGGTACGAGGTGGGTGACGAAGATTCGCCCTTTTTAGGGACGGGCTGGACAAATGCTGTTTTCCATCTGTTCGGAAAGACACCTAAAGAGTAGGATAGATGAAAAAGCTTACGCAGTGATTTTGCCAGCACAGAAGAACACCTCTTCAGAAGTATAGGGGGAATACCATCCGGGCCAGCGGATTTGTGCACGTCGCGATCTTTCAGTACTCTTGCAACTGAACGAGTGCGGAAGTGGATTTGTCCCATGGTGAAATCAACGCTGTCAAGTACAGGTGGAGACATATTGGAATCTGGCAGTGTTGAGCTAGCTGCAAAATGAGCCGCAAGCAGATTAGCTTTTGTCTTAGGAGCTGACAGCTGGAATGTTGTAATTGTAAATGAGCGTGGGAATTGAAGACGAGGCGGAATTCCTTACGTTTTTTACAAATGACCAAAAGTTGTTGCTACCCTTGGGACATTGTAGCACTTTTTGCCTCATCTTTTGCTCATAAGAGAATTTCACACGTCTGATAGTTGCATTGCAGTCATTTCTGGCCCGTTTAAACTTCTTCCGGTTTCCCTCAGTAGGGTTGGCTTTGTATGTCCGGAAATTCAACTCTCTCATCCTAATAGCCTCTTTACAGCTCGAGTCATAGCATGCGTTTGCTTTGGGCTTGATACTCTTCACTCTGTGAGGAATGAAGGTTCTCATACCCAGCAGAAGAATATTTGTGATCATATCAGCAGCGGCATCCACTTCACTATCGAGGAAGCACAGTGACCAGTTAAAATTCCTAAAGAAGTTGTTAAGTTTGTTCCAATCGGCTTTCTCGTACAGCCAAAGTGTTCTTTTAGGAATTTGTTCTCTAACTATGTGTGGTGATAACGAGAATTTTGCTGATATGACACAATGGTCCGACGAGCCTAGAGGCGACAGTATGTCAAGAATATTAATCAGGATGAGAGGTGAGAAACAGGTCACATGTCAGGTATTCGTGTCGGCTCATTTACTAGCTGGGCTTTCACTGGGATTCGAACCGGGGACCCTACTATCCAAGGGCAGCCACTTATCAACATCGCAAAACAACCAGTAAGAACAAACATTCCCATTAATTATGAAACGTTGTTCGTGTGGCTGCCTCGGCTGGCTTCGCAGTAGCGCACTCTGCCATCTCAATTTTCCAAGACCTTGTTCATGGTATTGGGCTGTAGCTCACGAATTGATTGAATAATATCGGCCTTAAGTGCTTGAATCGTTTTTGGATTGTTGGCAGAACGTCAACAATATATGGCCCACCCTGTATACCATATAAAGGTAATAATGCATGACAGTTGCATATTTAAATGTAAGAGTTGTCACTTTTCATTTGTTCAATAAATACTCACGTGTACTTAAGACGTGGAACTGTGCGGTATTATTATTTTTTGTAAGCTGACATTGGATGCCACACCCTGTATATGTGCTTACGGGATTTTCAAACACCTTAAGGACGAAAGAAATCAGGCTTATTGTTCGAAAGTCCACGCACCTTTTCCAAGACCCGCGGTGGTGTGAATACACGGACTATTACGGACGTCCCTTCCATTTAACTACACTGATATCGAAAATGGTGAAGAAGGTTTTCGTTGTAGTTGTAGCAGTTAAAGGGATCTTCTTTTCCTGGTCTCTTGAAACGCATTTTAATCTACTTCATGTCTTGTTTGAGTGGGATTTGAATTAATGTGAAATCAGCAGAACAGATCGACATGTCAATGGAGCCTGCTAAAGGTGCATCATTCATAGTCTCTGTCACAGCGCCTTCGTTTGGCACGTCCTATTAGACCAGGCGTCTGCCGACCTTACACCACATCAACAGCTGAGTGAATTGAAGATTCCGAAAGCCGACAAGGAAACCAAATCGCCCTCATAGCTATATGCTCTCCCCGATTGTCATTCCCCCATGGCCTGCGTGCACCCCTGTGCGTTTCAATTGAGGCTTGGTCAACGTAGCGATTCTCTCGGTTGATGTGGCAACAATATCGTCCGTGGAAATCCAAACGAGCACCCGGCAACGACCCCGAGCGCGTAGCCTAATTAAATTTCAAATTTCCACGAGACCTCATTAAAAACAGATTCGGCAATTAATTGGAGGGCTGTGGCCGGCTCATTTCAATTCAATTCAACTCCCCGCCCACTGATCGCCCGCGCTGGACTGAGTCACTGTCCAAAGTTTGGCCATTCGATGGGTCACTCTCAGCAAAGGCCACCTCACCGGCTCCATCGCCAGCCACTTGGTCCTGGTCGAATGGCGGTCGTTTTCCTGTCCAATGGCCATCATCGACTAAGTTGACGCTCGTGGAGCATGTTGCTTTGGCCTGCTTGGTCTCCTGACGGTCGACTCAATCGACTGTTTTTTTTTTTGTTTCCCCAGCTCTCATGCTGCTGCTTCTCTAGAACTTGTGGGACTAATTAAAAAGTTTTTTACTCACCGTTCGGTTTTTTTAATGGCCGCCGCGCTAAGTACCACACAGTCGCGGCCATTGCGCGCATATAACAGTGACTGTGGCGATGTGATGGCCAGTTGTGCAGGGTTCCTCTCCAGGAGCCACTGTGCAGTGTGCAAGTGCTTTATGACTCCGCTGGTGGGGCAGATTAAAATTGAAGGTGAGCCGAAGACGACGACGACGACGACGACGACGACGACGACGACGGCGGCGAATGTCGGAAAGGAAAAATCGAAGAAGACACGCCGCCGCGCCACCGGTTAGTGGTGGAGGAGTCCATTTGCATAATTATTGTTTGTTGGGCTTGTGGCGCACTTAATGACCAGGCACCGGATTGGGTTTATGTTGTGAGACGTCAATGGAACGGTATGTGATGTGAAATATGCGGTACATGCGCTATATGGGGTGGTGGGGTTCGGTTCGGAAATCTCCCTCTTCCGACGAAACCGTTTTAGTTTTTCCTTCATATTGACAACGGAACAGTGAGCACCGACGAGTGCGCGCAAGGTGGATGATGACGACGAGTGAGTGAGGGTACCCCCGAAATCCATTAAATGATGGTCAATGGCCATGGAGCATGTGTTTACGTTAAGGTTTGCATAAAGTTCGTTCGTTTCTTTTTTCGTTCGCTTTTCCCGCACGTCCTCACTCCCAGTGATGAAGGTGGGCGAGTGGCTGCGTGTGGAAGTGAATCAATTAACGACCTGGTCGAGAGGTCGCGCGGCTGGGAGTTTAATGATTCACCACTCGGCTGTAATTGAGAGCTTTTCGGATCAGTAATGTTAGAGCTGGATCATCCAGTGTGGACAGAGGCAGATGGAGCGTGGGCATGACGCTAGATGGAATCCAGAGAGTGCGTGGAGGACTTAGCGCTGTTTATAGATTTTTTGAAAAATGGTTTTGATGAAATAAGGTGTCTAAATGGTAACTAAGTGGAGCCTAAATAGAAGGCTTCAAGACGAGCTAGGACTTGACATTCTCTTTATCTGAAGTCCATTTTTCGCATTTTTAAGAAGAGAAGCGAATGAATGTTTATTGCGTCTGACTTGATGTCAACTTTGGCGGAAACAGCAAATCTAATACGGTGCGACATCGCCGAAAAACGCACAGTTTTCGAGACATGAGCAAACTGAAGTCCTACAGATCACCTTTCCCTACCCACGTTTCCTGTGTGGGGCATCGGCAGAATGTTGTCAGTTAAATATGCCTCATTGAACCCTCTATCGATGTTTAGAAGGAAGGTCAACAATTCTCGAAACGTGTCATTGGCAAAAATATCCCAGGGGAAATGAATAATGATGAATGAATAACATCTGGCTTAACAGTCTTTCAGACTGTTCAAAGTAATGAACAAAATCATTCTTCAACTCTCCGGCGGTCTCGAGTTGTGATCAACTCCGAAGTTGATCAACTCTCAAGTTTCCGGCAAATTGAGTAAAAATAAACAAAATCAACATACTTTTCCAATTCCCACCACTGCGAATTTTTAGCAGGCGAGTAACAGCCAGCACAGCTGCGAGACTCAAAGCACTCCGACTGTACAGCCTCTCCATACATACTTGTGATTAAGTTATAATGAGAGGCTGACATTAATCTACAAAATGCGAAACACAGCACAGAAATAAGTTTTGGAGACGTGTTTTGGATTGACCAAAGCCACGGTACTTAATTTCAAATTAATCGAATGAACAGATATACCAAAAGCGCAAGTTTGTACTAGATTTTGTTTGCCATTTGTTCGGGTAACGATTCAAAAGCTGTAGGTCAAAAAATAATTAACCAGTTGCTATAAATCTCTTACTAAAGTATTTATTTAAATCATACTATACTTATACTTTCTAGATCCGCATTTAAGAAAATAAAAAAAAACACCCATAACAAGAAACGCAAAAAAGCATGTGTATATTATATAGAATTGAAAAACCTTAAGCCCAACAAAATGCATATTTTAAAACACGTTTAGACATTTCGTTCTTTTTTTGCGGAGTAATTTCCGAAGTGCTGGGTCTGAACTAAGTAAAAGTCAGTTGCAGTAGATCTGCATTTTGAACTTTAAGCGTTACAGACTTTACCATCTACTATAGTCAATTGCAGACAATGTGTGATTTTATACACCACACACATGCTCATACAATGAAGCCACACATGGTATAATGAAGTACCTGCTGTCTTACACCTCGTTCCGCTTTTTTTCTTTGATTGGGTTATCATAGGCTATGTTCTCCACTGTTCGACATATCGATAAACTATTTTCTTGCTCTTCAGCAGCTTTAAAATATTTCAGGTTCATTCATTGCAACAGTAGCAATTGCTACGGCAAGTACTTCCTTATCGCATATGTGGCTAAATTGTATGAGCATGAGTGTATGTGGTTGTTTAAGTTACAAAACGATAGGTAAAAATTGTGTCTTTAAAATAAACCTCCTAATCGAAAGAAAGAGCCGAACATAATTTTAAAAATTGAGAAAGAATCGGCCTGCAATACCTAGTTAGTAAAAGGGCAAGGATTTTTCGATAATATAATATTTTCTTTAGAAATATTCTTATTCGCTACAAGTGGCAGTGGTACATAAGATGTAAGCAATAAACTGCTATTGTCTAAAGGGGCTCCGAAAAACTCTGTTTATATTCACTATCGTCCTCACTTCCATCATTAAATCCGCATTTCCCAGTCGATATTACATTAGCTGCGTTTTTTTTGCAAGCGTATATACGCCTAAATTTCAATTTTACCACCTTTCATATTTCACGGCTCCACCTCTTTCGAGTCACTGACAATGCTCAAAGAGTATATCCTGCCTAGAAAAAGCTTCTCAACTTAGCCGTTCGGAGTCGGCATTAAATTGTAGGTCCCTTCCACGCGTGAGAGAACAATAGCACACACAACACGAGTGGTTGCTGAGAAGCTAGGCCCTGGCCCTCTACGAGCTGTAGCGCCACCCATATATATATATATATATGTAAAATCCACTAACAACGAGTCCTATATCCGCTTAACTTACTCATCATATCTATCGCCGCTTAAGGAATAAGCGCGGATAAAAGCAATGCGTCCAATCATTACTTTCTGTGTGGTCATTCCTGAATTTATTCACTCATTGTTTAGGTTGCTGTATGTGGCTTACATTTGCAGGTTTGGTTGATGTATTAGATCATTTTTAATTTTTTTGGCATCCATAAGTATGCAATTTCTGGTATACGCAGAGTGTGTCTGCTATACATTCCATTTAGTAATCGATCGTAATCGATTATTTTCATTTGATTAAAATTGTTTTTATTTTATTATTATTAAATGATTTTGCTTTTAAATTGATGGTCACGCTACACAGGCACAAAACGAAGATTGTGACCATCAAAGATCAACCATCACCTTCCACGATTACACCCCTGACTGCTTAACAAATGTCATAAATGTCGTCGGTGGTGCCAAGATTTTATGATGAATCATTAAGCGCCGATGATCGTTTTTTTGTGCACTTCAAAATTAAGCGTATGCGTATTGCAAAAAAAAACAGCTATTGTCTTCCGAATCATAAGGAATACTATCTAGACTACTTATTTGAGACTGGAACAGATCTTGTAACTCAATTTTACCGAAGATTCCTTAATGGTTTCGTGTAATAGATAACGTGTCTATGAAAAGCGACAATTGCATCCGTGTCTATTTTGGAAAAGTTCTTATCCGAACTATCAGAAATATAGAGCAGTGCAATCGTTGTTGCTTCTATTTTCTGACTCAGCCATTCTTCTACTTTTTGACCGAATCCTACACAACGCCTAATATTTCTTTGGGCGGCCACGTGAAGTGGTGTGTTGGCTTTCGCGCAGATTATTTCTGGGTAACATTTTTTGCAGGAAATAAAACGAAATAATAACCATATCTAGATCCATTGCCGAAAAACAACAGCAGACCCCAATTCATCGATAATGTATAAATAATTAAAATGGGAGAATTTGGAAGAACCATTTCTGCAGACAGCGAAACGGCGATGATGACACCAATACCGCTGTCAGGCAGAATGTCCCACTCAATATGGACAACGATCGACGAGAATTCCGTCCCCCCGACTTAGACGAGATCAAGATAGCAATATCAAGACTGAAGTTTAACAAAGCTGCCGGTGCGGACGGACTGTCCGCTGAAATCTTTAAAGTAGTTGGAGATGAGCTGGTAAGGTACATGTGCCAACTCATCTGTCAGATACGGTCGGACAAAAAATTCCTGCTCGACGAGTAGAATCTCAGAATCGTTTGCCCGATCCACAAGAAAGGAGACCCCTTTGACTGCGCCAACTATAGAGGGATAAGTCTCCTGAACATCGCCTATAAGATCTTCTCTGCCCTTTTGTGTACTCGCCTGAAGCCGTTTATAAATAACCTGATAGGTCCTTATCAGTGTGGCTTCAGGTCAGGGAAGTCCACCATCGACTAGATTTTCACACTACGGCAGATCCTGGAAAAGACCCAAGAAATGCAAATCGACACCCACCACCTATTCGTCGATTTCAAGGCCGCATATGACAGCGTGCATAGGGACGCGCTATACAATGCCATGTCTAGTTTTGACATTCCTGCCAAACTCGTCAGGTTGTGCAGGATGACGATGGAGAATTCTCGCTGCTCCATCAAGGTCGGTAACCAACTCACCTTCAATGCCAAAAATGGTTTTAGACAAGGCGACGCGCTGTTATGCGATTTCTTTAACATCATCCTGGAGAAGATCGTGCAAGACTCACACGCTAACACTAGAGGCACGATCTTCCAGAAGTCCGTACAACTGCTAGCACATGCGGATGACATTGACGTGATTGGCAGAACACAGCGAGCCGTCAATGAGGCGTTTGCTGCCATTGAGGCGGAAGCAGCTGAAAAGGGTCTAGCGGTGAACCTAAGTATATGCTGTCATCAAGAAAGGACACACAACATCGACTTCTTGGACAGAGCGTCACAATGGGCAGCTATAACTTCGAGGTAGTCAAGGACTTCGTCTACCTCGGCTCCGCAGTACATTGTACAAACAACATCAGTACCGAGATCAAACGCAGAGTAACTCTTGCCAACCGCTGTTTCTATAGGCTCAAGAGGCAATTGAGTAGTAGAGCCATCTGTCGAAGGACCAAGCTGACTTACAAGACCTTGATCATTCCAATCCTGCTCTAAGGTGCGGAGGCATGGACAATCTCAAAACCGGATGAGGAAGTCCTTGGTGTCTTCGAGAGAAAAGCTCTGCGTGCGATTTTTGGTCCTGTTTGCGTTGAAGGTTTCTGGAGGAGAAGATTCAACCACGAACTGTAAGGGCTGTACAGCGACATAAGTTTAGTCAGGCGTCTTCGGATACAACGCCTAAAATGGCTAGGCCATGTAGATCGTATGGACAACTCGGCTCCGGCCCTAAGAGTCTTCGACTCCGAACCCTTGGGACAACGCAACAGAGGACGCCCGCGTTTAAGCTGGCGCACCCAGGTGGAAAAGGACCTCAACCAACTTAGAGTGCGCCACTGGAGGCAGCTTGGCAGACACCGTGCTAGCTGGAAAGGCTTGTTGGTTCAGGCCCAAGTCCACCCCGGACTGTAAAGCCAAATAAAGATGAAGAAGAAGAATTAAAATGCTTACAAATCTTACTACAAATCTTACTGCAAACAATAAATCCACTTGTCACAAGTGTTCACTTTCGTTGCTCTAAACGGAATAAAAATGTAAACACAAGGGGAAAATATTTGTACAATGGAGGAATTTGGTTATTGACTAATGTAACTGTTGTTGAATTTTGTAGGCCATTGTACTGTGGTCCAAGCTCACCATCGGTCACTCATATTCCTAACGAATATAACGTCCTCCCTAACAACATCGTTAGCCTATAACTTCAAGCAATCTTCGAGAAGAAATTCTCCACAAGCCTTCCCTTTCATAGATCAGATAGGATATCTGATAACCAGTCCCCTTGGAACAGATGAGCAAAGCAACAATTTTGTGTACAACGAAGGTATCTAGACGCTCCCTGTTAGAAATGATCACATGACGATCTGATCGTCAGTTCAAATTCAAGTGAAGAACTCCTTGGAACTTACCACATCCTGACCTCCATATATAATCCCAAAGCTTCCGCGGCACTTTCCAATGACCACCTCGTGATCCTCCAAGAATCAGAATCTACACCCGATCCCTACTTCCTGCGACGCAAGCGGCAAGTGTCCACAAGAGCGATACACAAATAACTAGATCATCTGTCAAAATTACGTGACAGGTGTCAGATCGGTTTGTTTGTGCAATAAGCCAGTTCACACGCAACACGATCGAGCCATAAACGGACTGAGCGCGCCTCGTGCGAGCACCAACCGTTGCGTTGGCCCGATACTGTAGTTTCGAGCCGCAAAATTACCGTCATACGGTCCATTCACCCTCCTGCTCGCAGTTCCTTGCGACGGCCCCAACCATTTAACTCAGTCCATCGATGAGTGAAGACATCGTTCATACTCACTCTCCTCCTCGAGTGTGCAATTGTTGGCGAACGCCCGTCACGTTGCAGCGCTGTCGCGTCGCCGCGCCGATTGCTTTTCGCCGTCCGTCGAGCATTGCTGCCAGTATCCGTGTGCGCAGCCAAATGTGACGTTTCAGCTAATGTGAATATTTATGACGTTCGTCGCTTATTATCAACCTGCCGCTGGTGTGCCGGTGCTGTTGCGCGTGGTTGCAGTGCAAATGTGCCCTCGGGGGTGTCTCGGCAGTCGGTGGTTGGTGAAACCCGTTGATATGTCTTCATGGCTAACGCCCAGAGTAATTTCATTGTTTTCCTATGGGCTTGCGATGAGTGAGGCCCCCACCGCACCGTGCCGCTGTCCTTTCACTCGTCGTTCTCCTTGTTGGCGTTGGCCAATTACCATTTATGATTAGTTATCCAATTCAGCTTTGAGCTGACCGCAACCACGACTCTTTCTGTCTCTCGTCCGCAAGACGACACCTTTTCGTTGAGTCGAACTGAAGCGGTGAAGATCTCCCGCTCCGGCGGAGATCGGTATCTATGCTAAAATTCGATGAATGAGTGTCTCGCAGCGGATGACAACGAAACACGGATTAGGAGAGGAAGTTCTAGGTTGCTTCGCTGACGACTCGGACCGCTTCTACTTAGCATAATGATAGCCTCTGCGGCAACGCCAGACTGAAGGGGGATCCAGCCGAGCACAGGTGCTCGTGCAGTGACACATTTTGGTTCTCACACCGGAGTGAAGACGACTGCGACTAAGTCGACTACGACGACAACGACTACGACAACGACACTTAAGTCAATTGTCTGAGACAATGAATCTTAATGAAATGAATTATTAATTTTGATGTTGCGCCTCCGCCGAGATACCCGACTGCAGATAGGCGGTCGGTGGCTTGGCTTGCCTCGCCTAGGGTTGGCGGTAGCGGGTTGCGATGTTTGCTGATCTGAGAATGATTTGTTAACCCAGAGGGGAGGCTTGCTTTTGGGTCGACGGTGGTTTGGAAGTGTCTTGTTTTTTTTTCGTTTTTCAAAGACGTGCAGGGACAATGCGTCGCTGTGTGGGAGAATTGTGGAAATTCATATTTTATTTAAATTTATTTTGTGGAAATTATGTGGAAATTATGTCTTGGAAGCAGTGACCTGATTTTGTCACTCGTTGCCGTGCTGGGTGTCTCTGAGAAAGACGCGGTATTGTGTCAACCAGAATTTGATCAAGTGTCGACCTCTTAATTGTGGCGTTTCACAAGGGCAACGTGGTGTGCATTGTTGTGAAGCTTGAGCGATGGATCTGAAATATTTGTGGGAGAATGTACGACTATCAAGGTCCTCATTGGGTTGGGTTCAAGGGACGGGCTTTGGTCGAAAAAATGTATAATTTGATTGTAAGTTATTGTTGAACCCACAAATGGGGGCATAGTCTAGTGGAGACTCATCAAGTTGGGGAAATAACGAGAGGAACGCACGAGTATTTGTGTCCAATCAAGACAATTGAGCGAGATTCGACTGACAAGGCAGTTTTTTTTTGTTTGGTTGTCAAAGCACAGCACAAGCGTCTGCACCTAGCCGCTGCCTTCGAACTCCTTCTCTCACCGCCACGTGATGAAATTTGGGAGCCGAACACCTTCGACTGAAGATGGGGTACCCAACCCCCTTGGGAAGTCTTTGCCGGCTGCTGACGATAGAGGGGGGAGAGTGAGTCTGTACCAGGGCTCATATGTCCTTATGGATGTCGGGAGAAGAGCTGGAGAACTGTTTGACCATCAGAAGGATCCAAAATCATGTCAACATGAGCTACCTGTTGTCCTCTTCTTTTAGAGCTACTCCGACATATGCGGTGCTCATGTCTATTAGGCTTTTTTACAAGCCCTGGTCACGACCTTGGAATAGAGTTGTCGGCGGAAGATCTCTATAGATTTAGGATCGACGTCGATGTTCACACCCTCCGCGAGGTTACCGACACCGGATGCGCATAGACCTTTCGCCCGAGGTTTTAAAAAAAAAAACGCACCGACATTCCGGTCGGGCTTTGCGCGTGACGTTAACTCCCTCACTACATAAAAAAACTATTCTAAATATTTAAGCTCGATATAAATACTAATTATTCCAGCTTTTATTCCAATGATACATTTTCTTAGGACCCTCAAAATATGAGTTTGATTGGGTGATGGCTTCCCAAATCTCTCACCGCCCATTCCTTCAGATTTGAAAGCAGGAAATAGCCACAGGAGGCTATGTCTGAAGAATATGGAGGAACGGGTAGCGGTTCAGAGTTTTAATGAGCCACGTGTGCAATCCTGTATTGTCTTGATGAAACAACACTTTTATCAGCTATTTCTGCTTCAAATCAATCAAAACCGAATCAGTCCAAATGATGTGTACATATATTATTCGCTCGACGTAGTTTCATCCTATTCAAGTTAATCCATGCGAATGAAACCGCTTGCATCACAAAACTGTGTCCCTGAACTCATTGGCTAACATACCCACATAAGGCTTCTTTGCAGCTCGTTCACGCGCAGAAATTGACCGCCTTAATTGCCCTTAGTCTCGATTGTGGTGCAATCGATACATTATTCGTCCACAGTGAACAGACAGCGCAAAAACACGCTCGGATTTCGGCGGAACATCGCCAAATACTCACTTGAAATGGTCATACGATTGCGATTTTAGTCAAGTATCCACCGCACGGATAGCTTATTCAAGTCGGGTTCACACTCTTCATTTTCCACTAGAGTCGGGAGTCTATCCCGGCCACAACCAACAAGCCTCTCCAATTGGAGCAATCGTGGCTAGATGCCTCCAGTTTCGCACTCTAAATTAGTTGAGGTCCTTCCCCAACTAGAAGACGCAGGCGTTCTCTGTTGCGTTTTCCCACAGAGTCGAAGATTCCATGGACCGGAGTTTAGTTGTCCATAAGCTCTACATGGGATGGGATAGCCATCTTAGGCGTTGAGTCCGTTGACGCCTGGCTACTCACGTCGTTGTACAGCCTATGAAACTCGTGGTTGAACCTTCTTTTCCGAATGCCATCAACAGTGTTGCCCTTGTCTTGTCGGTAGCTTCCGTTTCAATGCCAACAAACGCCTCAGAGACGGCTAGCTGTGTTCGATGTATCATGTCAATGTCGTTCGCGTTTGCTATCAGTTGTACGGACTTTTGGAAGTTCTTGTCTTTTGTGTGGCAAGTGAGGTCTGCACAACCTTCTCATGGATATTAAAGATGTCATATAACAGAGAGTCGACATTGAAGATCTCAGTGAGGTCGTTACCGACCCGGATAGAGCATCAACAGTTCATTTAGTCTGATAGCCGTACTGGCCTTAATGTTGCATGCTCTGAATATAACGACTGGATGGCCGAGTGTCTGCCTTTGGTTAGTTAGGTCCGCGGTTCGAATCCCAGTAAGAGAAAAGTCAATACGCCTTTATCTAGCTTTCAAATCTGGTCATTTGCCGTTGGGATCAAATTAACGGCACTATCACTGGAGTGGTCAATCAGTGTCACAATGGACCAACATGGTCCAAGTGTGCTGGTGAATTGAATAGCAGCCCCTACTACCTACCTACATGTTCTGAGACTGTAACACCAATAGCCGTAGACGTTCCTGGATGTTTATGTTAATGTTAGGTTAGGTTGAGGTGGCTGACTGTCGCCCAAACGGACAGCAGACATACTTAGGCCAAGCATAGGCCCATTGTGTTACCACGCCGTGTGTGCATTTGATAAAGCGAAGAAGAAGGCTGATTCTGATGCTGCTCAGTTCAGCCAGATTAACAAAGAAAAGGGCCCCCAGAAGTCTGAATCTACGGGATGAGAGAGCACTGCAGCTACATAGCAAGTTTTCGATGGTTTCTTCCTCATCCTCGTCCATGCAGCTTCTACAGAAATCATTATAAGGAAGGCCTAGTCTAGAGGCGAAGAGGTGTTTTGGAATTAATTTGTTCAAATTTTGGTACCAATTTTTTTTTCACAAGTGGCAACCAAGAGCACAACCCTCCGCCTCCTCTCTCCCTCTGCTTCTGTCTCTCTCTATACCCAAATCAATGCCCTTAACTCGCCTATTTATTAAGGCGAATGTACTCGTACCATGCATGCTTTGATGTCATGAGCACCCCACGACCAAATTTCAATAGTTCAACCGATCCCCCTTACAAATCTCCATTCGGCTGGTGGAACTCGAAATTCAAATCTGATCACAAGCCCTGGCATCCATAGCTCGTCGTAACCGCCCAGGAAAACAGTGCGCGAGCTCCGAGTTGTTTGCATTCTGATACAATCAATGAACGAGCAGAAGCCAAAAGCAGGCGAAGTGAAGGAGCATCACAAAAAAAAAAAAAAAACCGAAACACGAATTTTATTGAAATCCCCATTCGCAGCGGACTGACCTTCATTGGAGCTAATGAAATGGGCCGTCCCCACGCTTCTGATAGCGCGGAAGGACTATCAAATAGTTTAAAACTTCCATTCGGCAGCAGCATGGAGTGTGCAGTAATTACACGTAATCAGGCGAATCAGGCCGCGCGGGGGTGGGCGCCTCTTCCAATGTATGCGAGTGAATGGAATGTTGATTGCTAAAGTAAACATTTCAATCAACGCATGCACTTTAATCAGGACGGAGGGTAGCTACCACCACAGCCGACCGACCGTCCCAACCCGTGCATGTCGTCATCACCAGCGACGGTGGCAGTGGCGGCCAGCAAATGAATTAGCGTCCACGTATCGCATTCGAAATTCGGTCAGTGGCGACCGGCACAGGCCATGCCAGGCCAGCCAGAGATGATAATCTCTCCCGGAATCACTTTGGTGGAATCAAAATTTAACCGAATTAACAGACGAACGGAAAAAAGGACTTCGGCTCGCAGACTCGCAAGGAATCCCCGCGCGGGCGGTGTGGGACGCTGGGGCGGTAGGGAAATGCACGCTGCTGGATTAATTAATTTCCACGAGAATGAGTTTCACAATTCAGCGAAGTGAGTGGAAGGAGCGCGGGCTGTCTGCAGGATCAGGAGCAGAATTAGATTTTTGAAAATTTCCCAAATGCCTACGGAAAAATGCGTACCAGGACGAGTCGAATGCTGATGGTGGTGCTGCTGCCGTGCTGGAGGTGGGGAGCGAACAACGTTGAAACGTTATTTTGTTTTGTGTGACTTTGTCAGTAGTGTGGGGGTGGGTAAATATTGTGATTGCTCGGTGCGTTAGTTAATGCTTAATTAAATTTTGATTTGTTTAACGATTTGTGGCAACGGGTCTTTGTCTTTTGTTGGTATTGTCTGCCTTTGTGTCGATGGGGAGGGGGTGAGCGAACATCAAAGGATGCCTTGATTTGGAAAACATTGAGAATGTCAATGTGCCAAGCGAATGGTTAAGGCATTTAATTGGAATCATGCCACAGAAGCGAATGGAAGACGACTGGAGAAGGGTGGGCTGTTTTCTTTGGGATAGTTGTTCACTTTGTGGGTTTTGTAAGACCGGAGTTAGGTAGCAGTGCGAACATTAATAGGTCAACTGGAAGAAATTTAATGAAATTTTGAAGAGGTTCCTTAAAGGGATGGAGTGCTGCTACGTCTGAACTGACTGCTGACAGGGCCAATGGTCAACTGGAAAGTGGACAATTGTGCAACGACACATATGGGACTTTGTTTTTTTGTTTTTGTCATGGGGAGAACTCATATAATAATAATTTCGGTGGACTCCCCATAAGTCGAATTGTCACGGGATACCATAATTTGTTCGAGTTAGAGAGAGTTTGACTTAGAGAGAGGTTTTTGTGTGGAAAATTGAGGGAAATGTATGTAAAATATCGCGAAAAATTCGAGTTGGAGAGAGTCTTGACTTAGAGAGAGTTCGACTTAGAGAGAGTCCACTGTATTTTGAATGTTGCAGACTTTATTATGGCCTAAAAGAACAGTCCTACTTTTTGAATATAATTTCATCTTCCTCGTGACTGCGCCGTGCAAGATCCATTCTGAGGGTCTTATTTTAGATTTCTGCTTCCAGTCTTGCGACTAGCACTTTCCCGAGCTCACGAGTAATTTTGACTTCCAAATCCTAGCTTCTTCAGAAAACCAAACCGGTTAGAAACTATAACGAGTACCACAAGGATCCGTTTTTAAACCATTACTCTGTGTTGTCTACATTACTGCTGTCATTCCTTTAGGTCGCTCTGCAATAGCGTGAGCCACTTGATTCTTGAGCGATTTTTGGACTATTCAAAGATTTTTCGGCCGCAGCATTGGTTTCCAATCTATTTGCTCTCCATGCCCTAGCCATGTAAATTTTGAATCGACGGGCCTAAATCGATGAGACCGCTGGCTTACATGATGATACTGGTTTAGTTGAATTTTAAAATACGAAAGTCATTGAGGGTGGTTTCATACATCGCAACCTACGCTAGAAGCCATGGGGTAGGCGGATAGTGCCAGTGACAAGACTGTAATAAACCCTAGGAAGACAGAACTGAAAGGAGTGGTAGATGAAGACGGATGCAGGATCGTTTAGATCTTTGTACCAAAATCTTTCTCACACACAGATCACTCCGCCAAAATCAACTTAATACTGTTTTTATTGAGCACTGCACAAAAATAGATATTTTCCTTATTGGCTTAAGTTGGAAAGCTAGCCGAATAATACTCAAATATTCAAGATTTACCACTCTCTAACTTGAGTGCTGTACGCATGAGTAAATACGAACTGCATACTTTATGCACATGTATTTTTTCTACTCTCTCGTGGAGACGTAGAGAATTTGTGAATTTTTAATCGTGAATACATAGATTGCCTCTCCCCTTATGTGTTGTACAATGAAGTAGAAGAAATGATTCATAGAGAAAAAATTCTTTTATCTCGTAGAAATGTCACTAAGTATGTTCACTGACTTGTAACCTTGACACTTGTCACGAATCTGTGAGTTTTGAAGAAAAACAACACATCTTCTTAACAATTCTTCAAAAAAAAAAATCACCCGCAGCACACGAAGTCGCCCACAGCTTCCGAACCTGGCAAGGTCAATTCATCCACCCCACAAAACAGTTAAATCTAGTTCACCAAGCACCGTCACCCACTTCCACTCGTAGTGGCACCACCGAGAGGAACAATCACCATGAAACTGTTCCTGTTTAATGGCCTCAATGGCTTTTAAGACGACACTTCTCGCGTCCAAAGCACACAAATGGAATCACTTCACTTCACGCCCTCTCACCGCCGCACCGCTGTCACCTGTCAGCGTTGACAATGTCTAAAAATAAAGCTCCCAAAACCCAAATAGAACCGTCCTCATGACTCCGTTGTGATTTATCCAAACTGCTCGCTCGACAGCCTCGCAGACGCTATTTAGACTCAAGAACTGTTAACAATGGCTAATCTAAAAATATTGACGCCTGCCTCGACACTCAGCCTGTGCCTGCCTGGCTGCGTTCAAATTAGACCGACTCTCGCTCTCGCAGTGGAACGCCTGTGAAATGTGACATATTCTCCTCGACAATGCCGCCAACGTCGTCTTTAATTGAAAACGAGAAAAAAAAACTTCATCCCTCACTCAAGACCTAAAGTGAAATTCGTCTCGTGAGACACCGCGTCCGTCGCCATCGTCGATACCGCTCCCGCTGCCGGTCGTGGACAGGACACCTTCGTTCACCTTACCGCACCAGAAATGTGTCAAAAAATTTGACGACACAATTAGTCTATGGAAAATCACTTGTCAATCATGTCAAAGTGTCGTCGCCGCTAATGGATTGTGCACATTTTGTCATTAGCGCATTTCAACAGACGACACGGCACTCCACCACTCCACGCTGGTGTCGCCCCTCGTGCGAAGGAGGTGATGTGTCACACATGCTCTCGAGTACTGTCGATGTCAACAGACTGTCACATTATTTTATCAGCAGCGACACACGCAACGCTCCGTTGGAACGGGCGAAATGCTGTCAGAAATTCGCTCGGTCACTACCTTGGGGGGGACGTTGCGGACGTCTGATGACTTGTCAGATACGCTGGCTCCCCCTCCCTCATCCTGGTTATTTGAGGCGTTTGAAAAATTCATTGAGAACCCCGGTCACATCCTGTGCATCAATAACACCCAACCGACCGAGCACACAAGACCGAGCGAACCGAGCGAAAGCAATACGATACAATTCCACCGATTTCGCCGATTCCACATCCGGCCTAGGTAACGATACGTGAAATATGTGACTTGTGTCGATGGTACGGTGGTTCGTGCCGTCCACTGCTGCTCATGCATCCCTTCAAGGAATCATAAAGCCAAGGCCTGCGGAGTCCTGCGCCCCCGACCAGCGAGCGTCCATTAAATAATTGTAAAGTGGAGCAGGTTTTCTTTTTCGGGGGCATTTCCGTTTTGCTTGTGGGCTCTTGCTCCCCCGGTGCTTCGGTTGGTTTTCTATTAAATTTTCACATTCGATTGGTCATGATACCCTTGGGACTGTGCGCTGCCGATGCGGTGGGGCGAGGTACTCCGACTTTGTGCCGCCGCCGCCGCCGCCGGTGCGCTGGATGAATGGCCAGGACGACCAGAGAGGACGGTTCGAGCGGCCACGGCTGGCGACGTGGCAGCAGTGAATTAGGTTGGAATTTTGGTCATAGATTTCGGTTGGCAATTATTTGGGCGGTTGTGGTCGAATCGCTGCCCGAGGTGCAATTGGAGAGCTCCATTCACTCGGAATGTTGAATTCTCATGCCGCTGGGGGGGTGGCGTCTTTTCGAATTTCCCTCGAATGTTGCTTTTGTGTGTCATTTGATGTTTTTTACCTTGTTTTGGGCGAAAAGGGAAGTATTGATCTGGTGGCATGATTGCCAGCGAAGGACTCGGGGGCTGGTGTGGATGAGGAGCATTTTTGTAAGTTCTGAACTAGGAGCATATTAAAGCTGGCTGTCTGTGGAAAAGTCACTTCACAAGAGAAATGTGGACTTCGCACCGTTGTAACCCTAAACACTGCATTCGAGCGATAGCTTGTTCCGGCGGGGCGGAGCAGATGATGTGACTGACTGATGAGTAAAGCTATATTCGTCACACATCATCATATTTTACGTCAAGGACACTCCAGAAAGTAATTTCGGCCCTTACCGAAAAGAATTTCGGGTTGCTAGGTGTACAGCTACAATTTTGAGGTAGGGAAGGAGTTTGTCTACTTCGGCGCAAACGTGAACTCCACGAATGACCTCTTAGTGGAGATCCGACGTAGAATCTCCCTCATCAACGGATGTTACTTCGGCTTGTCAAAACAACTGGCGTTAAAACACTTGACTCGAAGGAGCTCTACGAAACTCTTATTTTACTAGTCTTGCTGTATGAAGCCGAAAGCTGGACGATAAGCAAGACTGCAGAGCTGATTCTTTGTGCTTTCGAAAGAAAATTCAAGGGTCCCATCTGGGAGGAAGGCGAATGGAGGAGAAGCCACAACCGCGAACTCTACGAGTTGTACCAGGATGTGGATGCAGTCCTGAAAGCAAAAATCCGTCGACTGCACTGGCGCGGCCACATCGAGCGCATGGACAACAATGCTCCAGCAAAGAGGGTCTTCGAATCCAAGCCTCCTGGTTCGAGAAGGAGAGGAAGACCGAATCGCCGGTATAATGCCAGAAACACAATAGTGCGTTTGCGCTGGCGTTGGCTTTCAAAACACAGAATTCAATGGCCAAGCACAAAAAACAGCGTCGACCTGCGTCAGTGAATAATTAGAGAGAGATTAAGAGGATCGAAATAAAACGTAAAAAGTAGGCCATCGCACGCACGTCATTATTCAACATGTTGGATATTTTTTGACAGAGTCGTGCGCTGTGAGAGAGTTTTTCTCCCAGATTGAGAGTATTTTGTGTCAACTGTCACTTGAGAAATCAAAACAGCTGATTTAACGACAAAAGTCATTTCAAATGAGTGTATGCAGAAAGGCGCAATATTTGACAAGATTTTCATCTAGTAGATGAGAGAGAGAACAGCTGATAAATTCTGTATTTATTTCAGTGCGTCATCGCACTCTCTCCATAATATGAAGTCGGCTGGGGCAGCGCACTATTGTGTTTCAAAGATAAAGACCAAGTAATCGCGGTGCAAGGTCTTCAGGACTGGAAGCAGCGTGCCGAAGACTATCAGCGATTTCTCAGGATCGGACTCTCTACGGTTCGTATGCCTGATAAGATAGTAAACTGCTACTGACTGGCGGAAGTCAAAAAAAAAAGGTTGGAGTACGATTGTACTCCAAATAGCACACCAGAATTATTAACATGCTCGCAAAAAAAAACAAAAATTAATTTGGTAAGGTAAGCACGTTGCAAAACAACTGTTCAAAGTAATGTTGCATCCAATTTTGGAACAATCAGGGGGACTTAGGTTCGGTTAGGTCAGCTAATGTGGTTGACCAAGTGTGTGCCATTATTTCGGGATCCGTTTACTTTTTTTTGGACTTTTTTTGAACGTCCAGACTGATTTGACAACATTTTCGGATATGTCCGTTAATTCGGGAGGAACTTACACACTCCAAAAAATACATGAGAGCCGATCCCCGGAGAACCAAGGATGCCCTGAATCTGATTAAGCGTATACATGACACGGACCTGCCAAATCTCAAGCAACTGCCAACTACAGAATTTGAAGCACAGCTGCTCAAAAAACTGTAGACACTCTGGGCACCTACTCGTCGAGTGTATAAATCCAACATTAAGCCGATACGGTGAAACATCGTTTTACGGACACCCCTCTATAAGGGACACCTCTCTTTACGGACAATCCGTCGTGGTCCTGTCATCAAGATATTCGTGTAGTTTAACCCCTTCAGAACGGACACACCTATTAATGTGGACATTTATGAAGGTCCCACTGCTGTCCGTTTTAGAGAAGTTTCACTGCATAAAATATCGAACAGAAGCACCTTAACAGGAACAACCATCTGATCTAGAGAAATTATCATATTACTCTAGGCAGGTGGTGAAGTCGTAGATTAAGAAAGGGGGGCAGAAGATCTATCGTGGTCACAGAACCATGTGATTCTTACGTCACTCTCCATTTTCTTCAATTCAATTGTTGATCACCACTGTCGCGGGTGTATAGAGCTTGTGAACTTTTGGGTGAACCGCTGGCATTGGAACGTGTGATGGAAAAGCGAATGTAAAAGAAAGAAGAGTACGAATGCATAACAACTGACTTGAAGCACTGAGGATCCGAGAGCACTGGTTTTACCAGGTCCGATGATGAGAACTTGGCATTCAATGTCATCGCCAGTGAAGAGGTTCATAAGATGTTCGTATCGAAGGCAGACCCTTAAACGATCTTCGCGTCATTAAAGAAGAAGAAATCAGCGGGAATCGATGGAATATCGAATGTTGTCCCTTGGCCATTATATTCAATGCCCTAAATAATGCACACTATCCAGAGCATTGGAAAACATCAGCTGTACACGCCATTCCAAAAAGGGACAAGGACAGCGGCTTATAAGTCTCAACAGAGCTTTGCTAAAATGGGCCGAATGGGTCACATCGAATAACTCCTTGCGATGAATGCTGTCGAGGAGGTGGTGCGTATCGCTGGTCTTCTCCAGGATTTGCATTTTTGTGTAGATTTGACCTATAATCGATTTGCCATGCCAGAAGCCGCATTGGTACGTGCCGATTAGTGCAGTGCAAAACGGCTTTAGACGTTCACACAGTATGACGCGACGTTGAGCAGGGATATACTTCCACAGTTTTTGAAGGAGATAGGATCGCCTTTTTTGTGGATGGGGCATATGGAGCTGGGGTTGCCAACTTCTTTAAGGAAAATAGAGTATATTTTATTTCAGAGAGGACACATAAAGAGTACAGTTTAAAAAAAAAGGATCATTTATTTCACTTTCTTAAAATATACTTTTTCGTACATTTGCATTGTATAACAATTTTTTGATTTTTTTTTTAAATACTTGTATGATATAAACATTCTGCCTCTAGGTTCATATAGACCAGGAGTTCATTTTTAAACGATTCTGTATGTTATGTAGCTCTGTTCCTCTCCTCTCACCACTTCCAATTCTGGACCGAAAATACTGCCTCAGTGAATGTTGATGTAGCAAGAAGAGATTGGATATAGGTTCGGTTAAGTTGAAGTGGCATACTGGTGTGCGGAAAGACAGCTGGCACACTTAGGCCAGCACAGGCCTTTTGTGCTAACACTCGGATCAATGAAAACCTATTTCGCAGAGAATATGGCTAACTCTTATGCTTCTAGTTCAGCCAAGTTAGCAAAGCGGTAGGCCTCCAGAAGTCTCAGAATTAGAGGAATGAGAGAGCACTGCAGCTCAATGGTTTCTTAAACATTCTCGTACAGCTTCTGCAGAAATCGTTGTAGTAAGTCAATCTTAGTCTAGAGGCGTTAGTTCTGATATAACGCGTACGTAACTAGGCGAGTTTTTGGATTTGGTCCAACCACCTCCTTCTGTGTTTGACAAGGGGTCGCCTACCTGATGGAATTACAATCAACAAAAGCTCAGAAAAAGCTATTTTCGTTCGAAGAAGCAGCTGCTGAACGTTGAGTTGCTGGCTCACTGCCGTGTTCCTCACAGCACAAAAAAATCTCATCTCAGCACATTGTTTTCATCTTATTCTTTCGGTCATTACCAGAATTTCTTTGACACTAAGCTCGGCCTTCCTGATCACAGATCTTCCGAGATCTGACCCAGTTTGACCCCAGCATTACTTCTCCCATCACTCTTGAAAAACTCACTCACATGAAGCGGGTGGAGAAGTTTAAGTACGCATTTGTTTAAATAAATAAATTCAACAGGCGGTTTTTAAAAATAAATTACCTTATTCCCCAGCATTGTTTTAACCTGAGGCCTAGGCTTGGTTCACACAAGGAAATCCTTATTACACAAAGGAGAACGAAAACAAGTTTGTAACAGTTGTGTGCACAGATAGGTGGATGGTGCGGAAATGTTGATCATGAAGTGGACACGAAAATGCTTGTAGAAAGTATTTTAAAGGATGAATTTTAGTTTGAGTAAAAAAAAGGTTTTTTGCGTACTTTATTAGAGTTTAGAAATTTAGACATAAAGTACAATACTCTATTTTAGAGTACGGTTGGCAACCCTTATGTCCACGGATGAGCTGATTTTCCAGTCGTCGGGCATGCTTCCGTCCTCCCAAATTCTACAGATGATCTGGTGCATGCTCCCTACCAAAATATCACCACCGGCCTTGAAGAGCTTTGATGGAAAGCCATCCGAGCCTACGGCTTTGTTGTTTTTCAGCCTTTTAATCGCTGTGCCGAATTCTTCAAAGCTAGGTGGGAGGACTACTTCATCGACTGGAGTTGCGATTTCTTGATTCCCTACCACTCTCTCCTCGTCTGGACAGCTAAGCACCTGTTGGAAGAGGTTCTTAAAGTCATCCACTATTCCCTGCGGGTTAGTAACACGGTTACCCTGATTGTTTCGAACAGCCTGAGTTTTTTCATTTCGCAAAGCCATCGGCCAAGGCATTCGGCTTCTTTATAAAAGGCACAGATTTTCTGTTTATTCCTAGACTCTTCGATGTACTTGAGCTGGGAGGCTGTGAGACACCTCTTCTTCAGGAGTAGGAGTTTCTTCTCCTCCTAGCCCGGTACTCCTCTTGCGCTGCTCCAATTTTTCGTTGCAGCGCCTTTTGTTGGGCATGATCAGTTGCACATGTCTTCTTCTAGATAGCCTAAGGTGTTTTCGGCTACCTCTTTGATGGCCGTGCGGCAGTGCAGTCATATTTCGATGGCGTTCGATGGGCATACCGGAGAGTCTCTCATGCAATTGCTCTTTGTAGGCTCTGGCAATGTCTGATGTGCCCAGACGACCAATTTCAAAACTCCTCTTTGATGGCTGGTGCAGCTTTCTGACATTGGAAAGTTGAACTTTGAATCGCGCTGCCAAATGGTCAGAGTCAACGTTCACCCCCTTGATTGTTCTCACATCTAGGATATTTGACGACGCTTGTCTTGCATCAATGAGCGCATGGTCGATTTGTTTGATTGCATTGTGGGCTCTTTTGCAAGTGAACCTCGTGCTGACTACGACCATATTACGTCCTGTCGCAAAGTCAGTGTAAGTAAGTTAGTTAAGCTAGTTTTAATCACTTTTGTCCAGCACTTAAAATAAGCCGTTTCGTGTTAACATGTCCATCACACTTCCTCGTGTTTCGGTGGGTAGCCTTGGTTGGAAGTGTACTGAATTGACGTTTCAATGACACGTCGTCAAGTCAATCGGTTGATAAACGTCAAAGTCATTCAATGTTTACATATCGCCACAAAAGAAGACACACGCATTATCATTCTAATTTCTTATTCGAAACAGCTTCATGTTGCAACTTTCTGACACAATTTCCAAGCAGAGTGATCAAATGTCACTCAATTCATATCACTTTGGCGATAGGCGCACCTCCAAACAAAGGACATCTTCAAGTCCCTCTCTTCCACTTCAACACTTACGTAAGGCATTTGGCAAAAATGCCCCTCACTCAAGTGTGACACATCTCAAAAATGACAAGTGTCAAGTGTGTGACGAGCTCAATCCGAAAGACCATCACTAAGCCCATTCCTGTGACCTAAAACAACACTTCCCGAAGGACACCAAGAGGACACGCACTCGAAAGACAAAATTGAACGAGAAAAATTTGAAAAAGGAGAAGAAAACAATTAGTGAAACAACAAAGGAGCACTTGTTCACGTCTCTTGAAATCACACCAACACGCTTGTGACATCTCGAAAATCCCCTCGAAGCGTCGCACACAATAGGTCGAAGTCGACCATGAAAAATAGGAATACAGAGAGCAAGGAAGAGAGTACCTGTTGGACATGTCCACCCCGAATTAATCTTCCACACATCCACCGTGTGCGACAGATTGAAGTCAACGCAACAACAATGCCGCACAAAGGACACCCGAGCAAGAACAATGTACTCGAGCGGCTCAAACACATGTCGAATCGCTAAATGACACAATCCCCTCAGAGGTTAATGGATTCCACTTTCCGCTCTTGACAGATCGTCGTTGTCGTTCCCTGCACACCCATGCCCATGACGTGAGGGGTGTGCGCAAAGCGAGTGTCACTGCGAGTCAAGTCAGATGCTTTGTCTGATCAATGATCGTGTGAGCCGTACCTGGGTACGATCGTCCTAATGACACACCGGCGAGAGTGGCTCGGCCTTAGATGATCGAGATTTGGGATCCTTTTTGTTCGCCGGACCCACGGTCCTCATCCTTCGTCCTCCCGATGCTGATGACTGTTATTATTGGAAAACGCACGGGACGGGAAAGAACTTCAATTAAGGTCAGCGCAGATCGGTCCTATTGTGTGTGGATTATCACAAGTGGAATGAAGAATGTCGACGCAAATGCATCACCAAGGACATTGACGGAGTGAGCGGCGGTGTTGATCTCAGACGCCGCTGGGGGATGATAAATGACAAATGAATTGGACGAATCAGCGGAACATTGAGCAGATCCCTGAGAAAGTGGAATGGTGTTCCACATTTTGATTGATTCGTTCCGCGTCCACGGTGATCCCGATGCGATCGGGAATGCATCGATCAGCGGGCAGGGGGGATGCCTCGCGAGAGAGTCTCAGTGTTGTGCTCGTTCCCGGAATCGAGGCGGTCGACATGTGCTCGCTTCGGTGCCGCATGGTGTCGCTGATCGATCATCGTAAAGGATTCTGTTGCAGTTTTATGGGAATTCCGCCGAAGCCATTGTCCTAATTAAACAAGTCTTGCAACGGTTTACTGGGCGATGGTAAACACAGGTCCTTTGTTTCGGCGGAAAAGGTTCTACGATCGTCGATCGCGGCAATAAATTCGATCACTTTGCGGAATGTTGCGTGTGCACGGGGTGCAGCGAGCAGCAACAACTGCATGCGGTCGCCGCTGCAGCGAACGGATGTTAGGTGTTAATTTCGTTGGATGTTCCCGCTCGGGGTTCGTTGGAAAATGTCCTTCGGCGGAGAGTCGAATGTTTACACTGGCTGATAACGGATCGAAATAGTCGCACAAAATGCTGCGGGACCGTTGTTTACTCATGACAAGGTCTTGTCAAGGACTTTATTCTCGCGTATCGGTCGGCAATGGTTTACTAATTTGCGCGGCGTGGATTTAGTGAACTGCCGGCGTCCTTTATGGCGAGCAGGCAAAAAGTGGTCGCTGTCGTCCCTCTCGTAGTGTGTTCGCAATGTTGGCACTTAAGGGACGATGATTAGAATCTAGGTCGGCACGAGAAGAGGTCATTGGATTGAGCAACGGCGGCGGTGGTAGCTCCTACAAGGACTTCTTTGTCATTCAAATGTCCGCGAGCGCGTTCTCATCTGATAGCGGCGAGAGTCGACTCGGGTTTTCACATGTTTGGAAAGAAAGAGAAGGAGGTGGGCGCATAGAACTTAGCCCGATTTGTGATGCAACACATTAAACGTTGTCTGTGGTCCGAGGCCTCGTTAAGAATGCAGATCCAGGGGCTGTAGTAGCGGCTGTTGATTGAAAAATGATAATCTATTTCTTGAGAGAGGAGAGAGGCGGTCCTGCCTGGGTTTGAATTCTAAGGTGTTTCTAAAAATTTTGTTAACGGATCTGTTGCCACGGATCTGTTTCTCGAACTCAAGTGTAACGGCATTTGCAAGTGTACCTAATATTAACGTGCATCTTTTGTAGCTATACAGCTAGTATACAGGATGACTTCTAATTTGTTGGAATGAGTAGGAAAGACGTGAAAGAAAATGTGTAAATAGTGAACAAAATGTAAAATAGTAATGACCCCAAAATGGAACCTTGGGGGACTCCAACCAGAGTTGGGTTCCGATTTTGGAGAAATATCTGGATCATTTTCATGGCATAGAGAGGGAAATAATACCGATTGAGATCATAAATCAAACATGCATTCCAGGCTGTTTCCAAGGATTTCGTTAACTCCAGCTTACTGTTTGGCTCTTGAATTATAATCTTGTGTTGTAGGTGAAATTGTGACTGCTTCATGGAGTGGTTGAATTTGAGAAAAAGAACATTCATTTTGTATTCCATTGAGGGAAAGGTTTGAAAAATAACTTGAGGACCCAGCACTCTCAGTGGTTGACTGTGTACTGAGTATGGTCAGGTCTCCCAAAGGAAGTCGTTACGCTAAAAGTCGTAGATAAAATGCATGGAATGATATTTGATGATTGGACAAATAAAGTGCCTAAGATGCCCAAGGCTGTAGGCTGCTCCACGGGAACATCACATTGATCCCATGCCATGATGCCTCGTCACTCGACAGAGCGGACACTTCATATGAGTGTTTCGCCGCATTGCAAAGGCAATGTCACTGACACAATGGAAATGAGCATTTACCAAAATGAATCTACTTGAACGTACTAACCCAACGACAACACCACAGTTGAAGGACAAAGAACTAGTGAAGTGGGGGTCAACAGAAACCAATTTATTGCTGAGGAAGAAGAAGGTTTGCAGCTCAAATTCCATATGCCCTTTCGTTCTATAACTGCATCGATAAACCTGCCTTTTTAAGAATGATCTCGTTTTGTGGGTGAAACATTATAAAAGGTCATCAACCGCGAGTCATTGTTGCGTTGTGCTTCGACTCCTAGACTGGGAGTTGTCTATTAAAGAGCACTCCCGTACAGAAATCGGTGTTACAATCGGCACAAACAAGTCCCATTCACTCGTGGCAGACAACAGGACTATCTGCTACAGAAGATAGACCTAGATCCACCTCGGACCGGTTCTCCCCCAAATTCTTGTTATTAACTAACAGTGGCAAGAAATTCAGACGAATTCATCGCGAATGCCAGACACATACCAATTGATGATGCTGTATCATTTTATTGGGTACAGATCATTTGCAAAGATCGGGGACATTACCATTCTCGCGTAGGGTGAATTCGATTCTTTCTTTTGAAACTGCGATCACTGGTGGAAACCAGTATTTTTAGGACGCCGTTGTATAAGGCCTCTGTGGACTCGAAAAAGAATCTGAGAAAAGTTCTCAGTTGTTGACCAACACGGGCAACAACTGGCGCGAATAACTGCAGTGAGATTAGTATCTAAATTGGAGCAAACATGTGGAGCTGCTCTGGCCAGAGCTCGATGCGAGGGCGAAGATCATCTGTCCCGTGGGGTTCAACGTGAGTGCATGCTCGATGATAAAGTATCGGATACTAGAGAAGGTTTGTCTTAGGCCTTAGAGAACAGCAGCGTGCCAATACAGAAAATTCTATTGCAATAGGATCTTATACAACAAGGGAAACCTGATAGAGTGGACAATTTCCTGCTGATACAAAAGAGTTTTATAAGTATTTTTGTTTCAATATATGTCCGATTCATGAAAATGCCTTGAAAAAATCCTCATAAAAAACCGTCGCCACAAAATATTGACTATTTATAGTTTTTATAGCTTTTTTTTTAATTCATTTTTATTTTCGGAATTCATGAAGACTTACATACTAGACAAAAATGCTTAAAACTAGTTGGACGAACATTTTTACTATTTCCAACATACTGGCCCTCGGAAGGCACCCTAAGCTAAACTTTATCTTATCCTATGTCTTTCGACTTAAACTAAGAATCTATGCATTTAAAGAAAACTTGCTTTAACTGTACGGCACCCTAAGCTAAACTTAATCTTATCCTATGTCTTTCGACTTAAACTAAGAATCTATGCATTTAAAGAAAACTTGCTTTAACTGTACAACTTAATATTAAGAAAATTTTGGAAAAAAAACTTAATAACAGAACTGGCTATACTTACACACTACCTTAAAAATAACTTAAACTAACTTAAGCTGAACTACATGCATATACAGTACCTCACAAAATTGAGCATACACCTATCATTACTTCATATTCGTGCTGTTTTAAGGCCGACCACTTTTTTGTTTTATTTTTTTTTTTTTGTATACAATCATAACTGAATACATATCTTAAACAAGAGTCCAAATTCAAATTCACAGACAGGCGAAAAAGGAAACAACCCCTCAAATCGACACACAAAATTGAGTATACAGATGTCATGTGTGCGTTATACACAAGCTTCGCAGAATCGATACATGCAAATTTGTTCAGGAATGAAGCAACAAATGTCCCTGATGATCATTTCTGCACACGCTTTTGAACTGAAAAGACCGATATTATCTTCTTTGAGCGAAAATATGTAAAACATGCAAAACCAAACTACTTTGTCAACGAGAATGCTCATAATTAAGCTATTTTGCGAGGGGAAGTCGATGCGAAAAATAGGAGAAACTGTAGGGCGATCGCATGCAACGGTACAAAAAATAATAAACAATTATTGATACACAATTATAGATGACACTAAAAACAGACCTGGAAGGGGAAGACAAAAATTGCATAAAACATAACACACGGGGGAGGATCTGTGCTGTTGTGGGGTTGTATGGCTTCAAATGGCTGTGGAAAGTTCGAATTTATAGAAAATACTATGGACAAAATTGGGTATTTGAATATTTTAAAACGAAATTTACGAAGTTCCGAAGTAAAATTAGGTCTACCTTCGGTTTTCTACTTCCTACAAGATGATGACCCGAAGCACACCTCCTATTTAGTAAGCGAATGGTTGCTTAATAACTCCAAAGCAGCTAAAAACACCCCCACAATCGCCGGATCTTAACCCTATTGAACATCTAATAATAATAATATGGGTGGCGCTACAGTCCGAGGTAGACCTGGGCCTAGCTTCTCCGCAACCACTTGTGTTGTGCGTGCTATTGTTCTCTCACGCGAGGAAGGGACCTACAGTTTAATGCCGACTCCGAACGGCGAATTTGATAAGATTTTTCTAGACAGGAATACTCTTTGAGCATTGTCACTGACTCGAAAGAGGTGGGGCTGTGAATTATGATAGGTGGTAAATTCGGGTATCGAACCTGGCACCCTCTGCGTAGGAGTCGACGCACTTACCCACTACGCCACGGCAACCCACTATTGAACATCTATGGCATGAAATATCCAATAAGCTCCAATAAGCAGGAGCTAAAAGCTAAAATGCAGGCAGCTTGGGAAGGGATTCAGCCATCTTTTACTGAAAAACTGGTAAAATCCATGCCACGACGGTTACAAGCTGTCATAGATGCTGAAGGAGGTGCCACGCGTTACTGAAATTTTATTTGTAACTGTTTTTGTTTTCTGTTTTAGTCGTAACTCGAATTTACTTTAAGTGTATGCTCAATTTTGTGATGTACTGTACATATGTATATATGAATATATAGACATATGCATATAGATGTAGTTAGCATATACAGTGTGTAAACATACACATACATTTACATCTTACAACTACCTTAAAAACTACCCTAGGCTATTTAGGCCGGCCGTAGGTTGCAGCTTATAGATTTGCATCTAATTGCTGCAAGACAGTGACCGGCTGGTCCCCTATTCGGGGATACGTACTACCCTTTCTACCCCGGGTCTAAAGGGTTCGACGAGGGAGTTCCCTCGCTCCCCAGCCACCAGAATTTTCGATGTTGCATTGCAACATCCCGAACATCTATCCTTGATACCGCCGTACTGAACCGGAGGAGACCCTCCTTAGCTCATTCTGCGACGGAACGGTCGTGGTTAAGTCGCCCATCCACAGTTGATCTGTCGATGTGTTAGATAAGCGGTACCGCATTTATATTCTGTAACACTCCTTTCTTGTCTAAATGGAGAAAGGCTTCTTGGGCGACGAAGCCATTGTGCCGTCCCCTTTCGTGGTATTCTGGATTGGGGTAGTAAGCCCCTGAGATTGAGAGACAATTGGACCAGTTCATCGGTCCAGCAGTAGGTAGGTCTTATCAGCTTTGCCTTGTTGTATAAAACCTCATTGGAATAGAATTATATGTACTGGGACTCTGGAGTTCGATAAAGACGAAGGCAAGCCCTAAGGCAAGGATTCTCAAACAACCGAATCTTTTCCATCAAGCTTGCACTCACGTTGAACCACACGGGACACCCATAGGTGAGCATTGGCCGAATGAGGACCATGTAGCAGATAACCTTCACCCTCGCATCGAGTTGGCTGTTATAAAACAGTCTTTTTGTGGGTGCAAAAGCGCCTCGGGCCCTGGCCAGAGCAGCATCTACATGTTTGTTAAAATACAGATACTGATCTAGCCAAATCCCCAGGTATCTGACTACAGTCTTTTGCGCCAGTGGTTCCCCGTTTCTTCCAACGATTGAGAACTTTCGCCAATTCTTTTTCGTATCCGCCGAGGCCTTATACAACGGCGTCCTGAACAGAATGGTTTCCGACTTCCGGAAGTTGATACTCAACTTCCAGTCATCGCAACTTCTCATGAATGAATCGAAGTCACCCTGCGTGAGGTTAGTGATTTCCTCGATCTTTTTGCCTGATCTGTACGCGATCAAGTCATCGGCGTACGCAGATACGTGAGGAGGAGAGCTTAACAGATCGCTCAAGTAAATGTTGAACAGGATCGGCGAATTAACGGCACCCTATTGGAGACCATTTTTAACTTGAAATATACCTGTGGAGGTCACGTTGCCATACTTGACTACGAACCGTCTACCGGTAAGCATGTTACACAGTAGGTACAGCAGTGGTTTGCTAATGCCTAGTCGATTGAGCTTGTAGAAAATACCTTCTAACCATACGGCACCCGTACATTGTTTCTGGCTCTTGTTCCATTGGATATCCGACACCAGTTTCGACGCGGCTTGAATAGTGTCATGCCCCGCTTTGTAGCCAAATTGGTTATCCGGAATTATATTTTTGTCCTTAGTCCAGTTGATCAGAGTTCTTTTGATCACCTTCTCGAATACCTTGCTGAGTTTCGGAAGGAGACTAATTGACCAGAGGTTGCAAGGATTCGCGGAATCCTTTCCTCTCTTGGATATGGGTTGCACAATAGCCGATTTCCAATGCTCCGGATAATGTGCATTATTCAGAGCATTGTTAAACAGGATTGTGTACATATCAACCACTTCCAGGGGAGGTGTCTTAGCATAGTTTTTATACTGGAATTAAAAGAATGTTTTATCGTGTTCCAATTAGAGGTTACGTTATTGTAGTATGGTCGCCGTGGCGTATTGGGTAAGTGCGTCGACTGTGTTCGACCGAGTTCATAACAACCTTTCATATTTTCACGGCTCCACCTCTTTCGAGTCACTGACAATGCTCAAAGAGTATTACTGTCTAGAAAAAGCTTCTCAAATTCGCCGTTCGGAGTCGGCTTAAAACTGTAGGTCCCTTCCACGCGTGTAAGAACAATAGCACGCACAACACGAGTGGTTGCTGAGAAGCTAGGCCCAGGTCCACCTCGGACTGTCGCGGTACCCATATTAATATTATTATTATTGTAGTATCTAAAGTAGTATTTGGATTTTTATTTGTGTTCGGATTAAATTTACAAAGATACTACAAAATTGGATATCTTTTAAAATTATAGTTTACCAAACATTACAGTTCGTGCGGAAAAATTAACAATTATTATACTATTTTTATTATTAAGAACAATTCAGATAGTAAACGTTTTAAGAAAGAAAGAAAAGAGAAAACGGAAATAAATAAGAAAAATAAATACATACTTTAAATATTAGATTAAGTAAGAAAAATATAAGAAGAGTCTTGTCTAAGTTAGGATGCGGTTATCGAAAAGATATAGGAAAATCCTTTTCTGAAAGACGGCATATGAGTTGATTACCTGCTATTCATGTGAAAGATAGTCCCAGGCGCGAATTGCAGATACAAAAATGGTCTGCTTAATTTTTACTGAAGACCTTTTATAATGTATACAGAATGTCATAAATTCGAACGAAATATTCTTAGATATTTAAGGAATTTCATGGTATCACCTCCAGTTGCAAATGTTTTGTACACTGTACGTACATATGTAGGTATGTTTTCATCATGAGATCACTCAGATCCTCAAAACACTGCGCAGTAATGACCATTCTTGACGAGGCGGGTATAGAGGATGAATTCACCCTTTATGCAGCGTAAGCATAGCTCAACTGATATCATTATCACAAGTGTGCATATGGATGAGGATAAATCAGCAACCATCCCACAAATTCCCCGTATTTGCTCCGATCTGACGGTGGTTCCTACGGACCAACCTTTAAAGAGACGTCTCATTAAATTCCCTGCTCCTCTTCCCTGCAAGCTGATAAATGAATTAATCGAATAGTAATCCGCGTTGCGACTTAGACTGGTTAAAAGTGCTTTTTTAAACCACTTCAACCTACCCTCCCATGACTCATTCCTCATAAGACCACATGTTCTTTTTCGTTCTACGAGCACGCCCTAGATGCGCTTATAACCGCCGAATCATTCACCATTCCACTTAATATATTCCTTCAATAGTCCCAATTCAACTCTCAAACCTCCTTCCCAACACCGTTCCCGGGGACAAAAGAATGCCAAAACATTAAATTCCGAATTTCTTGTTCGAAGCCCAAGCCTGAGCATTCTCTGACCGCCATTACAAAACTCAAGAATGTTTGGTGGCCAAGCCGATGCCAAAAGGCCACCATACCACACCACCTTCCGCTTGACAGGCGAAATCCATTAAAAAACTTTTTTCTAATTATCTCAGCCATGCACGCCCACACCGCTCTCAGTGGATATTCAAAAAAACGCTGACGATACCTCAAATCTCGACCATCATCCACCCATGTGCGCCATTGAAATCAAATGACCCCTTCGGACCCATTCAGACTTTTGCCAAAAAATGAAAATTATTAACACATCCCTTCGTGGGGACAAAAGGACCAGCGACTCTGACCGCCAACCCCATTATCCTTTCTCCAATCAGAGAAAAAATTTTTAATAAAAGGAACCGCTCCGCTCACTCTGGCGACGACTGCGAATGCGAGCGAGCCATCCCACCCATCCCCACCCCGTCATCACATCTTAATTATGAAAAATCGTCCACATACACATTTGCATACACAAGCGCACTGCTTGAAAGGACTTCCCGAAAATGTTTCGCCCAAAAAACGGGACTCATTCATTCGTGAATTCTGTCATGATGAGTTTTACTTTCCACCACCCAGCACCAAACACCCAGCTCCCACTCAAGCCCACAAAATCACAGGATTCGCGTATGTACATGTGCAGGGGTGTGCATGAGTGTGTGGCGAATGTGTGCGTTGTGTCGAGTACACTTTTAATGGAAATGCAATCTCCTTGTTTATTGGACTTTTGTGGGGTAGTAAAGTAATACGAGGGACACCCCACACACACATGTCCTCTGCAATTCACTTGTGTGTGTGTGTGGTAATGACATACTTCCTAGAGGCATGTATCGGCTTTATACGAGCACGACGATGGCGTATTAATTTCGATGTTAAGTACTTGCATGTGCGGCCGGCGTACAATTTTATTGCCCAAAAGCATTAAATCCAGCGCAAAACAGGACCAAGGACCTTACCCCCTTCAAGGCAGAAAGGGTGATTTCGTCTTTTTTTTTCTGTGTGTATGGTCTTCACGTCCTCCGCCCCATCTCCCGGGTGCTCAGCACAATGACAGCACTCATAATGCATTCGCATCGATGTTAAACACATTCCACACCCCTTTTGATCCGCGACCATTGTGCTGTTGCTTAGCTAGTCCAGATTATCCTGCTTTAGCTGTGTGCGTTCTGGCCCTCGTACATACATTTTCTCAAGAGCAACTCTGTTAACGATGAAATGCCTACGGAAATCAAGGGTTGACGAAGTTAAAGCGCGCTGTGATTTGAGCCGCGTCAATCAACCGCCAAGGGTGCTGCGGCCGTGGCGGTGCTAGTGGGGATGATGGTGGTTGTTCCGTTGCCAGGAAGGATCGAGGTCGTGCCATGGAAATCGAATATCCTCTCTCCCTCGGCGCAACGCGAGGCGACGCCCGTGTGTACATTATGAATATGTCAATATTATATTTTATCTGTTGTTTAATTACGGCCGAGGACGACGAGCCATGAGAGAGAGGGTGCCACGGTAGCGCATTATAATGAGTTCCACAAACAATGGGAAGGACGCCATTGTTGTCATAGCGAGTTTGCGTTCGCGTTGTTTGTCATCCGTTAAGTGGTGATTGTAGCTGCCGTAGTTGGTAGACATTTTGAAAAGCAATCCGATGGCAGTCGAGGGATTTGATTTAATTTCGATGATTTCACAGTCGAGTGTGACTGGATTTTGAATGAACGCAATGGAGGGTCCATTTTCGCATATCTCTCGAGAGCTTCGCGACAGCCAGCAATGGCTGCTCTCAATGTCAAGAGATTTGTGCATAATTCCCTGCGAAGAGGACATTAGCGGGGATGGAAACATTATCTTGATAAAGTGGATAAAACAAGCAAGGGGATAGCTTTTGCTTAAATCTGCCAAAATTGTGATAAACTTTGCTGACCACCAATATATGCATATCGTCTTCTAGCAAGAGGTGCCATTTCGCATTAATCGACAAGGGCGGCATATTTCTAATCAGTGGTGGATATTTTTGATCAAACCTAAATAACAAGCTCGGAGGTTGATGAACAATACAAAGTTTGACAAACTTTTGATCGGGCTTTGCCTAAAACAAGTCGGCAAGTTTTTGAATGCGATTTCCATCCTGTACATCTTTCTTCTTCTTTATTTGGCGCTACAGTCCGGGGTGGACCTGGGCCTCAACCAACAAGCCTCTCCAGCTAGCACGGTCTCTGGCAAGCTGTCTCCAGTGTCGCACGCCAAGTTGGTTGAGGTCCTTCTCCACCTTGGTGCGCCACCTTAAACGCGGGCGTCCTCTGTTGCGTTGTCCCACGGGTTCGGAGTCGAAGACTCTCCGGGCCGGAGCTGAGTTGTCCATACGCTCTACATGGTCTAGCCAGCTTAGGCGTTGGATCTGAAGACGCCTGACTAGACGCATGTCGCTGTACAGCCCGTACAGTTCGTGGTCGAATCTTCTCTTCCAGAAACCGTCAACGCAAACTGTACATAAACAGAGGAAAACCACAAGGTAGAGTACTCTCTCTTCTCCCATGGAGCCTATTAGTGAATAGATTTCTACTATCACTGGAAAGAACAGGGTGCAAGGTAATGGCCTATGCTGATGATGTTGCCCTCATGGCCTCGCTTTTGCTTTGAACAACAAGTATGAATTGTCAAAAAAGATCAGTTATCATTAAGACTAAAATGTTCATTTCTCCATAATGGTGACCGTGGAGTTGTGGATTTGTGCGTCGAGCCCTCTGTAGGTTGTGCGTCACTGATGTAAGCCCAATGTAAGCCAATGTAAGTTCAATTTTTGTTAGTGATATCTCTAAAGTGCAAGGGGATAGATGATAAATTAAATTTCTGTGCAGTCACTACTGACGTGTGGACAAGTCTGGGCATTCACGCACTAACTTGTGGTTTTATTCACAGCGGAGAGCTAAAATCACCTTTGTTAAGGTTATGGGACTTGAGGTCATAATACTGCTAATGCAATGGGGAGTTTGAAATTCATGAAAGTAGATGGTAATGATGCCGGACAAAGCTCAGAACATGATAAAAACGGGATGGATTCGACATTTACCATGATTTTCTCATAAACTTTGTGTAAAGCTATCGATTTTTAAGTAACACTACTGCCCTAGCTAAAAACAATGTAACATTAGGTATAGGTTACGGATGCTCTTTATACATCGATACATCGCAAACATCGATGTTTGCTATGTTAACTATCGAATCAATCCGATGCATCGCATGCTTTCGTTGTTCAACGATGATATCTCGATGCACCGAATGAAAGCACTTATATTTTCGGCAAAATATACAGACACATCTAGTACAACAGTTTATACGGTATTCGACATACAAAGACGATGAGCACATCATATATTCACAAATTTATTGTAAAGAACGGTCCAACCGTAAAGCACGTTCTTAATTGTGAGTCACACCTTAACGTCAAGTTTTGTTGCCCAACTTAATTCGACATTTCATTGTTTCAGTGTTTGACTGACAATTGAGCAGCGCGTTAAGATTGTTGAAGCCATTTACGAAAATGGGCGTTCAAATGGTGATGGTGAATGGTGACTTTACAAAGATAGTCAAAATTCATCTTTCACCTCAGTGGATTCGTTAACAAGCAGAATTGCCGCATTTGGGAAATGATTGTTGAAACGCTGATGCATCAACAACGAGTGACTGTTAGGTGCGTTCTATGGGCTGGCGGCGTCATCGGGCCGTATTTCCTCTAAAATAAGGTCGGACAAGCAGTTACTGTGAAGGGTGTTCGCTTTCGCGAGATGATAACGGACTACTTGTGCCCAGAAATTGAGGATATGCACCTGGGTTGCATATGCTTCCAACAGGAAGGTGCCACTAGCCACACAACCAACGAAACACTGGCTATTTTGCACGAGAAATTAAATGGCCGTGTTATCTCACGTCGTGGCGATGTTAAATGGCCGCCACAATCATGTGATTAGCCAAGAGCAATTCCAGACCCAAAGGATGAGATAAATCGGCACTTTAACGACATCGAAACTCAATTATGTATCAGAGTCATTGAAAATTTGGACCATCGGACATATGTCAACCACTGCAGCCGTGGCGAGCATTTAACCGATATTTTGTTTCACACATGATTTTGATAGATCCTTTTCGTTGGACCACCCTTTATTACAACTAATGAAAACTAAAAATGTGAAAAAAAATTGATTCGAATTTGTGAAGTCTAGGTACATTAAAAAAGGAAATGTATGAAGTTATTGAGTGCAACAGCAACAACATCTTAAATAAAAGAATGGAGGCTTTAAAATCTATTCAAGGATACATGTCCTCATAATAAAATACCAAAAAGAGCCACTGTGACGAATTGGCTTGATCGCAAGAACAAGTATTGAAATCGAAACTTACCAATGTTGAACGTCTCACTTTAATTATTATACGCAATTTTTTTGGAGTTTCATGGAATCATGAAAGACATAAATGTTCAAAAAACATGCAAGGACTGTGGATTTGACACAAACATGGTCTCGGCAGTTATTTCTGATACCGCAGAGAATATAGTGAAAGCTATGAAAATATGATTTGGAAATAAGAAACACGAAGGGCCTCCTTAATAAAAAGCAAATAGAATGGGATTCAGATAGTTCGGACAAAGTATCGGAAGATTTTGTCGTGTTTTTTTTTTCATTTTCAATTTCATTTTTATTGAATTTCCAGGATAACTTATACTAGACAAAAATGACATAAAAACCTAAATCTTAATGTCTACCAAGTCCTTAATTCCTGTCAACTGGTAGATTACAAGACATCCTTCCGTGTCCTGGACCAGGCCGATCGAATCAAAATAGAGGAACGCTTCAAGTGGAACAAACCCGTTGTGGCCCACCCTCTCATGGTACATAAATTAATAAAATTTAAGTTTATTTCTTAAAAAAAATAATTTTTTATTTTGTTAAAAATTTGGACATAGTCCCTACACTGGTTACTTAAGACTTAACTTACAAATTTCTTACCCTAGCTTAAATACTATTTCGCCTGCACCACCGCATCGTTGAGCTGCGCTGCGATCCAGAACGGTGGACCGACACCTGAGTCGGTGTCTGCTGTCGCTTCAACTTAATGTTTCTTAACTCATATAATTGGGATACCAAACCCTGAAGATCAGACTGTTGGTAGCTGTCATACTTCTTGCAATGTGACTTCTTATTAGATTAATGATAAAAATTGTCTATCCTTTTCACGTTTGACCTGTTGTACAGGACCTCGTTAGGATAGTACTTATTGTACTCATGGCAGTTTTTCTCGTCTCTGGAATGACCATCACAAACTAGTTCATCGAAATTGGAAAACAACTTGAGGACACCCGTTGGACGCCTCAGTGAAAATCCGCTGGGAATATGGTCGGACTTTAAAAGAATTTACAACAACATCAACTGTGGTAGCCAGCTCGGTGCCATCAAAAAGGCGTTTTTTTCCAAATCTTCACAAGTAATTAATCGGCAACGTAATAGAATCCAAGGACAGTAAGTTAATAAAGTTCGAATATCGAAATAAAGTATAAGATAAGAGTCTTTTTAAAATCAGGATAAATTAAATTTAATAACATTTCAATAAATATTATTCTAATAAAGAACAGTGGATAATATCTCATTTTCTTATTCCCTATATTTTTACAACTACGACGATATTTTTATTACAAGCATCGTTATCTGTATTGATGTAACGTTGAGATGCATTACATCGAAAACAAGCATCGATGTATTTTTTGTATGAGCATCCCTAGTACCGATATTGTACTCTGGTCGAACATACAGGCAGCGATCAAATCTCTGAGTGTAGTCACATTTAACTCCATGACTTCCCTCAATTGTCACCTATCTCGTAATGTGATGGCCAAGTATTTCAGCATCCAACTTATGTGGATGCCCGGAGACACTGACATCCCAGATAATTGCGAAGCAGACGTAATTGCTAGAAAGGACACCACCTTAACACTTCCGGACGGAGAACTGCGGTCTATGCCCATCGCTACTACAAAACAACTACCAAAACTGTAAGTGCTTACAAAAAAAAGTAGTATGGTCATCTGGCACTGGGTGCCTCATCACAAAGTAATTATGGCCGATCAGAATGAGCAGAACGACTCTTAGAACTCTTATCGGTGTCGTAGCCGGGCACTGTGCCATTGAAATTCAAGCACGATTTCTGCAGAAGTTGCAGGGATGAAGAGGAACAAGGAACCATTTCACACCTTCTTTGCAATTTAAGTGCCTCTCATCTCGAAGATTAAGTCACGCCCCATCGCATCCGTCAACTTCATCGCTTTATTTAAAGCTCCGCGGATAAGGATCTACTAGATCTTTGTGGTAACACAACAGGCCTACTTTGGACTTTTGATGTGGCTACCTTTAAGGTAGTCAGCCACTCTAACCTAGCCTAACCCAGATGCAAAGATAGCCCTTAGATCTCTGCCAAGGTTAATTTCAATCCCGTCAACGAATTTCTGATTCATAGATCCTGCGCTTCAAATCCCTCTTGGACACACAGTTGGACACAGAAGAATAAGAGCGCCAAGAAGTCCCAGCATCTGCTTGCCAGAAGGCCATCTAAAATGCATTCTTGACGCCAATTGGCGTCTCCAGTGACGTCATCCACTGTTGTCTGCCGACAAGGCGGCTCCACGACAAAGAACTGAACCATCACTTGCGTCACCGATCACATCGACACATCATCCCATCAGACTCCGACTGCCGCGACTCGTCTCTAATTAACCGCCATGACTTGGCGATATTTCGCCAGAAAAGGTTTCCATCTCCGAAGTAAGACTTCACAACCGTTATTGTAATTAATCGACACTCGCTCCCAGGGCGGTCCGCATTCGGAGAACGTTAATCGAAAACCGTCTCCAGCCAACAAAGACGCTGCGCCAACCGTCAGCGATGCATCCCAACGTTCGCTCATCCAGATTCACTGGGGAATTGAAGTTGCCCCATTCACTCAGACTCGAGGCGCCTCGCCGCACCGGTGAGACCGGTCCCTTTCGTCCGAGACAAATGGAGAAATTGGTGAAATTGTCAACGCATCGCGTCCTAATGAATTCCATCCTTCAGATGTTCCGCTTCAATTTTCGCCCCAGGAGGATTCGGCAGCCACATGCATGCGTACCTGTGCGAATCCGGCGAATTCAAGGGAAACCAGGCGAAGCCAGAAGGGCTTTGATTAATGAAGTCTCCTGTGTCGGCATTCAGCTTCTATTTGTCTTCCAAGGATGTGCAATTTATTTTCCCTTAATCTTGTTAGAGAGGCGCATCACTTTCTCGGTACCGTGCGTCGCATCGGTGCAACATGAATAATTATCCTTTCCGTCCATTGTTTCGCACAGGATGCAGGTTGGCAGTGGCAGTGGCAGTGGCCTTTCACTAGGGGCGTGCAGGCGCATGGCGCTACAGCGTGGTCCATGCAGAGAAAGAGAGAGGATTCCTCATCATCATCACCATCAATCCGGGCCCCGAAACAGAAGCCTCATGCGTCGGCACAAGTTCAAGAGCTAAAGCCAATTACCTCGGCTGGCAATCGATTCTGGATCTCGAAACAAAACCCACTGCGGAGCACAACAAAAGGACAACCAGAGAGCGAGGGAGATCGAGAAAAACCTCGAAAATCCCTCTGTTTTGCATTTGCTAGGTAATTGGTCAACAAAGGAGATGCGCAACCGATAAGGTGCTCTTCCTGTGTGCGTGAGTGCGTGCTTGGGGATGCTCTCGGAGCAGAAAGGATTATCGTGGATTTACCTTCATTTCGCCTTTTGTTTGGATTGTCGGCGTTGAGGTTGTCTTTTTGTCTGCTGTCGCTGCGGATGCGGCGAATGTGTAACAAAGTGCCAAGACAATATGCTGTTGTGCGAATCTGTCGAAGGAATTGAGAAGAAAATTGAAATCCTCTGAAAGTCCGTCCGGACCGGCAGTGATGTTTATCCATATGCCGAACAAATGCGGCTTAGCACGTCATATTCCGATGATGGGCGAAGGGCTGAGATGCACAGATTGCTGATGCCCGGTGTGGCTTGTTGAGATTTTGTGGCCAGCCTATCTGGGAACCGACAGATTGCACGAACGGCTGTTCAACGGAATCCTGTCAAGCTTCACCATGAAACGAGTGCAACGAGGAACTAAAATGGGTTGCTGCACTCTATGGGAATGAGCAATTCGCAAACCAAGTCACAGTCTAACGTGACCTAAATAGTCGTGCGAACGAGAAAGAGATTGGCGCTTAATTTTGGAATGGAATGGGGATGCCATTTATGTTCCGGATTGAAGTTATTTTTAAATAGCTCTTAAATGAAGAAATACTTGCTGGCTGCTCCTACTGATTCTGGCAATGGTGAAAAATAGGTTATGTAGCAATAAATAATAGAAATTCCAACCAAATTGCGAAGACTTCTCGGAGCATTTATTCTGGTACCCGTAACCTCACTTGCGGGACTATGGCTTACTGTAGGTGTAACCTTTGTATGGAAAAAGTCTAGTGAATTTCTCAGTGATCAAAACTGCATTTTTGGATTTCTGCATTTTTCATTTCTGCCCAAGTTCTTGCATTTTAAACCAAAATCAAGATCAGGGTGACCAGATAAAAACGATAAGAAAATAAATTTGAATAAAAAAAACAACGGTGTACGGTATACAGTTTATTTTGGCTTTGTTTTCAAGCTACATTTATGCCATTTTATATGAAATGGCACATTATTCAAAGATGGTTGCTTTGGATTCGCTGGCTTCAAGCGGTGGGTACTAACTTGTATGACTTAGTACAACACACATCTGCGGCACTATTTAGGCGTCCCGAAGGTTGGCCCAAAGCTCGTCCACAAAGGGAAGCTCGCGTAGATGAAATCTTTGAAATCCCAGAGAAAATGATCAATTGGTATCAAGCCTCCTGATCGCCTTGTCCAATTGATGAACACTCGCCGTGAAATGATCCAGTGGCCAAATTTCTCCTTGACAGCTTGTCCATTGTGTCGCTTGTGTGTCACGTAGCACCCTCTTATTTGAACGTCATCTCGGCTATATCGATGTTGTCGAGCTCTGGACACACAAGCCGTTAACACAGATCTACACCTGAGACTATTTATGGCTCTTTTCCGGCACCAAACGGTCAATCTTTGAAATTTTGTATGCTGACATAACCGCTAAGCCGAAAATAGGAAAAACTGTGCCTCGGCAAAGAAGATTATATCTTGGCCAAGACTCGGGTCCAACCTATAGTCGCCCGGTATCAATTCTTGCGACAGTCCAAATCCAAGCGACAATGGCGGCTGTTCATGCAGGAGCTCAAAAATAAATTTGGCAAATGGATCAGCTTCGTTTTTAATTCATTTTTATTGCAATATTCATAAAAAAACTTACATACTAGACAAAAATGCTTAAAACTAGTTGGACGAACATTCTTCTTCTTCTTCTTCTTTATTTACCGCTACAGTCCAGGGTGGACCTGGGCCTCAACCAACAAGCCTCTCCAGCTGTCTCCGGTGTCGCACGTCAAGTTGGTTGAGGTCCGTCTCCTCCTGGGTGCGCCACCTTAAACGCGGGCGTCCTCTGTTGTGTTGTCCCACGGGTTCGGAGTCGAAGACTCTTAGGGCCGGAGCAGACTTGTCCATACGCTAGTCATCTTAGGCGTTGGATCCGAAGACGCCTGACTAGACTCATGTCGCTGTACAGGCCGTACAGTTTATGGTTGAATCTTCTCCTCCAGAAACCGTCAACGCAAACAGGACCAAAGATCGCACGCAGAGCTTTTCTCTCGAAGACACCAAGGACTTCCTCATCCGCTTTTGAGATTGACCATGCCTCCGCACCATAGAGCAGGACTGGAATGATCAAGGTCTTGTATAAAGTCAGCTTGGTCCTTCGACAGATGGCTCTACTACTCAATTGCCTCTTGAGCCCATAGAAACAGTGGTCGGCAAGAGTTACTCTGCGTTTGATCTCGGTACTGATGTTGTTTGTACAATGTACTGCGGAGCCGAGGTAGACGAAGTCCTTGACTATCTCGAAGTTATAGCTGCCCATTGTGACGCTCTGTCCAAGACGTCGATGTTGTGTGTCCTTTCTTGATGACAGCATATACTTCGGTTCACCGCTAGACCTTTTTCAGCTGCTTCCGCCTCAATGGCAGCAAACGCCTCATTGACTCCTCGCTGTGTTCTGCCAATCACGTCAATGTCATCCGCATGTGCTAGCAGTTGTACGGGCTTTTGAGAGCTCGTGGCTCTTGTGTATCAGCTCTCCGCGATCTTCTCAAGAATAATTTTGAAAAAGTCACATGACAGCGCGTCTCCTTGTATAAAACCTTTTTTGACATTGAAGGTCTCGGCGAGTTCGTTACCGACCTTGATGGAGCAGCGAGAATTCTCCATCGTCATCCTGCACAACCTGACGAGTTTGCAGGAATGTCAAAACTAGACATGGCGTTGTATAGCTCTTTGAAATCGACGAATGGGTGGTGGGTGTCGATCTGCATTTCTTGGGTTTTTTTCCAGGATCTGCCGTAATGTGAAGATTTGGTCGATGGTGGACTTCCCCGGCCTGAAACCTCACTGATAAGGACCTATCAGGTTGTTGACGAATGGTTTCAGGCGCTCACACAAAACGGTGGAGAGGATCTTATAGGTAATGTTGAGGAGACTTATCCCTCGGTAGTTGGCGCAGTTGAAGGGCTCTCCTTTCTTGTGGATCGGGCAAACGATACTGAGGTTCCGCTCGTCGGGCATGCTTTTCTCCGACCATATCTTACAGATGAGCTGGTGCATGTACCTTACCAGCTCATCTCCAGCTGTCTTAAACAGTTCCGCAGACAGTCCGTCTGCACCAGCAGCTTTATTCGTCTTTAGTCTCGATATCGCTATCTTGACTTCGTCTAGATCGGGGGGACGGAATTCTCGTCGATCATCGTCAATTGCGTTGAGTGGAACATTCTGTCTGACAGTGGTATTGGAGTCTTCCTCGCCGTTTAACATTCCACAGAAATGATCTTTCCAGATTCTCAGTATCGACTGCGAATCTACTACGAGTTGCCCCTCTGCGTCACGATAGGCTACTAAGCTTAAGCTTAAGCTTAACTGCATACATATGAAGGTATGTCCAATAGGGACTTGAACACATTTTTTTTAAATGAAACGCAAACCATTTCAGATAATTCAAAAACTTTAGTATCAGCTTGAAGTACAATCAAAACGTTTATGAATGGAACACGACTTCGTTCAGATGGCCACCGTGGGCACGTTTGCAGTGGTCGACTCGTTGGACTCAATTTTCAGTGACTCGGGCAGACATTTCGGTCAAAACGGCCGCTGTTTCGCGTTCAATGTTGGCTCTGGGTTCTTCCAACGTCGTCGGCTTGTTGGCATGAACTGATGACATAACGTAGCCACACAGAAAATAGTCAAGCGGCGTTAAATCGCACTAACGGTGCGACCAATCGACTGGCCCATTTCTTGAGATGACGCGTTCGCTATACTTACTCTTCAATAAATCGATTGTAACGTGTGCTGTGTAGCTTGTGGCACCATTTTGTTGAACTACATGTCGTTCAAGTCCATATCTTGATCTTGTATGTGTGTTAACCGAGATCTTTACGCAAAATACGCCATAAAGTGGTCTGAGCGATGTCCAATTCTTAAGAACGACGCGCCGTGGAATTGACTGATTTGGATCGTTTGCTACTGACGCCTGAACGACAGCGATATTTTCACGACGAATCCGACGTCTCACTGACGCGACAACATGACACAACGAATATGTAGACCAGAAATGAAGTATTACAGAGATAGCCGACTTCACAGATGATTGACCCCTAATCCATCGACGAATTTAACGGATATTCATGAATTTTTGACGGTTATTCACGAAATAATGACTATGCCGTCCTCTGATTGGTCAATTTGGTTTTAGAACGCGTTATAAAAAGCAGTTGTCTAAAATTTTAAGGGGAAAGAGAGGTAGAAGTCGCGCATATCTGTAATACTTCATTTCTGATGTAGACTCTAAATTTTGCACATAGCTTGTTATTGCCTGTCTAATAGGGCGAGAATTACGACCGAAAATTGGAGTTAACGCTCTTAAAGTTGCGGACTCGCCACTTGACGGTATATGTGCCCTAGGCTATATAGGTCGGTCATAAGTTGCGGCTCATAGATTTGATCGCTGCAAGACAGTGACCGACTGCTCCCACGAGGGAATCTGCAAGGGTAGTGCACCACTCCGGGTCTAAAATGTATTAGAGCTCTGTGCCAAATCAATGGGGTTCTCGACAGTCCGAGGTGGACCTGGGCCTAGCTTCTCAGCAGACACTCGTGTTGTGCGTGCTATTTATTCCTTCACGAGTCGAAGGAGCTTACAGTTTTATACCGATTGCGAACGGCGGAATTGAGAAGGTTTTTTCTAGGTGGAGCTATGAATTCTGAAAGTTGCTAACTTGGGGATTCGAACCTGGCACCCTCTGCGTAAGAATCGACGCAGTAACCCACTACGCTACGGCGACCAACTGCGTGATCATTAGACGCTTAAAAATAGTCTTCTCACTGAAAAGAACTAAAGCCATTATAAGGTAGCCAAGGCCCACTTAGACCCTTGATAGATCATTTGTGACGTCCTCCCCAAACTGGTAAAAATGGCTCGTATCGCTAAGCCTAAACACGGTTGCCAACAAGAAGGTTGTCGCCTAGGATTCCTAAGACTGTGGTGAATTATATCGACCGCAACAATTCCTAGGGCCTTGTTCCTAGTACCTGCGAATGATGGACAGTTTAGAAGAATGCTTTCCTTTGGTTCTCCCCCTCCCTGCATCCCATACAGACGCCATTGGCGCTCCCATTTCATCCGGATGGCTGCAATCAAGACAATGACGAGTTAAACTGGATCGAAAAAGTCGTCAATTCCGTTCCAACAGCCAGAGGCGATCATATCCTGTACACATGCAAATCCTGAAACTTATCAAATTAGTTTCCATCTCTGAATTCCTGAATTCCATCAGCTCCAAGTTTAAGCTCCATTTTACAAGACCTCGTTGAAGTTCGTCCGGTTTTTTGCTTCTCCTGAGGAAGTAACGAGATTAGTGCCACTCACAGGACACATCAAACTCCCCAGCAAAAGTGACCTCAAATAATCTGCTCAGCCTCCTTGTTTCACTCTCCGAGCGAGTACACAGTATGTTACCCTTATTACCAAACAAACACTCGTCAACATCATAATTACCTCAACAACCACCACGCATCCTGTGATTTTTGATATTTCCCATTTATTATCCTTAATAACCCACATCACGGCTGATTATGGGCGCACAGCTCTCCCAAAGGTCACAATCCAGTGATACCCTCCTCATCATCCCAGTCAAACCCAGGCAGACAGTGATAGACACTGAATCCTTCTTGCGTGAGTTTCTGCTTTGTAATGCAACTCAAAGGACCTCTCGTTGCTCTCGAGGAGCGCCAAGGCAAGTCATCTCAATCACAACGAAACCGGGAAGTTATGAAATAATTTAAGGCTTCCCCAGCGCACAGCATCTGGATGAGTTCACATCCTTTTCCATTTTTCTTCTTTTTTTTTCTCTCGGCTATGTACAGCCACAAATCCAAGGGGGAGAGGCACACAGCAGAGCACAATGAAAGTAAATAGAAACATCGAGATTTGCATTAATCCCCTGTTTACACTCTCATCACTCCCTTTCGATGGGCTGAATGAGCAAGAATGTGCTCGTCATGCGGCCTTCTTTCGGAGCCAAGTCATCAGCGGCATTGTCCCGGCAGCAGGACATTAAGATGACGGCCTCACGGTGCAGTGTACCATCGACTGCTACCGTATTGCCTTAATCACAGCATCGCATGTGTAAACAGAGCACAAATGCAATATTAGATCTCTCAAGTTGTGCGGCAGGACTGAGCGCTGAACCACTGCAAGAAAAAAAGGATCACTGCTGTTCCTCTTGCTCTAGCCCTGGGTCCGGCTCACCCAGCGTGCCAGCGACTGTCAATTAGGAAGCCAATCCTGTTCCATGCCGGTCGCTGTTCGAGTTGTCCGCGGGTTGCTTTGTTCGTCATGGTCGTGTCCATCAGGACGCGCAATTGAAAAAACTATCCGCCATTGTGTTTCTTTACTTCACTCCCTCTCTCGCTTTCTCTCTCTGTCCCTTTGTTTGTGTGTTTACTGGGTCCCCTTTCGGATCCTTTGGTCGGCCGGCCGTTTTGTCTTCTTGTTGAGGTGAGGTACCTAATCAAGTAGTGGTGGGTGATCCTGTTCACTGAGTTTTCTGGTTACGTAGCTCTGCGCTAATTGTGAGCCCTAATCAAGGTCTCCCGTGCCGTGATTGTGTGTTCCTGTGTAGAATCATCATCATCATCATCTGCGAGGCGGGGTGTGGGAAACAAACATTTGCAGACCACCACCGTCGGAGTGGCAGTGTCAGTCAAATGTCGTGCACTCGATGTGAAGCAATTATTTTCACAAGGGAATGATGGTCAACTGGCAGTGAATGGCCTACCTTCTTAGCGAGCAGTTTGGGATGGGAATTTAATTAACGAGTGAATTGATCTGCTGTCGAAGAGAGGTTGAGGGGAATTCTAGTGGACAGTAGGGCCAACCCCAAGAGTGACTATGAGACTCGGGTGACATGTTCCATCAGCTAACACGACCTCTTGCCCTAGTTCAGCAAACCAGTTGATTTGGGCGCCATTCTGCATGTGTAATCTTCTGCTTCAACCTTGTGCAAGGACCACGCTCTCCTTGCTGGATGCTACACTTTCTAGCGCCTATTAAATTAAGCCTTATTTTGTCTTGCAATCTTAGCAGTCTTACTTCCTTTCTGCTTCAACTCATAACACATCACCTAAACATCATCAGATTCAGAGAGCCGGGGCTCTGGACAGCTATAGGAGCTTCCTAGATGTGACAACATCGTATCGTGTTGAACAGATCGTATGGTCCCCAGACTGAATTTATCAAGAGAAGTTAACACTTTAATCCTCGGAAGAATGCACGTTGCTGAACGCTTTTAAAGTCCAAGGTCCATGTGGTAACAAAATTTAGCTATGTTGGTGTAAGGGTGACTGCTCTGTGCCAGCCAGCCTAGCTTAGCCTTTTCTACCGCTCAAACAGATATTCGTTGTTGTCCTTTCTATGAAGTTTGTTTGACTTAGACCCTATACGAAGGGGAAGACGGGTTTAAGTGGCGTTCAAACTAATCTTTCGGGTCTACTACTTTGTAAAGACGTCTTCCTTCACCAATCAATCATAAGAGAAATGGCCGTAGAACTACAGACATACCCGGATGGCATCGACGTTAATGGTTGAAAACAACAAGCCGCCAATAAGGCGTTTGCTTTGAATGAATCTAAGGCAGCCAAAGTACCAAAGAAAACTAATCCACCTGAATTCCAACACATTGCAATCCTTCCGTTTCTTTCAAAAGTGTTTGAATCTATTGTTAGCCGAAACATCAAAGATCACATTGAGCGAAACAAGCTTCTAAACCCCCTGCAAAACAGTTTTCCGGAAAGGACATAGCTGTGTCACAGCCTTATTAAAAGTAACAGACGATATTCGAAGAGCTATCGACGAAGACAAAACGACCATACTAACCTTACTCGACTTCTCGAAAGCATTTGACTGCGTAGACCCAACAATACTTTGTCATAAACTGTCCACCCAATTCAATTTCTGTAATCCTACTAATAAATTAATTCTCTCGTATCTTACTAACCGAGTCCAAGCAGTTTTTCATAACTCTAAACTGTCATCCTTTTGTGACGTACGTTATGGTGTTCCTCAAGGTTCCATTCTCAGTCCTTTATTATTTTCAATGTTTATCAATGACCTTCCCCTAGTTTTATCCTATTGTAAATTCCATATCTATGCAGACGATGTCTAAAGTTCCCTCTTGGTATGTTTGAAGACTCAGTTGCTAAAATAAACGAGGATTTGGGCTCTATTGCAAACTGGGCTACACAAAATGGTCTAATGCTCAATCCTAACAAAACCAAAGCCATCCCGTTCTCGAAACAACCGCCTTCCTTGTCAAATTTCCTGCTAATAGAACTGAACTCGACCGCAATTGAATATGTTACATGTGTAAAAAACCTTGGAATAATGTGCAATAATGAACTGACGTGGAGTGACCACATTGATAGCGTAGTATCAAAGGAGTATACATCCCTAAGAGGCTTATCAATCAGCAAATACATTCTCCCTGTGAACATCAAATTAAAACTTGCCAGAGCACTCATAGTGCCAATCTTGACATATGGATCTGAGTTGTTCGCTGACTGACTGATTGACAAAAGCAATTAACGCGGCTGCACGGTATGTTTTTAACCTTCGCAAATTTGATCACGTCTCGGAACAACGTCGCATTCTCCTAGGATGCGAACTGGACGCATTCTTATGCTACCGGTCGTGCTTATTACTCCTCAAAATTATTCACAAGAAACAGCCAAAATATTTATATGAAAAGATCACCTTCTGTCGATCAAGTCGTAATATTACCTTGAAACCCTCCAATCATACCTGTTTAATGTCACGTAGGCACTTTTTCATTCATGTTGTTCATTTATGGAATCACCTACCTTCACAGGTACGGTCTAAGACCAAGTACAGACAATTTTGTAATGCTTGTTTCTCATATTTCTCCCGCTCGAACTGAAATAATTCCTAGTAACTTCAGTCTTAACTCTGTCTCTACACATATGTATTCTAATAACATTAAATTTTAAAATCAGAAATCTACACTCTTAAATTGTAATTGAAGTAACTTGAAATCACTCTCAATCATGTCACACAAAATAATATGGTATGTTATAATGTTCCTGTACTAGTAAAAGAACATATGATTCTTGAAGTACAGCGATAGATATTAAAAATAAAAAAAAAAGAAAAAAAGTGGTTTCGGATTCAGTGGAAACCAAAAAGACACATAAGTGGAGAAGGACCTAAATTTGAGACAGATGGTTGGGGCCAACCCAAGGTCTAGCCTCAGAAGACAGTGCAGAAGAAGATGTCGAAGCGAGCCAAGGCTTGCTTGGAGCTTGAATGGCGAGGACGGCGCTAGGGAGAACGACAATCAACTTTTTTGATCTCCAGAAACTCTTACGAAAGACCTCTCCGACGACCAGCCGGGAGAGTGGATCAAAATCGATGCTCCTGCGAGGAACGAAGACTGGCTTGAAAAACGACGGACTGAGAATATATGGCGATTGGTCGTGACCTTTGATCGCCACTAATGTCCCAACAAAAAATCAGACCACCATTAAGGACTGTCTTTTTAGATAAGCAACAAATTTACTTCATCTTCGTGAAAGTTCGAAGTGAGCCTCACGAGCACGCCATCAGAGCAACCTTATGACAGCTCCCATTTATGACTCTCGCCAGCTAAGCTCCTCAACTTCCACGAAATCAGCGTGACGGCAGCAACGTTGTTACCGCAACCCTAGATTCACTGTCACAGGTGTGCAATAGATTAATCCACTTTGTTAGCTCGCCAAGAGCCACCGGACCATCTACATCGCATCAACTAACTGCAACATAATAGCAGAACTCTCGACAAATTGCCCCCAATCGTCCAGATCATCTCCGTCGGGCGCGTAATCTTCCCCAGCTAACAGTTCATTCTGCAAGTCTCCCATTGAGTCACAGACGCAGGCCTCGGTCGCAATTGAGCTGTCCGCAGCCTCGAATCTCGAATCTCGACTCGATCCGAACCAGCAACCAGTCGCGAGCGAATACGACTATCTCTCTTTGAATTTGTTACCCCAATCATCTGAGACGAGGGACTTCAATTAAACACACGTTAACAACCGCACTCCTGGCGGCCCGCAGCCACGTCTGCCATTCGAACGCATTTGTCATTCCATCATGGCGTGCCGAGCAGTGCCATGCATCCGACGCGATGGACACGGCGACGACGAAGAGTAACACCTGGTGGACACAGTGCGTCATCCATTTCATCGTCATCATCGTCATTATCATGGTCTAACTGGCGGAAAAGAGAGCGGCTTTGTTGGGGAATTTTCGTGTTTTCGCCCACCCCACCCCAATTGGGGTGGCCGGAGGAGGTCCGCTCCCAATCTGAATCACCGCGCCATTAGATCCACCAACCTCCGGTTACGCCACCGTCATCCCAGGGGGTGGGGGGGGGAGGACGCCGGGACAGCCAGAAGAGCAAAACCTAAGGCCGGCATCAGGCCAAGGCACAAATTACAACATCGCGTGTTAATGCATCGCCTGCGCGTCTCATTACAGCGACACCACTTAAATGCCACCGGATCGCAGCGCGCCCGGACGCGAGCGAGAGCCCCAACTGGTCCACCCGAGATGCTGTGCGTGTGTGTGTGTGCCCGTGATTTGATTCGGGAAAAGTCCACCTGTGGACCGAGGCAACAACCGACCGACTGGACGGACACGCGGTGGATGGTGGTCATTTTCCAATCATTAACGTGAGTGAGACGTAAACGTGGAAATGCATGAAATGACATACGCGCTGTGGCGCGGCTCGGCGCCCGACGGCACAGCGGATGCGCTCGTCCAGAGCACATGCGCATGGTTCGAGGTAAGTTGACATCGTGGACGTGGACGTGACGGTGACGGTGACGGCGACTGTGAACGTGGCCGTCGACCGCTGGACCAGTGAATGCTGGTAATAATGATAATAACGGCTTCACTGATTGTGGATCTTCCAATTAAATCCAGAGAAGCACTCGCACACAGACAAACGCACGCGCATGCACGTCAATTGGACATGTGTAACGAAGTCGTCTTGTCAACGGAGCTGATTTGGCATGACCGCCAGCGAGCGGCTGTGGCGCACGGTGATGGCCGCACTCTGCCGCGGCACAGGCACACCGAAGTGGGACAGCTTATTACATTGCGTCCATCATCTTGTCCCGCAGCAGCGGATGGCTGGTCATTTGGGACGAAGGGTCATCTGGGGAGCTCGGCGACTAACGACTAACGAGCGGCTTGTGCTAGTTTTCCTCGTCGTCGGTCGGTCCGTCTCAAAGGGTGTCCTTGACTGAGCTGATGGGTGACGAGGCTTGGCAGGGAACTGATCCGGTTTTCGTTCAGATTCGGGAACCACCTGAGAGCAGCCGCCTTGGGTCATGTTACAGTCCAGATTCCACGGCGCAGGTCACTGTTATCTCGGAGAGATACCGCTTCGATCCGTGCGCAGATAGTAGTCCATGACCAGCACACACACACACACACACACACAAGTCCTCTGTCCACTGACCACCAGAGCGCACGACAACGGTTGTGTCGGAGATCCTTATCAGTTGGCACAATCTACAGGCACGACGACGACGAGATGAGTGCGCATGAGAAGCACGCGGAGTGGAGCTCGCGAAGCCAAACCTCTTCTTGTCTAACATACCCGCCAGCGATAAGGAGACGCTTCGCATGCAGATAATGGGAAAGTCTTGTTAGAGTCATTAGTGTACTGGCTGCAGCGGATTCCTGCGTCTTGGGGATGCATCCACCGCACTCGGCTTCCTCTTTTGGGGCCCCGAGCTCGCTCGCTTGTGTGTGGCGACAAAAGTCTTCGCATGACTGATCGAGTGCAGCCGCACAGAGCCGAGGGGAATATCTATAAATTGAATCAAATAACGGTCGTCATCTGTGGAACACTCCATCTCTCTCTCTCTCGCTGCTGCTGGCTGTCTACTAAATCACGGATAATTGGGTTTGCCAAGTCGTAATTAATTTGTAGAAAAGTCTTAATTGGCTTAATTGGTCGTGTGTCAGCTCGCGTGGCACCCATGCAGGCGCACATGTTTATGGCGCGACACTGGTTTGAGAACAGCGGTTGGTCTTCGTGTGAGCTATGGGTCAGTGATGGAGTCGCTGTGGGAATTTCAAATTGGAGCGAAAACAACGGCGCGGCGATTGGATCCGGGTTGACATTGGTTGGCAGAGAAATCGACTAGGGACACAGTGAGTGCATGTTGGAGCAGGAGATGGATTCTTTGAGACGAAAGTGAGTGACAAAGTAGCGAAGCCTTAAAGACACAACACACGAAGAGGGCATTGACCATGGATGGGAGTACAAATGTTGGTCCCATGTCCCACTCCACCTGGAGTGGTCAAATGTGGGTGATCCATGTTCCTAACAACTGGCGACATAACTCGAACTTGGAGTTGTCTTTCTGCGACAGTTGACGACTGGATGGCATAGTTGGTAGAGTACCGCTTCAAATTCCAGTGAAAGCAAAGTTAATACGCTTTTATTTGGTTTTCAAATCTGGTCCAATCACCATTTGCCGTTGGGATCAAATTAACGTCACTATCACTGGAGTGGTCAATCAGTTGTTTGACTATGGGTATCACAATGGACCAACATGGTCTAAGTGTGCTGGTGAATGCACTAGCAGCCCGCCTACCTAACCTTTCTGTTGCTTGCTGAAAGTGTTTATGGTTCAGAGCTTGTGGAGTGGTTGTGGCTGTGGAGCAAAGGAATCTTCGTCCGCAGTTAGAAGGAACCTCTCGCGACGCCATTAATATAATGATTATCCTGTTCTGTCCAAGTACAGGGTGGAGCACGAATCAGATCCGGGTTGAGCTACAAAAACTAAACGCGATAACTGATAGAAAAAATTATGTGTGAGCAATTGGCTTATTTTTTTATTTGGCAGGTTGGCTATTTAAATTTATTAAAGTGAGTGCTTGGGATACCGAAAAGAGAATTTGGATAATGCAGCGGTACCATGCTTTGTATTCCATCAATTCCGTCCAAAGGGAACTCAGGCGGGAGTTTGGTGGCATTCCCCCGAGAAGATGGGCCATTATGAGGCTGGTAAACATCTTTGCCGAAACTGGAAGCATCGAACGAAGATCATCGGGATCGCAATGTTCGGGTTGAAGACACAATCGCGGCTGTAGCATCCTCAATTCCGGCAAACCCAAGCGTTTCAACTCCAAACTTATCGGCGAAAATTGTAGTTAGCATACGGTCATTACAAGGACTAATTCGTGATGACTTGAACTTGTTTCCGTACAAAGTTCAAATCACAAGCAAATTAAACCCTCTGGACTTGCCTATTCGCCTGGAGCTTTGCCGAAAAATGATTGAAATGGCTGAAGAAGACACAAGCCTGATAAATTGCTTGTTTATGTCTGATGAGACCCATTTTAATCGTAACGGTAATGTCAACAAGCAAAATTGTCTTATTTTCGAGTGAATCTAATCCAGAAACACTCCATGAGATGGAACCGCACCCAAAACGAGTCACTGTGTGGTGCGCAGTTTCATCAAGGTACATTGTGGGACCATACTTCGCTGAAGAAAATGCTTTAACAGTCACTGTCAATGGGGACCATTATTTAAAGATGATAAGGGAGTTTTTTTTTACCCAGAACCAGCCAGATCTTACTGGGAGTCTGAACTGCGACTGCGATTCCCAGATGGATCGAAGATGGATGCAGGTGTGAGTGCTGGTGTCTATTCCAAGGATCTAAAATTTCTAGCTATCTTTTGGACTACCTAATCACTGCAGCGTCTTTCAGGCTGAAAGTATAGCGATTAAGGAAGCCATGTCCTGGCTGAAAAACAATGTAATATCGCGCACAGATATCGGCGTCTGTTCCGATAACCAGACAGCGATCAAATCTCTGGATTCAGTCACCTTTAATTATTAAACTTCCCTTAATTGCCGCCAATCTCTTAACGAGATGGCTAATTATGTAGGTGCCGGGACACTGTGACATTCCAGAGAATTGCGAAGCGGACGAGCTCGCTAGAAACGGCACAAATTCTGTACTCTTTCCGGTTGGAGACCCACCCTCCATGCCTATCGCTACTATAAAACATCTGCAAAAGCTTGAAACGCTTGCTCAAATAAACCGCAGATGGTTATCTGGCACAGGATGCCTCATTACCGAACAACTCTGGCCTATGATCGATCCCAAACGATCGCTTAGCTTGATCAGATGAAGCAGGCCTAATCTCAGATCTCTTATTGGCGTTCTACCAGGGCATTGTGCCAGAGGAACGCACGCCTCTAGACTAGGCCTAGGAAGCTGCTTGGACGAGGATGAGCAAGAAACCATCGAACACTTGCTATGTAGCTGCAGTGCTCCGTCATCCCGTAGATTCAGACTTCTGGGGGCCCTTTTCTTTGTTTTATCTGACTGAACTGAGCAGCATCAGAATCAGCCCTCTTCTTCGCTTTATCAAAAGCACAAATTGGTTTGCGGAATAGGTAGCCTAAGATCGGCGTGGTAACACAATGGGCCTATGCTTGGCCCAAGTGTATCTGCTGCTCGTACGCGCGGCAGTCAGCCACTTCAACCTAACCTAACCTAACCTATCCAGAACTGCGCCGAAGAAGGATCCGTTTCAACAGCATTTGCCAGACCAGACATAGCCAGACCGGCGAAGCTCCAACGAAAATTCCCAAACAAGTTAATTTCCAGGAACTCCACTTTCCGCTGGCCCCCAAGGTCACCGGATCTGACTGCATCAGACTTTTTTATGGAGCTTTGTTCAGCAAGAGGTGTACAAAACGAAACCAAGAAAACCAAGAAATATGACCGAATTGAAGCAAAAACAAATGAGGCGATCCCGACTTCAACTCTTCTTCATTTATTAATTTTTATTCATTTATTCACTTATTTATTCAGGTAACTCTGCACAATTAAGCACAGGAATGATTTTTTCTTAAAATAACAAATTTTTACTTATCTTAACCTAACTTAATTCTAAGGAAAGATTAGCAAAGGAAATAAGGAGGGGGAAAGGAGTAAAATTAAGAAGAAGAGAAGATAGAGATAGTTAGGACTACTTACGAGTAAGTGGTTAATTCGTAATTCGTTTTATAAAATTCAAAAAGTTTTTTTCCAAAATAATTCCCTGTACCTAACCTTTTAATTTCCGGAGGGAGTGCATTCCATAAATGAATTGCGCTTACAAAAAACTGCCTATCGGTGTTCAAGAACGTATATTTAGCAATTTGTAATTTTGTGTATAAATATTCTGGTGCCTGGCGGTTTATAATTTTATGTAAAGCAAAACTGTACGATATTTAAGAAAAACAAGTGGGCAGGCAATAATTATTTTAGCGAAATCTGAAACGTGGGCGTACCGATCTAGATTGAAAATACATCGTGCACAATTGTTGAAAGCAACGCTTAACTTGTGAGAACATTCAAAGTTGAAAAACATTTCACATCCGTATAATATGAGAGGAACTACGAATGACTGTATAAGTTTTAGTTTGACTTCAATGGGCAAAAAAAGTTTGGTTGGACTGAGACCTCGTAACACACAGTAGATTTTGCGAACGAAAACTCTTCAGGCCGCAATGAAAAATGTTCTTATCAGGCGATACCTTATATGCGTGGATGAGCATGGAGGTCATTTACGATCTATCAATATAAAATAAAATTTAATCCTCTATCAAAAAAAAATAATAAATTAAATACATTGATTACACAAAAAGTTATTTGAGTTTCTTATTGTAGCACAGTTGGTGCGCCACCCTGTACCTTATCGATGTGTGAGAGTGAATGACCGTGTGATTGAAGACTGGCCGCGAACACAAATCAGATCCGCCATGCACAGCTAGAGGGGCAAATGAAGGACTTACTGATGGAGTATCACAATGTCTGAAAGAGTGACGGTTGGCTATGAATGACATTTATTCGTGTTTGGTTGCAGTTGTTTGCGGGCTTAGGAGAGCATGCTTCGACAGATTGTTGGAGCTGGAGCTTAGTATGCACACCGTGCTAGAGGAGCTGTGGCCAATTCTAAAGATGCAACTTCTCAAAGCCGTCCAGAGATTATTTGATGTCCTTGATTTGCTTTGTTTTCGTAGTTTTGCCTTTGGTTGCGAATGTTTCGAAGTGGTCAAAGCGAATATCTTTTGCAAATCATATTGCGGTCAACAGAAACACTTAGATGTTAAACGAGTATTAAAACTGCGTGGATCACATTTTAAATCTTTACTGAGGGAGATTTAAAAGAAGCAAGTATCTGTGAGCATGCCGACACCTTCCCGTGTAAACCACAATACAAGCTGCGTTATAAAACGAGACCCGAATATTTAGAATGGCTTACTAAAGCTTGCTTAATAATAATAATAATATGGGTGGCGCTACAGTCCGAGGCGGACCTGGGCCTAGCTTCTCAGCAACCACTCGTGTTGTGCGTGCTATTGTTCTCTCGCGCGTGGAAGGGACCTACAGTTTAATGCCGACTCCGAACGGCCAAGTTTGAGAAGCTTTTTCTAGACAGGAGATACTCTTTGATCATTGTCAGTGACTCGAAAGAGGTGGATCCGTGAAATATGAAATGTGGTAAATTCGGGTATCGAACCTGGCACCCTCTGCGTAGGAGTCGACGCACTAACCCACTACGCCACGGCGACCCAAGCTTGCTTAATGTGTGAAAATTCCAAAAAATATTCGTAGTGAGGTACACGCGTAGATAAGTTTCAGCCTGAGTACACTCTTATCTTAACCCACCAACCAGACAAAGATTGGTCCGAAGAAAGCCTAGTTGCCGTATCGCCAGTATCGAGGGAGACGACGATTCGCTAACTATTAACTTAATCGAGCATCGCCTTGGAACTCAGGATATTTTGTGATTGATTTGGGTCTACATCTACAGTGGTGAGCTGAAACTTTTTTAAATTGTCTCCTTAGCACGCATTTGAATGGAATTTCCTGAGCTCAAATTTCCTTTCACTACTAAAAGATGGAGGCATCAGTTAGCCGATCCCATGTGCCACGTTTGTACACTGGTGTTTTGCAGTTTAACTTAGTTTTGCACGTTTTAATTGTTTCTTCTTTCTTTTCTGCATTTACTGTTAAGGTCTAAGCTTGACGTTTCATACATTAGGATTTAATCCTTCATTCTGATTTTGGAATCATGCTGAGCGATAACAGCTAAATTTTAGTTGGAAAATGATATTTTTATTTTAAATTTTTGAAATATAAATTTAAAAAAAATATAAAGAAAGAGAGAAACAATATGATTTTGCTGTCTTCAAAAACATCTTTAATCATGGCATGTAGCACAGAAAAACGAATAAAAATGAGACCTTACATAATTAATATTATAAAAAAGTGGACTCTCCCTAAGTCGAACTCTCCCTAAGTTGAAACTCTCTCTAACTCGAACTTTTTCGCCATATTTTGCATACATTTCAGTAAATTTTTCATTCAAAAACCTCTCTCTAAGTCGAACTCCCTCTAACTCGAACAAATTATGGTATCCCGTGACAATTCGACTTAGGGGGAGTCCACTATTTTTTTTATTAGTTGATCCTCTACTTATATCGGTGTAGAAAAAACAGATGCCAAAACAGGAAAAGGCAACTGCGTACATTACGAGAGAGGACTTTCAAAAGGACACTCGGTAGAATTTCACTGGTCTCCACTATAAAAAACTAAAAAAATGAACACTTTCCGAAAAAATTATTAAAACATAGAAAAAAAAATATAGGCCCGTCAAAATTTGTGCAAAGAACATAAAAGCTGAAATGCAGAAGACTATAAGCGAGTCAAAATCATAAACTTCCAGTTCGACTGGAGTTTTTAATCAAATACGTTATAAGGGAACAATTTGGATGAAAAACTGAAATTATGTATCCGCCACTGAAACTATTACCCGCCACTGTATGTCTTGTCTATTGAACCATTTCTTGGCACCCTGTACAGGTGACCAGTTACCGAAAAGATAGCTTCACTATGCAGACACCATGTCGCAACGTGGAAAAATTTGAGCGACTCTTAAGACACCAACCAGAAGGAGATTGTTGCCAAGGAAAACATAGCCGACGTGGCGGTCAGTATCGTGGATAACCCAGAAATGTCAATTCGGCGCTGTTCTCCGGAGCTGGGCATCGCCTGAGCATCCACCCGGTTGGACTTAAGCGTGCGTATGAACAACCACAGACAACCATTTGAGTTAACTGGAATGAGTATTGGCCATAGATTCATTAAAAAATCATCTCGGCATCATTGAGCCTTATTTACCATTACCATCAATGATCTCAAGTATAAATCGATGTTAACCCATTTCCATTGGCCGGAGCTTGATTGACTACATCGATTTATCCGACTTGTGGTTGCAACAAGATCACGCTAACCGACATACAAACAACGCTATGTTTGAAGTTAAAAAGGAGAAATTCGACCACAGAGTCAGTACCACGGCTAGCGTTCTTCAATTGGTGGTCGTGACTATGCGACATGGGACACTATTTTCTCTAAGACTACGTCAAGTCCTTTGCCTACGCTAACAATCCAACCAACTTTGGGCCAGCTAGATGCGAACTTGCAAGACCCTGTAGCCAGAATAAGGCCCCACACATTGGACCGAGTCATCAACTATTGGTCCGATCGGTTGAAATGAAGCCGAGGCAGCCATTTGAATGATGTGCTATTCTGAAGGTAAACCACATGAGTTGAAGTCCTTAATACCAGTTGATTTGGAGAAAACGGTGAGTGATTTTAACGATCGATCTTTTGTGTCCTGTGCCCCCTTGCTTGATCTAGGACTTTAAAGCCACCTTGCGAAAGATATCCTGATAGTCTGTTCCTGTTAAGGGGATTCTGTTCGTTAATATATATTCTTGATGTAAGATTTGAACACTCGACGAATAGGGTTCCTTTCTTTTGATCGTCAGCAGTGTCTACGGCTTTCTTAAATGCTGTGACTCATTTTGTCCAGGTGATTGCATGAAGTGGCCAGTAAATGGGCCACATAGTATCTTTAGGTCAGGCTTGTTCAGATTAAGGGTATCCTCGTGATATTCAAGATATCCGTAAGCAACATTCTGGGTACCGATAGGTAAGCGAAGGTTATTGGTTTCAATAAGATACTGAACTGAACCGGACTAGTGTGGCCCTTCTGCATGATGAACCCACCTCTTGCAACAACAATAGTCCTATAACCCTGCTCAACGTCGCCTGCAAGATCTTCTCCAGCATACTGTGTGAACGTCTAAAGCCGCTTTGCAGCGCACTAATCGGCACGTAGCAGTGCGGCTTCCGGACCGGCAAATCGACTTTATACCAAATCGTCACACTGAGGCAAATCCTGGATAATACCAGCGTCTTTCAAAACGATACGCACCACCATTTTATCGATTTAAAGCCGAAAAGGCAGCATTAATTGCATCATTACATTCGATGGCCGAATTCGGGATTGGGTTGCGTCGCAACACTCTCGCAGTTCGGCTCAAGGACATCCGAACCATTTGAAACCTGCATCGGATTTCAAGGCTCCAGCCAGGAGGGTCTTTGAAACCGACCCTCCTGGTCCGAGGAGGAGAAGAAGAGAGGATGCAAGACAGGTAATGATGACTGCAAACAGCGTGCCCAGGTTCGTCAACGACGGAAGACGCCAATTGCTCAGGCTCGGACCCTCCATGGATCGACGGCCTGATAACTTAATAAGTTTGGCTCTCGAAGTCCTCGACGATAGCCTACCTATCTAGATGCGTGAGCTTCGACGTGCAAACATAACTTAGTCTAGCTGGAAGGAAGTGGTGTTTCGATAAGAATGAGTCGCTGAATGCCAACAGACAAATGACGAAACAAAGACGGCCTGGAACATAGACACATCGTGTACAGCAAATATGTCAGTCTCACCTCAGACTGAGAAGTAACAAAAGTGAACTGTGACATCTCGGCACAGCAAAATGGCATGTCACCCAAGGGAACATGTTATCGACAGCATCCACCGGCAATCGATGTCCCCAGAGCCTAGAGGCTCTAATTGAAAAAGCAATCAATTCATTAATCGCTCCCTTCGAGTTTAGGCAAACCCACAACTAATCGAATTCCATAGCCACCCCACCCTCCCCCCGCCCGAACAGAGGTATTAAATTCCATGTCCCATTGCACACAATTTCAAGCGCCAAGCCGGCCAGTAAAAAAACGAACAAAAAAAAATCCTGTAATACCCCGCTGAAATCCAATGCCACTCGTATCACACCCTGTGCCGCATGTTAACCCGTGTAATTGTATTTTTTTTTATGTTGCTGTCCAGCAGCTTTGTCCAGTGTTCATATTTTTTCATCCGCGTGATCCAGGCGACCTCAATTGAACTCTCCGCCGCCAGAGCTCTCTAAGTGGATTTCCATTTATTTCGCGTTTTAACATTTCAATTTGCGAAAATGATTACCAACCGCACCGCACAGCCCAGTGGGAGATGCGATATCGGTCAGGGTGGCCAAAGCCGGGCCGCACGGGCTTCCAACACCTGTCCACGCGGACGTGTGTCACCCCCGCAGCATCACGCTCGATACATGCATCACATGGCATGTACGAGACGCCCAGCGACAGCCACCCCCTCCCTGCGAGGAATGCGGGAAAAAATCGAGAAATTCATGTTGTATCTCATTGTTACAACATCACAATCGCCCAGATAACAACACCAGCAACAATCGCGAAACGACCGACAAAAAATAAAAAAGCAGGATGTGAATAAAAAGGCGAGCACCGGGAACCCGGGGGACTTAAGGGATGATTGGGGCGAATCACTTCGATGAAGCTGTCGACAGACGGGCAGGAGTCACAGGACATTTGATGATTGCCCTCCGTTTCGCTTCTGTATCTCTCGGTGTGCACGCAAATCGGATGGGATTCCATCATACTCGTATAATGCCGTAAAAAATTGGGGATTACATCGCGAGCTCTGTTGTTTTTCACCCCCCGCTTCGCGTTTGGCCGGGCGCATTGTTTTCTTTGATTTCCTTTGCAGGGGTGGGCATGTTGGTTTGCCGTTTTCGTGGTGCTTTTCGTTGCTTTCTTTATCGTTCGTCTCATCGCCGTTAAGTGAATTAAACTGTCCTCTATGCCTGGGGGCCACCCCCACCCCGGCGAGGGGTGATTGCTGATGGAGATAGCAGAGAATTGTGTTTTTTGTTGGTTTTGTTTTTTTCTTTTTTTTTTTTGTTCCTCTCGCTTATTGCTTGGTAATGTTTTGTTTATTGACATCAGACAGGGGGGCGATTAAGATGAGGAAATCTAGACAAATTTGACAGGATTAGCTGATTGCTTGGAGAGTGTGTGCCTCGGGACGAGGATAGTCATCAATTACACTTCAAATTGGGTCATTTCTGTCAACCGTGGAAGTGGAAGTTTGTGGAGGAAGGGCAAGGTATGAGGATCTGGAGCAGACGAGTGCCTGGATGAGGAATATTTGGCAAGGGGAGGAGTGGTGGAGTCCTTCTTAGAGCTTAGATTTGCCCAACTTGGACCACAGCTAAACGTCGACTGTGAGGTGAACAAAGAGTTCATCTGTCTCCACTATCGATATCCTTCCTAACGCCAGCAGAATACCCTTTGGTACAACACAAGTAAAGTGAATGTATGTGAATGGAGCGACAAGGATCATGCCACATGGCGACAACAGATGGAGGATATTCTGCAAAACAGCCGAGGAGATTCTGAATTCCTTTACGTCTTAAATTCCTTCTTTGAGCCTGATTCGGAAACGGATTGATGTGAAGACAAAATGACTGGGGCTGCAATCTGAACACAATCATTATCCATGACGATGCGTGCTTTCACTCATCATCCGCAGCCACTTGTACTTCTGACAGCCGCTTCAGTCTCATTATCCTTCTTGGATTCTTCTTGGTTAGGACCTTTTATTGCCGCCAGTATTGGACGGATGTTTTAGCTACATCTGCGCTCATATAGTCCGTAGTTGGGTAGGGAATCTCTAACCCCGTGTCCGGTCTACGTCGGCTACCCAAATGGCCGCATGAATATATAAATACGTGCTGCCCATTTTTGTTGTACGCTTGGATGGATATGGGTATCACAATGGACCAACATGGTCCAAGTGTGCTGGTAAATGCACTAGCAGCCCCGCTACCTATACACCGTTCTACTCAACCGAACCGAGGAAAATACAAGTAGATGTGCAATGTAGAACCTTATTAAACACATGTACAAAATTAGATTATTTCACAAATTTTTTACAATTTTACGTAATGTCAAATTCAATCAGCTTGGGTTACCCCTGACCGTTGTCGAATTTCGACGGGCGAGCCTAGTATTGCACGTTCGTCTTGTTGTGCATTGCCAGTTCATGGTACGTACAGTATGGGGCCAAGAAGTCTTCCTTGCGGTATTCCAACTATCTTGGGTCATGAGAGGATTCGTGTCCACGCTTAGTATGCGGAGTACTTAGAATCGAATATTAACCCCAGTATTTTGGAATGGTTCATATTTTTAATATGTACATTGTTAAGGCTAACATTTTCTATTCTTTTTCCACATTAAAGGCTGCTAGTGCATTCACCAGCACACTTAGAACATGTTGGTCCATTGTGATACCCATAGTCAGACAACTGATTGACCACTCCATTGATAGTACCGCTCATTTGATCCCAACGACAAATGGTGACTGGACCAGATTTGAAAACCAAATAAAAGCGTATTAACTTGGCTTTCACTGGGATTCGAACTGGGTACCCCGCTAACCAGGGGCACCCAGTCTACCAACTGCGCCATCCAATCGTTTTTCATATATGTAAAACTAAATTTTTGTTTTATATTTTTTTTTTAATTTTATATTCTTCTCCTTTTCTTCTCTTAAAATCTACCTTAAAACTTATGTAAGCTGGCCACTATGGTCAACTACCTGATGATTAAGAAAAGCTAGCGGTGTCGGAGACTGGTTTTGGTGTAACCACGAGTAAAACTGGCGTTCTTTGGCAGACTCTTTCCTATCTCGAGCGGGGTTTGCTCTACTGAACCGAAGAAGATGTGGGTGCGAGCGACATCCGGTTCATATTGGAGTCGCCTGTCCACTGTTCGGCATACGACATCCTTGAGCATCCTGTATGAGGCCATTTGTGTCGAAATATAGGAATGCTTTAGGTGGAACAAAGCTCTTGAGGCGCACTCTTTCTACTGATGGAAGAAATCATAGCTCGTGCAATGTGCCTTCTTAATAATATCAAATCAAATTATCAATGCTAGTCAAGTTTGAATCGTTGTATAGGACCTCGTCAGGATAGAACTTCTTGTACTCCGACTCGGGTATGCGATACAACCGGAGACATGTCCGAAGACATTGTCTCTCGAACAACCTCATCTTTTCCACCTGGGAAAGACTCATGTTGAACCACAGCGGACAACCATATGCCACCTTCACCGTGGTATCAAGTTGGCCGCTGTAAAACAACAGAAAAGTCTTTTTTAGTTTTTGTCAGAGCAATTTCTATATGTAGATATCTTACTACACTTTCACATCCAAAGCCCGTCTCTGCGGGTCAACTATGCCGAACTTACACCAGCTTAGTACATTAGGGTCCTGAAGAGGATTGTTTCACGTCTCTGAGATTCGGTCTACCCGTACTGATCAGGTCGCGTGAGCGTTTTGGATAGAAAAGAGGTATGGTGATGAGGCACCCAGTTCCAGATGACCGTCTATGTTCGGTATGAGTAAGTGTTTCTAGCTTATAGTAGCGAGAGACATGGATGGCAGGTCTTCATACAGAAAGAGTGCTGTGGTAGTACCCTTTCTAGCGAGCTCTCTTGTTTCTCAATTCTCTGGAATGTCACTGTGTCCCAGCACCCACATAAGTTGGCTGCTGAATTTCTTGGCCATCTCGTTATGAGATAGGTGGCAATGGAGGCACGCCTTGGAGTCCTTGGAGAACGATGTTGGTAAGCTTTATTTTACACTTAACGTTGATGGAACATTCCTTCCCTTGAAATAACACCGACTACTATTGAAACAATTTACTCACTAAAAACCTGCTCAAGAGCAATTAAGCGATGGCGTAATTCCAATCTGTGCCAATAGAATGACAATCTGTGTGTAATGTCCAGACAAATATATGTCATAAATTATATTCTATTTTAAACCGCAGAGTTCGCGCTTTGAAAAAAAGTAAAAACCCTCGCCATTTGCAGTAAAAGTTCTTCGTTTTTCTATTGATTTAAAATGGCACCTCTTGATGGATGACCCCATGGAAGACATCATTCTTTGCCAAGTTGGAAGTCTCGTCACTGAGATGTAGTGGGTTCAAACAAATCCGTGACCATTTGTAGACATTTCTTCGACTTGAAGCCAAAAACTAAATGATTCTGAACCATCCACCCCTTCACGCACCCTCGCTCTGCTCTTCATCGGTAAACCTAGACGAATACTCTGGCTGTTATTAAAGCCAACTCTGCTCCCGCAACCTGAAATCCTGCCGAATGCGCTTAGGCAACCTCAGACTGTGTGCTGCTGTAAGTCAATACCAAAAATGCAAGAGACCATTTCGCAGTAACTCACAGTTCGTCCGTGTACATGTGCTACACCCATAACGCCTTCGGCCATTTCTGTTCGCCTCACACACACGCACACACATAGACGATGCGAGTGTGGATTGTGTGGTGACTCAGAAAAAGGATTCTAATCTACCCGATGGCACAAACTTCATAATGGTCACCGCCCCTATTCCCAGGAGTACGACTCGAATGCAAGCAATATCTGCACTTCACCCAGCGTTGAACGACGACGACGACGACGACGAAAAATCCAACTATAACTTGACGTGTAGAGCACAACTACAGCCCACCACACCGCACCGGGCGAGGACGGCAAGGCAACTATCGTATCGACTCCATCATCATAATCGGGGTGGGTTCGTACACTATGTCCTGTCCATGGCAGCCAGCAACCCTTTTTCCAAGTCTCGTCCTCTCGCTCAGCCAAACACAGACACACACACACGGAACTACACTCGCTGAGGGAAGGGGGCACCCATTAAAACTATAAAGGATAACAATAGACTCCGGGGTTGCCCTGGAGCGCGAACTCTTCCCTGCATACTGAGTATACGCTCGTCGGTCGGTACATAAGGATACTTGCTTGCGCTCCTTGTGCTTGTCGGGGCTGTAGGTCTTCCTTTGAATGGGTGAATCTAGATTTTTTTTGCTTGCTTCTGCTGTTGTTGTTGTTTTTTTGCTCCTTGAATTCGTCTCCTTTTGTTGGCAGTCTGAGGGCGCAGAGTGTACCTTATTTCTATGTAAACGGCAAGCGAACAAAGGACACACCAAGAGACAGGCAATCTCGCTCAATGCCTGTCCTGTCATAATGAATCTCATGACATCGCACAACGGAAGCTGTAGCTTCTGTTCCCTCTTCCTACCCCCCGTCCAGCCAGGATGTTGTTATTATTTTCATTATTATTCTCCCATAATTATGCAAATGGTGGTGGGTGATCCATGATGACGATGACGATGACGACGACGACGACGAGAGGACTGGATAAAAAAGGGTTCACATCTTAATAACGTATCCCCGACACATTGGCGTGGCGGCTGCCATTTTGCGTCAAGAAATCGCTGGGTTATTAAAAAAATCCAAGTCACTGAGGGTGGGGTGGAGTGGAGTGGTGTGTGTGCACAAGGATGCTCTGTGTTCTGTGCTCTGTGCCATACAAGAGTCGATTCCTTAAAACGCTTCACCCTTGAACTCCATCTTTTGTGTTGTCATCGCGGTGGCACGTCCCTTCACCGAGTGCTGCCAAACTTCCTCCATGTGTCCTTTTATTGATTTTTCATAATTTTCCATATTTAACCCTTCCGGGTTATGGATCGTCCTCGTCTCCGTCACTGTTGTTGTTGTTGTTTGCTTATTTTGGTTATCCCGTGGTAATTGTCCTGAAATTAGGCAACTCCCCAAATGGGAATTAATTAGAAGAAGAGCCGAGCCGAGTTCCCGTGAATCCTCGAAGAGTAAACATTTCTTTGTTGCTCGTCCGCTTTGTGGCTCTCATTATATTTCGATAGGATTGAAGTCGGAGTGAAGAGCTGCTGGGTGGGATGCGATTTTTGGCGGGATAATGATGTTGAACTTTCCACGAAATTAAATATGAGCCATTGGGTTGGAAGACACGCTGTTGTTTGCCGCGACTATCGCATCGTCTGTGGGGCGGTTTAACGGTATGGTTAAATTTAGACGAATGTTCATATGATTGTGCTCAGAATTTAGATCGTAGTCAATGGCGGAGATGGTGGTTGACTTGCTGAGATGCTCGAAATCAGGACTAAAAGACGTTGATTGCATGGTGGTGCTCACAGCATTTGACGTTCGTGGGGATGTACAACATCCTGTCAAGTTAACCATGGGAATCGGATCATTTGCCACTCAACTCCTACTTGTAGGTCTGCCATTCTCGACAGTATTTCAGTTTTGTTCTTTTCTAATTTCTCTCATTTGTATTTGGGGTTACTTTGTTGCTTGTAAATGTGGCACTTATTCTCGTCTGATGTCATTTGTTGTCCGATTTGGGAAACATTTTTCTTTAGTTCCCACTGACTTCAATATTTGGAAGCCCCCTTCTAGTTACGTGAGAAGACTCACGGTTGTAGCTCTCGACGCTGAGAGAGGGATTGCTCGTGCAGCATGGTTGCAGCCTCTTTCATTTTCGGAGGAATAAGGTGGATCCAAGTCGGCGGTCACCTAAATCGCTGATTTCGAAAAGAATTCCTTTGTGGTGTCATTTAACTGTGCTCAGGTGTTCACCCCTTGCCCCAGTAGCTTATGGAGCAAAGCTGAGAGAAGCAATGGCTTGTTCCGAGCTCGAGCGTCAACCAGGCGGACACGTAGTTTTCATAGATACTTGTAGAGACCTGGAATCAGTTTCTTCTCCAAACAAATTCTTGTAGTACAACATTTTTTCTCCGAGCTCAGGTTAGCTTGTTTATGTATGCTTAAGCTGGATATACACATCATAATACTTCGTCTAATTCCAGACGAATATGGGGGTGATAACTTCCCTCCTGCCTTACTATATAGCCCTTCTTGAAGTTTGATCAGAAGAGATTAACAGCCTTCCTCCAGTTCGTAAGCCTCGTCACCGGAGTAATCAAGAACCTCTTGCGTGACTGTGATTGACCAGAGCCACTTGAAACTTGCAAATTTCTTCCTGCAATTGGCAATCGACCGCCCTTCCAGTTGACCCTCGGCATTCAACAGAAAACTGTCCTTTTTGCAGAAATGCTGGTACTTATGACGATTTATCAGTTGCTGCACGCTCTTTGTCGGCTTGGATTTCAAGTATGGCGTGGCGGCCTTGTAGCTGCTGTGTACTCCTTCCACCGCTCTGTGAAAATTCTTCTTGGCCTATGCACTGTCTGCCTTCTCCTTCCTGTAGGTCTTGAGCTGCATGTCGCGACTATCGAACTGCCTCCGTTCGAAATCCAATCGCTCCTGACGAAAGTCCAAATATGATTTCGTCCGTCTGCCATATCCATCGTTTTTGTTTCTCCCCCGTTTCGGCTTTTGTCGGTGTCACCAAAAATTTAACAAATCTCTTTTGGCTAGGAAATGAAGCATTGATAGTGAATGAAATGAAAATGAAATTCGACAGTGTGAGAAAATTATTTTCAGTTCACAATATCAATTTTTCCTAGCACCAAACCTCGCACTTCGTCTGGGCATTCCCTTCGTTTTCCCCGAAGTATACAAACTCCTTTACTGCCTAAAACCTCATACATTCTGTCACATCTAATCGCTTGTTCATGCTTAATAAACAATTACTATCCGTTCTAGGTGAATTAGGAGTTGATGATGCAACACACAAACAGTCCGACTTTGTCTACAGCTGAGCAGGCTTGTCCTCTGCCTGAATCTGCGGGGGTCTGCCAAACTTCAACATTTATAGAATAAAACAAAACTGATGAGATGACTTTATGTATCACTTTATGCAGCAAGGATAGATTTTTTTTCGCTTGCCATCCGATCCCATCAAATTGAGTTGTTCATCCTTCAGTTGAAGTTGCAGAGGGAGAGATGGTGGACTGATCTCGAAGGCTCGCTTGGTCAGTGATTGGATGTCGAACAGAGTATAGGATGTTACCGAATAACTGTCTACAATGGGAATATTTAAAGACTTATTGAGCGACCTCAGCTGAAGATCGTGCCAGCTGGAGGAAGATTGTTCGCTGAGGCCCGCACCTGACTGTAACAACAACAGAACAAAAAGAACGGTCCTCGAACATCTCAAAGTTAATGTTAACTTAATGAAGGGGTTTCTAAAACCTTTTTGATCATTATCATTTTTAGTCGCCGGCATAATGTACTAAGCAAAGGGGGCAAAGCACACACGAGAGATCTCCAAGCCACTCGATCCTTCGCCACTGACTCCAACTACATCAAAAAAAAATAACAAAAAATATATATACAGTGGACTCCCCATATGCAAGGATGAGATGAGGGTTATTTTACATATCAACATACATACAGCGACTCCAAAGATAATTCAAAAATGACAATTCGAGCTAAATACAGTGGATTCCCCATAAGTCGAATTGTCACGGGATACCATAATTTGTTCGAGTTAGAGAGAGAGTTTGACTTAGAGAGAGCTTTTTGTATGGAAAATTGAGGGCAATGTATGCGAAAAATTTCGAGTTGGAGAGAGTTCGACTTAGGGAGAGTCCACTGTATACATATATTTTTTTCTAAGAGTAACAAGACGAATTTTTTTGGAATTTTTCAAACCACCTCGTCCTGGGTCTGTTAAGTGGTCGCCTACTTTCGCATTCACAGAGAGGCCTTGAATGCCGTGATGGTGCACATTCGTGCTACGGGACAAAACCATACACGCATAGACCTTTCCGTTTGAAGACTCTGATGAGCAGTGAGCAGTTGAGCAACTGTACTGCCCAGTGTTTCTCACCTATCCCGGACAGTAACTCCCACAACAGCACGAAGAAGGCAAGTCTAGGCAAAATTTCATTTCGTTGTGAAGATTTCGTTCATTTGTCAGTTATACGACATAATTTTATCCCCCAACTCCCCAAAAGATGAACCACTTTCATTTAAGGTGGCGACATGAACTATCAACTTTACCACTTGCGTGAAACTAAACAAAAGTGAGAAATATTACAGGCACATGCCAAGTGGCCCCGGAATGCTCCTTGATAGTAACTACATCCACTAAATGAGACGTTAATTCGATCATACAACGGACTTATTAGGCGAAGATTCCCAAAGCCCATTGGATCTCTCTGCTTTACAAACCAAGCTGATGGCAACGCAGGGGCTTACTCCGGGTGATGTGGTAACACAATGGCAACCCTTAAATCATCCTGATCACAATAAGAGAATGGTGCCACAAGAAGATCCACGGAATGACTTCCGTTATTTTAATTCCCGATATTTATTGCGATTCAAAAATATGTGATGATGCACACTTCTCGGTGACAGTTCATCAGTCCCATCCTCGCATTTTCACATCCCTGACGAACGCAAAGCATGTCACCTCGTCCGTTGAATTATAAAGTTGTGATTGCAAAAAACGGTGCACGAATTAAGGCAATTCATTGAGGCCTCTGTCAGAATTTTGGAATGGAAAAATGAGCCCGATATCTATATCGAGAAACTGAGATAGGCTTTCCTTCAACGATTGTTAATCTAATAAAAACAGATGATAAAACGAACAATGAAACATTCGCATTGCACAAAGCCTTCATAAAGAAATGAACAAAAAACAGTTCATTCATTTATGACCCACAATACAGCCGAAGTCTTATCAACTTTGAAGAATTCCTAGAACGTCGCATGGCAAAACCCCGGTGAATCGAGAAACAAAGAGGTCCTTTCCGACTACCTGCAGCAGTGCACAGCCTGCGAGGGAGGGACTGTAGAACAATGTCGCAATCATAATTTTATGGAACATTCATGCGGTAAATATAATTGAATGGTTTCAAGCGGGACGGAATTGATTAACCCGGGATTGATCTTATTAAGTGCATTTCTTGAAGCGAAAGAATAAGGTTAGTCGCTAGTTGATTTTTCTTTTGTGTTGATTCGATTTGAAGTAACTACAATGACGTTATACGACCATGAGTGGTGTAGACAGTCTACGGACAGTCATGATCAAATCTGTTTTTGACTGATGAAGATCTCCAAGTCCAAGTCATAGTGAAAATATTTGACATAGAGTCTCCTCATAGTCATGGACATAGCGTGTGTTTAACGACGAGACTGTTTTGTCTCAACGACTATGGCCAAGGTTCATGCACATACCTTGACTGAGAGAACTGGATGAACTTCTTGTGCCGATTCACCAACGAATTCAGGAACATATTTAAGCCACCTTACCACGGGTGGGAGTTAGCTGCAATGAAATACGTTTGCTGTCTCTTGCAAGGGGAAAATTTACAAAAAAAAAAATATTGGACTTAATCTACGGACAGTGCGAGGCAAAACAAACTTATGATCGACAACCCGGAACATTGAGTGAATTTACTTAAGGTTCGAATTTCATCTATATTCGCGTGCATTATGAGTTCAGGGTGGCCATTATTTTGTAAGCATATGTTTCCCAAGCTGGCATTCTTGTCGTGTTGATTAATTTGCTTACAAAAGCTGTGTTTTTTTGCAAGCGTATATACGCCTTATTTTCATCATAAAATCTTGGCGGCACCGACGACATTTATGACATTTGCTAAGCAGTCAGGGGTGTAGTCGTGGAAGGTGATGGTTAATCTTTGATGGTCACAATCTTCGTTTTGTGACTGTGTAGCGTGACCATCACCTTAAAAGCAAAAACACTGAATAATTATAAAATAAAAAAAAATGTTCATCAAATGAAAAGAATCGTTTACGAAACCTAAACGGAATGTATAGCAGAGACCCTCTGGGTATGCCAAAAATTGCATACTTATGGATGCCAAGCAATTAAAAATGATCTAATACATCAACCACGCCTATAAATGCATTAACAAAATGGAACAGGGACTAATCTCGTAAGCCACATACACCAACCTAATTAATAAATGAATAAATTCAGGAATGAACACACAGAAAATAATGATTGGAAGCATTGTTTTTATCCGCGCTTATTTCCTATGCGGCGATAGATATGATGAGTAAGTTAAGTGGATATAGGATGTGTTGTTAAAATTGAAATTTAAGCGTATATACGCTTGCAAAAAAACACAGCTAAAATTGTTCCACTCTTTATAGCTTCTGCAACTATTTACACCGCATTTTATGACTTTCCTAGATGAGACCATTAATAAATTAATTAACTTATATTAAATAGTTGATCAGTCGCATCCTCGCACTTTCACATCCGACGTACGATAGCTCTGTGTAAAGCATGTCACTTCGTCCGTTGAATAATAAAGTTGTGATTGCAGAAAACGGTGCACGAATTAAGGTACTTCATCAAGGCATCTGCCAGACTATATGACATCATTAATAATTTAATTAGCTTATTTCAACTTACATCAATTTGCAATTCAATTTGCGTCCAAAACGGAAATATGGCGGTTTTGAAAAGCTGTCGAGCTCATCCTTTTTTTCCTTACACCATGGAGGCAAACATTTTGTCAGAATGTAATTTGTTCAGAGGAGTACTCACATAAACCCCAAAACAAGGAAGCGAGCTGCGAGTATAGTGTCCTTCGAAAAGCTCAGCCAAACCTGGATTTAAAAAACTGTAAAAACACGGACGTTTGACAATCATGGTCTGGGGATATTTCTCCAAATCCTGTCAAAATGACAGGTCCAGCTAACGTCCATATTTTACAATTGGAACAATTTTGCTTCATCTCCTTCGAAATTGCTTTTTTTTTCCAAAAAGATAAGGGCCCAAAGTATAAGCAAAGAAGCCAATGATTATTTTTTCCGGAAGCAATGTTGATGGAGTGGTAGGCCGAGTCCTTAGGATTTTGCGCACAAGCAAAAATAATAACTAAACAATTTTGAAAGTTGTTAATAATTAAATTCTCAGTCAAAACAGATTATGTAATGAATTAGTCTAACAACATAAATTAGTCAATTGTTCTATTTGACTTTAGTTTGTCCAATTGATTGAATTGAATTAATATTGTCTAAAAATGGAGACCACTTCAACTGCACCAACTACTTAGAGATAAGTGTCTTAAGCATCGCTTATATGATCTGCTAGGGGGGCTGTTTGCTGCTTTGTGTCGTGTGAGTGCCTGAAATCATTCGTAAATAACCTGATAGCTCCTTATCAGTGCTGTCACAGGCCGGGGAAGTCCACCATTGACCAAATTTTCACACCACGGCGCAGCTGGTGGAAAGACGCAAGAAATGCAAACCGACACACACCACCTATTCATCGAGTTGAAGACCGCATATGACAGCGTGCGTAGAGACGAGCTATAAAGCACATTCCTGTCAAACTTCTCAGACTGAGCAGGTTTACAATGGAGAACTCTGGATGCTTTATCAAGGTCGGACCGTTTATGTCAAAAAAGGATTTAGACAGGGCGATGCGTATTCATATATGACTTCTTTAATATCATTCTTGAGAGATACGATCTTCAAAAAAGGCCGTACAACTGTTAGCATACGCCGACATTGACATTGACGTGATTGACAGAACCCAGCGAGCGGTCGAGCGATGAGGCGTTTGTTGGATTGAAACGGCAGCGGCTAAGGTGGGTCTAGCGAGAAACGAAGTCAGTACAAAGTACATTCCACAAATCGAATTTCTCTCCAACTCGCCATATTTTACACACATTTCCCTCAACTTTCCATTCAAAAACATCTCTCTAAGCAAAACTGCCTCTAACTCGAACAAATTATGGTATTCTGTGAAAATTCGACTTAGGGGGAGTCCACTGTATATGCTTTCACAATGAAAGTACGCACAACATCAACGACTCGACCAGAACATCACTGTAGCAGTTATAACTTCGAGGTAGTGAAGGACTCCGTCTACCTCGGCTCTGCAGTAATCAATAAGAACAACATCAGTTCTGAGATCAAATCTGAACCACCTTAAGATGAAGAAGAAGAATTAAAACCGACCCTGTTGCTGGATAAGCTGCTTCTACTGAATACAGTACATTCTCGATTATCCCAACTAATACTAAAGTTTAGATGTTTCGAAAATCGAGGAGTTCCATGAATCGATAGTTGCGTTTTTCGAAAACGTACTGTATCTAATTTAGATAAAAATATTTTTACAAATCACATGCCCCACATTTATAGTTTTTATAGATGTGACTCGAGAAAAATGTTTTTATAGAAGAGTTTACTCAATCTTATCGTTTTCTGATCAATAGATTGGGTAACTGCCGTTCAATTCGGAGGATTCTTGCTAGACTTCGCCCCTCTACTTTGCTACTTTCTTTCGATTGTAGATACAAATGTTTTTCTACAAAACAATCTAGATTCATCTGGGCTCTAATCGCGTAAACTGACAATCTTCTCGCGCTAGCGACGATAGTTTCGTTGCATGTTAGCATACAAAAAAAACTAAAAAACTGCCAGTAACTATCGTCCCGACAACTGATTTTTGGCGATACCTATTTCAGTATCGTCTCTGAGAACAAATTCTGTATACTTATCTTGTTGAACACTTTTGAGACATTTTTAGAGTGATAGGCTTCACAGCTTATTGCCCCCTAGTCCATCGATGAATTTGAGTGCCGTTTTGACAGAATTTAATTTTTGACGGCTATTCACGAAATGACGTAAATGCCGTTCTCTGATTGGTCATAGAAACACGTTATAAGAAACAGATATCAAAAATCTTAAGGGGCAAGAGAGGTAGAAGTGGGGCATCTCTGTAATACTTCATTTCTGGTGATAGGTCGCATTTGTATTAGTTTTGTTCGCTAACTGAAATGAGAATGTGTACAGAAGTCGTTTTTACGTGAGAGATATAATTTTCAGAGCACTCAAACAGTAACGAGACGATGGTGAGTGTCTAACGTGAAGCAAATCATGGACGATGTGATCGAAGTGAATCAACAGGACGACAGTCCTCTGAAAAGTTACACGATGAGAGCCCTGCATTGTAGATCTGTGATGGTTGCATATGCAGTTCTTTAATTTTTTACCAACTCTACTTAGCTTGACAATTTGTCACCTCATATTAAAATATTCCGAATATCCGCTTACTACTAGCAAGTTAATCCCCCGGCTTCTCCTAAATTTGCGCTTGCAGTTGCCCTCCGTTTCCTCTAAGAGATGAGACGTTATCGTTAAATATAATCCTCGATCTCAAACGCAGTAGCAGAGTAGTAGAGCCATCTCTCGAAGGACCAAGTTGACTATATACAAGACCAGAGATCATCCCAGTCCAGCTGTACGGCGCGGAGGCATGGACAGTCTCAAAAGCGGATGAGGAAGTCCTTGGTCTCTTCGAGAGAAAAGCTCTGCGTGCGATCTTTGATCCTGTTTGCGTTGACGGTTTTGGAGGAGAACTGTACGGGCTGTACAGCGACGTGAGTCTAGTCAGCCATTTTCGGAACCAACGCCTAAGGCTAGGCTAGGCCATATAGAGCGTATGAACAACTCATCTTCGGCCCGAAGAGTCTTCGACTCCGAACCCGTGAGACAACGTAACAGAGAACGCCCGCGTTTAAGATGGCACACAGGTGGAGAACGACCTCAACCAATTTTGGGGAAAACTCTTACATGAATTTGAACATACTCTCCGCAGTACATCAGGCTGTATATTGAGAGTGACGCCTTCAGCGTTGGCTTCCAAGTTCAAGTGTTGCACTATAAATGTTGGTAGATAATCGTGTCTCTGTGCCGTCTACCATTCATTACAGAGTTTCCTCCAATTAACCATTTTTATGACAAGGACCAATGGTTTCCAGCAAATGAACCGGTGAATTTTTGTGGTTGCAAAAAGATTTTGACAATAGCGTCAGTACGAGTTTCTCGTAGACGATCCAACATACTCTCTGAAGCTAAACTTAAAACAAACGAATATTGTCAAACAAAATTATGTGACCATTCTGAAAAAACACTCTTGATTATTGTAAGCATAATTTGAATCAGAAATGAAGTATTAAAGAAATGCCCGACTTCTACCTCTCTTTTCCCATAAGATTTTTGACCACTTTTTTATTATAACGTGTTCATAAAGCAAATTGACCAATCAGCGGACGGCATTTACGTTATTTCGTGAATAACCGTCAAAAATTCATGAATATCTGTCAAAACGGCACTAACTCAAATTCGTCGATAGCCGACTATCTCTGTAATACTCATTTCTGATTTGAATAAATGAAAAATTATGAAAAATGAAGAATCTGTCACAAAATTTACGTCAAAATCGGCCATCTTTAAGTTTCACAATGTTTGTGACATTTCTGTCCAAGAAGAAAAGATGTGAGTTGTGCCTTCATACTATTCCAAGCAATCACTTCACCAGACTTACCTATTGGACGAATCCGTTCCCCGCAATTCTGTGACAAACGCAGTTGATCTCCTTTTGCATCACAATGCTTTTATCTCCGCGATGCATCAAAAATAAACCAACCATGTTCTGTCGCACAGGACCCACGTGTCTTACCGAAATGTGCCTAGGTATGAATGAAGTGCTTGTTTGCTTGTTGGCCTGTGTTAAACAAAGCAAAAGTCGCTACACATGAACCTTCCCACATATCGCCAAAGCAAACAAAGTTCACGCATGTAAACCAGAGACTAGTAGCACTCCGCAACCAGATCGATGTCGATAAGGGGTTTTCCAGCAAATATTGACTCAGCTCTGAACACAGATAAACTGCATCCATCCCCATATTCACCTTTTGTAGGCCTCCACAACAATCGGCCTTAAAGTGAACCACACATTCTCCTCCGCAAACAGTAGCACTTCATTTCCACCTAAGACAAGCTCTAATTCCACCAGCACCTCATGGATGAATGAGTGAAACTCCTTTTCCCGCGAAAACTCACCATCAGGAGCGGGTGAATTCAAATCACCTGCCAAAGTGGAGCCAGCAACAACGAGCTGCTCCAAATCAATCAGTATCTCCGAACACTTTGAAGTTCCAATCCAATGCCGTCGGCAAAACCATACATCACTGAAGCGGCGAGAATCCATTCAATTCGCCCGCGCCGTCGATGATTCCCCATCGCTCGCTGTTTGATCTTTGAATAAATTTCCCAAATAGTTTCAAAATGAGGCAAAACAAAAAAAGAAACGAACAAGTTGTGTGTATCTTGCAGATACATGTGACAAATGAAAAAAAAAAAGTCACTCGGCTCTTCCATTGGATTACGCCCAGGTCCCAGTCACACAACCACACTGTGTGTCTCTCTCTCTCTCGCTCGCAGCGCACACAGATACTTTGTCCAAGCCCTCGAAGGAAGTACATAAAATGACAAAAATACAAAATTTGTGATTTTGTCACCACATCCAATGTCCCAATTGGTTGAAAATAAAATATTCCCAGCCATATAACACAGCATGGCCATGGTTTGAGCGGTACATAGCCGCCGCGACAGTAGCTGTCTCCCTCTGCTGCCTGGCGAGGCACACACAATATTCCCAACTGGTCACCAAGTCGCATGTCACCAAATAAAAATGTCCTCTCTCTCTTCTGCACGTCGAGTGGAAAAGTGTCGTCCCACAAAACGACTCGGCAGTCAGCACAGGAAGCCAAAGCACATGGCTTCGAATTCGATACAATGCACACACACCATCTCATCCAGGACGGCGTCTCTCTTCTCTTCATCGTCGAAACACTCTTCGCCTGTGAAGAGAGCGAAACTTGGTAACGATTGCTCTAGACTGCCTTATCGGCCGACGGGTATATAGATACAAGCTCGCTCTCTTCGGTCAGGTAGATGCGAAATGTAAACACACAGGGCACCACAAAAAAGTGTCCCACACATGAGATGGCTGCTACGGCTCGCCGGCAGAGTAACAGAGAGCGAGTCTGTGCTATTGTGTGCGTGTGAGATTAGTAGATACTTGTGTATCTTTTTCTCCTTTTCACCGTCGAGTGAGGGAAAAAAGAAGCAAAAGACCAGAAGAGCCAGTTCGTTGGCGTCGTGTCGTAGATGTCGCCTGTGACAAAAATAAATTCCCCCATATACTCAAAGATACTTCGTTTCTTTCGTTTTGTGTGTCTCCCTTTTGTGCATACGACCGTTGCCACTGGTGGTGTCGTCGGTGTCGTCGTTGTGTCGTTGTGTGCGCTTGTGTTCGTGAATTGGGTGGCGGTTTTTGTCACTGCAGTGTGTCTGTATCTCTGAAGCGTATGTGTGTTTCTTATTGCGCCTGAGGAGTTTTAGGATAGGATGACGAAACGAGAGACGTTTGTGGGCAGTTGCGTTGAACTTGTCGTCTTGTGCGTATCACTTTGTTGAGAGTTTGTCGCCAACAACGAACAAAAAAAAAAAAGGAATCACAACGAAAAAAAAAAAAAAAAACAAAATAGAAATATATATTCACACACATATCCAACAGATACATCGACTTTTGGTTTGGGAACAATTTTTGTCAACGCTTTCGAGACGTCGAATCGTGGCGAAGTGCAAAAGGCAATCAAACGCGGATGAAGATACAAGTGAATTTATTTTCGAGAGAATTACGTGCGTGATCACAAAGGAATGCCAACGGGCTTCTTCAAGTGTTTTGTGGATTTCTTAAATTTCCTGTGGACATAACGTGGAATTATTTAAAACTTTATCTCAAGTGAACTTTGGTCCTGTTTTGAAAAAAAAAACAATCATTTTTTGTGCGGGAAAGCGTTGAAGTTCTTCTTTGTGAATCAAATCCTGTTTTTGAATTGACTCTGATGTAAGTATAGAGATCTCTTGTTTTCGTTTAGTTTTTTGTTTTGTGGTTCATCACGATCGTTTTTTACCGACGGGGTTTTGTGCAATTCCGATTTTCCGGACGGTTTGAGTTGGATTTGAGGCAAATTTGAAGTGAATTTGAATTCTGAAGCTTGAAACCATCTTGATTTGTGTTAGTTTGTTTTCGTTTAACGCCTTAGTTCAGTGTCAGACTGAATAAGAATCAATTACTATTTTGAGATCCAAGAAGGATGGTGACTTGTGGTTGCTTGTGGAAAATTTGAATATTTTGTGTCCCTTGTCAGACTGAATTAGGAATTCTGTCGAAAAAGGATGTAAATGTTGTGTGACCACTTTTGGCAGTGTCTAAACGAACCAGGATCCGTCTGGGTCTTGAGGCCAAGACGAGGTTTTGTTGTCTGCCAAAAATATCAGACCTCTCAATAATATTTCAGACCGATTTGTGTTTAGGTGTGTTTCTTGTGTGACACCTTTGAACTTATATCTGTCCAATTGTGACCACTCTCAGTAGCCTAAATGATTGTAGTTTTGTTGGTTGTTTGCGCAATGCTGGAACCCTTCTGCATTTTGAATCCGAACTGAATGCCATATTTGTGGTTGCCTGGGTAGAATTTTGAACGTCCGCAAGAGACTGCTCAGAACTTTGGCTCAATGTCCGACTGAACTAGAATTCTGTCGAATTTTGGTTTTCAAAAAAAGGATGCGAAATTAATCAAATTGTTTGACGACTCGTCCATTGTGCTTGGAATGTTGAAACGAACCAGGATCCTTGTGTATTTTTAGGAATAAACGAACGGTCGTGGCTGTCTGTTTACAATTTTCTGTTACCACTTAGATCCTCGACATTTTCAGGCATAAACACAATGCCCTTGTCGTTGTTTGCGTAAGATTTTCGTTGAATTTGTTGCCACTTAAGCTCAATTTAAGGATGATCCTGAATTCTTACACATTCTCAGGCCTGAAACGATGCAGTGTTTGTGGTTGTTTCTGTAAATTGTTAAATAATTCCGAAAAGGTTCATTCCGAGCTCCGATCATTCTTAACTCATTGTTGACTATTTTTGTTCGAAATTGAGGGAAAACGTTTCTCCGGACATGTTTGAAATTGTTTAAAATTGGTCTCCTTGGAGTAGGTATCCTCGTTACAATCTGTTCACTCCAAGCACTTTGTTGAAATCTCTATTTCCTCGTGACGTTGGTTAGGCGTTTCATGCTGATGTTGGTTCCAAAAACACGATTTGTGCATGTTTAACATCGATGGTCAGTGTGCCAGAGAGATTGTAGCTCTTCAAGGATGAAGGACATAATTCTGGGATGTCAAGGTTACAAGTTTCTCATCAAATCTTCTCATCTCTTGGAGATGATCAAATGACGAGGGTTCCTCGGAATCAAAAAAACAGACCCTGAAACTCATTGGTTAAGGACCGACGGGATTTTGTAATTTCTTGATCGGCAGCTTTGATCTGATCACATGCAGGACTTGTGTAGTGTAACACTATCTTTCAACAGACTTCGTCGCGTTGTATCTTGGTTTTAGCAGAAATATTGCTAAACAGCTGTGTCCGATGAGGATGTCGATGGAGTGCGATGGAGTGTCACAGTGTGGATTCAAATTCATCGCTTCCGGCGATGGGACGACAAGAAGTTTGACTAAAATATCACATCTTAGTGCATTGGGAATGCCGAGGGTTTGAACTGAAGTTCCCCGTTAAACAGATTTGTGCGATAGGATGACAAGTTTGACAACTTGGTGCGATGGGATGAAAACAAGTCTGTCAAGAGGGACTGCCTGTGAAGTCACCATCGCACGCAGACTATATTGGTCCATTGTGATACCCACAGTCAGACTACTACCACTGATTGACCACTTCAGTGATAATGCCATTAATTTGATCCCAACAACAAATGGTGATTGGAGCAAATTTGAAAACGAGATAAAAGAGTATTAACTTTGGTCGCAATGGGATTCCCCAACCAACTGCGCTATCCAGTCGTCTAAGCGTTAAGATGGCGACATTTGTGACTCGATTCTAACTCGAGGGCACTAAGCCGACAATGATTAACATTTTTACATAAATATCGCTTAGCAGCTTAGATTCAGTCGAGAGTAGTAGACCGTCAAGACTCTTTTGTAGGACACATTTGAGGCCATTGAACTTTTTAACGTTCATTCGCGTGCATTTTTTCGAAACTCTCCAATCTGCTCTGGTCTTAACACGTTGTGTCCCGTTGTCATTTTTGTCTGTGCAAAATGTACAACTGGTGACACATAAGACTGAACGTGTTAATGTCTTCACGGTGAAGTTGAACGAACCGTATTACTTTATATATATAACTTACTGGCCCTCGGTGGCGCATGTCACATGTCCTTTGTGCGCACCACGTTCCCTCTCAGATAGGAAGATGGTAGGTAGGTAAAAAAAGGTGCCCTTATGGCCTTGCAGAGGCAGGGACCCTCACTTAGACTAACCAAATAGGAAGATAAGTGACAAAATATGACAATCAGCGACATTCACGGTGATTGTGAATAAATTTTCCCCCGAACTTATTCTCTAATTGGAAAAAGTTCGGGGGGATATTATTCACAGTCACCCTGAATGTCGCTACTTGTGATATTTTGTCACTTATCTTCCTATAATGGCATGATTGGGTGTCAATCTCGTACAGATTCTAATCCCCTCACTGTCCCCCCCCCCCTTCTTTGTTTCCGGAATTTGAATTCAATTTGTCAGAATTTCTCCATCCACTCGTGTGACGAAAACGTGAATTGATTGTTTTTTTGTTCTCTTGTTTTTCGCCTGACAAAATTGTCATTGCAAACACAATAAATGACTGCCTAATTAATCCCGTTAGCATCCAATTTAATCAGATTTTGAACTGCCGATCCACTTAGCCGGGCCGCAGTGGTCATGGCCGCAGTGGTCATGTCATGACGATCCACGAACCCCCAACAACGTTGCACATGTGTCTCCCTTTGTGTTGACACAATCACTTGGCACACGATGCACTTCTTCTTGTTGACTCCCGACCAGTGGATGGTTACAGATTAAATATTTTCCAGCTTATTAGCTCGACTTAACGAAACGCTAAAAGTTTTCAGACGCTAATCATTTCTTTTGTTGACAGTTTTTATTTGATTACGAATTGTCTTTCGGTCGGAGGGGGATGGTGTGACGATGAAGTTTAACTGGTTTGTTTAAAGCCAAGGTCTAAGCCTGAGATGAACGCGGTGACTTTGCTGATTTTTCATCATTTCACACTCGGGGCGGGTTGTTTTGTCATCGAAGTGGACGAACCTACTTTCTGGGAGTATGGGTGTTTGAGGAACTGATTAATTTGTCGCATGCGCGGAAGAAGGCTTGGCAATTAGAAGCAATTAAGATAATATGTTCGGTGCAGAAGTACCTAGCCCCGACAACAATATTCGGCCTGAACCTGCAAAAGTCTGTTCTAAACCACGCCGATTTCTCCTTCCTCTGCGGATGGCACTACAAGGTTGGAGGGTACAAGTGTTGTCTTGGCAAATACAGTCACACCTCTGTAAGTCGAACCGAATTTGTTTAATGTTTCAAAACTGAGATTTTTTCCCATGTTTTCACTCCATAACTCGAATAAAAAAGTTGATCCCGTGACTATTTGACGGAATATTTCAAAGCTCAGCAAGACCCTGCTTGTCTTGATAAGTCCCTTACGCCCAAGATGTCGTAGAACAACAATTTGGATTCCAACAACTTCTAGCTGATTCCTTATTTATTTAAGGTGACCATCTTGCTTTTGTGTACCAAGCCTCTTTCGTAATGTCAATGTTACCAAAAACTCAAGAACATCTCCCTGGGTCCAACTTAAAAGTTGTCGGGCTACTAGTTGTTGGGCCCTAGAGTCGCACCTCCACGACGATCGTCTTGAGCCTTGAGACAGCACCGCTGACAGAGCATCTCTTTTACAGTGCAACACGTTTTCGAAAACTGTGTCTCTTGTTATCTGTCACTTAACCAAGATGAAGTCTCACCTTTTGTCTGTTGCATTACACAGTACAAGGGAAGATCCGATTCCAGACAGCTTCGTTTCGCGGACCTAGGTAGGGCTAGGTACAAGTGGCAGTAGCAAAAAGCAGTCAAACTCGTCGCAAATAGAGGCATTTTCTTCGATTCTGAACCTTTGAGACAACGTAACAGAGGACGCCCGTGTTTAAGGTGCCGCACACAGGTGAGGAAGGACCTCGAAAATATTTTCCAGACTGTTCGCTCAAATTTGTATAATTTGTAGGGTCTGTTGAAGGTACACCTTGTTAGGCGGATACCTCTACGGTCGGACAGCTCTCTACCAAGAACCATCTCTGAACAGACACATCATTAGGCTTACAGTTCAGTGGGCCCATTCCTAGCCGGATACTACACTTCATGTGCATCCTCAGGCTGGCAATCCTAGGCGAAAACTCTAATCGAGCTCCTGCCTAGTTGGACAGCTTCCTTAGACTCCTTTACTCTGACAATTCCGTAGACCAATATAAGAGTAGGCTTCCTAATCGGACACTCTCTTAGGTCTCTTCGGGCTAACAGGTCTCTAGGCCACCAAGTCTTCAAACGAGCTTCTTCCTAGTCGGACAACTTCCTTCCACCTCTGTACTCTTACAATTCCCTGGGCAACAGTTGACTAGGCAAACGTCTTCCTAGGTGGACCCATTCTTCCTTCTTAGGTGAACACATTCCTAGGCGAACGTCTTCGTAGGTCCACGTGTCCAAAGGCGGATGCCTTCCTCGGTCTCTGCAGGCTGACAGGTCTCTAGGCGAAACCCTCTCCAAGAAGACGTTTTCCTAGGCTCTCTTACGTAGGCAACTATGTTGGTATCGTCGCCGGTGTCTGGTGCAACTCTTAGCCCAGGTATATAATCACCCTCTTCCTAGCTTGACTCTTAGTCTGTGTGCATGGGTGTCGTCATTCACAGCTGTGAGCACATGAGGTGCCAGAGCAGAGACATCGTTACCAGTTCCTGTTGAGCATTAAGTCTCTTCGAACTGGATGCAGACTAGGACTGTCTTCTGCCTAGGCTCCTGAAATGACATTTTTAAAGCATTTAAGAACCTCATGGCTGTGAGACGCGTCGTCTTGTATGATGGGCTCAGCAAGAGGCAATCTGTCTCAAGGCCCACTTTAGAGAACCCCCTATGAGCCCTCTGGACTCTGACTGGAACCTCGCGCCAGTCAGGATCCAGGGAGGCTTGTATGAGGGAAAAAATAAGCTTTCCAATCTTCGCCGTTCGGTGTCGGCATGAACTTGTCGCACGCCCTTTTCCGCATGTGGGAGAACAATAATGACGAACATCACGAGTCAAGTTCCCACCCACATTGCATCTTCGCTTCCAGAGGTTGATGGTCTCCGCATCAAACTGACTTAAACTCGGTTCCAGATGTTAATGGACTCGCCATCAAAAGGGCTCAAGTCCTCCTCCTAGAAGAGCCTCATCTGATTCTGTGTAGGAGGCTGACTGATACTAGACTCCTTCTATTCTAAGCCGTGTATGTATAGACTGGTCGATCTCCCCATGTCATCCAAAGGAGAATGTATCCTTCGGTCAAGTTTACACAAGCCGTAAATACCTCGTCAACGTCTCGCCCAGAAATCACATGGCACAAGTCAAGTAATGAATCAGACTGCCTCAAATGCCCGTCGTTGGTGGGATTTGTGTTAATCAGAGGAATGCCTTCAACCAGTTTAATCATTCCATCCATAGTCGCTCAACCTCCAACCAGTTCCTCACCTCTGTCCAATGTCCTTCCCCATCAATGCCTGATCTCCTCTGTCTAATTGATGACTTCTACAAGTTCCACAAAATCAAATAAAACCCCCCTGTTCACCATTGAAATGTTTAAATTGACTCCAAAGTACATGCATCGTAAATAAGAGTACACGACGACTCTTGCCCAGCCGGGCCATAATGTTTGTCAACTCTCTCCTATTTCGATTTAATGACCAACACAATTCATCGTCTAAATGCTTGCCTCTGATCCCAGCAACCACCGTCAGCAGCACTCGAGAAAACCAAAGTAAAAGATATACTTAATGGCAGAAAGTGTATTTGGATAGTCAAACGCGCGAACCGATGACATTCGTGTATCGCGTATCTGCCGCTCGATGAGGACGACGATCGACAAGAGACAAAGACAAGCCACACAGTGGCCAGCAAAAAAAAAAAAAGGAGGGGATTTCGGTTTTTACGACCCACTAAACCTACTCCCAGTCTTACAGTCCTAAGTCTCAGCATCGGCGGCGGTGTCGGCCCCCCTATCTCTCGCATCCATTAGAGCAGCAGAAGCAGCGGCCGCTCGATGGAATCTGCGCGCGCAACGTATCTCTCGAACAAAAAAAAAAAAACCAAAACAACTTCAACTGAATAAAAATCATAAAACTATCAGTAAAATGAATTCCAGTAGTCAACAAGTTTTCGTTTGTTTTTTGTTGTTTGAGCCGCGATGTGTGCGCCGCTGAGAGAGATTGCCGGTCATTGGCCATCTGAGATGGAAGCCCATGTCCATGGGGGTACCTCGAACTTGAGATGCTGCCATTACGGGAGCACAACTCATTAGCACACACATGACTCTATGGGAATTGGAGCAATTAAACGACGACGATGGCGATGACGATGAGTCTCTCCCAGAGCGACGACGGAATGCAAAGACATGACATTAAACTGTCCATCATCGCTTGGGAGACTGTCTCACGTTCGGACGCACGTAATTACTTATCAATTTGCGTTGCGTTGGGCTACTGTTGGCCTAATTGCAAGGCAAGGTTCTCACAGATCACTGCATCAGCAGCAGCAGCCCTTCTCAAGACCATGATCTGTGGTGGCTTTAAACTTCTCGCCTGACACTTAGATGGTCAGTGAGCGCGCTTGGTGACCTCGTACTGTTAAGTATTTCTTTTGTTTTAATGGCTCTGGCGGGGGTTTATTGTTTGTGAGTCTCTGTTGTGCTCCGTTGACGCGTCGAAGGTCTCCATAGGTGCGCGTCGGTGCGTTGGACACTCAGACACACTTTCACTTTATTCACAAAGTGGTTTATGGCGGAGTGTGTGTGTGTGACTCCGTCCCTGTATGGCCAAATAACTCAGTCAAAGCGACGTCTAATTGAGACGCTTGAGTGGAGGTTAAGTGAGGCATTTAATGCAGAGGCGCAAGACCACCAACAAAATGGCATCCCCGCATTGCAAAAGCAGAGCAAAAAAAAAAGCTGAGAACCGCAGATGCAAAGCGTGGAAGAAACAAAGCAACAACGCGTTGCTAATTAAATTATGAAAACCAAAGACACTCACACACATGGTCAGAGGGGGAGAGGGGAGGGGGAGAGAAGTGGAAAAGGTGAAGACCCCCAAAGCAGAGACATCTGTTGACGATCGTGTTAGTTTGGCCATTTCGCGCGCCCGTTGGTGAATGGAAACTTTGGGAAACGGATGCTAATTGGATTAACTGGACTGATAATGAAGACGATGATGAAGCTTGTTGTTGTTTGCTCGACTGTGACGACAATCGTGGTTCTTCGCGGACGGAACCTCGACGGAGGTCTGCCTTGAAGTTCGAATTAGAAGTGGAACTGTGACTTAGTCAGGTCGTGGGGAGGCAGGGATGGGGACAGGGGGTGATGCCATTCACACACAAGTTTAGGACGGACATTGGCCTTGGTCAACATGCCACTGCAACTAGAGTGTCTAAATATTTCTGGTTTCGCCAACTTGCGCTGAGATCCTTTTTTACTTGGGCCACTTTGAACTAAGACGTCGCGTCAATGATGATCCCCGGATTCGGAATTGTGGCGGACTTAGACCGAGACGGTCTTGAGACTCCGAAGAATTTATACACCTCTGCACGCAAAGTGGAGCCTGCCGAAGGAGGAAAGACAACTTCTGTGCTTCTGTGCTGGGTCCAACTTTGCTTGATCAGCTTAAGTCCCTTCTTGGCACTGGATGACTTCCAAGAAGCTCGTCAAACAGCAGCTTAAGACTGGATCCTGGGGCTAAGAGGCGGCTCTTCGGGGCACACCATCCATGAGACTTCATGTGTCACCCCGAATCCAGGTTAAAAACTGCTTAAATCCAAACAAAAGATCTGCTTTAAATTAAGGGACTCGTGTCGCTTTCATTAGTCTGAAGATTGGGGAAAGAGAAAACGTTGCTGTTTCTAATCCCAGCTCAAATACCATTCATTCGAGGCTGCCTTAAAGTGTAGAGTCAGCAAGGGGCACTCTATTCCTAAGCCCAGCTCAGCAAAACCTCCCGAGCTCGAAATTTAAATTTTCCTTTTGATCAGTTGGATTAGTTGGAAGGAAGACTTGTATGACAGCCTCAGCAAGAGCCACTCTGCTCCTAAGCCCAGCTCAACAAATCCGTTCTGAGCTCAAAGTTCAGTCTAGAGGTATTCTATGACGGTCTCAGCAAGACCCACTTTGCTTCTAAGCCTAGCTCAGGAACACCTCTAGAAGATCGACACTTATTCAAGTCTTCCCGTCACTCAGGATTTCTTGTCGGCTTGGGCTTGTGTCAGCTTCAATATCTTGCCTTGTCTGAGATTCGACTGTAGCTTGGTTTGGCTGTCTTTGAGAGAGTCAACCTGGTTCTTAGTCAGTCTTGGATCCTCGTTCGACGATCATTCGAGTCCCCTGCATCATATAAATCTTCTTGCGGTAAGACGTGTCGTCCTGAATGATACGGTCAGCAAAAGTCACGCTCATTTTCAGCCCTGCTCAGATAACCCTCTCCGAGCTTAAAGTACACTCCATTCACTTGGATCAGTTGGACTAGTTGAAAGCCTTGAATGACGACTTCGGCCAGAGGAACCCATTCCTTTACTAAAGATCGATCTATTACCCTGGACCTGGCGGCAATTGGAGCTATTGTGTGACGGCGTCAACAAGAGCCTTCTTTCTTCTAAGCCTAGCTCAGGATAAACTCGAGATGACCGACATTCATCGCAGTGTCTTGTCTCAGTCTGGATCGCTTTCCATGTCTGACATTAGACTGTAGCTCGTTCGGCTGTCTTTGAGAGAGTAAACATAGTTCTAAGTCTAGCTTGGATCCTCTTTAAGTTTGACGTTCATTTCTGTCTTCTGCGGTAATCTTGCGTTGCGGTGGTTAGGTTCCATGGTACATTGCTCAGCTTCTTAGCCGAGCTTAGAGAAACTACAAGCAGCTGGACTTTCATTCAAGTCTCAAGCATCAACTCCGATTTGAGTTCTAAACAAAAAATCCGGCTTGGAGATCTCCAGGAGGAGCTCAGCTCGACGTTCATTCAAGTCTCAAGCATCAACTCCGATTTGAGTTCTAAACAAGAAATCGGGCTTGGAGATCTCCAGGAGGAGCTCAGCTCGACGTCAAGTCTCAAGCATCAATTCCGATTTGAGTTCTAAACAAGACTTTCCCTGCTGATTGTTGATCTGCTTTCAAGCCTAGCTTCTTGGTTCTCGCTTCATTCGAATGTCTTGGATCCATCTGAACCTCGGGGCTTCTCTCCCTCCAGACTCTGCTTCTAAGCCTAGCTTTAAAAAAGCATAACTTCATAGCTTTCTCCAACCAACAAGACCCTCTCTGGTGCCTTACTAAGCCCAATGTCAAGCCTGAAGCACCCTCAATTCGTGGAGGACGTCATCAAGTCATGTCCTCCTCGGCTTAATAAAATCGCCCACATTTAGCCATCGCTACCCCATACTGCGAGGGCTCATTTGACAAGCACACGTCATCCCACAGTGGTCAGCAACGACCGAATTCCCCGAACCACGGTTTAGTGACAAAACTTTTTCGATGATTTATTCGAGTTTTACTACACCACCACCAAACTACGTCGATTGGGTTTATGTGAATCTCCCCCCGGCAGCGACGACGGCGGCGGTGGCGGCGGTCGAGTGTTGTTTGACTGATGTGGTTCAAGTCCTTCGCCAAAGAACATAAAGCCTTGGTCGGGCTGACACCACGCACACACAAGTGACAGTTCATGGCCAATATAAAGTGGTCGCCGCGTCATATAATCTCCCACTCTCCCTCGCCGCACACACATTCACCATCACCATCAGCAGCAGCAGCATTGGAAGCGGCAGCAGCAATTATAAAACCCACTCTCTTGATTCACTCTTCCCATATGTGAATTAGGACCGGGCAGACCTCAAAACCGATACTTGACCGCAAGAGATATACGATTTTTGACAGTTGAATGTCATGCGACGAGAAGACGGTCTTGGTCTTTCTTGATTGTCTCTTGATTGTCGTCGTCGTCGTCGTGGTCGACGGTCGTTGTTGGTCGCCCGATGCTGTTGTCAGCGTCTTTGTCGTTCGGTGTGACCAATTTTTCTTTCCTGTGCTTTTGTGTTCCACTCACACACCCCCTTCAGGAATTACCGCTCATAAGGTACCCACACCGGTTGAGTTATGACTTTTCGAAGATTTATTCATTCATAATGTCCCTTGCGGGCCTTAATCCTTCCCACCATTCGATCCGTTTTTGTTTCTTCTTGTCGCTAGGGTGGAGATGACCGATCTTTATGTTCACTTGGCCGGGAGAGAACTCCGGTTGGCCTGGGAACGATGGGGGACTGGGGATTATGTGACAACGCTTTATGCGAACAGAACTGCGGTGATGTGCCGCTCGCAGCGTCGTCGTCCCAAACTACCACTCATCTCTCTCTCTGGATCGATTTTTATGATCGTTACCTGAATTTATAACCACACGCTGCATGGGATGTGACGGTGCCTTGCCCCAAACTGTCCCAGGCGCGCAATATCATAGCCAAGGAATCTTTCAAGTTTATATTGCGCTCACTGTGGATTGCATGTGCTGCTGCTGCTGCTGCAGGAGACGGGTGCTTATAGGTTTTTTTATTCGTTTAGTGATTGAATCTGTTGTCGTGTGTGTCGTTTTCACTTCTCCTCCTCACACACAGCTCGCGCGTGTGTGTGTGCACCGCTGTTGTTCTGCGGTGATGTGGTGTGAAAATACAAAATTTTATTGCCCACTTACGGCTCCAGCTACAGCAACAGCAGCATCAGCGACGATGATCCTGTTTTATTAGGAGATCCTCTGTGTGTCTCTCCCTCGATTTATTGTTGCGCGGGTACTTTGAAAAGAGCTGAAAGAATCTCTCCCCTCGGCTCGGTCTCAGTCACGCAAGGTCTGTTGAATTCGAAACCGGACTCGGACTCGAACGCGGTCTGAGCGCTGAACGAAGGACGTCGCGTTGGAGGTGTGAAACTTAGTACTGTCTCGTGAGTTGGACTCTAGGTAATTAGGGTCATTACAGGCTTCTCAGAAACGAACGTGAAATGGATGGTTACGCGACAGTAGTCGAAGCAGGAAACCTTTTCCTTTTTCGAGCGGCAATTACCGCCGTTCAATAGGGGGCTACATGCTCTCCACGATAGAAGACAATCGGTTTCTCGAAATCTATCGCAGGTAAATGGGATTCCTGATGCTCATCGAGTCCATGGCTAAGCCCTCTCCTCCTCAAAGTGGTCTTCTCCCATCAAATCCCATGAAAAAACTGGTCCTTCGAGCCGCATTTCCAACTCAAATCCCTTTCCATTTCCTTGCCAAAACCACACATCATCTTCCGAATGATGATTCGTTGACTGAATTCCGATTCAAATTTCAATCAAATCCCCATCACGGAGTGACACATGCTCCGTCAACAACGCATTCCTTTCAATCTCTCTAATGCACACGATTCGCACAGTCATCGTCCGTCTGAGTGAATCCGCTTGTGTTCAGCCGTCACCCTTGTCCTTCATCAATCACATTCTTGCCGAAATCACATCTCAAGGGGTGACGTTGCGAAAACGCAAGCACACCCCAACAATGATTGCAAACATTTTTCGCATAATTTTCTAACCATCCCCCTCAATTTCTCTTCTTCTTTCAGACACTCGGAGAAATGGAACACATCATGTCGAGATTCCAGTCGATGGACACGTCACCGCTGTCGTTCGTGCCGCCACCGTATCTGCTGCCGGCGTTCGCAGCCGCCGCCTCGAAGTCCCCACCGTCAGCAGTGTCCCCCTCGGCGCCCGGTCTGTCGAAGCCCAAGCGCTGGGGTTCACCGCCGGTCAACCTAGCCGGACAATTCATCAACCCCGCCACCGGCAAGAAGCGGGTTCAGTGCAGCATATGCTTGAAGACGTTCTGCGACAAGGGCGCCCTCAAGATCCACTTCTCGGCCGTGCACCTTCGCGAGATGCACAAGTGCACGGTGGAGGGCTGCAACATGGTGTTCAGCTCAAGGCGCTCCCGCAACAGGCACAGCGCCAACCCGAATCCCAAGCTGCACTCGCCGCACATCCGTCGCAAGATATCGCCGCACGATGGCCGCACCGCCCAGCAGTTTCCGCCACTACTTTTCCAGTCGCCTCTGCTGCCATCCGGAGCCCCAGGAACCGGTGGATACCCATTCGACAGATTCGGCCCGTACGGCGCGTATCCGGGTGCACATTCGCATCCGGGAATGTTCCCCGGCATGGGCGGGGGAGAGATGTGCGGCGTGCAGGCGATCAGCGGACGTAGCAGTAGCCACAGCAGCCTGAGCGACGACTACAAGAACAGCGGGTGCGATTCGGACGAGGAGTGCCGCGACGAGCTGATGGTCTCCGTGGAGGAGGAATATGACGAGGACGACGGAGAGGTCCTGCACATGGTGGGCGACGACGATGACGAGGAACAGACTCCCGTGCAGATGAGCAACGAGCCCCTGGACTTCTCCGTGAAGAAACGCGTCGCCGAGGACCGCCTCACCTGCAGTCCCCCCTCCATCTCCGGCGACGAGTCCGTCAGCGAGCACGAGTCACAGCGCGTTTCAACGAAACTCTCCGGAAGCTTCTCCGTCGACTGTCTGCTGGGCAAGCGAAAACTCACCGAGGAAGAAGAAGAACGCCCATCTGGCATCCGAGACGCCACCGAGTCCACAGACCTGCTCGACCTCTCCGTCAAATCCAGCGCCGAGCAGCAGCCCATCAACCTCCCTCAATCGATGCTGCCACAGCCTCCATCTGAACTCCTCCAGCAAGGCAACCCCGCGATGTGGAACATCCTCTCCGAGGTCTACCGCTCGATGCTGATGAACAACAGCCTCAAGGCGCAGTACAGCGAGCTGCAGTCGAACGCGACTATCTCGGTCTAAGCCAGCCGCTATCGCCGCATGCCCTTTGTTACCAAGTATCCTTTTTGTTGACTCGTCCTGCGAGTAATGTATCATACGCACAAATAAACGAACAGTTCATCGAATTACCTACAAAAGTATTCCTAGAGTAGACACGTCGTTCTCACACATTTAGCTCGTAAGGATGTGCAATAGGCGCTCGGACTCGACTGCTGCGCCACTTCACACTGTAAATAAACCTCGTCTTGGCGGTGCAGCAGTCCAGTGCCCTGCCGGTGCATGCGTTCAAGGAGGGAGACCGTCGTCGCGCAAGGAGTCGAGGTCTGCCCGTTTGCACGCGCATAACTTTGTTTGATTTACTTCGCTGTTCGCACCTAATGTAGTCCCTAGATGGTTTAAGTTGTAAATTTGTATGTCTAGCCTGTAAGCCAGTAAGTAGGATTAACTCAGAGAATTAAATAAAACTGAATTTACATGAAAAAAAAAACGAGAAACAAATTGTGTGTGCCATTATTTGAAGTGGATTTTCTTTTTGTGGAGTATCTGAAGACTTGGGCAGCATCGTCGGAGGGTGGTGGTCCTGAAAGTCTAGACTTGAATGATGATGAGGGTGCCTCTGCCTCAACGTGCATCCAGTGATCCAGTGGGTAAGCTAGGTTTGAGAGTGATTGACCCTCCAAATTGCTCGGTGAAGCAGAATTAGACGAGGTCCCAAAGGAGTTGAGAGTAAAGATGGAACCAAGAAGGCGACTGCTTAAGAGATAAGCAGTTGTCACAGTCGATGGGGAAAGTAAGCTTTTTATGTGACATTTGGTGATCATTTTAGTTTGGATGACCACATGCCGCTTCCCATTTGACAGTTATAGAGACTGGACTGGTCCCTGGTTGATGATGGGATAGCTAACATCGCAAAAGTGTAAAACAAAGCATATACTTCGTTTTATCCTCGTTGACCGTAAGACCAGCTCGCTTGGCCTCTTCTTCGATTGCCTTAAATGGTTCCACTAGAGCGCGCTCGACGATGTCGATGTCGTCTGCATATCCCAACAGTTGGACTGAATTGTAGAAGATAGTGCCTTCTGTGTTTACACCCGCCCGGCTACCTCTTTCATGGCCGAGGGGCAATGCAACCACATCTCGTAGGGGTTGGTGTATACCGTGGGCATACCGAAGAGTCTCACACTCAGTTGCTTCGTAGGCTTTGGCAATCTCGGGTTTGCTCAGACGTCCGTCTAGTTCCACTCCGGAAATCATAAAAAGGTCCTGATCAACTGAAGAAAGATGAAACCGTGAAGATGGAATTAACATGCGCTTGTTAACGACTCAGAGGAAGCCGCTTGAGTCCCTACCCACATCGTGGGAGCTTATTTTTTATCACTTTCGGATTGGTCTTGAATGCTGCCAACTTTTTACCAGTCATTTCCCAGAATTTAGCTGTCAAACAAAAACTCAAATAATGTGTCAGTTGCAAATCGATTCAGTTCAGTTTATAAACATTAAAAAATAAATATTATTTCTAAAATGTAAATGGAAGGTACTCGCAGGTTCTTCCCACGATTCATGATGTAAAAGTGTAGAGAAGAATTACTTGGAAAGGAATTTTGTAAACGGAAATATTTCTTCCTGGCTTTTAGGTAAGCGCCTCAAGCGATTCCTTTTGCATATTTTCTTGTATTTTCTGTTATAGGACGTCCACTTCGGTATTGGCTTTTAACGTATTATCGTCTGTGAAGCTGAAAATTCTACTGAAGCCAAGTTCAACGAACGACTGTCAAGTTTTATGATCGGGCGGACTTTCGGTACGTTGAAGGACAGATTTATACGTTTTCTGAATGCGGCACACATACTCAACTCATGGTGTGTTATTCACAATATTTGTTTGGAATTTTATGTTTATATCCCTCATCGGTGAGCCTTTGGCATTTTCTTCCAGATTAGTCCAAAGCTGGTTGGATTTCTGCGTTGCATCTGCAGATGGAAGAAAACCTTCGGCAAGACTTTCATGCTTGCACATACATAAATCCAACCCATTCTCTGTTGCTTGTCTTTGAAATAACAACAATAATTTCACAGCAAAAATATAGTCACATGTTCAACAGCACAAATTTATTATTAATGTCTCAATTTCTTTTCTCCTTTCGGTACAAAATTAAATCAACCAAAGTGTTTTTAGCACACGCAATCCGATAACAAATGGAAATATAGGAAAGGCACCCAGGCTCTGTGAGGGTAACGTGGTTACAGACCCGCAGGGAATAATGGATGTGTTTAAGTAGCACTTCCAACAGCTGCTTAACGGGCCTGACCAGGAGAGAGTGATAGGGAAGAAATCCCAACTCCAGTCGATGAAGTAATCCTCCCACCTAGCTTTGAAGAAGTCGGCACAGCCATAAAAAGGCTGAAGAACAAAAAAGCCGCAGGCTCAGATGGCTTACCATCAAAGCTCTTCAAGGCCGGTGGCGAGGTTCTTTTAGGGAGCCTCCACCAGATCATCTGTAGAATTTGGAGGGACGAAAATATGTCCGGCGACCGGAATATCAGCCCCAAATGCCCCATCTACAAAACAGACGATCCTACCTCTTGCAACAACTATAGAGGTATATCCCTGCTCAACGTCGCCCACAAGATCCTGTCCAGCGTACTGTGTGAACGTCTAAAGCCCGTGCCAGTGCGGCTTCCGGGCCGACATATCGGCAATAGACCAAATCATCACGCTAAGGCAAATCGAGGCCCAAACGATGCGCACCACCTCTTTATCGATTTTAAAGCCGCATACGACAGCATTCATCGCAAGGAGTTATTCGGTGCGATGGCCGAATTCGGGATACCGGGAAAACTGATCCGGTTGTGTCGCATTAAGCTAACAAATGCGCGATGCCCACTGCAGTTTGGCTCGAGGACCGCACCGCACTTCAGCAAGGAGACAGAGCATCTCTTAGCGTGTGATTTCTTCAAAGCTGGTACTGGAGAAGATAGTGCGGCGGAGAGCTGTAAACACGAAAGGCACTATCTTCCACAAGTCAGTCCAACCGTTGGGATATACAGATGACATCGACAACGTGTCGTGGTGGAGGCTTTTACGGTGATTGAAGAACAGTTGAAATGAGCTGGTCTCAAGGTCAATGAGGACAAAACGAAATATTTGCTGTCGACCAAGAAACGTTCCGTCACAGACCACCTAGGACAAAATATCACAATCGACAGCTACAATTTCGAGTCAGTAAAGGGTTTGTCTACCTCGGGACAAACGTAAACTCCACAAACGACATCACTGTGGAGATCCGACGTAGAACCGACTTTGGCAACCGGTGTTTCTTCGGTTTGTCAAAACTCCTGACTCGAAGGAGGTCATGCTCTACAAAACCCTTATTTTGCAGCCCTGCTATATGGAGCCGAAATCTGGACGATAAGCAAAACTGCGGAGCTGATACTTGATTCCTTCGTTAGAAAAATTCAACATCGGATATATGGTCCCGTCTGCGATGAAGGCGAATGGAGGAGAAGACACAACCGCGAACTCTACTAGCAGTACCAGGATGTGGATGTAGTCGGGAAGGCAAAGATCCGTTGACTGCACTGGCTTGGGCACATCGAGCGCATAGACACCAACGCTAAGAGGGTCTTCGAATCCGAGTCTTCTGGTTCGAGAAGGAAGGGAAGACCGAATCTCCGGTATAAAGACCAAGTAATCGCGGATGCAAGACAGCTTGGTCTTGATGACTGAAAACAGCGTGCCCAGAACCGTCCACAATGGAAAGCAGTTTTCGCTCCGGCTCGGACCCTGCATGGGTCGTCTGCCTGATAAGTAAGTAAGTATGACAGGACCATGTCTTCCAACACGGAATTGGCCAATTCCTCATTCTGTTCATCGGCTACATCATTGTGCTCCTGTCATTGGGGAACCGGAACAGAAACAGAAAATGCCTTCAATACTTATTTGAGGCATGCCAGTAGTTGGGACTGACATGGTATCATTTAAGTACATACTATCTAGTGGTTTTGTCAATCTTCTTCATCATTCTGAGCGTTATTTTGACTGCCAGGCATTGTGCTTGAAAAATGGTGCCATAATCAGGAAGCTTCATTGTTCAGTCAGCATCAGTGTAAGCTTTGAAGATTCGAATAATCTGACATAACGTGGGACAAGCGCCGTCTTCAATCAATCGGTGTGTGCCTGGTACTCCATGTGTCGCCGTGGCGTAGCGAGTAAGTGCGTCGACACATACTCAGAGGGTGCATTCGAATCCTTATTTACCTTATTTACCCCCTTTGATAATTCACGGCTCCGCCACTTTCGAGTCACTGATAATGCTCAAAGAGTATTCTTGTCTAGAAAAAGGCTTTATAAACTTAGCCGTTCGGAGTCGGCATTAAACTGCAGGTACCATCCACTCGTGAGAGAACAATAGCACGCACAACACGAGTGGTTGCTGAGAACCTAGGCCCAGGTCCGGCTCGGACTAGCGCGCCACCCATATTATTATGTTATTATTATTCTTTGACTCCGACCTACGTACTCGATTTCTCACTCATCGATCGACAATTAATACAGGATCCTCACAACGCTCGGGTGTTTTCAGATCCAAGCACTGGATTTGACTAGTCCCCAGTTCAGACTGGTGTCCAGAGGAATCGTGGTGTTATGTGGAATTCAGCTTCCAAGCCTAACTAGGTGCCTATAATTTTATTATTGAGCCAAAATTTCTATCGTCTTATTCAGAGCTCAACAAGGGCTACAATTGGCACTGTCTCTCTTCTGAGCAATATCTTCGATGCTGGTCCAAGCTTTGCAAGTGTGGAGCTTGAATGGGACAACTTTTAGCGGGAGGTCCTCATATCGTGTGATCTAAATCTCGCCGTCACCATCTCTTTCACAGAGGCCCTTAAATCGTGACAACTTCTCGACTTACATGTTTCCCACGGGCTCCTCATTGAGGAAGTCAAATCGCACATTTGCCAGACGCCCAAGTGAGTTCGCACCTCGTACCCCCTCGGACACATGCCACTAGACACGCCCTGAATCCTTCAAACGAACCTCACAGATGTGCGCTCATGCTGCTAAGCCCCGGTGTGCCCTCATCATCTGAACGTCGCGTCGTCGTCGTTCTCATGACCACACAACAGTCCAGCAATTATCTCACTAGCCGCGGCCACTAGTAGACCACCGATCAAACGGTCCAGATATTCTAAAAGATATTAAAACCACATTCACTTGCGAACTTATAATTTATCTCGAACTTTATTCCATCCAAAGAGCGCCCATAAAACAAGAACAGCCCGACTGGCCAGATCACCAGCTCACCAGCTCACCAGCGCCCCAGATCACCCCGGCTTAGTGCTGCGACGACGTCGTTGTTGACGATGGCAATGAAGACAGCGGCGGCGACGGCGACGGGCGGCCACGATGAAGGAAGGCCGGCTGTACGTACACATGTACGTACCCCAACGGGCTTGATTGATGTGTGGCATATGTCAACATCGATGATATGTGGACACACTAGCGTGCTGGACAGAGAGAGAGAAAGAGAGAGAAAGATAGAGGGAGATGGGTTGGTTTATCTCAATGGGGAGATCTCCATCTCTCCCAGCCGGGCGGCTTGAGAATGACGTGCACTCGGGCCGGCCCAGATGAGACGCGCGTATTCAAATGCCACCGCACTGTCAGGCGGACACCGCCGCGCCGCCGCACCACAGCGCACCGCGTGTCACAGTCGCAGTCCCTGCCGAGGGGTGGCCGAGGCGGCGACCGACTTGCGAGGGGATTGTAGTAGAATTTTCGAATTACTATAATTATCTCGGAGAGTCGCAGGCCGGCCCGCAAGAATGAATTGCATGACAGAGCTCCAATCTCAGCCGGGACGGGCCGAGCGCGACTGTGGCCAGGTGTAAACTGCCCGAGCGACTTTCGTCTGTGTCTGCCTACGCGGTGGCTGCGGGGGGCGGCGGTGGCTGTGATAGAGGAGGTGGCGATGGGGGCGAGGGCTGCGGGGCCATTAAATCACTTTGTCACCTGTCGTCAACAATTCCACATTCACATGTCGGTCGGACGGTTTGCTTGTTGGCTGGCTGGCTGGGAGATTGTGTTGGGACGCGGATTCAGCGGGCTTAATTGTTACTTGCAGCGCTACACAACGCGCGTATCTGGCATTCGACGTTTTATGGGAACAGACGACGACGAAGACTGCGCTGTTCCTTGATGGCTTTTAATGTTCCCCCAGCGCACGTGTGTGAAGGAGAGAGAGAGAGAGTGCGCGCGGCGCACTTGTGACGTTTTAGACATGCGCGCTAGGCTATAATTTGGATCGTCGTTCCGAAGGGCGGGTGCGCAGGGTGCGGAGGACTTTTTGGATTGAAATTTTCTTGACAATTTGATTTGATTTCTGTTTTTCGTTTCATTTCGTTTTTTTTGGTTTTTGACAAACGCCACAAGGAACACTTGGTATTGGGCCGACAGTTTGGCGATTTTCAATTTGACACAAGGGGGCGAGACACCCGTGATTGACGTTGATTGTGGTGGACAAGTGGGCTTTGTGTGTGCGTGGACAATGGACAATGCTGCCTGGCAGTGATCTAATTCAGTGCTACGCCGCCGCGCCGCCGCGCCGAGACAATCGCACATGAATGGGCGTTGGTACCTTTGACGGCTGATGGGCTCGGTAATGGGTTGAAAGAGCTTAAGGGCGTGGACATTGCTTTTAACTCGGAGTGGACGTTGACTGCATCTCGGGAAGCATTGGCAGATATTGTCTCTGTGATGGAATGTCTTTGAATGGCGATCGAAAGGAATGCGTTGGCTTTGACCTTTGGATTTGACGTTGTGCGTTCTCTTTTTTGTTCAATCGAATGGATCGATCTGGGGAGGATGAGGTTCTCTTGTGTACCGGTACGCAGGGGAGTCACTGGAATGGGAGCATCAATTCTGATCGCAATCGACTCTCGGTTTGAGTGGCACAATAAATGGCTAGGAAATTAGAGAGGCTCCATCGTCGAAGGAGGACTGCTGTGAGGCGGTCCGCCAGCACCACTTTCGATGATAAAGTGTTTCTTATTGGATAAAGTTCCAATAAAGCTAACAAGAAATGGGTGTGGGACTGCCACTGGTAAATAATAAGGACATCCCATATCATCCACTCTAAGTAACAAATACCATGTTACTTACAGATGCCGTCGACACCACTAATGGGAGATGGATGGAATTAGATTCATGTAGGACTTCGTGGCTAATTTGGCCCTCACTAAATCCAAACAAAACAAATACACTTCCAAAACTAAACAGGAATGTAATAAAGAATATAGTGGGCATTATCACCGGCCACTGCCTTCTCGGTATCCATGACGGAAGAATGGGTGCCTCCCCCACCTGTAGAGCTGTAGAGACGAGGAGGAGGAAGAAAATACGCTTCATCTCCTCGGCACTTCTCCAGCCCTTGCAAAAACTGGAAAAGATATACGGGGCAACTACTTTTTCAGAAGCCTAGAGGAAATGTCACACTTAAAGATACAAGACATGGCCAAGCTTATCAAGAAAACTTATTGGGACAGGAGTGGACTTGTCAAAGTATGTCACTATAATGGCTAGAAATAGGCAGTCTCTCCCCTTTTTAAAGGAAGCCGGTGGAAAGCACAGGGTAGTGATAGCACAAAGGATCCAACCAGGATCTAAGTGGGCCACAACTGCTACAGTGATGGCAACAGCCCAAACCTAACCTAACCTCAGTTCTATCGATCAATCTGTAAACCTAATCGCAGAGATCGCTTAAAGTTGAGCCGTACCGTGGAAACACCATATTTTCAGTCACAATGTTGGACATTTTTGTAGACGATCAAATCAAGATAGAAGTGCTCTATCTCTCTATCTGGTCGGCAACGACCAGGACGGGTATGAACCTGACCTAAAGCTACCTTCCATCATGGGCCAAGGCACGTTACGTCCAACTCATCAAGTCAAGCTGCATAATGAATCCCTAGCCTTACGTGGTGGCAAGAGAATAATTACAATACCTCCTTGTTTTTATTGTTTCATCGCTAAGACTGTTTCAGTTCAATAGTCAGATCCATTTCAACGTTTATTCATTCGTTTACTCTTGATCCCGATTCCGGACCCGCCGCGCTGCTCTGTATTCGAGTTCATCGCCACCAGATCGTCACGAGTGTGGAATTAAGTAGCACATGTGGCCAAAGTGCACCAGAATCTCTCCTGTGTCTCTCAATCATCTCAATCAGCCGTCGAAAGAGTGATGTAAAATTACAGAATTATTGCTTGAAGACGCGTCATCGAAACGAACGTCACCCCCAAATCGGTCCGCTTCAGAAGTTGGTTCACTCTAAAGGCACAAAATTTAAATGAATCAGCTCCCCCACAAAACAGTCAAGAAACGAAAGTGAATCCATCGATAAAAATAGCCACCATCGGGGACAAACATTAAAAGGGATACCCTCCACAATGTCCGCATCGCCTCGGTTGACCATGAATTGATCACGTAAGCCTTCTTATCAGGCCGCCCTTCATCATGAGTGAAATGTCAAATTCCATCGCCACACAGCTCCATCTGTCTCCTGTTGTCCCCACATCTCGTGTTTCTGCCGTCACAAGTCATTTATTCTTTAATCAGAAGCCACTCAATCTGCAGAAGATAAAGTATCAACCGTCGCAAGAGCTACCAGCTGGGGCCATTCTAATCGACAGCCTTTCACAAATCCGCCCAAAATCGCGACCAATTAGCCGTTTTCCCCCTAAAACGCGACATCAACCTGCTTGACTTCATCACTATCATTCAGAGCGGCAAGTGGCGATCTCCACCCAGAAGCATATAATTAAGCAAATTGAGACATAAATTATCGCGACACTTTCCGGTGTGGCCGACGAAATTATGCAAATTCCCCGATACTTTGGATTGTCGATAGGTCCCCGCCTTGGTGTGAATGTGAAATTTGTGTGAATATTAATCGAACGCGATGGAGAGGCGGGTTGCAGTAGCCGGTGTTACTGTTTACTTTATCGCCACTCTCTGCGGCTGACCACCTCGGAGCCGCGCACAAGATGACGGCAGCATTCGGCAGGCGGCAGCAACAATGCCAGCTAACTGCAACTAACTGAGACCGGAATGTGCGGTGATCCGGTGATCACCTGCTACGAATTTTATTGTTCGTAAATATCCTAAGGTAATCATTCAAAATATTTTCGTTGAAACGCTCCAATACCACAAAGTAATCATTTCGATTCTGGTTTGTTTATTTATTCGATATGCGCATGTGGTGGGTGGGAGGGGGGTGGGGGATTGAGTACATGGTTTGAATGGTTTTCCAATAAACCGCCGGCACACACAGCGAAACTCCACCCGAACAGTGAGCCACAAGGTTGCGTTATTAGTCCTAAGCTCTTTGTTTAGAGTGAAAACAACGTTTATCGATGTAATTTTCACTTGAGCAATCCAATTCTTCGTCGGCTGCCCAAACTGAGAGCCCGCTCGAAGTGCCTGCAAAATATGACTGGGCAACCCAGATGGCCACAGGCACTGGGCTGGCGGAGGAGCACAGAGCATTCTAAAGAAGCGGCGGTGGCGAAGAAAAAAAAACGAAGATCATAAGGAGGCCACTCACTTATCCATCAACATCAAGGAGATGAACTTATTCTTGAGGTATTGCCTCGTTATTTAGCAACAAATACCGGACCGTAGTAATTACACTAGATTCTCCCACGAGAAGTATGTGATGATGAGTAATTCGTTCCATCCCCCCGGGGGCCCCTGGTCAGTTTTCCGCTGTATCCAAGCTATCATTGCTCGACTCGTCGATAGATACAAGAATTAGCACAGTTTTGTGTTTTGTTGTTTCTGTTTCGTTTTTCTTTTTGGTTTTGCTCGATCTGTTTCTGCTGAGCTTTTACGAGATACTTAGTGCGAAGCACAGATGCCCCGGTGGAGTCCAGAGGAATCCGCGGAGGGCGGGCGGGCGCATCGATGACGGTGCGGTAGTGGTGTCTGTTACATGTCTGTCCGCCGATGGCCATAACCATTCCACTAAGTCGCTGTTAATTGACTTAGAAACCGAACGTTGTTGTCCGTTGTTGATCGGTGCTGTTCGGTGTTCGGCTCGGATGCCGGGGGGATGGTAATATCTCGGTTGGCTTGGGTGGTGATTGGCGGCGGCGGCGGTGTGGTGGGCAGTCGCACTCGTTTGTTGATAATTAAAATGCGATGGTGTTTCGAAACGTGTATGGAGATCATCTGTTGAAATGCATTTTGCTTGAGGTTGACTTGTTGTGCTTGTGCTACGGCAGGCGGCCGAGGTGGCGACTGTGATTATGATGCGATCAATGATGTGCGCCGGGGGTGGGTTTTCAAAAGGGACTATGTAAACTGACAGCAGGCTACTTCAGAAGGGCGATCGTATGAACACATCTTTTATTGTACTCTCTTCCAACAAACAAATGCAACATTGATGTACTAAGTGGAGATTGAAGCACTCCTGTAGTCATCTTCATTGTTTCAGCGTCCAGTGTCCATTACGCCTCTCACAGAAAGTGTTTACAAAACAAACTTTGTTGGCGGATCTGAATTCAGCAGTGCGAGAGAATACAATGTTGCAACATCTAGGAGTGGGATTGGCAGCTTTGGAGGACATTACGAGCTCATAGATCAGGGATGAGGACCTGCAAGTCTTGGTCGTCTTAAGCTTCAGCACATCACTGGAAATCTAGCAAAAACTCCTCGCGGAACAAGCCCACAGCTTAGAAATATGTACTTTTCGACAGATTGCGCGGTTCTATGACGGATATGAGGTAAGCTGTCATTTGTGTAGTTCACGTTTGCCCCGAGGTAGACAAATCGAACGACGGATTTATTTTTGATCGACAACACATAATACTCTTTTTTTACTTACTTTGCAGGCTGGCCACCCAAAGTCAAAGCGGCTTTCCATTATTGACGGTCCTGGGCACGCTGCTTCCAGTCATCAAGACCAAGCTGTCTTGCATCCGCGATTACTTGGTCTTTATACCGGAGATTCGGTCTTCCCTTCCTTCTACCTAACCAGAAGACTCGGATTCGAAGACCCTCTTAGCGTTGGTGTCCATGCGCTCGATGTGGCCGAGCCAGTGCAGTCAACGGATCTTTGCCTTCCCGACTACATCCACATCCTGGTACTGCTCGTAGAGTTCGCGGTTGTGTCTTCTCCTCCATTCGCCTTCATCGCAGACGGGACCATATATCCGATGTTGAATTTTTCTAACGAAGGAATCAAGTATCAGCTCCGCAGTTTTGCTTATCGTCCAGATTTCGGCTCCATATAGCAGGTCTGCGAAGTAAGAGTCTTGTAGATGACCTTTGTCCTTCGAGTCAGGAGTTTTGACAAACCGAAGTAACACCGGTTGCCAAAGTCGGTTCTACGTCGGATCTCCACAGTGATGTCGTTTGTGGAGTTTACGTTTGTCCCGAGGTAGACAAACCCTTTACTGACTCGAAATTGTAGCTGTCGATTGTGATATTTTGTCCTAGGTGGTCTGTGACGGAACGTTTCTTGGTCGACAGCAAATATTTCGTTTTGTCCTCATTGACCTTGAGACCAGCTCATTTCAACTGTTCTTCAATCACCGTAAAAGCCTCCACCACGACACGTTAGTAACTCGCCACGTTGTCGATGTCATCAGCATATCCCAACAGTTGGACTGACTCGTGGAAGATAGTGCCTTTCGTGTTTACAGCTCCCCGCCGCACTATCTTCTCCAGTACCAGATTGAAGAAATCACACGACAGAGCATCTCCTTGCCGAAGTGCGGTGCAGGTTTCAAACGGCTGGGAAGTCCTCGAGCCAAACTGCAGTGGGCATCGCGCATTTGTTAGCTTAATGCGACACAACCGGGATCCCGAATCCCGCCATCGCACCGAATAACTCCTTGCGATGAATGCTGTCGTATGCGGCTTTAAAATCGATAAAGAGGTGCTGCGCATCGTTTGGGCCTCGATTTGCCTTAGTGTGAAGATTTGGTCTATTGTCGATATGTCGGCCCGGAAGCCGCACTGGTACGTGCCGATTAGTGCGGCGCAAAAGGGCTTTAGACGTTCACACAGTACGCTGGACAGGACCTTGTGGGCGACGTTGAGCAGGGATATACCTCTATAGTTGTTGCAAGAGGTAGGCTCGCCTTTTTTGTAGATGGGGCATTTGGGGCTGATATTCCGATCGTCGGACATATTTTCGTCCCTCCAAATTCTACAGATGATCTGGTGCAGGCTCCCTACCAGAACATCGCCACCGGCCTTGAAGAGATTTGATGGTAAGCCATCTGAGCCTGTGGCCTTGTTGTTCTTCAGCATTTTAACGGCTGTGCCGACTTCTTCAAAGCTAGATGGGAAAACTACTTCAGCGACTGGAGTTGGGATTTCTTGATTCCCTATCACTCTCTCCTGGTCAAGCCAGCTAAGCAGCTTTTGGCAATGCTTCATAAACTCATCCACTATTTCTTGCGGGTCAGTAACAAGGTTACCCCAATGTTTCGAAGAACCTGCGTGCCTTTCTTAAGGCCAGCGGCCAAGGCTTTTGAGTTTTTTTATAAAAGGCACGTATTTTCTGCTTGTCCCTAGACTCATCAATATCCTTGAGCTGGGAGGTTGTCAGAGACCTTTTCTTCTGACGTTGACGTTCCTCTTGCGCAGCCCTTTTTTCCGTAGAGCTTTTTGGTATGCCTCGTCCGTTGCACGTTTCTTCTGCTCACACTCGCCATCGTAGCACGGGTTTCTCGTCGGAGGTGGTAGGTAGCCTAGGGTGGTTTCGGCTACCCCTTTGATGGACGAGCTGCAATGCAACCACATCTCGTCGGCGTTGGTGTTTGACGTAGGCATACCGGAGAGTCTCTCACTTAGTTGCTCTTCGTGGGCTCTGGCAATCTCGGGTATGCTCAGGCGTGCAATGTCAAAACTCCTGTTTGTTGGCTGGTGCAGCTTTCTGACATTGGACAGTCGAGCTCTGAATGCTGCTGATACGAGGAAATGGTCAGAGTCGACGTTTGCCCCCCTGAATGTTCTCACATCTGGGATACTTGACATGCATGCCTGCCATGCCTTGTTTATGAGCACATGATCGATTTGGTTGTCGGTTCAACAGTCTGGAGTTCGCAGTTTGCAGGCACTATACCTGAGGTCAGAATAGTCCTCTTTGGCGGGGTCTTCAGCCTCGTCGGTAGGGGCGTGTACACATATGAGTCTAACGTTGTAGAATCTGCATTGGATGTGGATCACAACCTGTCGACCACAACTTCGACCTTAACCGTTTTTTCCACAACTAATCCGCATCCCAATATGCCTCGACACCCATTCAGATAAAAGTCTGCCTCACTTTCTCTGTAACTGTCCGGCACTGACATATCGCGTTCGGCAAGCCTTTCCTTAGTGACCTCTCCTCTATGCGTAACTCGTCCAACTACCGCCCGTTGTATGTTTTTCCGGATTGCAGGTTTGTTCACTTAAAGAATCCAAACACTCGGTATAAGAAAAATTTTCGCGTCAAATGTCCGGCTGGCGCCTCCGTCAGTCATCTCCTGCCGCATCACCCGCCTGACGTGACCTCAGCCCAAGTGAATTGAACATCAAAGCCGATTTCCACGCATTTTTGATTTCTTTTTTTTTCTGCTTTTGCCTTCAATCAAAAACCAACAAAAGAATTCATCAAACGCAGAGAAGCACCATCGAATGGTCATTCAAACATCGACAAGACGGAGAGAAAACCCCCACCCACTTGGCCGGTAATTACAAATAAAATTCCAATCATTTCAGCTGGACCGCAATCACAAGCCTCAAACAGCTTAATAAATTCTCCCAAATTATAAACAAACACACACACACACACTAGCACGCGCTTGGAATTTATCCCCCGCGCGTCAACTGCGCGCTACAAATTGCAAAAAAAAGGAATTATCATTCGAACGCATATCCGAATCTGAGTCCAAAATCAGAAGAACAAAACCAAAAAGTTAATTATTCAAAAACAGAGATACCAAAGCGGCTCCCGTATTTTTTATTGCCTACACACTTAATCTGTTTCCCAACCGATGCGATGTATCGCAACGACGCAAGTTCTTAAGCGTCCGAAGCGGTGTTTGTGTCTAAATCTTGTATCTATGCACGCTAGGTGCTCTTAGTCGTCGCTCGCTACTTGGCTTGTTCTTTTCGTGGTTCTTTTGTGTTTTGCTCCTCCCAAAGTTTGTTGTTTTTACGCTCGGCTATTCGGAGAACGTTAAAAAAATCGCGATCCAAATCGGTCTGGCTAGCTGCTGACTGACACATTAAAGAGATGATAGCCAGCCGACCCCGAGTCGCCGTGCGTCGTCGGCACAGCGGACCCGAGGGTTTGTTTATTTGTTTCCACCGTGTGTCTACTAAAGATATTTGATTTATTCGAATGAGTTTTAGGAAAAACCAAGGTATTCTATCGATGGAGTGAGAGAGAGAGAGAGAGAGTGACGGGCAGGAGAGGTGACCGCATGAGTTCGATTTTGGAGCGGAAATGGACGTGACGAGAAGTTTGGGTGATCATTTGGGTGATTTTTCATTCGGCTCGTGCTGTGGCCATATGAAGGGCTGAGTGACTAGAAGGGGTGCATAACCCTTAAGGCTCACATGACGAAATTGGTAAGATCTTGGCTAAAATTCCAGAATTAGGTGCAGATGGCTTGAGCACCTAATAAAAATAAAAAGAGAACAGGAGTTGCCACCTCGTATCTTCGTTTCTTCAGTCAATATATGGCAATAATTCCGAATTTTCAAGACAAGCTCATTAATCGAAGCCACCGCTGGGGTACTTAAAGTCGATAGTTAAACACGAGCAAGTGCAAAGAAGCTTACAAATACTGATGGAAAATCGAATGGAAGATTGTCTAAAAATTAAAACGCCGGAAATAATAATTTTTTCCTGTCCAGAGACTGGTTCTTCGGCGCTCTATGTGATCTGTCTGTTCGCATTGCCTTCGCGAAGTTGTCATCAGGAAGTTGAAACCTAAACATAGCTCCAGTGGCGTAGGTGCAAAGGATACCTTTAAGGCGCGTGGACATGTTGAGACCCACCCTCAACGTAAAAATGAGTCACTGAGTCATTGAGTGTCGCTACATCCTGTCGAGGGCCAGTCTTGCTATGTGGCATGGACATTTCATCTCCGTCACGAAGAGCGTTCGATTCCAAATATGTGGACAACGCAACAGAGGACGCCAACGTTTGAGATAGCGCAACCAAGTGGAGAAGGAAATCCACTAGCTTGGCGGTCAAAAATGAAGGCAGCTAGCCAGAGATCCCGCTAGTTGGAGACACTTGTTGGTTGAGGCCAGGGGACTGTAACTTACTTACTTATCAGCCTGGCGAACCAGGCAGGGCCCGAGCCTGAGTGATAGCTGATGACGGTCTTGGACACGCTGCTTTCAGTCATCAAGACCAAGCTGTCTTGCATCCGCGATTACTTGGTCTTTATACCGGAGATTCGGTCTGCATCTCCTTCTGGAACCAGGAGGCTCGGATTCGAAGACCCTCTTTACTGGAGCATTGTTGTCCATGCGCTCGATGTGGCCGAGCCAGTTGCCTTCCGAACTGCATCCACATCCTGGTACAGGTCGTAGAGTTCGCGGTTGTGTCTTCTCTCCATTACGAAACCATATGTCCGATGTTGAATTTTTCCTTCGAAGGCACCAAGAAACAGCTCCGCAGTTTTGCTTATCGTCCAGCTTTCGGCTCAATTTTGCAGGACAGGCAAAATAAGGGTTTTGTAGAGCACGATCTTAGTCCTTCGAGTCAGGAGTCTTGACAAACCGAAGTAACACTGGTTGCCAAAGGCGGCTCAACGTCGAATCCAGCGGACTGTTAGATAGGTAGAAAGTGGCTTTAATGCATTTAGGCCAAAGTAGGACCATTGTACCGCCACGTGATTATTTCAAATTAAAGAGGGTTGCCGTGAATTATGACAGCCAGCCAGCGTTGACCGGTGCTTTGCTGAGGTTGTTAAGATTGTCGTAGAAGTAGGAGCCTGTAGTGGCTTCCTTAGTTGAGACAAGAGCGGGACAGTTGCAGAGGAGGTGTTGGATGCCTTCTTTCTCCTCTTCATCTAAGCAGCTCTTTAGATCTTTAGGACCTAGGTGGGAGCTCCCCCCCGCCTGGTTTATGAAAACAACCTTGACCTGTTTCCATTTGGTGGGGAGCCTCAGCGGACTGTTACACTGTACGAAGAAGAAGAAGAGACCACACCTCACTCAAAAACCAGCCTAACCAGCCTCCACCATTGCAGATCTTGGGACGGTCATTGCTGCTTATCGTGGTGTTATTCTCCCATGAGCTTCAAGTTAAGTGTGTCTACGACGAAGACTCACAAGAGTGGAGTCCAAATTTCCTGCTCGAAGTAGGTCATGTGGGGTCCTATTTGAACAAGCGGAAGAGCTATTGCAGAGAAATACTGTACTTCGGTGGCAGTCCTCCAAAAAATAAGCTTTAAGTCATCAGGTACGTGGCTACTTGATATTTCCAAAAAGAAGCCACTGGATCCTGTCCATCATCTCTTCTGTGATTGTCGTTGTCGATGGATGAAATAGCCCAGGAAATAGCCCTAGCTGTTGCAGCGCCCCACACTTCTTTAGTTTCTCAGCATCACATAAATGTCCACTCCGACAAGTGTCCTTACCACCCACCCACCTGTGACTTAGTCACTCAACTCTCATAACAAATTCATGTCCTGTTCCAGATCCCAAATTAGAGACCCCCTCAAGGTTGCCTCCAGAGTCCTTGCAACATCACTGGATATAATTAGTGGCAACAATCTAATCAATTTGCTGAAGTACGAGTAAATAGGAGTAAATAGTTTCCCAAATGGCCGCCGGGCGCTGTTTACTTAGGCCTTCGCATTCAGCTCGTCCTTAATCCCAATTAACCCTTCCGTCCAGTCGAGTGGAAGATATTTTGTCTGCCAATTTATTATTCCATAATTCAGGCGAGGCGGAATGAAGCGTCGGTTGTGCAACTTCAAAGATCCACCCCATGCGCGACACACCCCTCCAGGTATTGGCTCAATCGATTTTAGCCAACGATTTGAGCGCGGGACAACGTCCCCGTACCGGACTGCTCTTGCAATCAATGAAATAAACATTTACCCTTAAATTAACCACGAATAGCTGGTATGCAACAACCCCTGCTCGACAGATAGACACAAGTGGACGTTCGCAAAAAAAGAAGAAGCGGAGAATGGCCCTCACAAGGACCGTCATTAAGCATAGAGTCAAGGGAATTTAATCAACTTAATCGGGTCCAAGGTATTGAATTGCAGCAGCAACTACTGTCTACACCGGCTGTTGGTCTTCGCGTGGACCCTTGTCGTTCGTTTGCACACTTTGCCTAATGCATCTGCAACCCTTCCGCGCGGCACCCCGTGAGTGGCGGTAATCATCATCATCGGCGAGAACAAAACAAATGAGAGTGAAGCACTCGCTTTCGCATAAAAAGGAGCAAACGGATCTCCGGAGATTAGCATATTCTTCGGATTCAATTCGTTTTCAATCTTCAATTTCATGGATCCAATCGAGTTAAAACGCTCGGAAGTCCTCCCTGCTGTTGATGGTCGTCGATGGGTTATTTTTTTCCCTGTTTTTCTATGCATTTTTTTCGTTCGGTTACTACGCCCGTTGCTTTTGATGACGGCCACCGAACGACGATGGGGTGCGGATGAGGCGCGGTATGGGATGCTGTGCTCGTAGTCAAAAGTCATGCATCCACTTGTTCCGTGGATACATTTATTTAATGATATCCATTCAGCGCTGTCTTCTCTTTGAACCTGTTACGGGGGAGAGGTTTTCTATAAGTACGAGTATTTTCACTTGTCAATACGACTTGCGAATCAGGGGAATTTACGCAGGTTTGGAATAACATCGCGAAATTGTGAGACGATATATAATCAATTTTTACATTTTATCATTACGACCAACTGTAGCTTTGTGTTCACGGTCACTGCTTCCAGTGTTTTTCTTTTGAAGGCACCAAGAGTCACCTCTGCTGTTTTCCTTGTAGTTCATCTTTCGCCTAAAAGCATAACTGACGTATGAACCTTACCATAGATTCGTCAGGTCTCCGCTAAAATATCATTTCTGGCGTTCATTCTTGTCCCGAGGTAGAGATCTCCATGAATCTCCATGGTATGACGAAGAGATTATTGGAAGAACCTGTTTCTTCCTTACTGATCTAAGGACGAAGTTGATACCATTTGCGTAACACCACAGTGAGCACAACTTTCGTACTTTAGTACGAGTTCGTACTTTAGGTCGGGCATCATATAGCAGCACATTTCCTTGCCGTAATCCGCTCCAGTTTTCAAAGGACTCTAAGGACGTGCAGAAGATCTTGACTCTATCTACCGTTCAGAAGATCTTGACTCGATCTACCATGCAGAAGACCTTGACTCGATCTACCGTGCAGAAGATCTTGACTCGATCTACCGTGCAGAAGATCTTGACTCTATCTACCGTGTAAAAGATCTTGACTCGATCTACCGTGCAGAAGATCTTGACTCGATCTACCGTGCAGAAGATCTTGACTCGATCTTCCGTGCAGAAGATCTTGACTCGATCTTCCGTGCAGAAGATCTTGACTCGATCTACCGTGCAGAAGATCTTGACTCGATCTACCGTGCAGAAGATCTTGACTCGATCTTTCTTGCAGAAGATCTTGACTCGACCTACAGTGCCGAAGATCTTGACTCTATCTACCGTGTAAAAGATCTTGACTCGATCTACCGTGCAGAAGATCTTGACTCGATCTACCGTGCAGAAGATCTTGACTTGATCTTCCGTGCAGAAGGTCTTGACTCGATCTACCGTGCAGAAGATCTTGACTCGATCTACCGTTCAGAAGATCTTGACTCGATCTTCCGTGCAGAAGATCTTGACTCGATCTACCGTGCAGAAGATCTTGACTCGATCTACCGTGCAGAAGATCTTGACTCGATCTACCGTGCAGAAGATCTTGACTCGATCTTCCGTGCAGAAGATCTTGACTCGATCTACCGTGCAGAAGATCTTGACTCGATCTTTCTTGCAGAAGATCATGACTCGATCTACCGTGCAGAAGATCTTGACTCGATCTACCGTGCAGAAGATCTTGACTCGATCTACCATGCAGAAGATCTTGACTCGATCTAGCGTGCATAAGATCTTCACTCGATCTACCGTGCCGAGGATCCTGACTCGATTTACCGTGCAGAAGATCTTTACTCGATCTTCCGTGCAGGATCGTGTATGTCTCACGTGGTGCGATACAACCCGATCAACGAGATCACGAATTCGGCCATCGTAGCGAACAGTTCCTTGCGATGAATGCACGAATATCGATCTAATTTTTGCTGATCGTCTCCATGACTTGCCTCTGTGTGAATATTTCATCTATATTGTGGCTGGAACCACCACTGCATTCTGTCTAATGGACCAGGGCACAAAGTTGTTCACTTGCAGGGAGTTGAGCAGGGATGTGACTTCTTGCAAGATGTAGGATCACTCTTTTGTGCATGAGGCTAATTCAGGCTGATTTTCCAGTCGTTGTTTATTCTTTCCACAGACTTCGGGCACTTAGTCTCTCGTTTTCTCGATTTTCTCTAGTTTCTGCGGTCACATATCTAAGGGTTTATATTCCAAAATACAAATTTGACAACATTCTATAGTGTAAAAAAAAGTCTAAGGAAATTTGAGATGTGAATACATCTGGAGTCCAGTATTCCATTCAAGGCATGTGTCTTAGTCATCAACACTTGGCTAGACCTATGTCGCTGTATAGTCCCTACACTGGATGCCATCGAGCCAAAAATGACAAGTATTGGCTTGGCCCTAATAACCGGTAGCCCCTTGCTTGAACCCAATGAAGTTGATGTCTTCAATTTAAATAGATTTAAGAAGACATTATTTCCTTGATACTCTTCTCAGATATCTCGTCAAGTGAGTTGATTAAGTACCTGCCAAGCGCTCGCTATCTGGCTCTAGCAAGTAACGGGTTTAAGGACTTCATCTCAGCTGCGTTGTCGTTCCTTTATTGTGTGCAATACCTTGTTTAGCGGGTCCTTATCGGCCAGTATATCGAATGGACCACCACCACTCTAGCGATATAATGAGCACCAAAGAGGTAATTTGTTTTGGATCAGTCTAGCCCATCTGATGTTTGCTATTCTAGGGAAGTGCGTAGAAATTTTAGCCTCGACTGCTTCTAGTCGGAAGTCAACAGGTGAATACCTCAATCGCCTAAAATAAAGAGCATATTGGATGAAAAGGAGTTCTCGTCTTTCACTGAGAAGGAGAGGAACTACGTACCATTCGCAAGAGAGGTCATAGGGAAGCGAGCTACCAGACCAAAAATCCTGAGTCAACCCAAAGACCATAAGATAAAGAGGAAGCCCTCGGCATCAATAAGACGGGCTCTAGACCAACTAAAGGTGGAAACGACAGAGTTATCCGCAAGTAAACCCCCAGCGGCAACCCAACAAGTGCAAAGGCTCAATGTAATTAGGAGGAAACCTCAAGTAAGGGTAATGATGTCGTGGTCAATGCACCGAGGTCCACGAACGGCACTGCGAATGCCCACTGCTCCGACAGGCCTGTAGTATGGGTGAATTTCTTCTTCTTCTTCTGGTGGGGCTACAGTCCGGGTGGACCTGGGCCTCAACCAATAAGACTCTCCAGCGGGCACGACCTTTTGCCAGCTGTCTTCAACTGCGCACACCAAGTGGGTAGACCGCCTATAGCTAGACATCATGGAACCCACTACAACGAGCTGATTAAAGCTTCGTCTTCCAAGACGGATGTAAGCGGATATGAGCGGCGTATGTGGATGGGAGTTTGCCAGACGTTTTCCCAGCTCAGATCCCTTCTTCGCTAGACGGTTCCCCTTGTTGTTTCTTTGGATGACAGCGTGCCCTGGTATCCAGGATAGTTTCACCATATTCAACAAGTACAGCTCACTGGCGGTTTGTATGCATTTCTTGACCAGTTTCGATGCCCGATACTACGGTCATTATATCCGCATGGCTATCAGAATGGTGATATTTTGATCGATATGTCGGTTACATTGTGGTCCGTCAACGCAAGTTCTGCTGCTCGTGTATGAAACAACGCTTCTATCGGCTTCTTGGTCATAGAGGTGTCTCCGTGTAAATAAAATTGTGGCTGCCAAATGATTTTCACAGGTAAAGTTCCACCGAATCCTCAAGCTGAAGCCCCTTCAATATGTGCACAAAGTTCGTCCAGCAATGTACATCCGCCGGCCGACACACACACCCATTAGCTCTCCCTTCCTCGTTTGAAGTGGAAGTTCACTTTTTTGTAACTTTGTTCCTGCCGGTGTTCGTTTTTTTTTCTCTCATCACTCGGCTGTGTCCACTTTCTGGCTAATCACCGAATGGACCTATTCATTACACGTTTCGTTTGACCTTTTGTTGGTCGCCGAATCTCCCGTCCACACAAGCGAAATTCCCATTCATCCCCTGCCGATTTGAAAGCTTTGCTTTCACATAAGCGAACCCGGGGGTGGGACATCATGTGGTGACAGTCACCATCGGCAAGGACATTCACCCCTTTCCTGTCATTGATCTCAGCGACCGACGAAAGTGATCTCGGTTTAACGACCTCCAGCGACAACAATGACATCGATTACTAATTAGAAAAGGGGGGCGACTGAAACACAGCTCCCTCCACCCAGCACGATCGCCAGCAATAAACAAACAAGAGATATTTTCGGAGGCCATCACACGCACTGGAATGGGGTGAGATACATTCGCTGTGTAAACACCCTTTACTTTTTGACACCTTCCCTCTAGCGCACTGAGATGTGTACATACAAGCATTCGAATATCTGGATGCGAGTATATTCCCCAAAAGAAAAACAAAAACAAACGACTCGCCTCCCATTAGATGGCAACCCGGTTGCACACGTGTGTCAAGGAACACGTTACACATTTTCCAGCTCCGCATCGCTGCAGCGCAGCTCCACAGCTCTGCACTGTTTATGTTAACTGAACAAAAAATCAGAGCTGGAATCCCGGGAAAACGAAGAGGAGAACGACAAACGAGCGAGCGGACGAACGAACGATGACGAGCGAGGATATCATCTAACTTCTCGGTCTCATCCAAACAAATCGTCAAATTAATTTTGGAGAAGCACGCAACTGACGCACACCACGCACCGAGCGCATCCGGATCGAGGACTATAATGGCATTCAACGTGTCCAATTCGAAGCGGGCTGCATCGACACCACGACCGACGTCTAAACACTGTGCAGCGCGACGAAGATGATGCTGGTGGCGCTGGACGACGACGCGACGGAATCATTGACATTGTTTAGCGGCGTGGTGGCGTCACTGAGCGCGCAGAATGTTGCAACCAATGCCAAATGTTCGATGCCGCAAATCTCAATCGGCGATCGGTTTTCGGTCGCCGCACCGTCGTTCGGCACAGACGCAGGCAGGATAATCGCTTCACGGGCTGGCGCTATATTTAGACGCAAGAGCTTCTGGTTTCATTCACAGCACAGCGAGAGTGGCTACGCGGCCGTGCCGTCGCCGGGCCATCGCATGTCGCAGATGGCAGATGTGTCCCCGCCACACCTTCGGCATGGATCGCGGGACTGCGAGACCGCGTCAACGCGTCAACGCACCCCCATCAGGGCACAAGTGACTAATGGAAAAGTTGTTCCCATCAAATTGATCCTATTGACAGGAAAATGTTTCGGTCTCCCTGTGACTCGCCTCGCCGGCTAAAAGGAAATCTCTTTCGCTTGCCATCCCGTGGGTGAGCGGAGGTGGGGCTGGGGTCGGCAGTGCACTGGTCGCCCACCGAAATTTTTAATTGAAGACATCAACGCTTGGCATTGCCGACGTGTTGGACGACAATTTTACGACCTCACTGCGGAGCGCGTTGAAGCTTTGCCGCTGCATGTAACGAGGTGACAACTAACAGGAGCACCGTCGCTTGTGTGTGCGCTCCCCCGGTGTGGGTGTGTGTGTGCCGGGGGACTGTTTATTTATTCCTTTAGCGCGGATTGTTTTTTGTTCGAGCGAAAGACACACCAGAAGATGAGGAGCGTATGTGTCTTTGGTGTTTTTTTAGAACTTTGTTCCGAATTTGTTTACCCGAGCGAGCGGAGCGGTGTTGCAGCAGCGAGGTGATTCTAAATCGGAATCATACTTCGGTGGCACGATGACGCAGAGGATGATAGTGACGATCGTCATGATCGTCGAGTTAATTGTTTAATGGATTCCGCGGCTCGGGGTGGGCGCATGGGAAACGACTGGGCCGGGGTTGTTAAACTGCCGTGTCGAGCTGTAGGGCGGGCAGGTTTTCTCTGTTTTTTTTTATGGCTTGTGGAGACACAAGGGAATTGTGTCTCGTGGCAGCCAGATGTCGAGCAGGTTGCTGCGCTCGGTTTAATGGATTCGAGGAAGAGTTTCGAGAGATTTGATGAATGACGAGTGGAATGCACGGCGATGGGAGACAAATTAACGGCGACCCCATTAGACCTTGACAAAGCCGGCGATGGGGGATTACGGCGACGCGACGGCGATTAGATAGCGATGGGAAATGGGTTGCCAGACGGTTGGTCAAGCAATGGAGCAGCACCTCATCCTGTGACAGAATTCGGAAGATAGATAGTCGACTTCTGGCCAATTAAAGTGTGTTGACGTTTTCTTGGACCGATCAGAGAATGCAGTTCGTCGGTGGACGTTGGTGGACAAGAGACAACAGACAAATGAGAACGCGCTGTATTTGTTTTCTGGTCGAACCATCTCCATTTGAAATGGACTTTGGGTAAAATAAGGAATGTGATTCCATGGAGGGCATGGGCCTGTGCATCCAGGGCAAAGTTGTTGACTGCTCTCAACTTGGCGAGATGCGAGCAACGATCCCTGTTAAATGCACAGGTCAAGTTGACATACAGCCTCCTCGCGGCGCCCTCTGGATAGCCTTTAAAGCAACCGCTTAGAGGTGAACTAATGTATGCAGCGGCCCCTTGTCCAGGGGTTTAAACCAGGACCCGGTCCTCCAGGTTCGGGGGTTGCGCGTGGGGTTAACTTCCCAACCGTGTAAAAAACTACTAGTTCAGAAACGACGAGAAGCCTCGGATGCGGATGACCCTACTGCTGACGACAACGAAATAAGGACAGCGATTTTCGGTTCTGCACATGGAATGTGAAGTCCCTGAACAGACCACGTGCAGCCGATGAACTTGACTTGAACTTATAAGGCAGATATCACCGCCATTCAGGAGGTGCGGTGGGATGGGGCAAGCAAAAAGAGGATGAAAACCTGCGATATTTACTTCGGCGATTGCTACAAAGAGCGAAGGCAGCGTTTATTCGGATGCGGGTTTGTTGTTCGAGGCAGACTTAGGCAAGAAGACTTAAGCTTTAAATACATAAGTAAGCGCCTCATAACAATCCGCATCAAGGCTACATTCGGGCGCCCACGCCCCAACGGAGGATAAAGATGACGACAGCAAAGACGACTTTTACGATCTCCTAGAAAGAACATACGATCAATGCCCCAGCTACGAGACCAAGATCGTTCTAGGAGATTTCAACGCAAAGCTGGGCAAGGGAGACATCTTTGCTAGAGTCATCGGCAAACACAGCCTGTACGACAACACGTCCGAGAACGGACTCAGGCTTTTGGACTTCGTAACGGGGCGAAACCTCTTCGTAGCCAGCACGCGGTTCCCTCACCTCAACATCCACAAAGGGACCTGGCGGTCTCCAGATCAATCAACCGTCAACCAGATTGATCACATTGCGATCGACGTCAGACACTCCTCCAGCATTCTCGATGTCCGTACATTCCGAGGAGCCAACATCGACTCGGATCATTTCCTTGTTGTAGCCAAGGTAAGAACACGGATATCGATAGGACAACGGTGTGGAGCAAGACCAAAACAGTTTGATGCCGGAAAGCTACAATCGCAATTGACCGCTAGCAACTTTGCCGATCGAGTCTTCCTAAAGCTCTCAGAGAGTCCAACCCTGCCAGGCGAAACAATCGACCAACAATGGAACCGTTGTCAAAAAGCCATCAGAGAAGCTGCATCTGATGTGCTGGGTTTTAAAACGCCACCCCCACAACGAGTGCGGGCAGGCACATTCAGCGAAGCAAGCAGCATACAAGGCGACGCTGGACAGAAGGACGAGAGCGGTTCGTGAGCTCTACGAACTTAAAAGAAGGGAAGAGCACCGGCTTCTCAAAAAGAAAAAGAAAGAGCATGAGAGGCGGCGACCGAGGACATGGAGAGGTGGTACGGCAGAAATGACGTCCGAAAGTTCTACCAACGGGTAAAACAACAATCCAATTGATACAAAATTCGGACAGAAGCCTGTCGTGACGCAGTGGGACAACACGTAGTAGATTCGCAGTCGATACCGGAAGGATCATTTCTGTAGACTGAAAACGGCGAGGAAGACTCCAATACCGCTGTCAGGCAGAATGTTCCACTCAACGCAATTGACGATGATCGACGAGAATTCCGTCCCCCCCGACCTAGACGAAGTCAAGGTAGCGATATCGAGACTAAAGACGAATAAAGCTGCTGGTGCAGACGGACTGTCTGCGGAACAGTTTAAGGCAGCTGGAGATGAGCTGGTAAGATACATGCACCAACTCATCTGTAAGATGTGGTCGGAGGAAAGCAAGCCCGACGAGTGGAATCTAAGTATCGTTTGCCCGATCCACAAGAAAGGGGACCCCTTTGACTGCGCCAACTATAGAGGGATAAGTCTCCTAACATCGCGTACAAGCCGTTTTGTGTACTCACCTGAAGCCGTTTATAAATAACCTTATAGGTCCATATCAGTGTGGCTTCAGGCCAGGGAAGTCCAACATCGGCCAGATTTTCACACTATGGCAGATCCTGCAAAAGACCCAAGAAATGCAGACCGACATCCACCACCTATTCATAGATTTCAAGGCCGCATATGACAGCGTGCATAGGGACGGCTATACAACGTCATGTCTAGTTTTGACATTCCTGCCAAACTCGTCAGGTTGTGCAGGATGACGATGGAGAACTCTCGCTGCTCCATCAAGGTCAGTAATCAACTCACCGAGACCTTCAATGTCAAAAAAGGTTTTATACAAGGCGACGCGCTGTCATGTGACTTTTTCAAAATTATTCTTGAGAAGATCGCGGAGAGCTGACACACAAGAGCCACGATCTCTCAAAAGCCCGTACAACTGTTAGCATACGCGGATGACATTGACGTGATCGGTAGAACACAGCGAGCCGTCAATGAAGCGTTTGCTGGTATTGAAGCAGAGGCGGCCAAAATGGGTTTAGCGGTGAACGAGGGCAAAACGACATATAAGCTGTCATCGAGAAAGGACGCACAACATCGACGACTTGGCCAAAACGTCACCATAGGCAGCTATAACTTCGAGGTAGTGAAAGACTTCGTCTACCTCGGCTAGTGAACAGTACGAACAACACCAGTAACAAGATTAAACGCAGAATTACTCTTGCCAATCGCTGTTTCTTTGGGCTCAAGAGGCAATTGAGTAGCAGAGTCCTCTCTCGAAGGACCAAGCTGACATTATATAACACCTTGATCATCGCTGTCCTACTCTAAGGTGCGGAAGCATGGGCAATCCCAAAAGCGGATGAAGAAGCACTTGGTCTCTTCGAGAAAAAAAAGTTCTACGTGCGATCTTTGGTCCTGTTTGCGTTGACGGTTTCTGGAGGAGAAGATTCAACCACGAACTGTACTGGCTGTACAGCGGCATGAGCCTAGTCAGGCGTCTACGGATTCAACGCGCATGGACAACACTGCTCCAGCTCGAAGAGGCTTCGACTCCTAACCAGTGGGACAACGTAATAGAAGACGTCCACGGAACCGATGGCGCACCCAGTTAGAGAAGGACCTCAACCAACTTGGTGTGGCTACAGCTGGCTAAAGATCGTGCCGGCTGGAGGGGCTTACTGGCTGAGGCCTAGGTTCACCCCGGACTGTAGCGCCACCAGAAGAAGAAGAAGAAGAATATTCTGTTCTAGTCTCTTCTTTTATTTTCTTTTCGCTATTAATTAGCGCGAACAAATGTTATGGATAAGAAATAGATTTCAGTTTGAATAAAAGGCGCGAAGGGTGCGTCCTGTCACCTCTCTATTACATTGTTTATATGGACTGGATGTTGCAGAGCAGCCGTGGAGAGGAATGTTTCGCATTGGGAAAGTTGAGGGTAAGTCATCGTCGTTTTGCGGATGACTTTGCCCAGCACTCGATTGGCCGTATGTGCTGACTCTAGGATGAAGGTTAACGTGGACAAATCAGAGGGTATGGTAATTTCAATGCACTCTACATGTTACTGGAGTCTCATTGAAGTTTAAGTATCTCGGAGACTTTTTCACGAGTGACGGGACGAGTAATACTGAACTTTCCTGTAGGATTGGTCAAGTTGGATCAGGTTTGACACAGTTTGGGAGATCTACATATATTCAGGGAGGCCGAGCTTAGTGTGAAAGCTAAGTTAGCAGTTTTCAACTCAGTATTTCTTCCGGTTCTCACCTAGAGTCATGAAATTTGAGTTATGACCGAAGGAATGAGATCGCGAATACAAGCTGCTGAGATGAGATTTCGTCGTGGTGTTGTGAGAATTACTCGCCGGGATAGGGTGAGAAACTCGATAGTGCGCGAGTAACTTAACGTTGATCAGCTGCTTCTTCGAACGGAAAGAGCTATGCTTCGTTGGTTTGGTCAAGTAGCACGAATGTCTCCACCATCACGACTTCCGAGGCGGGCCTTGAATGTGATTCTATCAGGTAGGCGATAACTTGGCATACCCAGGCTGAGATGGTTGGACCAAGTCCATAAGCTCGCTTGGTTACGCTTGGGCATAACCCCTGATGAGGTAGAGCCGATGGCGGAGGATCGAGTTGCCTGGAGATCTCTCGAGCGTGGTTTACCCCCTTTAATGGATCATGCGGGTCAGAAGATGATGATGATGAATGGCGAGTGTTCAGATTCAGAAACTCAACGTCTCCATTCATCTACTATCACTGTGTGAACATGGATGGAGTATTATTATTTGGAGTATGGCAGATTTTTGTGTATCTGAATGAAATTTCAAATCCCTAGCTTGGACATATATCGCCACATCTGATATGTCTGACAATGATTGAAGTCACTTCTTAGAGGGGTTATTGTTAGAGATCGACACCGCTTCAAAGGATGCTTATGATAACCAGCGATTCCTTCAGGTTTCCTATTTATGATTCCATGGAAATTATCATGGAAAGACTGACGCATTAAAAGCGTCACCAAATTATTCTGCACCACTAGAAGTAGTGATCCAACATTTGATATTCAAAAATGGAAGACATTTTATTTAAATAGTAAATGTTAGAGACTGGCAGCTTTATTATGGCCTAAAAGAACGGCCCTAATAAGGTTTGCCCCGACAAAATTCGTCTTTTTTATAATAACGATATGGGTGGCCCGCCAGTCCGAGGCTGACCTGGGCCTAGCTTCCCAGCACCCACTCCGTGTTGTGCGTGCTATTCTTTTTTGACTCGTGGAACTGTAGGTCCCAGTTTAATGCCGACTTCGAACGGCGAATTTGAAGACAGGAATACTCTCTGAGCATTGCCAGTGAGACAGGAATACTCTCTGAGAGAGGTGGAACCGTGAATTATCAAAGGTAGTAAATTCGGGTATCGAACCTGGCACCCTCTGCGTAGGAGTCGACCCACTTACCCTCTACGCCACGGCGACACGAATTCGTCTCGGTTGCTTTATTTAAAATTAAGAAAAAGGTTTAATGTGCTTAATCCATTTTAATACATGGGCTCCACGTGAAGCCTTTTCTCAGTGCACTCCCACAAGGCTCAGCCAAATTTACCTAACGTAGGCCCTAGATCCGTATTTGATCGCATGAAGTTGATCCGTCGATTCTAGCCACCAACCACTGCTGCTAGTCAAATCAGAAGCCTTTCGCTTGGCACTCAAATTTCAAAGAGACTCTCTCTCTCTCTCTCATTCGGTTCCACTCAGGCAGCAAGATCCTTTCAATGGCTAAACAGATGCCATGCCACGAGCATCCCCCAATCAGCCACCTAAATCGTTTAAGACGTTTAACCGCACTCGAAACTTCAACGCAAAAAATATAAATACCCTGAACTGTGTTGATGCGGGAGAGTGTAGACAACTCAAAAATTCGTCTTACCCCAGTCGGAAAGGATACAAAATTCGCATAACAAAAGAACTCCGGCTGCCGATTGTGTTTGCCAATTCCACCGGGCGAGGGTGCAGAATTGATTGAATCAAGTGTATCCTTTTGAAATTATGCAAAACATCCTGGCGCACACATCACACTTTTCTTTTCTGTTCTGTTCTCTGCGCTACATTTTTTCCCCTTTTTTGACAGTTAACTGACAACCAGGATATGAATAAATGACTTGATACCGTTGTAATCCAATTTTGGCTCACATCCCCACCCACATGCACACTCGTGGTCGCGTATCGATGATGATGATAATGATGTTGTTCGTGTACTGCGGTCGTCCTAGCCGCCCTCCCATGGGATCTATTTATTTCCGCTCTTTTTTTTTTTATCAGGAGAACGCTCTGAAGTGAATATAGCCTCTGGAGCTGGATGCTTCCCATTATCCTGACATGGGGACACTTAGAATGTGGACTGAGTGATGGGTGGTGGGTGGTTGGATGGTTAGTCTGTCATTGAATTACTCTTAGTTACCCCAGTGGCTGCTGTTCCGGTTCAAGGCTATCAAAGGAACGATGAATAATTGCGGTGAAAGCGCTTTTCAATTACCGCATCCGTAGCGTATCCTTTCTCTCCACACCGTGGCACCCACCCGGCACCGCACCCTTTTGACAGTTGGACGTCGAGGAATAATGACGAATGGAAATTATTCACACACACACACACGCGCGCATCTACTGTAACTCTTTGTCAGAATTTTTGACATTTTCACGGGTATTCCGATACTAGTTTTGAACCGTTTCTTTTTACTCCCCGTTCTTGTTGGCGGATTTCAATTCAAAGGGATTCCTCTTGACAGTTTCGAGGACTGAGGACGACGGTGTGGTCGAGTGGGACCAAGGATAATGTGATGTGGATGTGTGGCAGGACGATGAATATTTTTGTCTATTTTTTTCTGCGTCGGATGTCTGTCGACAGGGGCAGAGGCAGTTGGGTGCCTTTGTTTGACGGGGTTTTTCAATTTTTCAAATGTAACCTCCTTTAGTGGTGAACACGGTCGGACGTTCATTTGAGAAAGGATCAAGTGCGCCGTTGGGCTCGGCCGCGTTGGCGATTTAGTTTCGTTTGATAAGGGACACTCGGTTTGGGTTTCGATGCGGGCGAGTGGGTGGGGCACGCCTCGCACTCAAACTATTCGAAAATATGTAACTTTATAGAGAATGTTGTTGTTCCAACCGCGATGAGTCATTTTCAAAGAATGATGAGTTGCGGAAATCATTCCGGGGTGCGTTTTTCATTGCGGTCGTGGCTTGATAACGAATGTTTCTAGGGTTCAACCGCAGAGGGACTAGCGAGCATGGACAAATTTATTTACTTCTGGTAAGGTATTATATACATTTACTTGCTTATCTGGCCTGAGACCCAGGAGCAGGAGCGCCCGGAAACTGGATGCCTTCCATCGTTTAGGGTACGTTGCACGCTGCTTTTTGTCATCAAGACCAAGTCTTGCGTCTGTGATGAATTGGTCCTTATGAGGGAGGTTCGGTTATATAGTAGGACTCGAAACAGGTTTCTCGGTTTTGAAGACCTCCTTAGCTTAAGCGTTGGTGTCCACGCGATCGTTGTGGCCGAGCCAGTGCAATCGACATTCTTCCTTCCTTCCACAACATGGTACAGCTCCCAGAGTTCAGGATTAAGTCTTCTACCTCATACACATTCCTTGCAGACCTTCTCCAATATCCAAGGCAGGCATAAGGAAACAGCCCTGATATTTTGCTCATCGTCCAGCCTTCGACTCCATACTCACAGCAGGTTGAGAGTTTTTCGAAGCATCGGGTCTATTGTGAACTTTCTTGGCATGAAGCTACTCTGCTCTGGACCTGCTCGTAAAAGGCTTCAGGCGAGCACAAGCAACGACATAAGTCTTTCTATGTGATGATAAGAGAAGACGTATATATTTACAGCTTTAGCAGACAAAGGATTTGTTAGATGAGACGCTCGATGAGATCATCTTATATTTCAGCGGATAACACGAATGTCTTTTAGTCTCGGTATCCTTAACATGACCAAATCTAGTTGAGGAAGGGAAGAAGTACGAGTCCATCAACGTCCGTTGACTGCCTGACAGCGGCTTTTGGGTTCTCGTTGTCGGTTATCAGCCTGCAGAAGTGATTGCTTCAAATTCTCAGCTTTGACTTCAACTCTAGTTAGGTCAGGTTACAAATAGACCATGTTGATCCATTGTGATAACCACTCCATTGATAGTGCACCAGACTGCACCAGACAAAAGCGTATTAACTCTGTTTCCGCTGGGATTCGAACCGGGGACCCCACTAACCAAGGGCAGGCACTTAACCAACTGCGCCATCCAGTCGTTCGACTTCAAGATTACCGCCAGTTGCTTAATTTCGTCCCTATAGGCTTCAGTTGGAACTTGTTCACCCGTTGGTAAGACGTTCTGGCATCATCCCTCTCATGAAACTTATCCCGAAGTGGGATATAGTTGCCTGGAGACAATATCTCAATGCAGTTATAAGTGGTATAAAAGATGCAGTGCGCTACGTGATTCGCCAGTGGAAGCAAATAAATGTCTAATTTCTTCCAGGACTTGATAGGGTGCAACAGGACGAACAACGATATCCGTTGTACCTTCTGACGCTAAGAGACACCAATTCAAGAAGCGCAGAGTAGTCTGTATTTCGAGGAAACAGTTTATGGAGGAAGAACAGATCGGCGCTTTTGCGAGGACTTTAGGGACCCAAAACGAATAACAGACGAGACAGACAGTAGGTAGGTAGAAAGGGGCTTTAATGCAATTAGGCCAAAGTAGGACCATTGTACCGCCACGTGGGTATTTCAAATTAAAGAGGGTTGCCGTGAATTATGACAGCCAACCAGCGTTGACCGGTACTTTGCCGAGGTCGTTTAGATTGTCGTGGAAATAGGAGCCTGTAGTGGCTTCCTTAGTTTAGACAAGAGCGGGACAGTTACAAAGGAGGTGTTGGATGCCTTCTATCTCCTCTTCATCTAAGCAGCTCAAGAAAAAGTGGTTCGAGAATACTTCTATAGTCTTTGCGTGAAGGCTTAGTAGTCTGTGTAGAGTGATGACTCCCACTGCGTTGTTAATTTCGGATTTCTTAAGAGAAACGAGGGGGTTTGACCTTGAATCAAGATGTGGCCAGATTTGTTTTGAGATTTGACAAGTGATGCCTGTGAACCATCTGCCATGGGTTTTCTTTGTATATAGATTATTGAGCTTTAACTTAAAGGAAGCTATAGGTTACCTATGTTAGAAGAGAGTCCATCAACTGGCAGTCTAGTGGCGCGCTTAACGAGTTCATCAGCTGTGCAGTTTCTCGCAATGTGTCTATGGGTTGGCACCCAGCACAGGCGAATGTTGAACTGTTTGGATATCTTGGCGCGGCAGTCGATTACTACATGTATAAGAGTTCATAGAGAACGATGCCAGGGATTGGATTACTGCCTGGCTATCCGTAAAGATATAGATATCGCGGGCGGATATCACTTTGCTTATCGTCATTGCTTCTGCTTGGAAGACGCTGTAGTGATTTGGTAGACGAATGGGTTTGGTCAGATTTAGACACTCTGAATAAACGCCGTTTCTACTCCATCAACCGTCTTGGATCCAACTGTGAAAAAATGTATGGTTCTACCAAAGGGTATGGTGCCGCCGTACCACAGGTCTCTGTATGCAATCAGGGTTTCGAACCTGTTCTCTGGGAAGTGTCGTGGTGAAGTGTGATCTTAGTTTAACGAGGTGAGGTTTTGTTCGTGGAGAGTCTTGGCGTGTCCGTAGGTGTAATAGCCTGCCTTGCTCTTCCTTCTTAGTCTACCGTCCAGTATAAGGCCGAGATATTTCGCCTTATTCGTGAACCGACTGTTTAGAGTGAGGGGGTCGGTAGGAGGTGGTAAGTAAAAAAATTAATGGACTGAGGTGGCTGCTTGTGGTACGCCCCATGTGGCTTCATCACCTGAACGTGAATTAATATTCTCTGCTTTCCAAAAAAGGATTTCATCAATTTGACAAATCAGGGTTGGAAACCTAATGTAATTTTATCAAATGCTTTATTAAAGTCGGTGGAAGCATGCTGGAGACACAAATTCAGTACGATTCGTAGTCGTTGATCTGACATTTAGGAAATCATGTTGGGAAGGTCCACAAGAAAGGAGACCCCTTCAACTGCGCCAACTACCGAGGGTTAAGTCTCATCAACATCGCTTATAAGATCTTCTCAGCCGGTGAGCGCCTGAAACCATTCGCCAACAACCTGATGGATCCTTATCAGTGCGGTTTCAGGCCGGGGAATTCCACCATCGACCAAATCTTCACATTACGGCAGATCGTGGGAAAAAAACCCACGAGACCCAAGGTGTCGATGTGCAACCCACCACCTATTCGCCGATTTCAAGCTGACACGGGGAACGATCTAACAAAAGTCCGTATAACTGCTCTGCTAGCATACGTGCATGATATTGACGTGATTGGTCGAACACAGCGAGCCGTCAATGAATTGTTTGCTGGAAATAAAGCGGAGGCGGCCAAAATGGGTTAAGCGGTGAACGAAGTATATGCAACATCGACCTTTTGGCAGAACGTCACCATAGGCACGTACAAGTAAACAGTACGAACTACACCAGTATTGAGATTAAACGTAGAGTTACTCTTGTTTCTTTGGGCTCAAGAGGAAAAGATCGTACCGGCTGGAGAGGCTTGTTGGCTTTGGCCCAGGTCCACCCCGGACTGCAGCGCCACCAGAAGACGATGATGGGACTGCAATGCTTAACCTAGACGACCTTTATTTAGAGTTCTACACGCCAGGTCTTGTCAGTTTGTAAAAGAAATCATCCGACAGTAGAAAAAGTCCACCAGAAACGGAAATATTCACCACAAAATGAGGAAGCCTCTTCTCAATCGTACGTTCTTCAGATTCCCAACCAACCACCAGAAACATCTCGTCACTGCCCGCCAACCAATAAAAACAATTCGCCGGGTTTTCCACCAGCCCCACTCACCGTCACCCGGTGATGGGGCCTCTACCAAAATGCCGCCATGCATTGCGACCGTCGCTCGTTCGCCGGCCCATTCGTGATTTAATTAAATTGAAATCGAGTGCTCTCGGCTTATTGACAAGCAGTTTGCAAATGTTCGTACATCCGACTTCCGACGCTCCACTTCACAAAGAGTTCGCCATTTTCGCTGCACCCACGCGAGTCCTAGGGTGCACCGTCCACCTCGCCTGCACAGTGATTTACACGGGACCTATTAAGGTGGTCATGTCAACTGAAACAGAAAAAAAAATAAAACAAACCAAAACAGAACCCAACCCAACCCACCCATCCACCGCCGCACTCTCGAATGTTCACTTTTGCAAGCCACCTCCCTCGTCGTCCTGCGTAGCAATCCTTGTAATTACAACACGTCATGTGCAATGTGTACGCAAACAAACCCAAGTGCAAACATAAACATACGCATCCCTGTTGAATTACATCCGCACTGGCTGCAGCGCCGGCTCCCCCTTGACACGCCACGCCACCGACGCCGATGCAGTGGTGAGTGATGCACCACATCCCAGTCCTGATTGAAATTCCAATCTCGATGCCGAAGCCTGTCACAGCAATTCCCGCTACTTGTGCCTTCTACCTGGCTGAGTCCGGAGCTCCTTCGTTTAGTTTAATGAAATTGCAACGCACTGCGTTGGCATGGCATCCACCGCTCGCCCGACCGACCGATGCAGCCAACCAGATTGTGACGTTGACTCTGTGCCATGACATCCATCCTCTCGCTGAGATCCTGTAAATCCATTGATTCGCATATTGACTCGTCTCGTTGCGTAGCTGTGCATGACACACGAGAGAGAGGGAGTGAGCCCAAGCGTATCCACATCCTCGGGTATTGAATGGAGTCAATGCGGTGGCTGCGTTGGCTGGGACTGGGGCTGGGGCTGGGACTGCCGGGCTGAAGGTATTTTGTCAAGAGACGTTGCGCTGTTGCCACAAACCTCGTTTCGCAGTGCGTTTGATGCAATTGCCAGTCACGGTGCGCCCGCTGCCTGTGGTATCGCACTAACGAGGGTGGATCTGATGATGATTGGAGTTTGTGGGAAATTCCTGGTACGACATAATTTAATTAATGGAAGGTAATACCATTGCGAGTCGGTCGACGGTGGTTTTGGAAATGGAGCAAGGTGGCAGGGGGAAGGGAGGGAGGGTTAGTGGATGCACGCATGTCAGAAGGCAGTTGACTGCATGTGAAGGCTGGGGATTCGTGAATGTTCTCCTGACAAGACATGGCTGCAGTCAATGCGATCAGAGATGTGGAAATGTTGACTTCTTTTTCATTTCGTCTTGTCTGTGATGTCCTTTGAAGTGATTATGTGAAGAAGGAGACATGGCATGGGAGATTGGGTGATGCAGAGTTGCTTGCAGTCGTCGCCATGGAAAAGTAGTGACATGCCCCGTCGAGTACTGGGAGTATGTCAACATCTTACAATTACACGAATTTTGTGCGTAGTCGATGCTCTGTGAGATAAGTTGATGGTTATGATACATATTCAGACCTTTCTAGGGCACATGAATCCAATTCTCCATTCAATAAAAAGCCGCTGCAAATGAATGACATCATCCTGGAGTCTGTAGTGATGACAGAAGTAACCAAGTTGTAGAGGCACTCTTTAGTGATGCTGAGCTATCCAAAATTGACATTGTGGTCTGTTCAGACAGCTTGGCTGTAACTAAGTCCTGGCTGCGGTCAACTACTTCTCTTAACTGTCGACTCTCCTTGGAAAATGGCTGAGCATTTTAATATTCACCGCATTTGGATGTCGGGATATTTTGAAATACCAGAGAATTGCGAAACCAATCAGAAGGAGCTCCGGGAGAAGATTGAGCATCCATTTCATGCGTCTTCTGACAACCAGTCACTGAATCCCAACTCGAAGACTTTTCGCCAATCTCTCAACGAGCTGGTCAAATTTCTTTTGCATCTCTCATGTGTCAGACCAATGGATGCCAATCCAAAGGATTTAAGACCTATAAGCCTATCGTCGTTTCTATTAAAGACACTGGAAATATTGATCGACGTATTCATCCGACACATAGTCACAGATAAACTTTCGATCTCTCAACATGCCTACGACAAGGACAAATCTGTGGAAACAGCCCTGCACTCGCCTGTTGGCACTATAGAAAAATCCCTCGAGATTATGGTATTATATAAATACCGAGGAAGCCTTTGATAACATAGAATCCCACGCAATAACCTCAGCACTCAACAGACTCGGGATCGAAAAGCCTGTAGTGACTTGTATTCACCTGTGATAAGCTCGACGCTTGGTGATACCACGATCCGCAAATCTGTCAACAGAGGCACACCGCAGGGAGGTGTAATCTCCCCTCTACTGTGAAACATAGTGCTCAATGAACTGCTTGTGATACTTGAGGGAACTGGGTGTAAGGTCATTGCCTGTGCAGATGATATTGCCATCGGAGTACCTGGGAAATACATATCTACGATCAGGGATATTATGAAATCTTCCCTATCCAAGCTGGTGAAATTGACTAGCGAATGCGGCCTAGTTGTCAATCCAGATCTAGTCCTCTTTACTAGAAAGTATAAAATCCCAAACATTGAACCTCCCACCCGCCCAAATCCCAAACATTGATCCTACACATTATAGGGGGTCCCGTCCTTAGTGCTAAGCGACAGCGCTAAATTCTTAGGTCTTATGTGAGACACGAAGTCAAGCTGGAAGTTAAATCTATTGGAACGTTTCAAGAAGGCCTCAACGGCTCTCTACTGCTGTAAAAGGCCCATTCGGTGAAAATAGGGACTGCAGCCCCGAATGGTTCACTGGCTACTTACATCTGTAGTCAGACCCATACTGCTGCTTGGTGTCGCAACTTGATGGACCGCACTCGGTAAGAAAATCAATATCACCCCACTCCCTAGAGTGCAGAGGATGGCTTGCGTGTGCATTAGCGGAGTGCTAAGGACTGCCTCCTCCGAAGCTCTAAACATACTCCTCAACCTGCCACCGATAGAACAAATTGGCAGACAGACAACAGCTAGTTCGGCGATCAGATTAAGATCGCTGAGCAGCTGAAATGAACTGCAGTCTGGACATTCAACGATCCTACGCAGGTATGCCTCTATACCCATAGACAAAAACATCACTCTACCTAAACTCCTCTTCGAGAAGAACTTCTCAACCAGCATTCCTTCCGGATCTTACTGGAAATCTGAACACCAGACGCTGGAAGGTCCACTGCGAATCTGCACAGTGGATCGAGGATGGATGCAGGTGTGGGTGCTCGCGTGGGCGCTGGCGTCTATTCCAAGGACCTAAATATCCAGCTATTTGTCCGGCTACCGTGATTACCCTGTAGAGGGCTCAATTTATATCGATTAAGGAAACCCTGTCCTGGCTAAAAAACAATGTACTCTAGCGCGCAGATATAGTCATCTGTTCCGATAGCCAGGCAGCGATCAAATCTCTAGATTCAGTCAGACTTCCCTTAATTGCCGCCTAGACGACTGGATGACGCAGTTGGAAGAGTACCTGCCCGTGGTTAGCGGGGTCCCCGGTTCGAATCCCAGCGAAAGCAAAGTTAATACGCTTTCTGTTCACTTGCGAGCCAAGGTAGACTATCTCGAAGTTATAGCTTTCGCACATCTTTAACATCTCGGATGGATACCGATCTGCTGAATCGGAGAAGCTCCTCAGTGCTCAGTGCTACGTCTCGACTCTAGTTGAGTCGCGTATCCGCGGTTGTGCGAGCAATGCGGGAGATTAACGGAACTGCTAATTTATCTTGGATCAGACCTGTCTGGTCGAAATAAACGAATGCTTTCGGGGGGATAAAGCCATTAAGGTGTACCTTTTCATGGTACCTGTAATTGGGGTAGTAAGCCTCAGAGATCAGGTTGTTTGTCGAGAGCAAAGACCTTGCAACATGTCTGCGAATCATCGTGATTAGGAAATTGTCCACTCTTATCAAGTTCGCCCTGTTATATAGGACTTCATTAATATCTAATTTTTTGTACTGCCACTCTGGTGTTCTATAAAGGCGAAGGCAGGCCCTGGGACAAGCCCTCTCAAACAACCGAATCTTTTCCATCAAGCTTGCACTCACGTTGAACCACACGGGACAGCCATAGGTCAGCATTGGCCGGATGTGGGCCATGTAGCAGATAACCTTCACCCTCGCATCGAGTTGAAGTGTATAGTACAGACTGACTTGTTCCCTCACCCCTCTGTCGGTTGCCAGACGCCAACGACGTTCTTCCGGGGTTGGGTACCCCATAATCGGTTGAAGCTGCTCGACTAACGTTTTCACCACGAGAGCAAGAGTTGACATAGGCTAGGTGCAGACATCTGCGCCTTCATGAGCGCTGTATTAACGCTTTAAAATCCTGTTACCATAGGCCGCGCCGGTGACATCGACCTGATTGGCAGAACTCAGCCACGGATGTGGTTAAAAACATACCCTCATTGTCAGGTGCTTCTACAGTCCGACGTCGACTCGGCACCAGCTTCTACAGGAGGCATTTCGCTGGCGGACACACAGATTTATGCCAACAACGAAGAGGCAGATTTTCAGAAGCCCTTGTGAGCCACTCGACAGGATGGTTTGCAATGGGATCGAACCAAAGGTGTTGAAATATAGATGCAACATAAATTAGCAGCACACACTGGAGTGTACACTTTGTTATTATAACCGGTTTATTCATTACAATAGTTCTCATTGACTTACGGTAAAACTCACTTATGTACTTCTGTATTACCCACTCTATTAAAATATCTCTTTCATAGTAGGTATGTTCCCGTACCCAAAATAAACAACAGAAAACAGCACAAAACAACACAAATCTACGAAAGTCTGTTCCCGTACGCCAAGAATTTGGGTTTTATGTTAAATGAGCGCTCTCTCGAGAGGCTAAAAAATGATGTCCCCACCCTGCCCATTTTAACACAAGAAATTTCTGTGGGCAGTTTCTTGGTTTTATGTCAAATCAGTTCTTCTTCTTCATTTGGCGCTACAGTCCGGGGTGGACCTGGGCCTCAACCACCAAGCCTCTCCAGCTAGCACGGTCTCTGGCTAGCTGTCTCCAGTGCCGCACGCCAAGTTGGTTGAGGTCCTTCTCCACCTGGGTGCGCCACCTTAAACGCGGGCGTCCTCTGTTGCGTTGTCCCACGGGTTCGGAGTCGAAGACAATCAGTTGATGTGTCAAATATTTTGATTTGTTTACCTGTGCTTTTGTGAAGTCGAAGTTTGAAGTTAGAAAATAATATGGAAGTAGAATGTTCACCCAAAACATACCACCGCCTTCAGACAGGTAATGCGATTTGCTTTTTTACCACACACATAAATAACAACAATTTCCTTGTAGACCAGGAGTACCGGGATCTAGTTACTCAGGATCCTAACATTCTGATTAGATCCAGGGAAAGTGTACCGTATGTTGAGGCTGTTGGTGAAGTAGCCAAAGATGTTTGGTTGGAAGCACCAACAAAATTGCTACTTTCTTTGGTGGAAGATCTCCGTCCGAAGGTTGGGAAAATATTCGACCTAAAAAATAAAACTAAAATGTGGCAACAAATTCAAAAAAAAAAAAATATTTGACGAGGGCTACACTTTCGCTGTAGCCCAAGTTCAGGGAAAGTATCGCAATTTGGATACCCGACAAAAATACTTATAAATTTCTTTTTTTCGTTGCAGATTGCCTGAAGACAAATGCTCACATTTTCCTTTCGATCAATATACATAATCGTCTTTGCACTTCGGTGGGTCTATTACAATATGTGTTTCATCTATACAACCTGATTTAAATAATTGTAAATTACAAATAAATGTGAAATCTATGTGCGTTTTACCTATTACTTTGGAAAATCTTCCTTTTTTATTTTGGAAAAATGTACTTGTTTCCTGTTTTTGCTCATCATTGGGCCACGTTATAATGCTTGAGCTGAGACTGCTTAAGAACATTGTATACCGGTCGATGATACGTGAAACAGATGATATTGAAAGATCAAAACGGTCGGCTAAATCTCTGAAACTGCATGCTTCATGACCAGCAAACCATAGGAAAACTGCAGTGTGCTTGTGAGCGCTGCATTTTTTATCGGGCCGGTATCAGCTTAAAAGGCCGATGTTTAAAACTTTTCCGAAAGTCTCAGTCAAATAAAGATCTTTTAATAAGGAAATGTGTTATGAATTCATTTTCAGAGTAGAGTGGAACAGTCGTTTCTAAAAAATCCCTCACACACGTTCTTTTTGACTTAGATGAAGACCCAACCGCTAGCAACAATTCTTTTTTAGCGTCTGGTTCATTAATAATTAGTTCCATCACGTCGTCGTCGTCAGTTATCATGTCCAAAAATAACTTTTTAGCAGAATTTTTTAAAGTTCCCATTTTTTTACACAACACTTAGAAATCACAAATGTAATTTAATTCAAACCAGTATGTGTCATTTCTTATTTGACATTTCACAAATGACATAATTTACACATTTGGTAAAACTGCGTTCTCGTAGTTTCTTGAGATTTTGCTTCTCTTCACTCCTTAAAAAATGACAGTCTTCACAATTTTGTGCAGAAAGTACGGGAACAGACCTAGTATATACGTTTTTTCATCTTCCCAAAATATCTTCGTTGGTATATTATAATCTCAATAGGTTATGCGGCCAGGGTTCCTGAGTAATCTTACACATTGATTAACTAATATTTAAATAAAATGTCTTGAGAAATATCGTGGAGACAAGCGGATTAGAAAAACTTAAAAAAGCGACAAACAAAATGGCATCGATTGAAAAATTGACTGGGAGAGAAAATGATGACACGAGAAAAATGACACATGGAAATTTGCGATGAAAAAGTACTTGGAGCACGAAGAATTTTGGTGGAACGTCACAGGGGACGTGGACGTAGTCGAAAATGTAAATCTGGACAAGAAAAGAGATACGAAAGCGAAGGCTTAAATAATTCTTCTAGTGAATCCAGTAATCTACGTTCTTATACAGGAGACGGAGTCAGCGAAAGAAGTTTGTCAAAATCTGGACAGGGCATTTGATGATTCGGAGCTAAACAAGAAGGTATGTAGGTCTTTTGTGAGAACTAATTAATAAAAATCTTGACAACTGCAGCAATGTGGAAGAATATGTCAACGGGATCTTTGCTACAGTACACAAACTTCGTGGATGACGAGTGGCTCGGGACTCAACTTCTTGCTGGATTGCCTGAGTTGTGCAAGCCAATGATAATGTTCCGGCGTCAGAATCAGTGCGGATTCTGTCAAAACATTGCAGGACGTAAAGGCAAGTGACTCTAAGGAATTTTATTCTGATTACTCCAAGAGCTCACCATCAAAGCCAAATAAGCAATTTTGATATCTTGATGTGCAATAGATACGGTCATATCAGAAGAAGTTTTAAGAAAAAAAAATATATGCTGAAGTTCGAAACCAAATATCACAATTTCAACATGGCTTTGGGAGTGGAAGATCAACTTCGACCAATTTGGTTATATTTACAAACTTTTGCCTGAGTTCCATGGAAGCGAGACTTCAAGTTGACTCCATATACACTGACTTCTCGAAGGCATTGGACCGTGTTCAACATAATGTGCTCATAAAAAAGCTAGAGATGATTGGTTTTCATTATCTAAAATCTTGAAATGGATAACTAGCTACCTTACAAATCGCAGACAGTTTGTAAAAATAGGTAATGATCTGTCACGAGTAATTTTCAATTTCTCTGGGGTACCTCAAGGTTGTCACCTCGGCCCTCTTCTGTTTCTTATCTTTATTAACGATTTGCCTTCCTATGTTTCCCATTCCGACTGCCTTTTATACGCTGACGATTTAAAAATTTTTAAATCAGTGCGATCATTGGCCGATGCAATGGAGTTGCAAAATGATATCTCATCAGTACAGAATTGGTGCGATTTGAATGGACTACATTTCAATATTAGTAAATGCTCAGTTATGACATTTTTTAGAATTTTATCTCCTATAATCTATAATTATAAGATTGATAATACAATCTTAACAAGAGTATGTTCGCATAAAGATCTAGGGGTTATATTCGACGTTCAACTGACTTTTTCTATGCACATAGACTATATTATTTCAAAGGCCAACTCCATGCTAGGATTCTTGTTTCGAAATTCAAAAGATTTTCAAGACCCTTACACTCTTAAGTCTGTGTATGTTTCGTTAATTCGCTCTATATTAGAATACTGTTGTTTAATATGGAATCCTTTATATAACAATAGCGCTATTCGTATTGAGAGAATACAAAAAAGATTTACTAGGTTTGCTCTTCGAAAGATGTCGTGGAATTCAAATATGCCAGATTATAATGCTAGATGTCAGCTTATCGATCTAAAGCAACTGCATGTAAGAAGGACTTATTATTCAGTTCTTTTCGCTCATGACGTCATTACTGCTCACATTGATTGTCCGGTGCTGCTTTCCATGTTCAGTGTTTACACCCCGTCTCGTTATCTGAGGCCTAGAGATTTCTTTTATGTTTCGAGGCATAGTACAAACTATGGGCAAAATGATCAACTTAGTTGCAAATGTTATAGACTTTAATATGAGTAGAGATAAATGTAAAAATGAAATCTTAAATTTTTTGAATAGCAATTTACTCTAAATTACATTATAATTGTGTGTTAAATTCTGCTTTAGGGCTAGGCATTATTATTAACAAGAAATGAAATGTTATTAATATTATCAGTAGTCTTAAAAAAGCTCTGTACTTGAAAGACGGAAGAATAAATAAATAAGTTCTGCAAGGCGAACAACAAAGAGAACTACAGTAGCGAAAAACTGAAAAATAACTTTGCTACTGCATTTTCTTCTGCAGCGAAATTAGACGAGGAGTTGTGGTATATTGATTCAGCACATGACAAAGGATTTATGACACTAAAGGTACTCCGGACTCCAGCATGAAAATTGCAGATGACAAGACGCTATAATTTAAAGGGATGCGACAATGTTAACATTAAGGTGAGTAGTCCGGAAGGTGAGTTTCGTCAAAAATACAGAATGTGTTGCATGTGCTTGAGCCCTGTATGTAGCTTCAAATTTATTATCAGTCAGCCAGATGACAAAAAACAAGTGCAAGCTAGATTTTTCTGCAACAGGCTTTTAGTGTTACGACGATGCACTTATCCGTAAAGCCTCGGCGGCACCTAAAGAGGGCGATTGCAAAATAGAGTGAAACTTCTCTATAACGGACATCAGCGGTACCAATATGATTGTCCGCTATATAGGCGTATCCGTTCCGACGGAGACGGAAATAAACGAATTCCTCCATGCCGGGACCATGACAAATTGTCCGTAGAGAGAGAGGTGTCTGTTAAATAGGGTTGTCCGTAACGAGAAGTTTCATTGCAATCGATATGTTTGGACCAGACCTAAGCCCACCTTGAAACATCTAAGAAATCTTAAATACTTCCACAGGAGGTAAGAACCTCATCAGAGTATGTACTCTCCACCAAGACCTCGGCCATGGTCAATCAGTAGGTTTTAGGTTCCAAATAGACTTTGGACAATGGCCCGAGTTGTGATTCAAACAAGCTCAACTTCAGGTTATCCTTACCTTTAAAACGAAATCCAAAGGTTATCCCACAAGTCAACTGGACACATCCCCTTCCACCAACGCCGACCAATTGTTTATCAGCCGCAGCAATAGCAGATCATCCTTAAAACTCCTCGCACACTCCCTCTCTCTCTCTCTCTCTCTCTCTCTCTCTCTCTCTCTCTCTCTCTCTCTCTCTCTCCCTTCATGCGTATTCATGTCGGTTTCCCCAAATCAGTGCAATCTCTATGACCATTCACGTTGAGAGATGCGGCCAGCACAGGTGTCGGTGTGTACTTAAAAAATCAATTAATCACCATCAGCCAGAGATTATTGTCTCATAGCCACCACGCCTCCTCGCTGAAACCGTTCGCATCTAAGGTCAAGTCCCAGGCCCAGGTCCAGGCCCCGGCCGAAGCCCAGGCCGTATCTCATACGCGCGCAAAGAGGTGCTGTGCGAGTGCGCATGCACCGCAATCAACCTGGAGGATCTCCCCACAACCAAAAAGGGCCCCAGCGGATAGCCCAGCCAAAGATATGCGTGTACGTCGACGTAGCCCCGCGCAGGCGCAACCGTATGTGCACAAGGCAGCTAAAACGCTCGCGCTTGTAACCTGAACCTTATCAACTTTATCTGCCAACCGTTGGTGTAACTCGAACTGCACGTTATGCCGCGTTAGTGCAAAACTATGTGCACCACCACTTAAACCGCCACCGGGCTCGCGCATAATTTCGCCTCGCCAGGACGAGCACCGAATGCGATAAGTCCAGATCGCGGCCTCGGCCACAAAGAGATAATGCGAAAGTCGTGTAATCCATTAGCGTTGCTCTTTGTAAATTGTGACAATGACAATATTAAGATAACAGTGGACAGGACAGGACACGGACACGGACACGGACAGGGACAGGACACTGCGCGAACGCGGACACCACTGGTTGAGATTACGCGCTTCTGCGTTCGCGTTGCGGCGGCGGTGCAGCTGATACGGGGCCGCAACACCGATGACGAGATGGTGGTGATGCGCCCTGCCCGGCTGGTGATGCGCAGGAGTGGACAAAAGGCACAGAACGGCTCGGCGCTGCGCGGCGAGCGATATCAACGCGGCGACACCGATGGTGAGATGGTTTTGCTGCGTTCAGCCGCCCGGCTTCTGTTGTGCCGGGGGAAGCGCGCACATGGGCGTAAGGAATTAATTTGTTGTCACCAGTGGCAACATAAATCTTCAGTTCGTGCCGATTGCGCGGCGATGGTAGGTGGTCTGAGATTTATGCGCGAACAGCACTTTGATCTTCTTGCTTCGATCTTCCGTATCGCCAGCGTCTCCGTCGTCATCGTCGCCGTGGCGGTTGCGGTTGCGACCATCGTCAACGGGGTCCTGCTCGGGATAACATGATTTGCATAGATTGGCGCATCACCATCCGGCGGGTACATGAGCTTTAAATTGCTTTTAAGATGCAAGAATGTGCGGGATCCTCTCCGATTGGGATCGAGTTGGGCTGAGTGGTTGAACATGCGTTGCGAAAATTGTCATTCGTCCTCTGGGTGTTGCGTTAAGTGGATTGGAAATAATGGGTTCCACTTGTGACTCACATGCGCATCAGTGAGGGGAATGATCGGCGCTGTGGTCAAAGGCGCTGGATGTGATGACAGGGTGGACTTCGAATGAGGATTGGTTGGTGAGTCAGTTGAATTTGCGCACTGTAGCTGTGGCTCGTTAGGAGATATTTTGGGTATTCACCGAAACAGGTGAGAAGAAGGATAAAAGGGGCAACAACTCGTACATACGCCTGGTGCGCTAAGATTTCTATTCAAAGTTTTGAAAATCAGGTTTAACCTGTGAATGAATGACGACTTACATTGCCATGATATAAATGCGATATCGTATCTAGGCGCAGGTTTGTTTAGATTATAGTGGCTGACTGCCCGTAAGCATTAGCCACACTCAGGCCCATTGTGTTGCCAGGCGGATCTAGTCGCTCCTACTCCGGAAACCAGTTGGTGCTCCTGACAAGACTGCTTAGTTCGGCACGGCCCCTATGTGATATATCCTTCGGGCCAAAATGACACTGCAATTACAAAGAATGTGGACAACAGGATCCTCATCTCAGCAGCTCCCACTGAAGATCTAATAGGGCATGACTGAGTGGTGAGTTTCCAGGGAGCCGTGACTAGTGTTAGGAGTTTTGAGCTTCTGCATTTCTGTGTATTTGTCTGGAATCGAGAGTAGGAAGGCAGTGCCTATGAGCTGGTGAGTTTCCACTTCGCAATTTCTGGAATGTCACAATGTCCCCGTGCCCACACATGGTGGATGCTTAACTGCTCCCGATAGACGGTTAGCTCGAGTTAAATGCGACTGCATCCAGAGAATTAACTGAAAAGTTTTAATGAAATTTGTCGGTGATATCAAATTGTTCTTTAGTCAGGACAGAGCTTCCTTGATCGATATAGTATCGGCAATCGAAATAATTGCTTACATGCTTGAAGTAGACCCCCGCATCAAGGTCTATGACCTTCTTCGATCAGCCGGTGAGTATTCACGGAGTCGGTATTCAGACCTCCAGTATGATTTAGGGTGGTTGCTGGGTAAGAGGCTCTTCTCGCTCAGGTTAGACACATCGACCTAAGCGAGAAGAACCTCTTGAACATCTTGTATAGATCTAAGTCTGTCGAGTATAGATCTAAGCCATCGGCGGAAAATTAAGGAGTACGTTCAACGCTGCACCTTAACGTCCGCTGAAAAGCAGGCCATCCATTGCACCCATTTAACCGGCTTGATGTTGTCAATTCGAAAATTTCTCAATCAGCTTAAGCGCAATCTCCCACAGGAAGGGATGTCACTTAGGTAGGTAGGTAGGTAGGTAGAAAGTGGCTTAGATGCACTTAAACCAAAGTACTCCCCTTGTACTGCCACGTGGATTTGTTTGAAAAGAAAGGGGATGGGCCGGCGTAGTTATCATGACAACCAGCCAAATCTGTCGATGAAGTCTAATAGCGATTTGATTGATGTATCTCTCAGTTCGCTTAGATAATCGAAGAAGTAGGAGCCTAGAGAAGCTTTCCTAGCTGAGGCAAGTGCCGGGCAGTTGCAGAGAATGTGTTGTACACTTTCCTCTTCTTCCTCGTCTCGGCGACTTCTGCAGAAATGGTTAAAAAATAGTCTTAGTCTTTTCGCGTGTGATCCCAAAATGCGGTGTCCGGTGAATAAACCTACAGCTGTGCTTACTTTAGGTCTTTTTAACGATATCAGACTAACAGATCTTTTGGGGTCAAGACTGGGCAGGTTTGTTTGGTAATTTGGCACGTGTTGACTGTGTTCCATCAAGTACTGACTTCTAGTATGCTTTGGTTATAACTTAAGGGAAGCTAAAGAAGTGCCTAAGTTACAGAAGGACCCCTCATCTGCCAGTGTTGTGGCGATTTCTGCGAGTTTGTGGGCTTCGCAGTTTCCCATAATGTCTCTATAGCCCGGGACCCAACACAGGCGATTTCGAAACTGTTCGGTTATCTCCTCAAGAGATGTGCGACAGCTTATGACTATTTTTGAGTTTGTAGAGAACGATGTTAGGGATTTCACGTTCCACCTCAGCCAAGACAGGTCTTCGCTGATCGCCATTATTTCCGCTTGGAAAACGCTGCAATGATTAGGTAGATGGATTGATTTATTGAGATTAAGATGTTCAGAGAAAACTCTCCCCAGTCCTTCTTCCGTTTTGGATCCGGTTGTGTAGACATACCACAGGTCTCTGTTCGGAATAAGGGGTTTTGAAGTTTTTCTCTGAGAAGTAAACAGGTGAAGTGTAATCCAGATTAGTAGAGGCATGTCTTTGTTTTAATAGGATTCTGGCATGTCTGGATGTGCAGTCTTGCCATTGGGAGCATGCTTTCAATCTGATTGCACAGTTGGTTGCTATCTGCTTTCGAAGAACATCTAGTGGGGGAAGGTTTAGTATGGTTTCAAGTGCATCGGTGGGAGTCGTTCTCAAGGCTCCACTTATGCAGATGCATGCTTGTCTTTGTACCTTCCTTAGCATTTTTAGGCGTTTATCGACGTTAAGTATGGGCCACCATACTGTTACGCCATATAAGAGGATGGGTCTTGCACTTCCTTGCACTTTCGGCAGTATTGAGCTTCCAGTTCAGTTTAATATCTAGGGGATGTCACTTAGATATAATAATAATAATATAATATGGCCCGAGAGTTCGAGTTGGACCTGAGCCTAGCTTCTCAGCAACCACTCTTGTTGTCCGTGCTATTGTTCTTCCACGAGTGGAAGGGACCTACAGCTTAACGCCTACTCCGAACGGTAAATTTGAGAAGTTTTTTTTGACAGGTATACTTTTTGAACATTATCCGTGTTTCGAAAGAGGTGGAGCCGCGGATTATGGAAGTTGGTAAATTGGGGATTCGAACCTGGCAACCTCTGCATAGGAATCGACGCGACCAACTAAATAGCCCCCCAAAAAGGAGGATGAAATAATTCCCTAAAATTGGGACGAATTTGACTGACTAAAAATAAAATAAGTCCCCAAATAGGTATGAATAAGAAAAGTGTGGAAAATGCGCATCTTTGAATGCACAGAACCTCGCACCTACCCCAAATCCTATAGAGGACCAGGCAGAGGAGGTTGATGCATGGCACCGTGCCCCGTCCCCATAAATATTCCTCTGTTTAGTGTAGAAAACACGTTTCTAAGCCTCTAACTGCTTACTGTAATGCTTTGAACACAAGTATTTTTAAAGCCATGTGCAAATTGGGTTAGTTACGGCCCGTGCTAGCTGGAGAGGCTTGTGAGTTGAGGCTTAGTTTCCCGAACTGTAGTGCCATCTAATTAAGTAAGCAAGAAACTTTATGCGGAAGGATTGATTCCTGCCCAAGAGCATATAAAGGTTTTCCAATATGGACTTGACAGCTTTGAATTTGAAAGAACTCAAACGGTTACTGACAATTTACTCAGTAAACTTGACATTTTCATCATGCTAACTAACAGGAACGAGCAACGTCTGCAAATTATAAAATTTTTTTTTACAATTTTTGACGAAAGCTCATTTTTGGCTCAATGGGTTCGTCAAAAAGCAAATTATGCGTTATTGGCCGGGTGAAAATCCACAAGAGCTTCATGAATAGCCACCTCATACTTACTTACTTATCAGGCATACGACTCATGGAGGGTCTGAGCCTGAGCAATTGCAGCCTTCCATCGCTGACGGTCCTGGACACGCTGCTTACAGTCCTCAAAACCAAGTTGTCTGGCATCCGAGACTAATTGGTATTTATACCGGAGGTTCGATCTTCCTTTCCCTCTTGAACCAGGAGGCTCGGATTCGAAGACCCTCTTAGTTGGAGCATTGTTGTCCATGCACTCGATCTGGCTGAGCCAGTGCAGTCGACGGACGGTTGTATCTTCTCCTCGATTCACTCCAGCATTGTTCTTTCGAAGGCACCAAGAAGAAGCAGCTCCGCAGTTTCGCTTATCGTCCAGCTTTCGGCTCCATATAGCAAGACAGGCAAAATAAGAGTTTCGTCGAGCATGGTCTTGGTCCTTCAAGTAAGGAGTTTTGAACCACGCTGCTTGAACAAACCGAAGTAGCATCGGTTGCCAAGGGTGACCGTCTCGGATCTCCACTGTGATGTCATTCGTGGAGTTCACGTTTGCTCCGAGGCAGAAAAACTCCTTCTAGTCGCCACTTCATCCAAAATAACTGTTTGGAGCGGTTTGCATGCCGACGGCGTTATTGGGCCATATTTTTTCGTTGACGATAACTATGGTCACGTTACAGTGAATGATCAGCGATATCGCGCCATGATTAAAGATTATTTTTGTCCTGAATTGGAAGATATGGTCTTCGACGACATGTGGTTTCAACAGGATGGTGCCACACAAGTTACAATCGATTTGTTGAAGAGTAAGTATGGTGAGCATTGACGTGATTGGTCGAACACAGCGAGCCGTCAATGAAGCGTTTGCAGGTATTGAAGCGGAGGCGGCCAAAATGGGTTTAGCGGTGAACGAAGGCAAAACGACATATATGCTGTCATCGAGAAAGGACGCACAAAATTGTAGTTTGCCAAGAAACACGTTTCCACGTTTCATTTTTATTTTCTTAACAAAAAGAATAAGAAAAATAATTAAACATGAAATGACCCCCAATCCCCAAAAACCCACGAAAAAATGTTCATATGAAAAAATCTCATCGTTCACTCCAGCTTCTTGAGTGCTCTGGTTTTACTCCGAGTGTGATCTTATTGAAAGCTCCCTCGATCTCCACGTAGCCAATAAGCATAAATTCCCTATGTTCGACCGTCCATAGATTAACCCTTGTAGGTATATTACTCCAGGTGCCATTCGGGATAGAGTCGTCTTTTCAATTGCGGCTGTGTCAAGGATTCTGGAAAATTCGCCAAGCATAAGCATTAGTCACACTAAGGCAGATTGTGTTGCCAGGCGGATCTAGTCGACCCTACTCCGGAAACCAGTTATTGCTCCTGACAAGACTGCTTAGTTCGGCAAGGCCCCTATGTGAAATGTCCTTCTGGTGAAAATGACACTGCTCCCACTGAAGATCTAATAGGGCATGACTGAGCGGTGAGTTTCCAGGGAGCCGTGCCCAGTGTTAAGAGTTCTGAGCTTGTGCATTTCTGTGTATTTGTCTGGAATCGAGAATAGGAAGGCAGTGCCTATGAGCTGGTGAGTTTCCACTTCGCAATTCCTGGACTGTCTCAGGAAAGGTCATGTCGATTGACATCAGGGGTTCTGCGTCAAGTGCCTTGTGCCAACAACATCAGGCACCCTCGGGTTCTTTACGAACCTATATCCAATGACAATCAAATGACGTTGGAATGGTGTTAACTCGATGTAGGGCTGACTCAGGTAGTCTTAACATAGATTAGGCTTAGGTTAAGTTTAGACTTAAGAGTAGGTAGGATAGTTTAGTTTTAGTTTAGGTTAGTTAGCTAAGCTCCGCGAGCCCTCTTCCGATCTCGTCTGGTGGTAGAGGCACATGTCTTGAACACTCTTTCCTCTTTCGCTTTCCTTTCTCCCTTCTTCTTCCCTTTCCTATTTTTAGTTGTCCGTCCATGGTGTGAATTAGGGTATTATGCTTTCAACTCTCACTATCTGTCCTCTCTCTCTCCCTCTTTTATCTTAGCTAGCAATAGGCACGACATTTTATTTTGTTTACAATATAATGGTGAACGAGAGTAGGGAAAAGAACCAACCGTCCGACGAGCGTAGCCGTGCAACCGCAAGCGTGCCGATCCTTGGAGGCACGCCTGTCTTTGCTTGAAATATCTTCGATTTCACTCAGGTAGCTTGCATCATCATCATCTTCTGCCCCGCATGATCCACTAAAGGGCTCGCGAGGGTTAACCACGCACGAGAGATCTCCAGGCAACTCGATCCTCCGCCGTCGACTCTAACTCATCAGGGGTTATGCCCAAGCGAAACAAGGCGAGCTTATGGACTTGGTCCAACCATCTCAGTGGTCGCCTACCTGATGGAATTGCAAGGCCCGCTTCGGAAGTCGTGATGGTGGAGACATTCGTGCTAAGTGACCAAACCAACGAAGCAAAGCTCTTTCCGTTCGAAGAAGCAGCTCCTCAATGTTGAGTTCCTCGCGCACTCACCTGTGTTTCTCACCCTATCCCGGCGAGTAATTCCGCTTTTAGCTTTTAATAATGTGAAAATATCCCCGTGGCAGTAGGTTTTGTAATTTACACAGTACCCCCTTTATGCCAATCCTTGTCGAGCGCTTTTGCAACGTTAGGTAAAGTTTCTATGCCGTAGTTCTTTTCTTCAAAGTCAGTCGTTACTTTGTTGACAACCGTGTGGATTTGTTGTAGAGTAGGGTGCCGAATTGATGGTTTGATATAATTTAGCTGGGCTTCAGAAATTCTCAAGCTTGTACCTTTCGTCTCCACCTCCTTCCCACAAACATGTCCCGCAGCCACAAACTATCCACACATCCCGTGCTTTCCCGGCGTGTAAATGTAATTCAATTCCACGTATCCAGCGACATGACCCAGCCCAGTAAAGCCGAAGCCGATAGCCCTTCCCCAGAGGCCCACGCACCCTTTTCACAAAGACCTTGAAACCGCTTCAAAATCCAACTAATACGACTTATTCATTATGCAGCCTCACTTGGGTAGCACAATTAAAACCCCATCTGCTTGCGAGTGGGAACTATCTTCCGTCGTGCCATTGCACCACTCAACCCGCCACCAGCCACCCGGACACACCCCAATTAGAGTCCCATTAAATGTTGATCCATTCCATCATTTATTCATGCACACACACGCTCGAGTATTCAAATCCACAGCGGGGTTACACAGGACCGCAAATTACGAATTATGTAACTTGAACTTTGCTGGTGTGCTGTGGCGAAGGGGCCTCCGCCTTCAACCATCCGGGGCCAGTTATCGTTCTCAAAATATTTTAATAAATTAAAATCTGTCTCTCGGATTGTGGGTGAGTTGGTGCTCGAAGTTCACCGAACGCAGTGCAAATACCATCAGCGTCGGAGCAGGGATGATTGCAAATCACTCCATCTTGTCCGGCGGCGGCTTGGCCAGAGTGCCAGATGAGGGAGTCTGAATTCGGAATCCTTGCCCCGGCGCACAGTCAAGGACTGACTGGAATGGATATCAACTTCGTAATCCATCATTGCCCGAGCCATGAAGGTTAATAAGCACACAAAAATCCATACTCTCAGAGATCTGGCAGCCCCATCTCCACCTGTGCCTCAATCTTCACCTTCACCGGCAGAGCACCACCCGTCATCCGAGTCCAGGGTGCGGTACGGTGGCCGGAGTGACTCCTGTTTGCTGTAGTCTCTCAACCGGACGTGGAAAGTTGGACATTTTGAAATTTGTTATTAAATTTTCATCTGACAGGATTGAAAACTTCTACCCCGTCTGGGGGCGGTGGGCTGGTCCTGGAATAGTGCGACGCTGCGGAACTCTTGTGCTTTTGATAACTTGTCAAGATGCTGAGTGCGCGTCATCGTTGCTTGGATAGTTGCGGGACAGTTGACAGCAAATGAAGATGACAAGGATGTGATGTGACAGTGCGTTCGTCTGCATCAGTGTGTGTGTATGTGCGGGCTGAAGTACAAGCGCGAAGGAATTGAAAAGTTTTTTCATAACGCTCTCGGTGGATAGTCCTCGACGGGTTTTAATTGAAATTTGGTTATGTTACCCGGCGTGTGGATGTGTTCGTGTGCATTGGATCGCATTGGACGTGCATTGGATCGCAATCAAACATTGTGTGTCCTCGTCCTTGTTTGGTTTTTCGAGGTTGACTGGTCACGATATTTGTTCAGTTAAGTACTATTCAGCGGGCGTGCTTCTGTTGGGGGAGTGGAGCATTTTTTTGGTTGTTTTTTTTTCGATTGAGATTTCGGCGGAGGTTTTTGGTTTGGGCTGTGAATGATTTCGGGCATGTGACCCCCTCGTATGACTGGCTGTAGCTGGCTGTATTTCAGCAGTTACCCCTCGAATGTTGTCTAAAAGTCCTAGTGTTTCCTTATAAAGTTAGCAAACACGTTTCTAAGCCTCTAACTGCTTACTGTAATGCTTTGAACACAAGTATTTTTAAAGCCATGTGAAAATTGGGTTAGCTACGGCCCGTGCTAGTTGGAGAGGCTTGTGAGTTGAAGGTTAGTTTCCCGAACTGTAGCGCCATCTAATTAAGTAAGCAAGAAACTTTATGCGAAAGGATTGATTCCTGCCCAAGAGCATATAAAGGTTTTCAAATATGGACTTGACAGCTTTGAATTTGAAAGAACTCAAACGGTTAGTGACAATTTACTCAGTAAACTTGACATTTTCATCATGCTAACTAACAGGAACGAGCAACGTCTGCAAATTATAAAAATTTTCAACCGAAATTCGGAGCGCTAACTCCAATTTTTGACGAAAGCTCATTTTTGGCTCAATGGGTTCGTCAAAAAGCAAATTATGCGTTATTGGCCGGGTGAAAATCCACAAGAGCTTCATGAATAGCCACCTCATACTTACTTACTTATCAGGCATACGACTCATGGAGGGTCTGTCTGGCATCCGAGACTAATTGGTATTTATACCGGAGGTTCGATCTTCCTTTCCTTCTTGAACCAGGAGGCTCGGATTCGAAGACCCTCTTAGTTGGAGCATTGTTGTCCATGCACTCGATGTGGCCGAGCCAGTGCAGTCGACGGACGGTTGTGTCTTCTCCTCCATTCACTCCAGCATTGTTCTTTCGAAGGCACCAAGAATCAGCCCCGCAGTTTCGCTTATCGTCCAGCTTTCGGCTCCATATAGCAAGACAGGCAAAATAAGAGTTTCGTCGAGCATGGTCTTGGTCCTTCAAGTAAGGAGTTTTGAACCACGCTGCTTGAACAAACCGAAGTAGCATCGGTTGCCAAGGGTGACCGTCTCGGATCTCCACTGTGATGTCACTCGTGGAGTTCACGTTTGCCCCGAGGTAGAAAAACTCCTTCGAGTCGCCACTTCATCCAAAATATCTGTTTGGAGCGGTTTGCATGCCGACGGCGTTATTGGGCCATATTTTTTCGTTGACGATAACTATGGTCACGTTACAGTGAATGATCAGCGATATCGCGCCATGATTAAAGATTATTTTTGTCCTGAATTGGAAGATATGGTCTTCGACGACATGTGGTTTCAACAGGATGGTGCCACACAAGTTACAATCGATTTGTTGAAGAGTAAGTATGGTGAACATTGACGTGATTGGTCGAGCACAGCGAGCCGTCAATGAAGCGTTTGCAGGTATTGAAGCGGAGGCGGCCAAAATGGTTTTAGCGGTGAACGAGGGCAAAACGACATATATGCTGTCATCGAGAAAGGACGTACAACATCGACGACTTGGGCAAAACGTCACCATAGGCAGCTATTACTTCGAGGTAGTGAAGGAACTTGTCTACCTTGGCTTGAAAGTGAACAGTACGAACAACAGCAGTACCGACATTAAATGCAGAATTACTCTTGCCAATCGCCGTTTCTTTGGGCTCAAGAGGCAATTGAGTAGCAGAGTCCTCTCTCGAAGGACGAAGCTAGCATTATATAACACCTTGATCATCCCTGTCCTACTCTAAGGTGCGGAGGCATGGACAATCTCAAAAGCGGATGAAGAAGCACCTGGCTTTTTCGAGAGAAAAGTTCTGCGTACAATCTTTGGTCCTACTTTTTGCGTTGATGGTTATTGGAGAAGAAGATTCAACCACAACCACCACAACCAACATGGCTGGGCCATGTAGAGCGCATGGACGACACTGCTCCAGCCCGAAGAGGCTTCGACTCCGAACCAGTGAGACAACGCAATAGAGGACGCCCACGGATCCGATGGCGCACCCAGGTGGAGAAGGACCTCAACCAACTTGGTGTGCGCAGTTGGAGAGAGCTGGCTTAAGATCATGCCGGCTGGAGAGGCTTACTGGTTGATGCCCAGGTCCACCCCGGCCTGTAGTGCCACCAGAAGAAGAAGAAGAAGTATGGTGAGCATTTGATCTCAAGAAATGGGCCAGTCGATTGATGGAGTAGGCTTGTCTTAGGGCTTAGGTCTTGTTAAGTTGATAAGAGGGCCTGTGGCACGAGCTATGACTTCTACCAACTGTCTGATCTTCGGGGCTTACTACGCCAATGATATGTATCATGAAAGGGTGCGATTGAATGGCCTCGTGCCATCTGAGGCATTCCTCTACTTCGATAAAAGCTGTTTAATATAGGATGTGGAAGGATGTCCTATAATTTTCCACGTAGTACGCCGAACAGTAGAACGGCGATTCTTATACGAACCGGACGTCGTCGGGAATACGAGGAGCTTCTCCGGTTCAGTAGAGCGATGCCAGCACGAGATAGAGAGGAATCTGCTAAGGAGCGGTGTTTCTTTTGGTGGCTGCATCAAAACCAGCCATCCGACGTCTATGCTCATTAACTAATTAATTTAATAAATTATCTCATTTTACTTATATTTTATATTTCTCAAATGTGTCCAATAATAATAAAAGGATCCTCAACTGTCTTCCGACGGTTAGTGTAGCTGCTTTCTTTTTCCTTTTTTTTTCTCTGTTTAATGCCTTCGGTGTTGTGAACTAACAGCGTATGTGCACAAGTTTATGATAAGTTAAGTAGGAAAGTGTATATACCAAAATAAGATTGGTTCATCAGGGTGTGTGCATTGCATATGTTACGTATATGCATAGACACACGCCCTGACGCACGCGCGTCTCTAAGTTGTGGACATAGTTAAGGTAGCTTTAGTTTAATTATGTTTTAGAAAGGCTTAGGGTAGGTTTGGTAATTTAAGTATTATAAATAGTCTTAGAAGAGCTTGGCAAAAAAGAAAAAAAATAATTAATACGTCTCGGACAGAACAAAAAAAAAAATATAGGCCGAAAGGCAATTAGAGTAATAGACCAGATTAGCTTAGAGTACCCGCATAGGATCACTAAGTTACTTATAAGTTCAAATGAATGTTAGACTTAAGCTAGAACTAAACAATTTGTCTAGGATTAAGTTGGATATAAGATTGGAGCAAAACAAAAATGAAATACAAAACAAAAAAATGGGCTAGTCGATTGGCCGCCTCGTTCGTGCGACTTAAAGCATCTTGCATATTTTGTTTGGGGCTGCGTTAAGTCATTGGCTTATGCCAGCAAGTGGACGACGTTAGAAGAACTCAGAGCCAACTTTGAACGCAAAATAGCGGCCGTTTTGGCCGAAATGTGTGGCCAAGTCGTTGACAATCGGGTCCAAGGAAGCGACGTGCCCACGGGGGCCATATGAACGAAGTCGAGTTCCATTCATAAATGTTCTGATTGTACTTCAAGCCGATAATAAAGTTTTTGAAATATCTCAAATGGTTTGCGTTTTATTTTAAAAAGAAGTTGCCAAGTTCTTTTTGGAAAACCCTTTCCTTTGGCCTTTCCAGCTCGTGTCGCCGTTAACCGTCCTGAAAGCTTTTATCTCGGAATGGTCTGTAGGCGATGTCAGATAATTTATAGAAGATAGTGTCTTGGACTCTCTGGCTCTGCACAAAGGAAGGGGTTCAATTCAGGATTCACTTTTTCGAGTCTCATATTTCCCTGATAACACGTGTTGTGTTATCTTCAAAATCTGCATTTGGTGATGGTTTATCGGCAAGTTCAGATAATCTTCATGGAATATAGGCGATCTCGCAAATGCACGATCTAGCTGGCCACATCGTGGTACATTCCTCACTGATCTCAGTTCTTTTTTTGATTTTTACTTAATTCCTGTAGAAGCTGGTTGCGAGGATGAGGAAGAAACCATCGAACACTTGCTAGGTAGCTGCAGTGCTCTGCCCATTCTTTGATAATCTGGCTGAACTAAGCAGCAGCAGAATCAGCCCTCTTCTTCGCTTTATCAGAGCACAAATTGGTTTGCGGAATAGGTACCCTTGAGCCGCATGGTAACACAATGGGCCTTCGCTTGCCCTAAGTGTGTCTGCTGTCCTTCTGCGCGGCAGTCAGCCACCTCAACCCAACCTTACCTAATTAGCCTCACAATTCAAGTTCAAGCTTGTTGGATAAGCCGACAAAGAACGTCCATGATTGTGAAGACACACTTCAACCAAATTGGTGCGCGAAACTGGTGATAGACAGCAAAAGTTTGTGCTTTCCGGAGGACCCAGATGCTCTCCGACGAAGAAGAAGTTTATTCATAAGCGCTAGGTGACCAGAGCGTCTAGAACAGACAGGCGATGCTTGTTTGGTCGACTGTTAAAGAAATGCCTTCCATCCCCCTTCTTAGTGGTCAAACGAACTCCCACCGCATGAAAACAATCAGGCTACAAGTCAAAAGTCATGACTCCCGCTTGACCGCAGAGCATCCGACAAGTGCTCTGCCCCAAGTGCTCTGTTCCAAGTGCATTACGTTCGAGGAAACAAACAGTGAATCAATTCCCCGCACTCGTGATGTCCTTCTGAAGCCAATCGTTCAACCATTTGAAGCGAATCATTGCAACCTTCGGACAATCTAAACAGCGTCCACCTTGCTCACTACCGAGGCCCAGCACCGACACCACCGTCTCCGCCGCTTCCACTTACACCTCGTCTCGTTAATTTTTTCCAGTTTAGTGAAAAATCGCATCTCGCCCATAAATTCCACCAATAAAATAGCTCCGATCACACCCAGAAACGTGACCGAAGATCACGAATCACCGGCAATTGCACATCCGCGCGCAATCCTTGATCCAGTCGGGGCCGAGCCGAGTCGGCCATCTATCCCTCATATCCCCATTCATTTGGTCATCCATCCATGCGCCTCCCAGGCTCTCGACATCGACGTCGACTTCGTCTTCATCGTCATCATCATCGTCGTCGTCGTCGTCGTATTCACAGCTTTTATGAGGGGCACCCAACATAAGTTCCAGTGCCAAGCAATTTTGATGGTGGTTCTGAGTGGCTGCCGGTGCTGGTTCCATTACTACTGCTGCTGTTGCAACGGATGCGCGCGCGAAGTGCATTACATCCTAGAAGCGATTACTTAACCTCATGGCTCGCGAGAGAGGACGACCATAACCATCGTTGTTCGCTGTTCTGCTGCTGCTCATCTGTGTCCGTCTGCGCTTCGCCAATCGCCGGCAGACGGGACGCGACGGTAATTTTCTTAAAGAGTACCTACGGCTACAGTCATAGTGATGGTGCTAGTGCTGGTGCCAGTGCTAGTGCTGGTGATGGTGATGGTCCTCCCGCCTGGTGGTAGTAGTGCCAGCCAATGTCGGTGATCGGGTGGAGGTTATGCCTTCGTGGGGACAAGCTATTAGACAGCGTGTGGAGCAGCAGTGTGCACCGATATCTGGCGGCACACACAGAGGGAACACTACCCGCCGTCGTCGGAGTGATCTTCGGTTCCGCGGTTAATGAGTCCAGAAGTCGCCATCGTCATCGTGGCCGTGCTCGCGGGCGCACATTTCACGGGACAGGAATTACCTGTTCGAATCCAATTTCATGCCGGCACCAGCAGTTCACCAGAACATCCTCTGGGGGGTGGTGCGCACTGGGCGGAGTCGGGGTCTTGGACGACAATTGCCAATTACGGTAAGTGCATATGATCCTCTGTCGATTCCTTCGATAATTCATTGCACCTCAGGGTCACCAGATGAAAAACAACCCGGACACCCGAACGCCCGACCACTAGAGCACACGAACGCCCGGACATCGGACACCCCAGCAAACGAACATACAAAAAAAAGGGTTTTGCACGAGCACGAGTCCCACATCCCCTCCTGGATGATTTGTCGCCCTTCCGCAATTACCACTCTCTAAAGTGAGCCTCAGCCTCACCCTCTTGCCCTCGACCAGGGATATGGAAATTGCGTCACATAAATAATCAGACCGTTTCCTTGTGTTGTGACATGTTCCCCGGCAGATGGGAGGTGGGAGGATGCCCCCAGGCGGACATAAATAACAAAGCCAACCGACCCAATATCAATTTGCACTAAGGATCTCTTAAATCCGACGAGGATGCACTACGTGCGCTCATTTCCTATGCAGGAGCGGTGGTGTCAAGAAACTACCCCCGAGTCGGGGATGTAAATATATCCCTGCCACTCCTTGTGAGTGGCAAGTTTCTTCTTATTTTTTCCATCTTGCTGCGGATTTTCCTCACGCAGGACGAGTGAACGAATGTCAGAGATTGATAAAGCATTTGTCACTCCGTAATGTTTATGAAGATGGACTGTTGGCGGGAAAAGGGTTGCCTCCCCTTTGCCCCTCGCACACTCTCCCTGCCACTCAGACTGAGGCTAAATGGCAATTAGCCAAAATGTTTGTCTCCAAGGGACGATAACTTGATGTTAACAAACGGAAAGACAACGAAACGACAACGAAATGGCAAACGCAAGCAATTAAGGAATTTTCGGCTGCTAAAGGATATCTTCCGGGTTGTACAACGTTTACGGACGCATTTATGAGCGGAGAATCCTGGCACTTGTCTTGTACTCGTGACTTGAGGGGATTTCGTCGAGAAGAGTTTTCCTTGTGGTTTCGGGACGACGCAGACGTGGGGCAGAGACTTTCTGTCTGATTGTGCTGCTCCAGAAATGCTGTGTGATTGCCGCCACGCGGTGGTGGTAATTGGCAGGTAAATTAATTAAGTAAACTTGCTTCCGATTGTTTTGTGTGTGATGGCATTGGGTGCGGGGGGCAGTTTTCAAGTTTCGTTGGCGGTTGGAGGCTTTCTTCGAAGTTTCTGCTCTTGGAAGAAGATTTTCGGGGAAATTTAATTATGAACTATGGGAGTGTGCACTTTCCGTCTATTGTAAGTCATCGTCTAGTTGGGGGAGTGAGCTCCAACTATGGTAACTTACTTCCTAACAGATGAGCGACTTCAAACAGACATTCTCGTAAATGGGGGCTTTCAGGATTTAGGGCAAGCTATGTTTGAGAGAAAATCACAAGTGACCTGTCAGATGTGCCGAATGGAAGACGAAGACTGTGTCCGAAAACTGAATGATATCACATCCAGCCGGCATATTCCCTAGCCTTTACTAGCCTCGATGTCTTAAGTTGACTCTGTTTGGCTGGTCATACGATTCTCTGGTGAGTTTGCCCAAAAATCCAGCCTACTTGGCATGAATCAGGCTCTGAGGATATGTCAATCCATTTGTCCTTCGCTTGTTCTGCGGTGGCTATTAAATACATGCGAGTAAAGTGATCAAAGATGCTGTGCAGTATTTGTTGTAGGCACAGTCGTTTGAACCTAGCTTCTGTTAACCAAGTTATACCCTCTGACTCGCTGACACCAGATGCATCCGTACCCTTCGCCCTTCTGGTCAATAAAACGAGCCGGGACTACCTTGTGTTACAAGAATTTGCGATTCGCGGGATATATTTCACCTTTATCCTCGTTCCTACGTACAAAACCATACCTCTCAACACTTTAAACAATCTCCTCGCAGGACAGCCAGTTGTGTTACTTCCCGGGGCCGGCTAGCGATTAACACTATATTTCGAGAGGTAGCCTTGTGAGATTTAAAGCCGCATACGACAGCATTCATCGCAAGGAGTTATTCGATGCGATGGACGACAGTACGCTAATAAATACGCGATGCATCGTGCAGTTTGGCTCGAGGACCTCCGACCCATTTGAAACCTGCACCGGATTCGGCAAGATGCGCTGCGGTGAGGTTTCTTCAATCGGGTACTGGAGAAGATAGTGCAGCGGGCTTCTGTAAACACAAGTCAGACCAACTGTTGGGATACGCAGACGACATCGACGTCGTCGCTCGTTCTCAACGTGCCGTAGTGGAAGCATTTACGGCAATTGAAGAAGACGCGAAACGAGCTGGTCTTAAGGTCAATGAGGATAAGACGAAATATTTGCTGTCGACCAAGAAACGTTCCGTCACACACCACCTTGGTCAAAACATCACGATCACTACAATTTCGAGGTAGTAAAGGAGTTTGTCTTCATCGGGGCAAACGTGAACTCCACGAATGCCATCACTGTGGAGATCCGACGTAGAACCGCCTTTGGAAACCGGTGTTACTTCGGTTTGTCAAAACTCCTGACTCGAAGGACTAAGGTCATGCTCTACAAAAATCTTATTTCGCAGTCCTGCTATATGGAGCCGAAAGCTGGACGATAAGCAAAACTGCGGAGCTGATTCTTGGTGCCTTCGAAAGAAAAATTCGACGTCGTATATATGGTCCTGTCTGCGAGGAAGGCGAATGGAGGAGAAGACATGACCGCCAACTCTACGAGCTGTACCAGGATGTGGATGTAGTCGGGAAGGCAAAACTCCGTCGACTGCACTGGCTCGGCCACATCGAGCGCATGGACTACAATGCTCCAGCTAAGAGGGTCTTCGAATCCGAGTCTTCTTGTTTGAGAAGGAAAGTAAGGCCGAATCTCCGGTATAAAGACCAAGTAATCGCGGATGCAAGACAACTTGGTCTGGATGACTGGAAGCAGCTTCCCCGGGACCGTCAACAATGGAAAGCAGCTATGGCTCAGGCTCAGCCGCTCTATATGGGTCGCCAGCTTGATAAGTAAGTAAGTAAGCCTTGTGAGCTATTCTTTCTCCGCTGGCCTGACGTAGTTTTAGTTGGACTTATAGCATAACACATTCAAACTATCTCATGTTTCGGACAACGACGAGAATTAAAAACTGCATGCTCTGCGTTCTCTCCCATAGATTGTGGACACAGCGACGCAGTATTAGAGCTCGTCAGCCAGACTGTCGATGGCTAGAATTCCTCAAAGTGACATCATACGCAGATATGGTAACAGAGATGGTAAGGCATTCACTTGCTGCCCTTATTACACACACTTTGTAAGCTGACGCCATTATCATTATCAGTCATCCTACCGCTAGTGGTCACTACCAAACTGGAGCAGAGTACAGGAACACCGAGCTGACTTCTCTTAGGAGCGGTCTGCAAGTTGGGAGAGCTTATATCGATTCGGATTACTGCCTTATTGTGGGCAAGGTAAGAAAACTGTGATGGGACAATGGAGTAGATGAAGAACACAGCAGCTTTACGTCGAAATTGATCACATAGTAACATTGCCGATGGAGGAACCCTGAAGCTCTCAGAGTGTCCATCCTTGTCAGGTGAAGCAATCGACGACATTTCCAAACGCCATCGTAGGCGGCACAACGGCACTCGCTTTAGCAGGTGGTGCAGGCAGGCACATCCAGCGAACCAAGCAGAAGATCAGGCGATGCTGCAAAGAAAGATGAGAGCGCTTCGTGAGCTCAAAAAAGTTAATAAAAGGAAAGAGCACCGACTTCGAGGTGAAGGAAGAGGTGATGGCTGATCGAGGAAGTGGAAATGGAATGACGTTCAAAAGAACTACGAAAGGACAAAGCAACCGTTGCATGGATATAAATGGTTAAGGATACGGTTGCTAAATCAGACAAGGATTCGTTCTCAGTTAGTAAATTCCATCATGCTCAATCCTATAGAACCAAAGTCATTCCATTCTCCGTCCGTTTCAAATTTCACCCTATAGAACTAAAGTGTGGGTCACGGTGGCGTTGTGAGTAAGTGCGTCGACTCCTACGCGGTGGGTGCCAGGTTCGATACCCGAATTTACCGCCTTTGATAATTCACGGCCCCGCCTCTTTCGAGTCACTGACAATGCTCAAAAAGTATTTCTGTCTAGGGAAAGCTTTTCAACTTCGCCGTTCGGAGTCGGCATTAAACTGTAGGTCCCTTCCACTCGTGAAAGAAGAATAGCACGCACAACACGGAGTGGTTGCTGAGAAGCTAGGCCTTGGTCCGTCTCGGACTGTCGCGCCACCCATATTATTATTATTATAGAAATAAACTGTATTAATGTTGAATATGGACCAGGTCCTATCTTCTACAGCAATCACTCGTGTTGTGCGTGGCGTGTTACTGTTCTCTCACAAGAGGCAGAGACTTATGCCGACTCCAACCGGCCAAGTTTGTGGACCTAGTTTACTAGTCATTACTCCTTAAGGAGTGCCAGTGCCTCGAAAGAGGTGGGGCGATGAACATTATATTTTTCTTTTCTTTATCAGGCCGAAAATCCAATCCAGGTAGCGAAGTTCAAGTACGTAGGAGTCGACGCACAGACCTACAACCCCACGGCACATATACCCTCGAATATGTACAATGTGTTAAAAACCTAGGAGTAACGTGTAAATATGAAATAGAGCATGCGCAGATCGCCAAACGCAGGTAAGGATGATAGCCTTGCATTAGAAGTTTAAGAAATTGCACCAGCACCACCTCACCTCTCAGATATGGTTGAATGGAGCAACCCCTTTGATTGCGTCAACTATCGATCGCGAAGCCTCCTTAACATGATGTACAAAATATTCATATTCGTTTTGTGTGTCCGTCTAAAGCCATTTATGAAGAGTCTCAAAGGTCTATATTAATGCTTCGGCAAGACCACCGTCGACCAATGCTGATCGATATTCACCACCCATTCGTTGATTTCAATGCCTTATATGACCAAAGAGTGTATAGAGACAAAATATGCAACCCCAAGCCTACTTACTTACTAACTTATCAGGTAAAACTCAACTACATTCCACATCGTGCAGGTTTGCCAATATATTGCAATCTGTGAAAACTCTCTGTAAGACGTCATACACTTTGGTATGTATCCAGCTCTAAAGGAAGTGAGTAGAAACTTCCTGGGAGAGGATGTTCTAACAGCAACACAAGTTTTAGCGCTCCTAAATTGCTTAAGTGATACTTCACGCCTTTTCAATTATTTTAAAATAGGTATTAAATACAGAAGCCAAATTATAAATGAAGCTTTCAAATGGCCAGTATAGAGCTAATTAGTTTTTTTGTTTTTGTTTCTTCTCATGATTATAAATAATATTAAATATAATAATTTTGTTCGATCAAATTAAATGTACTGTCATTAATTTTTAAATTTTTTCTTAATACATATTAGTCATGTTGAAATTTTCTTTTACATAATAATGTTAGGTTAAGTAGAAAGACGTAGAAGAAGTTTACGTTTTGTTTAGTGTACCCGCCAAGGGTCAGTAAGCTAGAATAAATAAGTAACTAACAATGTTCGTCCAACAAGTTTTAAGCATTTTTGTCTAGTATATAAGTTGTTATAAGTTCCATAATAAAAATGAATTAACATGAAAAAATTAAATCAAATTAAATGTCAATCAGGCAGATGGCAAGAGCCATGCAAGAAACAAAAAAATAATAATAAATCTTATCTATCTACCTTCTTCCTCTACTTCAGGTGGCGCTACAGTCCGGGGTGGACCTGGGCCTCAACCAGTAAGCCTCTCCAGCCGGCACGATCTTTAGCCAGGTGTCTCCAACTGCGCACACCATCGATTGAGGCCCTTCTCCACCTGGGTGCGCCATCGGTTCCGTGGGTGTCCTCTATTGCGTTGTCCCACTGTTTCGGAGTCGAATACTCTTTGAGCTGGAGCAGTGTTGACCATGCGCTCTACATGGCCCAGCCATCTTAGGCGTTGAATCCGTAGACGCCTGGCTAGGCTCATGTCGCTGTCCAGTCCGTACAGTTCGTGGTTGAATCTTCTTCTCCATTAGCCATCAACGCAAAAAGGACCAAAGATTGAACGCAGATCTTTTCTCTCGAAAAGACCAAGTGCTTCTTCATCCGCTTTTGAGATTGTCCGTGCCTCCGCACCATAGAGAAGGACAGGGATGATCAAGGTGTTATATAATGTTAGCTTGGTCCTTCGAGAGAGGACAATACTACTCAATTGCCTCTTGAGCCCATAGAAACAGCGATTGGCAAGAGTAATTCTGCATTTAATGTCGGTACTGCTGTTGTTCGTACTGTTCACTTGCGAGCCGAGGTAGACGATGTACGAACATTTGCAAACTGCTTGTCAATACGCCGAGAGCACTCGATTTTAATTTAATTAAATCACGAATGGGCTGGCGAACGAGCGACGGTCGCAATGCATGGCGGCATTTTGGTAGAGGCCCCATCACCGGTGACGGTGAGTGGGGCTGGTGGAAAACCCGGCGAATTGTTTTTATTGGTTGGCGGGCAGTGACGAGATGTTTCTGGTGGTTGGTTGGGAATCTGAAGAACGTACGATTGAGAAGAGGCTTCCTCATTTTGTGGTGAATATTTCCGTTTCTGGTGGACTTTTTCTACTGTCGGATGACTTCTTTTACAAACTGACAAGACCTGGCGTATAGAACTCTAAATAAAGGTCGTCTCGGTTAAGCATTGCAGTCAGAACGCAATTACTCATTTAATTCTCTTACAAATGATCTTATGTTGCGTTCCTCTTGCTTACATAAACTCCTCGAAGGAATTGTGTTCGACTGAATGTATTTTCAATGCAAACCAATATTTTCTCCTTCCCATCATCGTCTTCTTCTTCTGGTGGCGCTGCAGTCCGGGGTGGACCTGGGCCTCAAACAACAAGCCTCTCCAGCCGGCACGATCTTTTCCTCTTGAGCCCAAAGAAACAAGAGTAACTCTGTGTTTAATCTCAATGCTGGTGTTGTTCGTACTATTCACTTGCGAGCCGAGGTAGACGAAGTCCTTCACTACCCCGAAGTAATAGCTGCCTATGGTGACGTTTTGGCCAAGTCGTCGATGTTGTGCGTACTTTATCGATGACAGCATATACTTCGTTTTGCCCTCGTTCACCGCTGAACCCATTTTCTATCTATCTTTCATAAATGATGGCAGCCAGCCAGACATCGTGGTATCTGAGGAGACTTATTTCTTGAGGGTCAGGTTCACTCCGACCATAGTCCGAGCCACACAAAGAGCTAGAAGAAGAAGGGATACATGTAAAAGACATACTACGAAGGACCTTTTGGGCAAGCAACAGGAAGTTGACTGTTTTTGTTGTTAACTAAATCCGTAAAAAGCTTAATTGTGTGTTGGATAGCTGTGGATAGACTATGTCATTGACCTTGTCTCTGCCAATGTTAATGTATTTTCAAATTTTATTATTCATTAATCAGCATTTATTTTATTCCAATCAATCAGGACTATCTTCGTCAATTTTCATATCGCCTAGGTAAATAAAACTTGCGATTGGGCACAACTCTGGCGCATTGCCCTTAATGAAACCAAATCCACGCATATTAATTTTACCTACAAAAACATAGACAATATACCCGTCTTCATTAACTCGGTACAAATACCGTACGCAAATGAAGCCAAATATCTCGGCATGACGTTGCATGCTAAGCTTAAGTGGAAGGCGGACGTAAAGAACAAAACTTGAGAAAAGGTACTGGATACTAAGACGACATTCCAAGTTAAGCGCGTATAACAAACTGCTTATATATAAGCCAGTGCTAAAGCCTGTGTCGACCTTCGGTATACAGCTTTGGGGTTGCACTAAAGCAAAAACAAAGTTATAAGGGCTGTCGTGAATGCTCTCTGGTATCTATGAAATAATGATATAACAAGAGATCTAGGGATCGCAACCGTGGAAGTTAAGAGTTCGACTGGTCATTGTAACCCTTGCATACTCCAAACACTGGACATGAGAAACCTCGTGCGCCGTCTCCAACGAATGAAAACGTTGGATTTAGCGCAATGAGTACATGCCGCTATAAACGCTTCCAGCAGGTAATCTTATCGAAAATTTACCTGCCTCACGCGTAAAAAAATGAAGTTAAAACTACTGGATAGGGAAACCTATTAATTAGTAAACAACTAAAACAATGGGAAGGGTGTGTTTAGTCAGTAAAAATCTGACACTACTATGAATTCACGGGTATCATAGTGTCTAATTGAAGATTCACAACCCACAAAAAATAAAATATCGTCTGTGTGGTCAATTTCTGAGATGACAGCTCTATTTTGACCATTCGTTGTAGTGGAGCCTGCAAAGAATGTCTATGTACCAGATATCCGTTGGGATTCTTAAACATCATGCTTGAACAACCAAACTCTGCCTTAGAAAGTGTTCAGCGCTGGTCGTGGAAATTTGGGCCCGAAAGTGGACGCCCATTAACGCATCTCAACTGACGTCTACGAATTGGGTGCCTTCTGTAGGCCCCTTGTCCTCATACATCGCATTCATCCCTCATTGAAGGACGACAAAATTTGATAAATGGCGCCCTTATAATACCCACTCCAACTGGTCACAGAAGAACCATTGTTTCTCAAGACACTTATTAAAGCCAATCAAGGATGTTGTTTTTCCCCGCCTTCCGCCAGCCCCACTCCAACTCCTTGAGAAAAATCGATTTCGTTCTTCATTTGGAGCAAATTTGCTGCATTTCCCCGGGGCATAGCTGCTTTCTTTTTCAGTCATTCCACTCCAACCAACGACAGGTTCAATCCGACCACAAGTGGTGACGGCCACCACTCAACAAGTCCTCGACAAATTGAACCAAAATACAAAAAAAGAAAGCCGAAAAGCCCCCATCCACTGGCAAGGAAACCGCAAACACAAAACACAAACACATCCCACCAACATGTGTCCACTCGAGGTTATTTGTCAAGTGTCCTGCGGGTAGCATCTGGCCGGCTTAAGGACACGTATCGCATCGGCGAAGCGCAAAAACAAATGAGTGTCACGTAAGACAATCTGTTGGACAACATGCAATTGTCAGCTGTCCGAAACTATTTGATGAGTCCTCTAATAACGTCATTACACATCCGGGCCCGGGGTCCTGCTCCTGGACGTGACCAACTCAAAGGGACAAACGAACCTCATCTGTCGAAATCAAACGTCGAGCGGCACAATCTAATTCGATTAGCCGGTGGTTTTGTCAAACTTTTTCCCCGCTCGCTGCCTTGTCTGGTGATTAGTTATAACATCCCCCCAACGCCCATGTGTGCCCCCATCCCGTCTCAAGGAGATGGCATCGGCTGTTGATAAAAATTTCATGACAATCACTTTCGGCATGCGAAACGATTTTCATCCTTAAAATCCTTCTGGCACTCGTCTAGTGGCGGCAGGGGAGTGCTACTGTGCGGTGTCCTGGCAGGACTTCGTATTCATTAAATCATTTCGCAGTGCCCACCCACACACCCTTGTGTGTGTGTGTGCCATCAACCCCTTTATGGATTATTCAGGAGATGATCCCACTTAAGACAATATTCGGGAGTTTTGCTTCGCCCTCCCCGTGTCCTGGGATTGAATATGACCAGGATATGGTATTTTTGATGTGCTGTGTAATGTTACATCATAACACAGTCGGCGACGGCGGTGGGGTGGACACGGACCGGGATCACGACCAGGACCAGGACAGAATGAATGGTCAAATGGATGTGCCGTGCATGGCTCTATGATTGGTAACCTGTCCCCAGGGTGTCGTGGCTGATTTTCGGTATGAATGAGCGTGCGGCCACTCGAGCGAGTGAATGACTTTCGGGCTGTGGCTGACTGGATGGCTCCTTGGAAGACGCTCCAGACGGGTCATAACTCATTGGGCGAGCGAAATGAAAAATAAATTTCCATACATTCGCACTGGCGAGGGCTGCAACTCCGAGAGAGGGAGATAGCTTCGTCCTTGTTCTGGTTCCTGCGCACCGGACGATGCTGGGCGACCTCAGACTGTCGGTCGAGCATTTGAAATAATGAATGAAGGTACTGGTGGAGTGGATCCTTGACCGCAAGACGTTTTCTTGCGTGGTTGCGTTAAGACAATGACTTGCGGACTGGCAGACTGCCCAGCGCCGGTGGGTCCTGTGAGGTCCTCAATTAGTCAGGTCAATGCTGGCATCTGTTTTGAATTGAAGCGAATTAATGTTGCTCATTTTGTGGGGTTTATGGGAGCCTGAGGTTGATCTGTGGCACGGTTGACTGGCGATGGGTCGCATATGTCAAGAAGGACAGTGAGCAGAGCTTGTGAGAATTGGTCATTGTTACCCACGATGTCTTCTTTGTTTCGTGGCGGGAGGATGGCAACTTTTGTTGGAACATTATATTAAGTTCGACTAGCCCTTCGTTGGGAAGGGACATGCGGTCATAGGCATTTTGAACAAGTCATTACTCCACCTTAAAGGCGTCCGTTCTGTGTTGTGTTGCTCCAAAGGCTCGGAGTCGAAGACTCTTTGAACTGAATCATGTGGATGCAGCGCGAGACGGTGCATTGCCACAAACTAAGAGTTGTCCGCTCTCAATGGTCTGGACCGATCAAAACTTGACCATGCCAACCCAAATGCGATGTTTTTCTTCAATGCGTTTTCTGACTGCTATGAGTTGTGTATGTGACTTTTGAAATAGCCCGATCTAATGCAATATTCTGAACGGTAGTGCATTAATTACCTACTTAATTAATTACTTAAGGTGGCGCTACAGTTCGGGTGGAATTGGGCCTTCACTAACTAGCGACTCCAGTCAGTTCGATATTTAGCTAGCTGCCTCCAGTTTGAGTTGGTTGAGGTCCCTTTCCACTTACGTGCACCTACTGAGTCATGGTCTTTCTCTACTGCCCCTTGGGGTGGATGACTTTCCGAGACGGAGCATTGGTTTCCATCCGATCTACACAACCTAGCGATCTCTATCAATGGAACTTCACCCTTCTAGATTAGTGGATGTCGCCGAACAGCGCGGACAGTTCGTCGTTATATCTCCTTCTCCACTCAATGAAAGCCCGAAACACCCGACAAATTTTCCTCTCAAAGGTTCTAAGAGCACCTTCGTCCGCTTTTGTCAAAGTACATGCCTCTGCGCCATAAATTAGGACAGGGACCATCAAGGTTTTATAGAGGGTTGTTTTGGTTGTTCGAGAGAGAGAGCTTTGTTTGTCAATTACTTACGTAGACCAAAGAAGCAGCGATTGGCAAGAGCTATTCTTCGTTTGCCGCTCTGGTTGTCTGAATTAATAGCGGTTCCTAGGTAGACAAAGTTTTTGACTATCTCAAGACAATATCTGTCTATCTTGAAGCTCTGTCCGATCGGTCGTGCGTTGGTGTTGGGAGTCATTTATCGCCGACAGCATATACTTGATACTGTCCTCATATACCGCTGTACTCATCTTAACGACCTCCGTTGCAATACTGACGAAAGTGACATTGACAGGACGCTGCGATAATGTCAATGTGAAATAATGTCGTCGGCATATGCGAGTAGTTGAACGGAATTCTGAAAGATTGTTCCTCTGGTATTGGCGTGCGAGTCTTGAGCAATTCTTTCAGGAATGATGTTGAAGAAGTCGCATGACTGCGCGTCGCCTTGTCTGAATCCTTTTTTGACATCAAATGTCTCGGTGAGGTCTTTACTGACCTTGGCGGAGCAGCGTCCATTTCCCATCGGCATCCTACGCAAACGAACGAGATTAGTAGGGATGCCAAAACTAGACACCGCCCTGTATAACTCGCCTCTATAAATGCTGCTAGACGCGGCACATGACATTGACATGACATTGACGCAGAACACAGCGAGCCGTCAAGGAGGCGTTTGCCGGCATTGAGGCGAAAGCGGCTAAAATGGGTCTAACGGTTAATTGGGGCAAAACGAAGTATATGGTGTCATCAAGAAAGGACACACAACATCGACGACTTGGACAGAGCATCACAATGGGCAGCTATAACTTCGAGGTAGTCAAGGACTTCGTCTACTTCGGCTCCGCAGTAAATAGTAGAAACAACATCAGTACAGAGATCAAACGCAGAATTACTCTTGCCAACCGCTGTTTCTATGGGCTCAATTGAGTAGTAGAGCCATCTGTCGAAGGACCAAGCTGACATTATACAAGACCGTGATCATCCCAGTCCTGCTGTACGGCGCCGAGGCATGGACAATCTCAAAAGCGGATGAGGAAACCTTGGTCTCTTCGAGAGAAAAGCTCTGCGTGCGATCTTTGGTCATGTTTGCGTTGACGGTTTCTGGAGGAGAAGATTCAACCACGAACTGTACGCGCTGTACAGCGACATGAGTCTAATCAGGCGTCTTCTGATCCAACGCATAAGATGGCTAGGCCATGTAGAGCGTAGGGTCAACTCAGCTCCGGCCCGAAGAGTCTTCGATTCGAATAAAGAAGAAGACGCTGCACATGAAGGATGCTGAGATCCGACTCATACTGTATACACCAGCTTAAAGGAGGACGATCTTGTTGTCAAACTTACCGATGGATGACTGTCACAGGGTCATCATGGGGTAGGAGCTAGTCACAAGGTTCGACTCACCGTCACACAAAGACCAATTAGATGCTAGCATTGAATCCACCACGACCAGTGGAAGGAAGCTTGTAGCTAAAAGTCCTTCTGTTCTTCTCCCGTGGCGTCTTATTTGAGGAAATCAACGCATACGTGGCGTAACTCATAAAGCCCGCAAATTATCAAAATAACAATTTTTCAGGTCCTCAGTTCGTTTTTATTTTAATTCATTTTTATTACGGAATTCATAACAACTTATTAAGGGCCTCAGAGCACGGTAGTGACGATCAGCACAATTTCAATTTTTGTGGGTTTAATCACTTTTGCGTTGATAGCCTAATTTGAGGTCTTCTTAGTCGACTGGACGAAGGAGCGAAAGACGAATAACGACGCCTAGTTTTGAGGCCCTGAACCAAGAAACTGGGAAAAGAGGGGCCGGGCAAGATCGGCTTCCAAGGCAACAAAATCGGTAATTTTTTGAATGCAGATGCAATGTCACCTTCCTTGGCCTGCAGGTTTTTTCTCTAAATAAAAAAAAAACACAAGAAAATTCTCGGAATGCAACTCACAGATTGGATTGGACGTGAAAGCGGAGACTCCCTAATTGATTACGTCATCCTGACAAACAGCACCAAACGTCATTGTTCCCACAACGAAACCCTCTAAAAGGATTGTAATTGCAGCTTCCTCATTCCCGCTCATCACACAAACACTCTCCATGGCCATGGCCTCTCTCCAGGGACATCAAAGACAATTTAGCGCGTCTCTATCTAAAATCCTTTGCTCTTCGATTATCGAAAGCATGTCAAATTCTCTAAACCTTTCAAACCCGACCGAATGCCTGTAGTTTCCTCTGGATACCGCCGCCGCTGCCGCTACCTTTCAAATATCGATGTCCATCAGGCAGCTACCGAAACAAAATGTGACGCATTTATGACATCAAGACGATCGAATCGCCGACAAAATAAACACCGGCCTAAGAACCAATCCCTGATGGACTGTCATAAAAAGGATAAAAACCAATAAAACCCCCGCAGCAACTCAATTTGCTTTCGTGTCCCGCGCACACACCCGACAACCCGGACAACTCAAACAATTACCGATGATCCTCCGTGTCCCGAAAAATGAAAAACAACACATCACCAGTGCGACATGTTAAACAAACATGCTACCGTATTTATTGCCACCACCATCAGCAATCCCGCTTGCACCCGCTGTTTGCCGTACGATCCTGCCAAGTGTCCTTCGTTTCTCTGGCGGTACTGTTGCTGATGGTGCTGGTTCTGGTGACCCTGGGACATGATGTTTTCTTTGGAATTTCCACGACTCGCACTCACATACCATAAAATCCAAAACGAATTTTGACAATTGGGCGGCATTCGCACTTTGTTCGGCGGTCCCTGTTGACCCAGTGCCACAGAGAGGGACGAGGTCTAGAGTGGTACTTCGTGTACTCCGTGTGATCAGCCGCCTGCACTTGGAAAGTGCTAATTAGGGACTGATCCTCGATTGATTGGTTTGGCGGCATCCAAACGTGTCCAGGCCCGAGATCGCCCTCTACTCGTACCTCGGTTCGATCTGGGAATGATGACCCAATTCTCGATCTCGCTCTCGGAGGAAACCATAAATTTCTGTCGCTCCAGTGTCGGGCCATGTGGCGCAAGATCCCCCCGCACAACAGAGACACTTCCCATCTGGACCGAGCGCACACTCACTCACACACGGCCGCACTGGACGACGATCGTGATGTATTTTTACGATCGATTTCAAATTCAATTGAAATCAAAATAAAAGTTTCCTGTTTGGACTCGAGGGGGAACACACTGACAAGAGGCCGCGGCCGCGATCGCGATCGCTGGCTGAGTGGTGATTGCCCCTTTTACCCCAAATACAGAAAATAATTGTGGATCAACAATATGATTGATACCTTGGCTGGTGTCCTGGCTGTGTGTTGGTTCTGGTGGCTCGTGTCATGACGGGGGAATTCACCGACGACGACGAAACGAACGAAAATAGATCGGGACCGGGAGGAGAAAATATGCCGCTGTTGGTGGTGGCAATTGTTTCAAAACACGCGAAGAAAACGCCTAGTCCAGCGCACGATTTTTTTGGATACAATGTAATTGAATTCGTTGCGCCATCTTTTACACCTCAGCGACGGTGTCCGCTGTGAGGTGCACGGTGTTTCTCTGGTTGCCTGGGGAAGTCTGACCTTTTGTTTGGCCTTCGACAATAGATGGAATTTTTTGGGACAGTGATGGGATGTCACGAAGGTCGAAAGAAAAACGTTTTGTTGACCACAGGAAGTCATTGTTTCGAGTGGATTTTGACATCGGTCTGTGAAGACTTTACCTTAAACATTATCAACATAAGAAAAACAAGGGGGTGGGGAGGGGTTGGGGGATCTGAGCCTGAGCAGTAGTTGCTTTAAATCGCTGACGGTCCTAGGCACTCTTCTTCCATCAAGACAAAGCTATCTTACGTCCGCGATGACTTGGTCTTTATTCGGTCTCCCTCTCCTTCTCGAATCGTGCGCTCGCAGAGGCCGAGCCAATGCGTCATTTTACGTTTGCCTCTCGGACAACATCCACATTTTGGTACAGCCCGTAGAGTTACCGCTTATCTTTGCTTCCCCATTTGCCGTCCTCGCAGACGACGCTATATACTCGAAGAAGAATTTGTCTTTTGAACCATTTGTGCCTATTTCATGCAATCTGAATCTCGTTTGAGGCAGTCGTCATCGTGGTATCAGTGCGGCACGTTATTTATGTGGACTGCTGCATACCCTAGAAGATATTCGTCGATTTCAAGGCCACAGGATGGATAGAGACAGACCATGTCTAATTGTGACATTCAATGCCATGATTGTCGCCGAAGAAACTAGTGTAAGTTGCCACCGTGTGTCCAACGTGGATCCGTGGGGGAAGCAAGAACCTTTGTAAGAAATGCAAAGACGCCAAAGTGTGATTGCAACTCAGTGGTTTCCATGGATCCACTCAAAGGCTCTCAATGGCTCCAACATCCACGCCTAGGCCTCTGAGGATGACGTAGCTGTACTGTCTGTCGGATCGTTTTTAACGGCTATGGGTTCAAAAGCGCAGGCAGCTCTAGACGTGATCGATGACTGGTGTACGAGGAAAGACCTTTCAGTCAATCGAGATTGTTCTCTTCACGAGGACGAGGGAATTTACTGGTCTCACCCAACAGAAGCCAAATCAAGTCGAAATTTTCCAAGCCGCTGTCAGCTTTCTGACAGTGTAAACTCATATTCGCCAAGTCATAGGGTTCACTTGAAAGGAAGTCGTCCTTAGTACAACTCATGGATATGCCGTCTGAGGCATTAACACCAGTACTCCAACTGCCACGTGCGCGCAAAGTCAACTCTCCATGCACTCAGAACTGGCCAGAATGAGCCCGGAAAGAAATGCAGTCGAATCTTTACGGATGGCTCCAAAAACCAATGAAGGGTCTGTCGTTGGAGCTTTCCTGGAGGCCAACAACATTAGACTGCCAACTTCATAAGGTAAATTTGCATCGGTCTTCCAAGCGGAAATTGCGATCCCAATGGCTCCGAACTATATTGTGAAGAACAGGTACAATTTTTATTTTTTTAAAAATAATTTGATTTTGGTATATTTTTCTTCGGTAGACGATGTAAAGATTCGGACTCTATCGGTCCTTTTGGTATAGGCGGTCACCTTAGGCATGCCCCTCGCTACGTGCCCACTGTTGTGGCAACTGTTCCTGCTTACTACATTCATTCTTGTAGACAGTTGGGCCCTAAAGCGATGTGCCGCCACACTTGGCCTCACTCCTACTCGCCGCATCATTTTTTCCAAGCCAGGAAAAATTTCAAATTTAAAAACAAAGCACATTCCTTGGTAAAAATGAAAAGTACATCGCCACCGTCCACCGAAGCACCGCAGCAGCAGCATCACCAGACGCGATCATCATCACCGTCCCCACGATCGTCATGACCATCTTTCGCCTGAGCACTCGAGAAAGTGCTCCAAATCGTCCCACAAACAAAAACAGACTCCCCACCACCGTCACCCGCACCGTTCAACCCCACCGCTCGTCGTTTTATTATTATTAAATTATCAGAAGCTGATTGACGCTTTCCAGATGAGCACAGCTTGAGCTTTTTTTCGGCGGGTTGTTGCTGCCATGCCATCGGCCACCGATCCCCGCCCGCCATCCAACCGCCGCCGTGGCCGTTGGCGATGGATCCAAAGATCACTCGCTGTGCTGTTTTTCTTTCGGTGGCGATTGGTTGGGGCTCGTTTCTTGTTTTTTTTTTTTCTTTCCTCATTCTTTTTTCGCCGTTCTGGTGCCTCTTTGAAGTGCGATACATTCTCTCGACGTTACGTACACACAACGCTTCGTGTACAACAAATAAATTTATTATCGATCCACTGCGGGTCACAGTGATCGCCTTCGGCGATCTAGCGACGGAAGGGGTGGCGGTTGTGGCTGTTAAAATTCGAAACGGATCATTTGACTTAAAAATAGCTAATGACATACCGGGCGGGCATCCTGCGGCGGCGGTAGTGATGGCGGTGGCGGTGGGGTTGGTGCTGTTGTTTTCATCATTTTTCATTGAATTTCCGCACCCCCACCGCCCCCAGCGACTGGACGTAGACAAAGCAGCACAAACAACCGGGCACCCTCACCTCACGAGGGAATGCATGTGTCTTCATCCGGATTAGCCAATCTGAGAGAGATTTGTCATGCAACGCGTTGCATATCACCGGCGAAGATCTCCGCTACCGACAGCGCCGTTCATGACTGCAGTGGCGTGGATGCAGAGCCCATTTCGGTGCTCACTACGTGCGAGGGATGGGCAGGGCATTTGCTGGCGGTGTGGCGCGATTGCTTCATGCTGTCAGGTGATGGTAATTATCTCCCTTTTTTCCGTTAATTTCTGCTTCGTTTAGATATTTCTCGGTCTGAGATACTTGTTTAGATTTTCCGAAGATTTATTATGTCATTTCGGCGGATTTTAGTGTGTGAATTGTTTACACGAGAGTTATGGCCGCTTTTTGCTTTCCTGGGAGGGGGGCCGTTCGGCCCCCGCCGCCAGCCAAGGCGTTGTGTATTGATGGTGTGGTGCTCTGAAGAATGTCAACGGGGTGCAGAGCGTAGGCGCCGCTACTGCCGCCAATTGCCAATTGGTCGAGACGGCCGACAGTGAATGCCAAACATTTGAGCTGTGAGTCTTAGTCGTTTTTTTTTTTTTTATTTTTTCAGAAATTTACAGTTATTCTGTGAAATGGCGAAGGTGGAAAAGAAAATAAGTGTGAAAAAAAAAAAAAATGGTTTCTTTTGATTTAATGTCTCAAGGATGACTGTGGGTGTGTGACTGGGGTGAGTGGGTGTGTTTGGGTGGGTTGGGCGCCCAGCTTGCCCATTGGATACCTGGTGCTACCGAACAACCCACATCCGCCATTGTGTGTATCCTGTTTTGTTGCGTTTGCGGAAGGGACACATTTTAAAGATTCCACCCATGAAGTTTCAGTTCAAGCAGATTAGATAAATTGTTTCTTAAAATTCGACCTTAGGCAACCACAACTCGTCGCTAGCAACATGACAAGAGAGCATTTTACATCAATAGCATGGGTGTCATTTTAATGAGAGAAATGTTTGCATGTCCAACGTCAAATCAGAGGAGCATCGGATTTTGTAACATTTGCGAGCCTATGTCAGGGCTTACCTCTCATGGAGGGTAATGGAGGAACAGATTAACTGATTGTCCAGCGGCGCACAGTGGGGTATTTGACCGCCAAGCATGGTATAAGCCTCCAGTTTGAGCTGGGCACCTGCTTATGGCTTCTAAAATGTTTTCCCTGCAACTACAAGTAAATATAATGGGTGCCTGGGCAGGTGGTTTGTTCTGGGTTTGAGGGTGGTGGGCGTACGGGAGGAGGTAAAAAATCATTATTTTTTATTTTTTTTTATTCGTTTTCAAAATTTAGTAATTCGAAGAATTATCCATAATCGGCAATTTCTGCTTTAAAGCAATGCACTTAAGACTTAATTCTAATTTATTTAAATATACTTATGCCCTTATTCTTCGTCACTGGGGCTACTGTTACTGTTTTTATTGATTCTTTTGACCTACATATGATTTTACCAAGGAGAAGAGACTACAATAGCTATACTGAGAACACTTACGACTTATATTTTTGGCCTGCTGCACTACAGAATAGCATGAAAAACAGGACTCACAAGATTCCGAATAACTCCGAAAAAAGCAAAAGTCCGCAGCTAACTTTTTTTCCCCCGAGTAGAAGACATCTTCAGGTACGACGAGCTGGGACTGGTCGGTAACATAAACAATTCGTGCATTTTATTTTGGAGTCAAGGAGAGAAACTGCAGAGGTGCCATCACTTTTGTTAGTCTTCTTCTTCTTCTGGGCCTCAACCAGTAAGCCTCCCCAGCCGGCACCACTTTTGTTAGTCAAAACAGAATAAAACATATCGTACAGTATTTTACTTGCATTTATTCATCACATACCTTCAGCAACCGATTCAAAAACTGATTCAATCAACTTTCCAAAAAAACAAACCACGCAATAATGTTCTTTTTCAAGCGCTTCAAACTGCACAGTTTGTCTACGAAAACGTTCAATTCTTCACTGGCATTGTGGGCAATTGGCTTGACAGATTGACTCGGTGTTTTAGAGAGTTTGAGATGTGATCCGTTCAGCTGTTCCATGCGAGCTTTGATTTGAACGTTCGCCTTTGTTTTTGACATTACCGCCAACTCTTTCTTTCGTTGTTTAATGAAGTTTTCCATAACGTTTGTTGGTTTCAACGATAATTTCCCATGAAACTTTTGAGTCCGGCTCGAAGGACCACAAAAGATTGAAGAAAAGACAACGGTTTGCCGTTAACACGTTTCCCAAATTGAATTCAGAAATTTTGAGAAACAAAAATGAAGTGAAACGACAAAGGATCGCTGTTTTATTTTAGGGCATTGTGGATTTCCACTGTTCTGTCATCAAAAGAGCAGCAAAGGTGTTACATGGGCTTCTGCTTAAACTCTCACTTGAGGTATTATCCTTGAAGTTCACAAACCCAATTGGTAACTGTGGTGAGTTGATAGCGTGTGTCCAATGTGTGTGGACCAAATGGTACAAGCCCCAATTATAGGGAGCCAAGATAATTGGAGCACTCATCTGAATGTAGCAGTTCTTGATGCTGCCTCCTCTAAAAGATAGGACATTAGTTATGCTGGATCGCAACGTGATCAATGTGGTCGACGGTTGAATGACACAGTCACCACATGGTCCCCTTTATGGATGTTGAGGTGTGGGAACAGTGTGACGGAGTGGCTCCAATGACAAAGTCCACCATCTCCTAGAATCTCCTTATTGTCGCAGCTGAGACACATCCTTTATCCGATCGTACAAGTCATCTTTGCTGTTTTCATACTTATTCTCTGCCGGAACTGATTTGCAATCACGCCCTTCACGAATCCACCCTTGATGTGGATTAACTAACTTTAATTAACTTTTCGGCTATGCCTGCTTCGTACTACAAATCTTCATTCAAATAAGCGCCTCACTCTGTTGCAATCGTCTTAGTAGTTGTCGCTGTTTTTGTATCCCCTTTTTGCTCGGCTCGTGTCTAGGCCCTCCGCTAGGTTTTCGGCTGTACGTGGTCGGTTAAGGGACCTAACATCCCCCTGCGCTGTCTTTGATTTGTTTTCCATCCACATCCGAGCAGTTGGTTGTCGAGTTGTCCGAGCTTCTGATTTTCAGGTTGTGAGGGAGTTAACCTTATGGAAAATTTCCCAATTGGGAGGCCGGCGCCTTCTCTCTAACCTTGCCCTTTGGAAAAACCAAGCTCCTGCTGCTTGGAGTTATGGATACCGCCGTTGTCCAAACAGCGCTCAACCGCCACCGCCACTATCAATAAAAGAGACAGTCCTTGATACAGACTCACTGTCCCTTCCCTCGTTTGCACCCGCCTAGCTCGTCTTCCTGATTTCAGCACAACGAGATGAGAGTAGGAGTTCGTTGACAGCTAGGTTCATACGTCTGTGCCTGCATGAGTTGCCTTCAAACGCCTTAGAATCCAGACTCAGGCATAACGACCGATGCTAGGTTCAGGCGTCTGTGCCTGCATGAGTTGCCTTTAAACGCCTTAGAATCCAGACTCAGGCATAACGACCGATGCTAGGTTCAGGCGTCTGTGCCTGCATGAGTTGCCCTTAAACGCCTTGGAATCCAGACTAAGACATAAAGTGCAACCAAAATGACGATCAGCTACATTCTAGGTCCACAGATTTCCAGATCAGCTGCATGCCCTCTTCCTTTATTTCCCCAGTATCGCTCAACCGCCACCGCCACTATCAATAAAAGAGACAGTCCTTGATACAGACTCACTGTCCCTTCCCTCGTTTGCACCCGCCTAGCTCGTCTTCCTGATTTCAGCACAACGAGATGAGAGTAGGAGTTCGTTGACAGCTAGGTTCATACGTCTGTGCCTGCATGAGTTGCCTTCAAACGCCTTAGAATCCAGACTCAGGCATAACGACCGATGCTAGGTTCAGGCGTCTGTGCCTGCATGAGTTGCCTTTAAACGCCTTAGAATCCAGACTCAGGCATAACGACCGATGCTAGGTTCAGGCGTCTGTGCCTGCATGAGTTGCCCTTAAACGCCTTGGAATCCAGACTAAGACATAAAGTGGAACCAAAATGACGATCAGCTACATTCTAGGTCCACAGATTTCCAGATCAACTGCATGCCCTCTTCCTTTATTGCCCCAAATGCTTAATATCCTGTCCAGATGTTTGCAGAACGTTTGGTCCTGCACAACACCGTTTCACCTCCTTAAAGACCATCTTGAACCTTGACAAACACAGAAACCAACGAGGCATCTCGATGAATTATTTCAATTCCACTTGTCATGAGAGTGCGAAATATCGCCACTCGACGTACTTTGCATGTAAGCGCACTGCCTCACGCACCTCTCGATGCATTCCCATGCACACACATCCGTCACTCAGGCCGCTCAAGGTTCCCGCGTCGAACGAGCAATAAACCAAAGAGCACAACCTTAGACAACTGAAGCCGGCAGCTCGGAATGAGGTTTTCAAAAACCACACCGTACATCCCCGCTCCCATCAAAGGGTGGCATTCATTCCGAAAACGCAATCAACCGAAGAATATTTATGTACGCCCCGAAACGGTGTGTTTCCAGCGCTGCTTCTGCTCTTACAGTGCCCGGGATGAAAGTTGCCACGCCGCCGCAGCCGCGATGTCGGTCATGAAGCCACCACCATCAATCGGGCGTCCTCCCCCACGCCACCCCACCGGGACGGGAGAATGAAGGCCAAAAAAGCGCACAAAGCAAGGAAATTATCCGCGATATTACATTTCGGAGCCCGTCCCGCCCGTGTAAACATGATTTATAAAGTGATATTAGATCTGGAGTGGCGGAGCGCTGGAGATTCGATGTTCTCCCGCATCCGGCTCCTTGCAGCTGTTGCTGCTGTTCGCCGCGCCGGTCGCCGTTTGGGTGTTGCATGGTTCGCGCATCCCACGATGATGCATGGCCCTGTGATTGACCATAACTCTCGGCGGGAAAATATGAACATGTACCCGGAGTCGGGTGGCTGTGTGTGCGAACGGATGGCCGATGCCTTAACCACTCCGAGATTGATGGCGTGGCGAAAAGTCATGTTTCGGTCAGCTCCTTCGCTTCGTTCCCTTGACTTGATGTTCCTCTCGTGTTTTTTTTTCCGCTTTTTCCGTTCTCCGTTCCCAGAGCGCAGATACGATCGAGCACATCCGCGGGTTAACTAGGCGCTAATCACTGGTTCTCCAGTGCTCATGTCACACTCATGTGCGAGTGTCATGCATCGGGCGCAGCTTTCCTCATCACGTGCAAGCGATTTAACCCGCAGCAGCAGCCGCGCCGAGACCGAGGACGCATGCATCAGTGACACTGCATGCGAGCGTCACTAGGAAGTTTGTTCCTAATCAGCTCTTAATCAGCTCCAGACCGAGCAGATACTCGTAGCACTGCTGCGCCACCGTCAGGTCGCAAGACAATGGCGACGCATTGTTCTGACACCAAGGGTCTGCTAATTACCGCACCGTGTGGCGCAAGGAACGCAGAGAGACGGGTGGGCGGCAGCGGCGGTGGCGGCGAAGTCTTATTTGTTGCCTAAGTTAAGGAGGTAAACAGGCGTAAATTGATGTTCGATCCCAGAGGCAACCGCTGGCTGTTGGTGCTGGCCGCTTGGCCCTGCCGACGAGGCTCCGTGCGACGGATGGATGACTGGCGATGTGAATTGTTTAAACGTCAACTTGTTAGCGGCGTTAATTTGTTTGCGGAATGCTTATCGCCGAGAGTTTTGCTCGGCGTCCTTCTTTTTGTTTCACTCACCGTGCTGCAGTTCTTCTGCTTGCTGCCCATGGCTGGGGATTCAGGGGGAGCCTGTCGGTTCCGCCTGAGGGGCTGGTCGTTTGTTTTTGTGCTTAGCGCAGACAGTGATTGGGCTGGATGCATGTGAAAATGTCTTTTTCTCTTCTTCGATTCTTGTGTTTTTCCACTCCTCAGCGGCGTCGTGTTTGTTTGCGCTTCCAGTGCACAAATCCAGTGTTCATTGGAACTTGAAGGTGGAGTTTTTTCAAGGGCACCTGTGGCTAGGGGAGGGTTGGGATTAGCTGCACCGTGTGGAGTGTTTCAACTACTATTGTCCTTATTGGGGTTTCGAGAAGTGTCCAGGAAGGTTTAAAGTCCCTTCCTTCGGTAGGCTGCATGCATTGTCTTGCTGCGAAGGCTTAGTACAAGTCAATGACTCTTGGGACCATTCTCTATGAGGAGACAAGAAGCCAAGACGCAGCCATCCCTTCCCGCCCCCTGTTACCTTATCCTCTCTCCTTCCTCTCCATTTAATTTCCGGTCGGCTGGATCAAGGTGTTGGGGTGGGTTGGGGCCCACTCTAAAAACTAGCTCAGTCGAGAATGGTGTGCCGGAGCCACCTGGCGACCCTTATCGTCCCTCATTGCCTTCGCGCTGCAGTTGTATGTTGCCTGTACCCCATACAGAGTGCTTTTCATGCTCCAGCTCGATTCTGGTTGGCCGCCATTTCGGCTTGGAAGTTGTATTTTTGAGCAGAGTTTTCCTGCATAGTTGGCAAAGGATTGGTTATGATCCTCAAATGGACCTCAAGTGGCCACGACATCGTTAAACTTGATCTATTCTAGGTCAAGTTAGCTTAAAGTAACTGCCTACAGCAGTCACACTTAGGCACATGATACCACGCAGCTGACTCCTCCACAAATCGGCTTACCAGACATATGTTGCTGTCGTTCAGTTAGTTTAGCTCAAATTAATGAAAATGTAGGCCTCTTGATGTGAGTTCCTACGATTGGGCAGACCACTTCACGAAAAGAAAAGCTAACTTGTAGTCTTTCCCCCCGTCATCCATCCAGCTTCTACAGAAATCATTTTTTGGGACACCTATCATGCTTGCGTGCCAGTACAGGTGTGTGTAATGGCTCCGACTAGAGTCCTAAGTACTTGCCTAATAACTCTGGAAAGACAGAGTTACTATTTGATTGATTGGGGGCCATATGTCCTCCTTCTTAAGTTAGGCAAGTAGATGTAAGCGGATTTCAAAGCGTTGATATGGCGTCTGCACTTAGTCTCTATCAGCGAACTCCTACTCTCACCTCCACGTGGTGAAATCTGGGAGCCGAGCACCTTCGATCGAAGATGGGGTAACCAACCCCGTGGGACGTCGTTGGCGGCTGAAGACGAGAGAGGGGGGAGAGTGTGCCTGTACCAGGGCTCATCTCCCTTTATGGATGGCGGCGGAGGAGCTGGAAATCTGGCTGGCCAAAGGCGGCATCCGAAACTCCAGTCAGAAGGAGTTACTTGATGCGCAGTCCTTCTAGAGCTACTTCGACATTTTCGGAGCACAGATCTAGAAGGTTCTTTCAAGGCCAGGTCGGGGCTTGGAATTGAAATGGCGGCGGAAGATCCATATAGTCTTAGGGACAACGGTGGCGCTCACAGCCTCAGCAACGTACCGACACCGGATAAACCCGGACCCTCTGCCCCAAGGGTTAAAGAATAGGGACTGGCCTCCCAGTTGGGTGTTGTGCGTGAGGTTAACTCCCTCACCATGTAAAAATATAATGGTTCAGAGGCAACCAACTGCCTCGGATACGGACGGAATTAATGTTGACGACCCCAGCAAACGTTACAAGGACAACGATTTTCGGTTCTGCACGTGGAATGTTAAGTCCCTTAACAGACTGCTACAACTGCTACAAAGCAGACATTACCGCAATCCAGGAAGTGCGGTGGAATGGGCCGGGCAAGAAGAGGATGAGAAACTGCGACATCTCCTACGGTGATTGCAACAGGAGAGGCGCTTATTTGGATGTGGATTTGTTGTTCGAGGCAGACTTAGGCAAAAAGTCTTAAGCTTTGTCTGTAAAAGCGAACGCCTTATAACAATCCGCATCAAGGCTAAATTCGGGAACATCGGCCTGATTTGCGCCCACGCCCCGACAGAGGGCAAAGATGACAACAGCAAGGATGACTTCTATGATCTCGTAGAAAGGATTTACGATCAATCGTGCCACAGCTTCGACTCCAAGATCGTTCTAGGAGATTTCAATGCAAAGCTGGGTAAGGAAGACATCTTTGCCAAAGTCATCGGGAAACACAACCTGCGCGACACCTCATCCGATAACGGACTCAGACTGATGGACTTTGTCACGGGACGTAATCTCTCTGTAGCTAGCACGCGGTTCCCACACCTCAACATCCATAAAGGGACCATGCGGTCCCCTGATCAATCAACCGTCAACCAGATTGATCATGTTGCGATCAACGTCAGCCACTCCTCCAGCATTCTTGCCGCCCGAACGTTCCGAGGAGCCAACATCGACTCGGACCATTTCCTTGTTGTAGCCAAGGTAAGAACTCGGATATCAAGAGATCAACGGAGTCGAGAAAGGACACCACGGTTTGATGTCGGAAAGCAACAATCGCAACGGACTGCTAGGATCTTTGCCGATCCAGTCTCTCGGAATCTCTCTCTAAGTTCGTCGCCACCTGCGCAAACAATCGAAGAAGATAACTAAAGTTACATTTCTAGAAAGAACAAAACAAAAGAGAATGCTGAAATATGGGGAGATATGTTCTGCTTCGCGAAAAGAATGCAATCCGACATACACGAATCAAAATATAGACATCAACGAACACACCACACTTCAAAAAGCTAATTTGGCTCACAAAAACAAAAGCTAAATCAACCAATTGGAAATTCGTTTGGTTCAAGAACAATAAAGTATTAGCAAAAATCTGAAGGTGACCGTACTATCGAGATCCAAACGATCAACGATATTGACAAAATGTCATAATCAAATGTTTTTCTGCTATAATATTCCTATAATATCGTAAACAACACAAATGAATTAGAAAATATAAATTTTAAAAATGTGAAATCTCAAGATGAAGCGTGCTGCTACAAAAAAAAATTACATCAACACATTTTCTTGTATATCTCTAAATATACGGTCCTTAAGAACGAACTGGAATGAATTTATGTTGAATGTGAATGATTTTCTATCAAAATTAGATGTAATTATGTTGTGTGAGATTAATATAACAGAAGGAGAAAAACATCTGTATGGAATTGATGGATACAGCAGTGAATTTTTTACAAGAAGTAATTCCAGAGGAGGAGGTATAGCCATATATGTAAAAAATAATGTAATGTATAAAAAAGTAGAACGAATAACAAAAATGTATGAAAACGTCTCTCTAAATGTAAAACGAGGCAATTTTGAAGCTTCAGTAATATCAGTATACAGACCACCGAAGTTAAATGTTAAACATTTCATTCGTGAGCTTAATGAACACTTTGATGTAATCGAAGCAAGACGGAATTTAATAGTTATGGGCGATGTAAACACAAATTTAAAAGACAAGACTAATGCAGATGTGTGCGAATATATGTCGATGATAGCTGCAAGAGGTCCCAACAATTGCATACTCTCTCACACTCGTGATGATTTGACAAGAAACTCAAAAACATTAATTGATCACTGCTTGGTAAGAGCAAAAAATTTTGAAATCAATTCTGCGGTGATCGAATTTTGTATCTCAGACCACTATGCCTTGTATTGTGGACTGAAAGCTGATGCAGTTATAAGCAAATCCAGTAAAGAGCGACACACAGATTTCAACTGGGACGAGTTAAATTCGCACACAGATGTAAATGAATTATATCAGCACTTCAGGGAAGTGCTTAATAATATAGTAACATCGTCAACAGTTACGAGGAAGAAAAGAAGCACTGAGCACAGTTGGGCCACCGCAGAGCTGAAATGCGAATGCAAAGAACGTGATAGATTATACAGACGGTACAAAAACAACAGACAGAATGCGGATTATTACAATGAGAATAAACTATACAGAAACGAGCTTAACAAAAAAATAAAACGGATAAAATCAAACTTCTACAAACAGAAATTCCAAGAGAGTAAAAACAACCCAAAAGATACCTGGAAGATTGTAAATGCATTACTTGGAAAAAGATCGAACAATATAGATGAAATTATAAAAAAGAATTTTGCGCATGAAGAAAATTTTAATGAACTAGCGAACAAATTCGCAAAAACGCTATCATTGGAAATTTGTAATACAGTTCATGAGTGCAATCAAACAACATTCCGTGGCAGTTCGAACAGTGTACAAAACTCTTTATATGTACAATATGTTACTGATACCGAGGTTAAGAATATACTTCATTCGCTTAAGTGCAACAAGTCAGCCGGAATAGACGAGATAAGGTCAATCGATCTAAGAATAGTACCTTTCGCCAGTGATAACGAAGCTTATAAATATGAGTTTCGACCAAGCAACAAATCCGCACCTTCTGAAAACGTCAATAGTACGGCCAATATACAAAAGCGGAAAGAAGAACCAAATTGTGAACTACAGACCCATTTCTATTCTATCATCTGTGGACAAGGTTATGGAGGAAGTATTGGCAACGAGGCTATACCAATATGTGGAAAAATTTAAAATCCTGAATAACAATCAATTTGGTTTTCGTAAAAGTATCAACCATCTGCTGGCAAATTTTGCGAATAAAATAAACCAAAGCCTGGATAAAAACAACAGCACAGTGGTTCTATTCATTGATTTTAAAAAAGCCTTCGATACATTAAGCCACAAACAATTACTGAGGCAGTTAGAAAAGATTGGGATTCGGGGCAGTACATTATCATGGTTTGAAAGCTACTTAAGAGGCCGAAAATTTAATGTTAAGATTGGCGAATTCTTAAGTGAAGATGAAGATGTTGTATATGGTGTACCACAGGGATCAAAACTGGGCCCACTCCTATTTATTATCTACGCCAATGATCTGATGTCAGTGTTGAAGTGCAGTACAGGATACGCATAGGCGGACGATACAGCGATTGTAATTAGCCACAGGAACGTAAATGAAGCTGCAAGCTTACTACAAATAGAATTCAATGGAATCACAGCTTGGTGTCACAACCATGGACTAATTATTAACGCACTGAAGACAAAGGTAATGCATATTCGTCCCCCGCATATCCCAAAAACTAAACACAAAATAAAAATGCATGACATGGAATGTCTTCACAGGAATGGGTGTAACGTAAGAGATAATGATAGATGCAACCGATATATCGACAATGTGTCAACATACAAGTACCTTGGACTCGCCGTTGAATACAACTTTAAATGGAGTTACCACATAAGAGAATTAAAACAAAAATTGTATCGATCCGCTCACGCACTCTTCCATCTTAACACTAGGTGTCCAGAAATACATTGCGCGCCATACCGCAAAATATTTCTGGACAGTAGGTGTCCAGAAATATATTGCGCGCTATACCGCAAAATATTTCTGGACAGTAGGTGTCCAGAAATATATTGCGCGCTATACCGCAAAATATTTCTGGACAGTAGGTGTCCAGAAATATATTGCGCGCTATACCGCAAAATATTTCTGGACAGTAGGTGTCCAGAAATATATTGCGCGCCATACCGCAAAATATTTCTGGACAGTAGGTGTCCAGAAATATATTGCGCGCCATACCGCAAAATATTTCTGGACAGTAGGTGTCCAGAAATATATTGCGCGCCATACCGCAAAATATTTCTGGACAGTAGGTGTCCAGAAATATATTGCGCGCCATACCGCAAAATATTTCTGGACAGTAGGTGTCCAGAAATATATTGCGCGCCATACCGCAAAATATTTCTGGACAGTAGGTGTCCAGAAATATATTGCGCGCCATACCGCAAAATATTTCTGGACAGTAGGTGTCCAGAAATATATTGCGCGCCATACCGCAAAGTATTTCTGGACAGTAGGTGTCCAGAAATATATTGCGCGCCATACCGCAAAATATTTCTGGACAGTAGGTGTCCAGAAATATATTGCGCGCCATACCGCAAAATATTTCTGGACAGTAGGTGTCCAGAAATATATTGCGTGCCATACCGCAAAATATTTTTGGACAGTAGGTGTCCAGAAATATATTGCGCGCCATACCGCAAAATATTTCTGGACAGTAGGTGTCCAGAAATATATTGCGCGCCATACCGCAAAATATTTCTGGACAGTAGGTGTCCAGATATATATTGCGCGCCATACCGCAAAATATTTCTGGACAGTAGGTGTCCAGAAATATATTGCGCGCCATACCGCAAAATATTTCTGGACAGTAGGTGTCCAGAAATATATTGCCCGCCATACTGCAAAATATTTCTGGACAGTAGGTGTCCAGAAATATATTGCGCGCTACACCGCAAAATATATCTGGACAGTAGGTGTCCAGAAATATATTGCGCGCCATACCGCAAAATATTTCTGGACAGTAGGTGTCCAGATATATATTGCGCGCCATACCGCAAAATATTTCTGGACAGTAGGTGTCCAGAAATATATTGCGCGCCATACTGCAAAATATTTCTGGACAGTAGGTGTCCAGAAATATATTGCGCGCCACACCGGAAAATATATCTGGACAGTAGGTGTCCAGAAATATATTGCACGCCATACCGCAAAATATTTCTGGACAGTAGGTGTCCAGAAATATATTGCGCGCCATACCGCAAAATATTTCTGGACAGTAGGTGTCCAGAAATATATTGCGCGCCATACCGCAAAATATTTCTGGACAGTAGGTGTCCAGAAATATATTGCGCGCCATACCGCAAAATATTTCTGGACAGTAGGTGTCCAGAAATATATTGCGCGCCATACCGCAAAATATTTCTGGACAGTAGGTGTCCAGAAATATATTGCGCGCCATACCGCAAAATATTTCTGGACAGTAGGTGTCCAGAAATATATTGCGCGCCATACCGCAAAATATTTCTGGACAGTAGGTGTCCAGAAATATATTGCGCGCCATACCGCAAAATATTTCTGGACAGTAGGTGTCCAGAAATATATTGCGCGCCATACCGCAAAATATTTCTGGACAGTAGGTGTCCAGAAATATATTGCGCGCCATACCGCAAAATATTTCTGGACAGTAGGTGTCCAGAAATATATTGCGCGCCATACCGCAAAATATTTCTGGACAGTAGGTGTCCAGAAATATATTGCGCGCCATACCGCAAAATATTTCTGGACAGTAGGTGTCCAGAAATATATTGCGCGCCATACCGCAAAATATTTCTGGACAGTAGGTGTCCAGAAATATATTGCGCGCCATACCGCAAAATATTTCTGGACAGTAGGTGTCCAGAAATATATTGCGCGCCATACCGCAAAATATTTCTGGACAGTAGGTGTCCAGAAATATATTGCGCGCCATACCGCAAAATATTTCTGGACAGTAGGTGTCCAGAAATATATTGCGCGCCATACCGCAAAATATTTCTGGACAGTAGGTGTCCAGAAATATATTGCGCGCCATACCGCAAAATATTTCTGGACAGTAGGTGTCCAGAAATATATTGCGCGCCATACCGCAAAATATTTCTGGACAGTAGGTGTCCAGAAATATATTGCGCGCCATACCGCAAAATATTTCTGGACAGTAGGTGTCCAGAAATATATTGCGCGCCATACCGCAAAATATTTCTGGGCAGTAGGTGTCCAGAAATATATTGCGCGCCATACCGCAAAATATTTCTGGACAGTAGGTGTCCAGAAATATATTGCGCGCCATACCGCAAAATATTTCTGGACAGTAGGTGTCCAGAAATATATTGCGCGCCATACCGCAAAATATTTCTGGACAGTAGGTGTCCAGAAATATATTGCGCGCCATACCGCAAAATATTTCTGGACAGTAGGTGTCCAGAAATATATTGCGCGCCATAACACAAAATATTTCTGGACAGTAGGTGTCCAGAAATATATTGCGCGCCATACCGCAAAATATTTCTGGACAGTAGGTGTCCAGAAATATATTGCGCGCCATACCGCAAAATATTTCTGGACAGTAGGTGTCCAGAAATATATTGCACGCCATACCGCAAAATATTTCTGGACAGTAGGTGTCCAGAAATATATTGCGCGCCATACCGCAAAATATTTCTGGACAGTAGGTGTCCAGAAATATATTGCGCGCCATACCGCAAAATATTTCTGGACAGTAGGTGTCCAGAAATATATTGCGCGCCATACCGCAAAATATTTCTGGACAGTAGGGGTCCAGAAATATATTGCGCGCCATACCGCAAAATATTTCTGGACAGTAGGTGTCCAGAAATATATTGCGCGCCATACCGCAAAATATTTCTGGACAGTAGGTGTACAGAAATATATTGCGCGCCATACCGCAAAATATTTCTGGACAGTAGGTGTCCAGAAAGATATTGCGCGCTATACCGCAAAATATTTTTGGACAGTAGGTGTCCAGAAATATATTGCGCGCCATACCGCAAAATATTTCTGGGCAGTAGGTGTCCAGAAATATATTGCGCGCCATACCGCAAAATATTTCTGGACAGTAGGTGTCCAGAAATATATTGCGCGCCATACCGCAAAATATTTCTGGACAGTAGGTGTCCAGAAATATATTGCGCGCCATACCGCAAAATATTTCTGGACAGTAGGTGTCCAGAAATATATTGCGCGCCATACCGCAAAATATTTCTGGACAGTAGGTGTCCAGAAATATATTGCGCGCCATAACACAAAATATTTCTGGACAGTAGGTGTCCAGAAATATATTGCGCGCCATACCGCAAAATATTTCTGGACAGTAGGTGTCCAGAAATATATTGCGCGCCATACCGCAAAATATTTCTGGACAGTAGGTGTCCAGAAATATATTGCACGCCATACCGCAAAATATTTCTGGACAGTAGGTGTCCAGAAATATATTGCGCGCCATACCGCAAAATATTTCTGGACAGTAGGTGTCCAGAAATATATTGCGAGCCATACCGCAAAATATTTCTGGACAGTAGGTGTCCAGAAATATATTGCGCGCCATACCGCAAAATATTTCTGGACAGTAGGTGTACAGAAATATATTGCGCGCCATACCGCAAAATATTTCTGGACAGTAGGTGTCCAGAAAGATATTGCGCGCTATACCGCAAAATATTTTTGGACAGTAGGTGTCCAGAAATATATTGCGCGCCATACCGCAAAATATTTCTGGACAGTAGGGGTCCAGAAATATATTGCGCGCCATACCGCAAAATATTTCTGGACAGTAGGTGTCCAGAAATATATTGCGCGCCATACCGCAAAATATTTCTGGACAGTAGGTGTACAGAAATATATTGCGCGCCATACCGCAAAATATTTCTGGACAGTAGGTGTCCAGAAAGATATTGCGCGCTATACCGCAAAATATTTTTGGACAGTAGGTGTCCAGAAATATATTGCGCGCCATACCGCAAAATATTTCTGGACAGTATGACAAAGATTGCTTGCACAGAAGTCGTAATAATGAACACATAAGAGAAGATGATGACTGCAGCAAACACTTAGACAACGTATCAACATACAAATATCTTGGCCTGATTGTTGACAACAACTTTAAATGGAGGAACCACATAGAAGCGCTTAAGAAGAAGTTGTATCAAGCAGCTTATACTCTGTTCCATCTGAGCGATAAATGTACAAGTAGTGTTCTTAAACAATGCTATTTCGGTTTGGTGGAATCCCATATTAGGTACGGCATACTTGCATGGGGAAGAGCTTCGCAGATGCAACAACTTCAAAATCTACAAACAAGACTACAAAAAATTGTACAAAAAGCGAGGTACAATGAAGAGCACAATCGGGGAGATCAAAAAACAAATATGCTGAACATCACACAAATCCATAACCTCGAAGTGATCGCAAGCTTCTATAACGACAACGCATACAGAATCCAGACGCAGCAAACGGTGAACACCAGAAGACGACAACAGCAGCTATACGCAGTACCGAGGTTCTGGAACGAATATGGTCGAAGAACTTTCAACGTAGCAGTCCCAAACATATTAAACAGCATCCCAAGAGAATACCGCAACATCACGAGAACTGAAGCGCTAAAGAAGATCAAGCAAATGTATCTACAATCGTAAAAAAATCACCAAAAAATAAAAACAATTATTATATGCATATCTTTATTTTCAATCATTCATCTTTTTATTTGTAAATTTGCGTCCATTCATTTCAATATATTAAATTACATGCATGTCTTAATTTTAATTTAATAATTCAATCTGTATAATTCTCAACTTGAAATTTTATTTTTTCTTAATTTTTATATAATTAAAGTAGTTTAAGCCTTGAATTCAACAACAAAAATAACAGAAACAAATATTGTATTCAGTCTTCTGCAGACAAGCCCCTTTGGCTTTGCAGATAATGTAACTAAGAAACATTTTTATTGAATAAAGCAAAATTGAATTGAAACAAAAAAAAACAAAAATACCGCAAAATATTTCTGGACAGTAGGTGTCCAGAAATATATTGCGCGCCATACCGCAAAATATTTCTGGACAGTAGGTGTACAGAAATATATTGCGCGCCATACCGCAAAATATTTCTGGACAGTAGGTGTCCAGAAATATATTGCGCGCCATACCGCAAAATATTTCTGGACAGTAGGTGTCCAGAAATATATTGCGCGCCATACCGCAAAATATTTCTGGACAGTAGGTGTCCAGAAATATATTGCGCGCCATACCGCAAAATATTTCTGGACAGTAGGTGTCCAGAAATATATTGCGCGCCATACCGCAAAATATTTCTGGACAGTAGGTGTCCAGAAATATATTGCGCCCCATACCGCAAAATATTTCTGGACAGTAGGTGTCCAGAAATATATTGCGCGCCATACCGCAAAATATTTCTGGACAGTAGGTGTCCAGAAATATATTGCGCGCCATAACACAAAATATTTCTGGACAGTAGGTGTCCAGAAATATATTGCGCGCCATACCGCAAAATATTTCTGGACAGTAGGTGTCCAGAAATATATTGCGCGCCATACCGCAAAATATTTCTGGACAGTAGGTGTCCAGAAATATATTGCACGCCATACCGCAAAATATTTCTGGACAGTAGGGGTCCAGAAATATATTGCGCGCCATACCGCAAAATATTTCTGGACAGTAGGTGTCCAGAAATATATTGCGTGCCATACCGCAAAATATTTCTGGACAGTAGGTGTCCAGAAATATATTGCGCGCCATACCGCAAAATATTTCTGGACAGTAGGTGTCCAGAAATATATTGCGCGCCATACCGCAAAATATTTCTGGACAGTAGGTGTCCAGAAATATATTGCGCGCCATACCGCAAAATATTTCTGGACAGTAGGTGTCCAGAAATATATTGCGAGCCATACCGCAAAATATTTCTGGACAGTAGGTGTCCAGAAATATATTGGACAGTAGGTGTCCAGAAATATATTGCGCGCCATACCGCAAAATATTTCTGGACAGTAGGGGTCCAGAAATATATTGCGCGCCATACCGCAAAATATTTCTGGACAGTAGGTGTCCAGAAATATATTGCGCGCCATACCGCAAAATATTTCTGGACAGTAGGTGTCCAGAAATATATTGCGCGCCATACCGCAAAATATTTCTGGACAGTAGGTGTCCAGAAATATATTGCGCGCCATACCGCAAAATATTTCTGGACAGTAGGTGTCCAGAAATATATTGCGCGCCATACCGCAAAATATTTCTGGACAGTAGGTGTCCAGAAATATATTGCGCGCCATACCGCAAAATATTTCTGGACAGTAGGTGTCCAGAAATATATTGCGCGCCATACCGCAAAATATTTCTGGACAGTAGGTGTCCAGAAATATATTGCGCGCCATACCGCAAAATATTTCTGGACAGTAGGTGTCCAGAAATATATTGCGCGCCATACCGCAAAATATTTCTGGACAGTAGGTGTCCAGAAATATATTGCGCGCCATACCGCAAAATATTTCTGGACAGTAGGTGTCCAGAAATATATTGCGCGCCATACCGCAAAATATTTCTGGACAGTAGGTGTCCAGAAATATATTGCACGCCATACCGCAAAATATTTCTGGACAGTAGGTGTCCAGAAATGTATTGCGCGCCATACCGCAAAATATTTCTGGACAGTAGGTGTCCAGAAATATATTGCGAGCCATACCGCAAAATATTTCTGGACAGTAGGTGTCCAGAAATATATTGCGCGCCATACCGCAAAATATTTCTGGACAGTAGGTGTCCAGAAATATATTGCGCGCCATACCGCAAAATATTTCTGGACAGTAGGTGTCCAGAAATATATTGCGCGCCATACTGCAAAGTATTTCTGGACAGAAGGTGTCCAGAAATATATTGCGCGCCATACCGCAAAGTATTTCTGGACAGTAGGTGTCCAGAAATATATTGCGCGCCATACCGCAAAAATATTTCTGGACAGTAGGTGTCCAGAAATATATTGCGCGCCATACCGCAAAATATTTCTGGACAGTAGGTGTCCAGAAATATATTGCGCGCCATACCGCAAAATATTTCTGGACAGTAGGTGTCCAGAAATATATTGCGCGCCATACCGCAAAATATTTCTGGACAGTAGGTGTCCAGAAATATATTGCGCGCCATACCGCAAAATATTTCTGGACAGTAGGTGTCCAGAAATATATTTGCGCGCCATACCGCAAAATATTTCTGGACAGTAGGTGTCCAGAAATATATTGCGCGCCATACCGCAAAATATTTCTGGACAGTAGGTGTCCAGAAATATATGCGCGCCATACCGCAAAATATTTCTGGACAGTAGGTGTCCAGAAATATATTGCGCGCCATACCGCAAAATATTTCTGGACAGTAGGTGTCCAGAAATATCATTGCGAGCCATACCGCAAAATATTTCTGGACAGTAGGTGTCCAGAAATATATTGCGCGCCATACCGCAAAATATTGCTGGACAGTAGGTGTCCAGAAATATATTGCGCGCCATACCGCAAAATATTTCTGGACAGTAGGTGTCCAGAAAAATATTGCGCGCCATACGCAAAATATTTCTGGACAGTAGGTGTCCAAATATATTGCGCGCCATACCGCAAAATATTTCTGGACAGTAGGTGTCCAGAAATATATTGCGCGCCATACCGCAAAATATTTCTGGACAGTAGGTGTCCAGAAATATATTGCGCGCCATACCGCAAAATATTTCTGGACAGTAGGTGTCCAGAAATATATTGCGCGCCATACCGCAAAATATTTCTGGACAGTAGGTGTCCAGAAAAT